>CM074859.1:87813393-89047893 GCA_037501455.1 Lantana camara | reverse complement strand
TTGTCAATTAGCTCTAAAGGGGAGCATGAGCTCCCCTATATATAGGAAAGGGGAGGGGCGGCCGAACCTAGTCCTAATGGACAAAGGATTTGGTCCCTCTCTCTCCTATTACTTGATGATCAAGTATTTTCCAACTTTGACTTTGAATTCTAATTCTAGTCAACTTTTAAGAGAGCTAAAAATATCCAAACTATTTTTGGATAATTTTATACTTTATTTATTATAAAATAAATAACTTATTTTTATCTAATTAATTAATTCATAATTAATTAACTAGATTATTTTCTCCAAAATTAGACTTTCTTTTTAATTCAAAATTAAACCAAAGTCTATTAAATAATTAACTAATTAATTATTTAATATATATATATAATATATATATACACACGTGTGTGACACGTGTCACAGTGACACGTGTCACTCACGTGAGCCACACGTGTGATTTCACACGTGTGGAACCCTCTTGGCCCGATTAACTCGTTTAATCATTTTCAAGCCTCAACTCATGTAACCAAGTTGTTGTGTGTGACCCTCTAGGTTCTCAATTCAATTAGCAGCGACCCCAATTAATTAATTCACTAATTAATTAATCAGTCCACAGATTAAACGACCATAGTCTAGCAACAGGTGTTTAACCCCTAGCTGAATTGGAATGTTCGGATTCGACAAAACCTTTAAGTCATTGATTCATGTGAGATACAATCCTCCTACTTACTATCTCTCAACCAAGATCTAGGGCAAGGGAATAATCAGAACCCTAATAATCCGGTCTTAAAGCTAAGTGCATTTCATATCCATTTGATCTCAATCCAAGAAACCCTTTTCTTGATATCTTGATCTACTGCCTTGGCCAAGGACTCCATATGGCATATGAATGACTTACACAATAAGAGATCACCTTGCAAATGCAAGTGTAGGTCCTTTCTTGATTCTCATTCACTTTCATGAATCACTTGTGCAACCCCAGCATAAGCCTTGAATCAGTTGTCTAAGGCGACACCCTTTAAAGCTTATACCTAAGACTACAGAGTTAACTCATAAAGTGAGAAGGAACCTCAAGTCTAAGGATCAATTAATCACATCAATGACTCGTGAGATATTTCCTAATCTGGAAGTTTCCATTTCCTGAAATAGAAACTTCCTTTCCCATTTAGGAATGTTCTCACACGGGGCACCTCAGTGAACTTACTTATTAAAGTAAGCACCCTCATGTATCACGCACGTATCAACTATACACTTTCCACCTCCATGAAACAAGGTGGTCCTTCTTAAGGGCGTGATCCCACAAGCAAGCCTTAGAGGAGTCAGGTTGACACTCCCACTGTCTGTAGGACTCATCGGCTTGGAGTATTTTACTAATCATGACTTATGTGATATAGGGCTCGTTTCATGAACCATTTCACCTAAATGGCAGAGTCCTAAAGTCATCAGGATTAGGGGAGTTCTCATACATGCACAGATAAAGTAAACGCATACCAAACAAGAGCATATAAAGAAGTGTTGCCTCAATTCGTTATTTCATTCAAAGATTGTCTGTGATTACAATAAGGAAAAGCACAAAGCGGATATACAATCGGCTTTCTAGGGCACTATTCCTAACAATCTCCCACTTGCCCGTCAAAGCCATTCTAAAGCTACTCTAAGTCCCATCTTCTGAAGATGACCTTGGAAAGCTTCTCGACTAAGGGGTTTAGTAAGTGGATCTGCCACGTTCTCTGCTGATGTGACCCTCTCAATTAGCATATCTCCTCTTTTGATAATATCACGGATTAGGTGATACTTCCTCATAATGTGCTTGGTCCGTTGGTGAGATCTTGGTTCTCTTGCTTGAGCTACCGCCCCAGTGTTGTCACAAAACACAGTAATGGGGTCTTTCATGCTAGGAACAACATTCAACTCTTGAATGAAGTTTCTAATCCAAACACCTTCCTTAGCTGCATCATTTGCAGCTAAGTATTCGGCCTCAGTGGTCGAATCTGCAGTGGTTGTTTGCTTGGAACTCTTCCAACTCACTGCTCCGCCGTTTAGGCAGAAAATGTATCCTGACATTGACTTAAAATCATCTAAGTCAGACGCAAAGCTTGCATCGCAGTATCCTTCGACGGTAAGATCTTTCTGACCTCCGTAAACTAAGAATAAATCTTTAGTACTTTTCAAGTACTTAAGAATATTCTTCACGGCAGCCCAGTGACCATCTCCAGGGTCAGATTGGAAACGACTTGTTACACTAAGTGCATAAGCCACATCCGGTCGAGTACATAACATTGCATACATTATGCTACCTATTGCTGATGCATAAGGTGTATGAGTCATTCTCTCCTTCTCAAGGTTAGTCTTAGGACACATCTTCTTTGAAAGACACGTTCCTACACTCATAGGAAGGTTCTTAACCTTTGCTGACTCCATATTGAATCTCTTCAATACTTTGTCAATGTACATCGACTGTGATAGTCCTATTAACCTTCTGGATCTATCTCTATAGATTTTAATTCCAAGGATATAGGACGCATCACCAAGATCTTTCATCTCGAATTGGTTCGATAACCATAACTTAGTCACTTTCATGTCATCCTTCGAATTCCCAATAAGAAGGATGTCATCAACATAAAGTACTAAGAATTGCACTGAGGTCTCCAATTCCTTTCTATACACACATGATTCATTCGAAATTTGGATGAAGCCAAACGCTTTGACCGATTCATCAAATCGAATGTTCCAATTCCTAGAAGCCTGTTTCAATCCATAGATTGATCTTTGGAGTTTGCAAACCTTTTGCTCACTTCCACTGAATGTGAAACCTATGGGTTGTTCCATATAAATGTCTTTGTCAATGTCACCATTGAGAAAGGCAGTTTTCACATCCATTTGCCATATCTCATAGTCATAATATGCAGCAATGGCAAGCATGATCCGAATAGACTTTTGCATTGCAACTGGTGAAAAGGTTTCGTCAAAGTCCACGCCGGGTCTCTGAGTGAATCCTTTTGCAACCAGTCTTGCTTTGTAGGCTGCAATGCTTCCATCAACTCCAAGCTTTCTCTTAAAGATCCATTTGCAACCTATGGGTTTGACCCCATCAGGCAAATCTACCAAGGTCCAAACTTGGTTGGAGTTCATGGAATCCATTTCGGATTTCATGGCTTCTATCCACTGTTCAGACTCAGAATCTGAAAGTGCCTCCTCATATGTTGAAGGATCATTATCCTTTTGAGAGATTTCATGGAAGAATCCATACCATCTCTCCGGCTGTCTAGGATTGCGTTCAGAACGCCTTAGAGGAGGATTTTCATGTGTATCGAAATTCGTGATTGGTTGTGGTTGATCAGAGTGGGACGTTTCTTTAGTGGGTGGTGTGGGGTCACTTTGTACTTCTTCTAATTCTATGATCTCGCCTTTCTTTTCTTTAAGGAACGGTTCCTCCAGAAAAGTAGCATTTCTGGAAACAAACACCTTTTGCTCAGATTGATCATAGAAGTAGTATCCTATGGATTCCTTAGGATAACCTACAAAGTAGCATAAGTTAGAACGAGATTCTAACTTATCTCCCACTGTCCTCTTCACGTAAGCAGGACAACCCCAAATTCTTAAATAAGAATAACTAGGGTTTTTACCATGCCACATTTCATAGGGCGTTTTAGGGACTGACTTAGAGGGAACTAGATTCAAAATCTTTGCTGCACTTTCTAGGGCATAACCCCAGAAAGAAGGTGGTAAGTCAGTGAAACTCATCATGGAACGAACCATATCGAGTAGGGTTCGATTCCTTCTCTCAGAAACTCCATTAAGCTGAGGAGTTCCCGGAGGAGTCCACTGAGAGATAATCCCATTATCTTTGAGATGATTAAGGAATTCTTCACTAAGATATTCGCCTCCTCGATCAGATCGAAGTGCTTTGATCTTGTGACCAGTTTGATTCTCAACCTCCTTTTGAAATTCTAAGAATTTCTCAAAAGCTTCAGATTTATACTTCATTAAGTATACATAACCATACCGACTAAAGTCATCAGTAAAGGTTATGAAATACTGATGATTGTTTCTAGTGCTTACACTAAGCGGTCCACAAACATCAGTATGGATCAAATCCAAGACCTTAGTGGCACGTTCCACAGTTCCTTTAAAAGGAACTTTGGACATCTTTCCTTTGAGACAGGATTCGCAGGAAGTCAACTCTTTGAGATCATTTTCAGAGAATGATCCTAAAGTGTTTATCTTGCTAATTCTGTTCTTTGAAATGTGTCCTAATCTAGCGTGCCATAAGGGAGCTGAAACTTTGTCATCTCTCTTACGCTTTGTTTCTCGTTGTATATTCATAATATTGATATTATGAGTTAGGTAAAGTCCATTACTTAGAGTACCGATATGAACGGAAGAGTTGTTCCGTTTGATAAAATATTTACCATTCTTAATATAAGTTTCATAACCTTCACAATCTAATATTGGAACTGAAATTATATTACGAATAATGCTCGGTACATAAAGGACTTTATTTAATACTAACTCAAAACTACCTAAATCTAATCTAATTGTGCCTAAAGCTCGAGCTTCAACGTTTGAGCCATCGCCGATCTTCAAGACACATTCTCCTTCTTGTAGTTGTTGAACATCACTTAGCATCTGTACATCATTACAGATATGAGTTCCACAACCGGTATCAAGTACCCAAGAACTAGAATTAATAGAAAGATTTACTTCAACGAGAAAGATACCTTTCTTTAGCGTAGCCTTGTACTCTGGGCAGTTTCTCCTCCAATGTCCCGCTTTGCCACAATGGAAGCAAACATCCTCTTTCTGATCACGCTTCTTCTTTTGGGCCTTCCCCTTCGAAATGCCACCAGTGGGCCTAAGGGGTTTCTTCTTCTTCTTTTGGGCTTTCTTGCCCTTACCTTTAGAAGGCCCAGAAGAGGAAGATGGAGCATTCACCATCAAAACCTTATTGTCCTTCTTGATCGTGCTTTCAGCAGTCACAAGCTGACTAATCAGCTCAGCTACAGTAGCACCAGCATGATTCATGTTGAAGTTAAGGACAAATGGGTTGAATGATGGTGGGAGCGAAGCTAGCAACAAATCCACTGAAAGCTCATCTTTCAGTGGCATGTCCATGGAAGCAAGTTTCTCAGTAAGGGCAAGAAACTTGAGTCCATATTCATGGACACTTGAACCTTCCCTCATTCTCAAGTGGAACAATTCCTTTGAAGTGTTATACCTTGTAACACGTTCATGAGGGCGGTAAAGTTGCTCTAAGTGGTCGTAAATCTCCCAAGCAAATTCCATGGCCTCATGTTGTCTTTGCAAGTCCGGAGACATGTTAGCCAACATAAGGCAACGGGCTTGGAGTTTATCATCCTTCCACTTCTGAATCGCGTCCCGCTCGGCCCGAGTGGGAGCCTCCCCTTCGGGACTAGGCTCCCCTTCGAAGAGAACATAAGTTCTCTTCTCAGAATCTAAAATGATTTTTAGATTCCTCAGCCAATCAGAATAGTTGGGACCAGTCAACTTGTTTGACTCGAGGATCGATACAAGAGGGTTTTTGGTTGCCATTTCAAAATACGTAGAGAATCACAGAATCTACGACCTAAATGGTAAAACAGAGAACTAGTGAGCATGCTGAATTATAACGATATACAAAAGATAAGGTCTTTAATCTATTGTAGCTCCCACTGTTTTTCAAAGATCTATAATTCCCAAAGATCTAAGAGGAACACGTTTCCCAATGGGTACTAAGATCCTAGGCATTTTACCTCGAACCCACGACTCGCGGACATTCTAAGTAAGAACCCTAGGTAGGTACAACTTACCAATTCTAACAACTTTAGAACTCTTAGTAATTGTTTTTGCATCACCTATCTTTCAATATGGACCCACGACTCGTGCGACATCCATATTTACTTAGGCGTTAAGCTAGACCCATCAATCATAAGATCATGACCAAAACTTAGTTCGAACGACCCACGACTCGCGGACATCGCCCTTGCTAAAATTGACCACGAAATATTGATCATTTAAAATGATTAATTAGGTAACTAAGAACTAATAAGCTCTACTAGCTATCCCACGACTCGCGGACAATAACTAGCTTTACTTACTAAACTTAAAACCTATTGATGGAATGCTAGGAATTTAATTCAAAATTTGCATCTAGAATTAAACACCTATTTGTTCGAAATTAGCTTAATATTTAATGGGAATTTTCGAATCAACCGGAGAGTTGTCCGGTTCGACCTCACCAACATATATGTTATCCAATTTTATTAGTCTTGATTAATGCAAGTACACTTAAATGCATTTCAAACAAGCACATAAACAGATAACATGTCCTAGCATGATACTAACATGTAATGATCATGGGTTCTACCTATCTTATGCGTGATATGTGGGAGCCACTCCACAATCACAAGTTCTAACATACATGCCACATAAACAGTTCAAATCACATAAGGGAAAGCGGTAACAAAATACGAGCCCTATCTCTATTACATTTAACAATTGAGATTCCCCTCCCTAACATTTTGAGGGGTCTTCACTTATGGCCTCCTTGTTACTTGAATGTGGTCCATCTTACTCCATGGGTGCATTGTCTCCAAAATGAAAATAAAACCTCACCACCTATCTCTACTCTCAAATTACAATAAAAAGAAAAAGACATAAAGTAATAAGGCTCAATCTTCATATTGGCCTTAGACAATTACACGGGGCATACCCCGGCCTCAAAAACAGTAATATGGAAAGCCACATAATAAATCACATAACAGTACGCACATAAGTGAGGCTCCAACCTGAATTGAAAAACGCAACTATAGGGCTCCAACCCCAATTTAAACCATCCATGTGCATAAATTAAAACCATACATAGATCTAAACCCATGATCACCTAACATGCTTTTGCGAGAATTTAAATTTAGCCAATAAATTAAAATTCTCGTTTCAAGTCCTAATGACTTAAAACACGACTTAGATGCAATTCTTGTTCAAGAGCCTTTTCAATAAAACCCGAAAAACAATAAACCAATAAAATTCCAATTAATTTCCAAAATTAATAATTTTATTCTTTCAATATTTTTAGAAAATAAAATTCATAATTTTCCAAAAATCCAAATCGCTTTAATTTCTCAAAAATCCCAATTTAATCAAAATTTTAAAATAATTTTATTTTAGCAAAACTGATTTTAAAAGATAAAATTAAAATAAAATTAAATCGGGATTTTACTGACCGAAAACACGAAACACGAAAACGAGCCCGAAAAGGGCCTATCCGCGCGAGGGGCCGTCGCACAGCAGCGCGCGCAGACGCGCGCCAGCAGCGCGCACAGCGCGGCAATTGCCGCTCGCGTGCGCGCGCTGGCCGCGCATCATGCGCGCGCCGCGCGCAGCAGCGCCCGCCGCGGCTAGGCGGGCTGGGCAGGCGTCCCGCGCTGTTGCGGGACGGGCTGGGCAGCGCGCCCGGGACGGCTCCCGCGCTGTTGCGGGAGGAGCTGGGCGGCGGCGACGGGCCTGGGCGTGCGACGTGCTAGCACGCCTAGGCTCGTTGCTTTTCGTGTTCGTTTCGTATTTCTGGGTTTCTCGAAAACCCGGTTCAATCCAAAAATTAAAAATTCGATTTAAATATATTTCAATCAAAACGGTTTTCAAAAACACAATTTAAGAAAACAGTTTCAGAAATTCAGGAAAAATTACAGTTTCGTATTTCAGGCTTTCTAAAAGAACTCATGAATACCTAATTCGCATCTAAGCCTAAGAATTTCTACCAAATTCAGAATAATTGAGACGAATCAGAAACACGATTAACGAGGTGGCTCTGATACCATTTGTTGGAAAACACGAATCAGAAAGCAGCGGAATTTAAAAATTTTCCCAACAAAAGGACCATGAACTCGCAATCGTGTAACCAAATTCGTAAAGATAGAAAACTTACTTTTCTTTTATTCTTTCTTGAAGCGTTTCAAGCCACCCAAGAACGCTCTTCACGCGGCTTGATCCCCTCTCCTTGGTAAAGCTCGAATCTTCAAACTTCTAACTTGAAGTCTCTAGAGAAAGTCCACCAACTTGATCACAATCTAACTAGTAAGGATGCTAGTTCTCTAGTTAGTGTTTAGGCTTAACCTAGGGTTTAATTTAATCTTGGAGAAAGGAAGGTGTTCAACACATGAACCAAGAATTGTCAATTAGCTCTAAAGGGGAGCATGAGCTCCCCTATATATAGGAAAGGGGAGGGGCGGCCGAACCTAGTCCTAATGGACAAAGGATTTGGTCCCTCTCTCTCCTATTACTTGATGATCAAGTATTTTCCAACTTTGACTTTGAATTCTAATTCTAGTCAACTTTTAAGAGAGCTAAAAATATCCAAACTATTTTTGGATAATTTTATACTTTATTTATTATAAAATAAATAACTTATTTTTATCTAATTAATTAATTCATAATTAATTAACTAGATTATTTTCTCCAAAATTAGACTTTCTTTTTAATTCAAAATTAAACCAAAGTCTATTAAATAATTAACTAATTAATTATTTAATATATATATATAATATATATATACACACGTGTGTGACACGTGTCACAGTGACACGTGTCACTCACGTGAGCCACACGTGTGATTTCACACGTGTGGAACCCTCTTGGCCCGATTAACTCGTTTAATCATTTTCAAGCCTCAACTCATGTAACCAAGTTGTTGTGTGTGACCCTCTAGGTTCTCAATTCAATTAGCAGCGACCCCAATTAATTAATTCACTAATTAATTAATCAGTCCACAGATTAAACGACCATAGTCTAGCAACAGGTGTTTAACCCCTAGCTGAATTGGAATGTTCGGATTCGACAGAACCTTTAAGTCATTGATTCATGTGAGATACAATCCTCCTACTTACTATCTCTCAACCAAGATCTAGGGCAAGGGAATAATCAGAACCCTAATAATCCAGTCTTAAAGCTAAGTGCATTTCATATCCATTTGATCTCAATCCAAGAAACCCTTTTCTTGATATCTTGATCTACTACCTTGGCCAAGGACTCCATATGGCATATGAATGACTTACACAATAAGAGATCACCTTGCAAATGCAAGTGTAGGTCCTTTCTTGATTCTCATTCACTTTCATGAATCACTTGTGCAACCCCAGCATAAGCCTTGAATCAGTTGTCTAAGGCGACACCCTTTAAAGCTTATACCTAAGACTACAGAGTTAACTCATAAAGTGAGAAGGAACCTCAAGTCTAAGGATCAATTAATCACATCAATGACTCGTGAGATATTTCCTAATCTGGAAGTTTCCATTTCCTGAAATAGAAACTTCCTTTCCCATTTAGGAATGTTCTCACACGGGGCACCTCAGTGAACTTACTTATTAAAGTAAGCACCCTCATGTATCACGCACGTATCAACTATACACTTTCCACCTCCATGAAACAAGGTGGTCCTTTTTAAGGGCGTGATCCCACAAGCAAGCCTTAGAGGAGTCAGGTTGACACTCCCACTGTCTGTAGGACTCATCGGCTTGGAGTATTTTACTAATCATGACTTATGTGATATAGGGCTCGTTTCATGAACCATTTCACCTAAATGGCAGAGTCCTAAAGTCATCAGGATTAGGGGAGTTCTCATACATGCACAGATAAAGTAAACGCATACCAAACAAGAGCATATAAAGAAGTGTTGCCTCAATTCGTTATTTCATTCAAAGATTGTCTGTGATTACAATAAGGAAAAGCACAAAGCGGATATACAATCGGCTTTCTAGGGCACTATTCCTAATAGGTTTTGTATACGAAAGTCATTTTTTATTCAAACCTACATATTCATAACATAACAAGTTTAACATATTCATATCATAACTTAAGAGAAAGATCATATCCCATTTCATAAATAACATAATAGAACATATCTTATCGAATTCATATACCCGGCGAGTACAGGTCTTACACAAACTCCCCAATTATTAACTTACAAAATAAAACAGAAAACATAAATCATAACCAATCCAACCCCAACTACCTGTAGTTCGGGGAGCAAACCCTCACTACTTATTACCAATGCAAAAACACATGGGGTCGCTAGCCTACATTGTGTCTTCCCCAGTTATCCACCGAGGGCTCAAAGCACCACGCAGCCTCAACCTCCATGAGTCGCGTGTAAGTACTTCAAATGGAGAACGCGCAGGGGTGATAACTAACGACCCCATGGCCCACCCGGGTCTCCCTTACCCTCGTCTCCGGGGGCTGACAAACCAGAATAGTGCATAATAGATCATAACTCGCTACATATCATACTTATCATAATCATAACTTTCGTACCTTATCGGAGCATACCTTACCTTGCAACTTAGTATATGCTACAGGCGTACCTCTCCGTGTCATCCTAATCCATAGCTAGCATGAAGACACACAGTTTGGAGCATAGCCTCGTTGCAAAACAATAAGCTTACATATGCTTATACTTATAGTTTTCAAAACCCATAATCATTTGACAAGATCATAAATATATTGTGTAAACACGTATCTATTATATGAATATAATAGTATATTCGCATGTGGGCTTAAAAACGAGCACATAGGGTTGTTGGTCATATTAACTAAAAGGAATAAACCTAAAGCTTTAACTTTTACCAAAAGTGCTCCCGGAAGAGCGTTGACGACCAAGAAGAAGCTAAATGGTGGAGCCAACACCTCTCGAACCCAACTCTAAGACAAACAAATACAAACTTATGACTTAGACTCAATCATGAACCAATTAGACGTACGGCGATGCATAAGAATGTAAATGGATGCAATGCACGTCCTATACATTCATACTTAGGCATATCGAAGCAAATAACGAAATATCACATAAAGAATGCAAAAATTAAACTTATATCATATCAAATAATCTCATAACATTTCATATTATAGCATAGCATAAGCATTTATAAGTTTAAAATACATAAAGAAGGCAAACGATGCAAGAAGAGATTACACGTATCACTTCAGTCATATAAATTCATAACTCAGAGAACTCGTATCAAATTAAGCTATAAATTTAACAAAATACACATAACACATAATATGACATGTATCCAATGTATATAAGTCATAAACAAGGCAAAAAAGCAAGAAAACAAAGTAAAGAAACAAGTACAAAACACATACACATATTGGAGGTAAGGGGTGACGGGGGTCACCAAAACCTGAACAAAAAGGGGTGACCCCTGTTAAGGAAAGCAGGTATAGGAAAAGCAAAGGTGACGAGTGTCACCTTCACTACACACAACCGGGTTGACGGGCATCACCCCTTCTTCTTTCCCAAACCGAGAGCAGCCATGGCTGCTCTCCCCTGCAACTCAACAATAACAACATAACGACAACAAAAGAAGCATAAATCAACATGGAATGGTCCAAGAAACATCATATAAACAAGCTCCCAACATCAAGATCAACCGGGTATGAGAAATCACCAAAGTTACAAAATCCCTAACTATTAACACCAAATCTCATAGCATGCTTGAAACTTCATGAAAATGAGCATAACATAGCTCTAAATGACCACATGAAGGAGGAGAGAAATATCATATACTTACCTTTCAATTTGGAGAAGAAATGAAGATGTATGGAGCCTAAAACTTGCAAAATGAATAGTGTTAAATCCCCCTTCTCTCCTTGTCTCGATTCAGCCCCTTTTTTCCCTTCTTTCCTGCTGAGTTTGGGTGTGTGGTTAAGATATAAAGAGAGAGGGTTGAGTAAGGTGTGAATAGGCTTAAGAATCGGGTCATTTGGTTAAGAAATGAGGAAGTTATGGCTAAAACGGTAAAAGGTGACGAAGCTGCGCGAGGCTAACGTTACGGGCAAAATAACGGGATCCAAACGGGCTTAGAAAAATACAAGGTTCGATTTTTTTAATTCCCAAATCTTGTTACGAGTCTGATGCCACTTTTGGAATTTGAATCCGATTTCCTGAGCTCAAAATACGGCCTCCGGAACACAAGGTGCGCTAAAACTCCGTTAGGCCCTCGAGTCCCCAAAACAAATAAATGGTCTCCAACCAAAACGAACAAGTTTAAACAAATAAAATAAACACGTAAACAAGTTCATAAATCATATAATTCAAGTATATTACGCATTTACGTAGTTCGGGAATTAGAATCAAGTATTAGAAATTAAAATGCGAAAGTTAAAACATAAACCTACGTAATTATGGTACAAAAGACACGTAAACTATTAATTCAACGTATAAATTAAATAAAAATAGAAATTAAAATGTTAAAAACCCTCTCGTGAAGTCATACCTGGCTTGCCAAAGAAACGGGGTGTCCCAAGAGAGGAGGCTGAAATGTTGTCGCGGGATTGGCTCGACCCTTTCGACTGGTTCGTGTCTCGACCTGTGCTGACGGGCTTGGGAGTGCTAACTCGAACCTCTTTCTCCTTCCGGTGTTTCTTCTTCTAAGGATCACTCTCCTCGAATACGAGATCTTTTCCCCACTTAGTTTTTTGATGAGGTTAAGGGAAGGATCGAGCCGTGGGCTGCGCCTGCTCGACGGGAGGGGCCGATAGAACGGCCTCGATAGTTTTGTGCTTATCGAGAACTCCCTGCGCTCGGGTCTGCCCCGCTCTCTTTTTGGCCTCTTCCATGTCGGCCTGCATCTGAGCGAGACGGGATGCTATTATCACTCGATCTGCAAGATGAAAGTAACCATCAATTTGAGAAGAGGCTACTATGTTGATCAAATACTTAATCAAAAATAAAATGTGGAGTGCTTGGCTCGATTCTCCCCCCAGTACCCGGGTTAAAAGCTTCACTCCGACCTCCAGGGGCTAGGCCAGAATCCACCAAGGTCCGGTTCTCAATTAGTCTTTTGCAGTCGAACATCCCCAAAAACCTCATTTCTCTTAAAAAGCTGTTTGACCATTTGGTGGTAGATTCAGGTAAGGTTGCTTTAGGCTGCCAATTCCAAACCCGATTGTTCAATCCGGGCCAGTCGACTGGGCTTTTGACAAAGATGAATTGGTCTTTCCACCCCTGGCCGTTGGATTTAGTCAGGGAAGTGATGAGTTTATGGTTGTTCTTAGCTGCCAGCGAAATGAATTCGAACCCCGAGCCCGACTTCTAACTGTCACTGACGCTTTGAATAGTTCATCCAAGACCCCACTCATCGAGATCCCAAAATACCTCATGAGGACTCGGATCCCATTGATCATCGCGTACACATTTGGTATCAGTTGGATGGGGCTAATGTTGAGTCTGTTAAGGAACTCTAGGATGTCATCGACAATGGGAACCCGGAAGCCCGAGGTGACCATTTTGTAAGTGATCGAGATGTACCTTTGAGGGGGATCGGTCAACCTGTCACCGCTCCGGGGTCAAATAACACTGTAGCCATCGAACTCAGGGGCTCCCCCAAATAGTATATCCTGGATTGTCTCAAACATATTGGGTGATACTTTACTTTTGATCTGTCGTGGGTCCTTATCCAACTGGTAGGTTGGGGATCTTGCCCCGGCATGAAAGTACTCCTCGTTATCATCATCGACCACGTTGTATCTACCCGACACCGAAGAACCCACTTCTTGGGCTCGGCTCGGGGGCTTAGAGGCTTTGCTCGAAGGTTCAGGGTCAAAACTCATCCCTAGAGGTGGGATCATGAAAATTGGTACGGTCGAGAGGATTGTGTTGGGAATAGTGCCCTTAAAGCTGCTTTTTGGCTTTACTATTTTCTTGTAATATCATAAACAGTCTTTGAATAATAAACGAGATGATTTTGTTCATAGGCATTCACTTCTTTATGTGCTTATTTATGTTTGTTTGGGTTGACTGTGTGTTTGCATGTATTGAACTCCCCTAATCCGATGAGGCCGTTAAGAACTTTATCGTTATGGGAACGACACATGAAGCAAGTGCTTAAATCCATAGACGAGGATTAGAAACTTCTCCAAGTCGAGAGTCCGACAGACAGTGGGAATGTCGACCTTGACTCTATTGAGACTTGCTTATGTGATTATCTCCTTTTGAAGGATCACTCAGTTTCATGGAGTGATAAGTGCATACGATGATGCGTTCATAATACATGAGGGTGATTGTTACTAGAACTTCATCACTGAGATGTCCCGCATGAGAACATTCCTAAATGGGAAAGGAAGTTTCCAGAAACTTCCAGATTAGGAAATATCTCACAGGTCAATAACGTGATTCATTAATCCTTAGACTTGAGATTCTGTAATGTCTCATATGAGCTAACTCTGTAATCTTTGGTATAGGCTCAAAAGGGTTTTGACATACTGAAACCTGAACCACAGCCTATGTTGGGATTACACAAGTGGCATATGTAGAATTAGTAGAATCGACAAAGGACCTACACTTGTTGCAAGAACAAGAATGATCGCTTACTGATTGAGTTGTTCGTAGTCCATTAAACTAAAACCCTTGGCCAAGGTGGATAAAACATCAAGACGTCAAGAAAATGGGGTTTTCTTGGAACGAACTTAACTTTAAAGATCAAGAATATTTGGGTTCATAGAATATTCCCATGCCTTAGTTCTTGATTGGGAGATGGAGTTGTAGGAGGATCGTATTTCACTGTATGTTATTGACTGAAAGGTTCTTCGATTTATTTCGTTATTCGGCTATGGGTCACACACCCATTGCTAGATTACGGTAGTGTGATCTGTGAAGTGATTAATTAATTAGTGAATTAATTAATTACTATCACTGCTAATCGAATAATGAACCTAAAAGGTCACACACAAATGCCAGGACACGAGGGTTATGGTAGGATGTTAATATGATTAACGAAGGATCAAATTATTGGTCGAAACGGAGCAAGGAGAGCGTGATTAGCTGCCACGTGTCGAGCACACGTGGCTGCCACATGTCACGCAGTCCACGTGGCTGCCACGTGTCACGGACACGTGGTACGTACGTGACTTCGGACGTGTAATTTTATTACACGTGAATTCTTTTCTAAAATTAATTAATTAAATTGTAATTAATTAATTTAAATCTTTTAATTAATTTTGAATTAATTGTTAAGATCTTATTTCTCAAGCTTAACCCAATAAATAATTAATTGAGAATTAAATTATTTATTGAATCTTGACTTTTAGCTTTAGGAAAGTTGAAAAGTCTAACTTCCTATTGTAGGAGAGAGAAAGTTGATTCCTGCAAGACTTGGAGAACAAGTTGGGAACTTATTTTCTCCAATTAAATTAATAATTAAATTAGTTAATTAGTGAGCAAGAAAACTAATGCCATTGGTTCTTGGAAACCCTAGGGGGTTCGAACCACATGAGTATAAATAAGGGGATTGGGGCTTTCTTATTCTTTAGACCAACACTCACGAAGTGTTAAGTTTTTTAGAAAAATAAAAGAAAAGTTTTCAAAGCAAAAATCCTAGCAATACACAAGCGGTAGAACTAGCATTCTCACTTGCTTGATCGTGTTCTAGAACTAGTGTGGATACGCTTTGGAGGATCACTGCTCTGGGATCTGTCGAGAACCGTTCGAGGGATCTGTTGAGACTTGCTTATGTGATTATGTCCTTTTGAAGGATCACTCAGTTTCATGGAGTGATAAGGGCATACGATGATGCGTTCATAATACATGAGGGTGATTGTTACTAGAACTTCATCACTGAGATGTCCCGCGTGAGAACATTCCTAAATGGGAAAGAAAGTTTCGAGAAACTTCCAGATTAGGAAATATCTCACAGGTCAATAACGTGATTCATTAAACCTTAGACTTGAGATTCTGTAATGACTCATATGAGCTAACTCTGTAATCTTTGATATAGGCTCAAAAGGGTTTCGACATACTGAAACCTGAACCACGGCCTATGTTGGGATTACACAAGTGACATATGTAGAATTAGTAGAATCGACAAAGGATCTACACTTGTTGCAAGAACAAGAATGATCTCTTACTGATTGAGTTGTTCGTAGTCCATTAAACTTAAACCCTTGGCCAAGGTGGATAAAAGATCAAGACATCAAGAAAATGGGGTTTTCTTGGATTGAGGTCTAAATGGATATGAAACAAACTTAACTTTAAAGATCAAGAATATTTGGGTTCTTAGAATATTCCCATGCCTTAGTTCTTGATTGAGAGATGAAGTTGTAGGAGGATCGTATTTCACTGTATGTTATTGATTGAAAGGTTCTTCGATTTATTTCGTTATTCGGCTAGGGGTCACATACCCATTGCTAGATTACGGTAGTATGATCTGTGAAGTGAATAATTAATTAGTGAATTAATTAATTATTGTCACTGCTAATAGAATAATAAACCTAAAGCATCACACACAAATGCCAGGACACGAGGCTTATGGTAGGATGTTAATATGATTAACGAATGATCAAATTGTTGATTGAAACGGAGCAAGGATGGCGTGATTAGCTGCCCCGTGTCACGCAGTCCACGTGGCACGTACGTATCTCCGGACATGTAATTTTATTACACGTGAATTCTTTTCTAGAATTAATTAATTAAATTATAATTAATAAATTTAAGTCTTTTAATTAATTTTGAATTAATTGTTAAGATCTTATTTCTCAAGCTTAACCCAATAAATAATTAATTGAGAATTAAATTATTTATTGAAACTTGACTTTTAGCTTTAGGAAAGTTGAAAAGTCTAACTTCCTATTGTAGGAGAGAGAAAGTTGATTCCTGCAAGACTTGGAGAACAAGTTGGGAACTTATTTTCTCCAATTAAATTAATAATTAAATTAGTTAATTAGTGAGCAAGAAAACTAATGCCATTGGTTCTTGGAAACCCTAGGGGGTTCGAACCACATGAGTATAAATAAGGGGATTGGGGCTTTCTTATTCTTTAGACCAACACTCACGAAGTGTTAAGTTTTTTAGAAAAATAAAAGAAAAGTTTTCAAAGCAAAAATCCTAGCAATACACAAGCGGTAGAACTAGCATTCTCACTTGCTTGATCGTGTTCTAGAACTAGTGTGGATACGCTTTGGAGGATCACTGCTCTGGGATCTGTCGAGAACCGTTCGAGGGACTTTCCGCTTGAAGGGTGTTCAGTAGGCGGTACTAACATCACTAGAAAGCTTCAATTTACGTAAGTTTCTGAACACCCTGAGATACGATACGAGAATTGCAAGTCCATTATCAAACTTCTGGAAAAATTTTAAATTTCCGCTACATTTCTGTACTCGTTTTCCAACAGATTGGGCCTGCTGGGGATGAAGAGTGCCTATCTTGAGAGTCGGAAGACACCTCCATTGTATCCACTTCCTGGTCGGGGGCTTGCTCAGACTGCAACGGCTCTCCACTTTGAGTACTCGATATATTTTGGTCCGACATGGAACTAGAGGTAGTGGCCCAACTGGAGGCCCCAGAACTTGAACCGGCAGAGTTCGAAGAAGACATCCCTACACTCGAAATTAAAACTTCGACTGAATCCCTCTTTTCAATTTGCCCTTTCGTCGAGTTAAGAAAAGGGGGGTTTTATATTCAGGGAGTCGAACGCAATTCGAGATGGGGTTCCTCTCACTCGAAAATCAAACCCTCCCCAAACAAAAGCGAAATCGACAAGAAATAGCGAACTAAAAGATTCGAGTCTGAGGAGAACTAACTTCGTAAAATCGGATGGAGGATCGACCTTGTTGGAAAGCTCCGGACTCGCCCCGTAAATCTTGCTTGCTCTGCTCGAAAGGATCTGAATTTACTGAGGCATTTTAGATGGTAAAGGTGAAAAGCAAAAGTTACTGAGGCAACGCTTATAAAGGGATGCTTTGGGCGGGAACTTCGAAGGCGAACTATCGTAATGATTACGCCAAGGCCCACTTTCGAATTTGAAAGGTCGCCGCCACGTCATCCTTACCGCCAACTTTTTCGGGGGCTTGTGGTGGGCCACATGGACCAATGCGGGAGCACCATTTGCCGTAAGAGCAGACTGGACCCAGCAGACGAGGCCACGTGGGTCGGATTCAATGGCGATCTTTAGGTCGGCCAGGTGCCCCTAAAGAGCCCCAGTTACCAAGTGAGGGGAAGCCGGTATTCCACCTCGAGTCGAGGGTCAAGCATCGATCTGGTCCTCTCTCGGTCGGAGGATAGCTGTCGAGCTACCCCTTTGTTACTCGAGGGTCGAGTCGACTATCCCAGTGGGACCCCCTAGCCGTCTCAGCATTAAATGCGGATTGCACCTTCATACTGTTCCTGACGGGTATTAAATGCACCTGCAAAAAGTACAAGAAGGTCATCATTAACCCCAAGGGTATAAATACCCCCTCATAAATGTCATTTGGTAAGCTCATTTATTACACTTCAAGTCTACTCGAACTTCTCTCGATAACTCGAGACTGACTTGAGAGTCGACATAGGGTGAAACCCCACCAGTCCTTGGTTGGCCTTCAGCTTATGTTTCCTTTCCATATTGCAGCTTTTCCAGTTCGGAGCATACCATATCCTTATAAATTCTAAGTGACCAGTTGGCATCCATCGACCCCATCACCATCCCGGATTTTGACCAGATCAAATTTAAATTAACTTAAAAACATGAGAACTATTTTGAATTTACATTGAAAATATAGAAATGAATATGAATTTTTCCCAAATATTTTATAATTTGTCTTTTTGATTGGTTAAGAATTAAATTTCTTAGATTTATTTTCGTTAAAAATTAATCCATGTACAACATGAAAAAACTTTTAGTTTTAAGCGTCTTTACTTCTAAGATTTGCTATCCATTTGGATGGATTATGGAGTTTGAAAATTATGACTATTTTATCCTGCACATTTTTTACCTTGATAGTTTGTGCACTCCCCTAAATAATCCAGATTCTACATGCTTAATTTTTCTTTTATAGATATTAAGTGTACCACCCCGCGCAGTGGGTTACCATATCCCCCGCACATAGGGGTGTCCATTAGGTAAATAACCGAAATTGTGGTTATTCGGTTCGGTTAACCAAAATTTGGGTTTTTTATTTTGCCTAACCATTTACCGAACAGAATAGAATTGGTTTCGGTTAGGTAAAAACCAAAAAATTTCGGTTAGGTTATGGTAAAAACCAAAAAAACCGAAAAAAAGAAAAAAACCGAAATGAATGTTTTCTGGTTTCTCTGCCCATGCCTTTTCTATTAAATCCTCCAAAGAATACCAAAAGAAAATTAAAAGGATTGAATGGACAACAGATAAACCCACCACACAATAAAATTGAACTTTTAAAGCAAAAAAGTACATGGTGTTTTAATAATCCAATAGCTTCGCCAAATCGCCTTATTCTTCTATCTAGGGCATTGAAGTCAGATTTGAAGGAACACTATCTGAAATTTGAGGCACCACCGACGACGTAAAGGGCGCAGAGATGAAAATTTGGATCTGGGAGACTAGGACAGTGGAGTGGGACAAGCTTTGGTAATTGCAGAATTTGGTGGTGGTAGCGGAGTCCAGAATCGTCGTCTTGGTGGGTGGTAGCGGTGACGGCGTCTTGGTGGGTAGGTGGGAAGGCGCAAGGTGGTTTGTTATGAACAGACGACTGGGAGAGGCCTGAGGCGTGATGGAAAGGAAAAATAAAAACCTAGCATTGAAATGTGAACTAAAACCATGAGAGTAATATTGAAAAACTAAACTTAAAAGCATTAAAGAGATCAGGTTCGGTTTTTGGTAAAAACCAAAAACCGTTTGGTTTTTACTAAAACCGAACCGAAACTGAATTTTTAGAAAAATGCTAACCGAAACCGAAATCGAATGTGTTCGGTTCGATTCGGTTAGCTTTGGTTCGGTTCGGTTCGGTTCGGTTCGGGTTTTTTGTTCACCCCAACCCACATCTAAGCCCAATCCATATACGAGATGGGAAGCCCGTACATGAACCTAGTAGAGACGAACGGGAGACAGACAGAAACACACATACCTAAGCTAGGCGGAACGTAGACCCCGAAAGCAGAACGAAAACAACGAAAACCAGAGCACATGCGGAAGCAATTCAGACATCTAAACATAAAGCATAAGTAGCAGGTGACGAGTTCAACTATCATAGATACCTAATCCCGAAATTCATAACATACTAAAACAATACATACTTATACAAATGTACGGTCAAAATATACCAACTTATACAAATTTAAATGCGGTTACAAAGTACTAAACTTATACAAAAACTTGACTCAACGAAAGACCCCAAAAGACTGACACACGCCGCCTAGCTCGGACTCCACGCAAACCTGTTGACTAAAATATAAAGAGGGAGGGGTCAGTCACACTGACTGAGTGAGGGGCTGACACACGCACACTATACGTATTTAGGAGCACAACACATATCAGAGATTAGTGTCCATGAACCGGGGCATGGTTTTTGCAATCTAAAACATTTTACCCGTGATACTACATATATAGGGAAGAGTTAAGGGCCGAAGGCCAAAACAACCAAATTTTAAGTAATTAAGAATTCACTTCCGTTTCACGAACAAATTCCATAACAAACTAGCATAGCGGAAACCAGACTTACATAATGGAAACAAACATACAAAACAAACAGTCATAGGAAAAGGGGAATGTGCATAGGTGTAATCCGAATCCCCTATCCCACACCACGATAATTATGCACAGAAGTATTCCCGGCGTCCTGAGTCTCCCTTGGCTATAATCACCACGCCCAACCAAATTCAGAATCAGAGTCAGAGTCATAACAGAATCAGAGGAAGAGTCATACCAGATTCAGAGTCATAACCAACATACTAACCACAACACGCATTATACATGCATATCATACATATGTACAACCGAAAATATGCTCATACTTAGCGTATCATATTTCAAAACACATCTTATAGTCACACGCATACATATCTCACACACACTTACGTATACTTAAGGCTTATAACCATATGCATACATATCGGGCACATTTTAGTAGGGTATAACTACAACCTAACCTCACCACTTACAGACGAAGCCAAAACACGAAGAATGATTCACCCCGGAATCAACTTGGCCGATCAAACACCACCCCGGGTGCACCTGAACAAACTGAAGACAAACCACAAGACTTAGACTCAAAATAAACTACATAGACGCACGACATATGTTTAAGAACTTAAGAAATGTATACACTTAGAAAAAGTTCATATGCATATAAATTCCATGTAGGAGAAGGCATTTCATAACTTAACATGTTCATGTGCACAATTAATGCAACGAATGCAATTGAAACACTCACGGTGGCATCTTTTCATATATAAACACATAACATGCTCAAACACTTAAATCATAACGCATGAATGCAAAACATACCTTAATGCATGAATCCATATTCATAATAAGTTGTAAAACAAGTTGGGATCATGATCGGGGAAGGATAAAAGCATAAAATAAGCATACAAAACAAAACAACACACAAAAAGGGAAAGACACGGGCGTGTCTCCCTCCAAGAGCAAACTGCGACACGGGCGTGTCTCCGTACAGGCACTCAAAACAACAAGCGTGTCTCCCTCCAAGAAGAAAAGGGGACACGGCCGTGTCTCGGTACAGGCGAACAAACAAGGCCAGACACGGTCGTGTCACACATAAGGCACTTGGAGAGACACGGGCATGTCTCCCCCCTCTCGCTAGCAGCCAAAATTCCGCCATTAATGGCGGAGCAAGAGTACAAAACACACACACACACCACAATACAACCCCTAATCACATAAAAATCACACCACAAGGCATATACGACACGTAGATCATATTTTCGCAAGTAAGAGCTCCTAAAACGAGCTTAAACACATAAATCCCCAAACCTAGTACTATTTATCGTCTCCCCAAATAAGCCACATAAATACGAAATCGAGATACGAAAGAGGTGTTAAATCGAAGCACGTAACAAGTGGATCACAAATCTTACCTTGGATCGTTGATCGGATGAACAGGGACGGGGTTCTTGAGCTCGAAAGGCTTGGGGTGGCTTTTCTCTTCTTTTCTCCATTTATCTCCCTCTTCTCTTCTTGTGGACCTATCAAATGGGGAGAAAGGGGGGTCCGGTCCCCTTTTCTTGGGCTAAGAAAAGTGGTTGGTCAAGAAATGATATCCGATCTGTTCGGATCGGATTTTAAAACTGTAAAGCCCTGATTTTTCAGTTGTGCAAGTATGACGTATGTGTTTACCAATATGCGCAATTAAGTTAATTATATATGCTTTCATATATTAATTCTTTTATTAATTGTTATTATTTGAATATTTGAATATGACTTTTCATATGAAATTCTTGAAACGTTTATGCCTATATGGTTATGTTTGATTGTCGTTTCTATCCGACTTGATTTTCGATTTTTGTGAAAATTTGATATGTTGGAGATTTATGTGTTATGAACAAGTCTATGTGCTTGTTTCATGTTTTCGGACTTGTTTGTTATGGTTTTGGATTTATTTTGGGTTTTGGAACCAAAATGGAGGTTAAAGAGCATCTAGCGTACCTTTGGTTTCGGACGGCATATCTTGAGCTTGGGAACTCGGATTCAGGTTTCGTCAACTTCTTGGACTCGTACTACTAGAAAAACTGCCTTTAATGAAGCCCTAATAGGACGCTTTTGAAAAGGCGACACCATAAATACCCTGTTGTGACGCTTTTCGAAGAATTGTCTTTTTATATTTAATTTATTTTATTTATCGAATTTATTATTAATTGGATTGAAAATATTAAGAAATTTTTATAACTAGCGTCATAATAGATTGATGATATTGAGACGCTTATTGAAAAGTATTGGGGTTTTTGCATCTGAAAAAACGGAGGGAACCTTCATAAAAAATGGAGGGAAGAAATTTGGGGATTCTAGGCCATTCACTTTCCAATTGCAGCTTGAATCCAACGGAGGGAAGAAATTGCACTTTCCAATTTGCAGAACTTTTCACCTGAAGAGAACAAATTGGAGAAGCCAATGAATCGGAACGAGAATCTGAGTCGCCTCCACCGTCGACGATTGTGTGGACGTCGGCCACCCGCCTCCACCGGTTCATCTCCCTTTCTTCTCCCTTTACCTTTTATTCTCCTTTTTCGTTTAGTCAGACACCAAGAGAAGATTTTCCCCTTTGGTTTACAAGCTCCCCAAGCACTGCGACAACAACGAAGTTCTCAAGGCCCAAAACCAAATATTTCTAATTTGTTAAAACGTAAACCCTACTCAAAGAAAGAAAGCAGGTGAGACGCAACAGCCACAAATTTGAAGAAACCCTCCTCAACAAAAATCAAAGAAATCGAGGAAGCATCGGAAGTAAATCAACTCAAATCGGACAGAACAACAAGGAATCGGATGAAAAGAGAAGGAATCGCTGAAGGTCGGACTGAATCTAAGCTCAGACAGAATGAGGAATGGATTTTGAGCAGGAGAATCGAAGCTCCGACGGACGAAAAGATAAGGCATGGGAGTTTACTATCGCTTTCTCCTAGTCTGTAATTCCTTTCCTCCTAATTTAAGTTGGATTTAATTTGAGAATAGAAGTTGTACTTGCTATGCAAATTTTTGGTACTTGCTGCTGGAAAAGGTTGAGGAGGAGTTTGAATACTTCATACTCCAAAAGGAAGCTGATTTCCTATTCTTTGTCTTCTAATGACACCTTCGATAATTCCAGCTCGCCTAATGGGGACAGCAGCACCAGGTTTGATTTTTGAATTTTGTTGTTTATTCACCTTAATCCAGTTTTTGTAATCGTAGTTATGAACTTCTGTCGATTGGATTGGAATTTGCAGTTTCGTGCCTTGTTTGTTGCATTGTGGGAAAATGGATGCAGTAGTTATACTTCGTTTAATCATTTGCTTTGCTCTATTTGGAGGTTTTAAATTTAAGTTGATTAGTTATGTGTTCCCATCAGTGTGTTGAAATTGAGGACGAATGTTAGGTTTGATCCATTAGATTTGTGTTATCCTTTTTGTTTCATGAGTTTTAGCGAAATAACTTCCGCTTGCAGCAATTTCTGCATTATAGAGGGACCGGAGATGGTTCAGGATTTTGTTCAGATGCAGCTGCAGGAAATCGAAGGCAAGCAGACGAAATAAAATTTTCCTTCTTCTGGAAGAAGTAAGCAGACTTCTTCACTTTCTCCATGTTTATGTATTCTATAATTTTCGGTGATCATATTAAACATAGTATACATGGTATATATGGTATAATCAATCTTTTGTGTGTTTCCGACCGGTCGTCAACTCAGTGAATGAAGATATTCACAACCTCTTATATGATTACCTTGTGCATTTGTTCTTGTTATGATGTGCAATTGATATGATGATCTCTTGTGATTAGTCTTTTTTGAATCTTGTGTTGTGCTAAACTCGGAGATCTGGCAGTTTTGTAGCTAATAGCTAATCATGACCAGTAGATGATTGATTGATCTGAGTAGTGGTTTTGAGATTAGGATAGATTTGGCTGTGTAGAGAAAGGCCTCTTCATAAGAGATGCACCATTCTTTTTCATTGCATTCTTTGAAGACTATAGTTGCGTTAGTTCAATATTGTTTGTGAAAATTGTGACCATGTTATTAGCAATCTGTCATGGACTTAATCCCAATCATGCTATGATGCTTAGATCTGGTGTTTAATTCATGTTGATGAGTTCTCTGTTCTGAAAACACATATTCTAAGTAATTCGTTCTTGTATTTTGACTGAAAATACTAGATAGGATTAATCCACCTATCACTAAACTAACTGTTCTGTTGTTGTCAATGCTTAGTATATGCTGACATACGGTTAATGTCTTTTACTTTAGTATTCCCATACACAACCCAATCCCAACTGATCATGAAAAGTAAGCAACAAATTAATGTATTAGAATCTTTCAATAATATATATTAGTTTATTATATATCCTATCCAAATAAATTTAGTAGCTGAAGCTCTTAAAAAATGAAGAATAAATTTTGTGCATTAACATGTATGTATTACGTAACAATGTAGTAATTAGCATGGTACATATGATACGAGCTACTATATTAGGAATGTATTCAAGTATCAAAGCCCAAAGGAGGGGTGGAGAGCAAATTAAATCCTTTTCTGTTATCATTGTTCAATTAAAAGAGAAGTAAAGTATTCAAATTGTATTGTATTCTTTTCTGTTTTAGTAGATAAATAAGTTATTTGTTCAAACATTAGTGACAACTTCAGCTTATTTTGTTTTGCAGAAAAAAGCAAGAAAAATTACAGAATAAGTAGATGGAGGAAGTGACTGCATAAATCAGGCTTATTAACTAATCTGGATAACTAATCTGATTTCTAAAATTAAGGTCTAAAAACTTGAAAAACATGTTGTTTTTCCGTTTACGACTGAGCCTATAGAAGTGCAGCTATAATAGTACTATCTGTTAAACTAAACATGGTGGAATCGCCCAAAATAGTGCTAGAGAATGCCAATTGCAGTCAACGAGAGTGCTCCGTGACTAAGACGAGAATATACGTAAAATAAGTATTCTCTTCTTGATTGTAGTACGAAGTTGCTTTTGAACCATTATCTTGATGTGAGGGAAAGGATATTGCTGGATATTACATAGACATGATAATGGACAAATGAGTTAGTTCCCTTTACATATATACTTTTTTCATTTCCAATGTTGTGTGATTCTGTA
This sequence comes from Lantana camara, assembly GCA_037501455.1. Classification (NCBI taxonomy): domain Eukaryota; kingdom Viridiplantae; phylum Streptophyta; class Magnoliopsida; order Lamiales; family Verbenaceae; genus Lantana; species Lantana camara. The sequence goes on along the minus strand of CM074859.1, from coordinate 89,022,384 downwards.
TTGAGTTCATTTATTGACAATTTTGCTTGATTAACTTGTCGAGGTCGTTGCATTTTCCCTTCAGTCCAACGTTGCAAGTGAAAGATTATCTCTATTGGTACTATAGGGACACTGTGAATTCAAAATCCTATAGAGTATGTCAATTTTACTTTTGTTCAGTTATGTAATAACTACTTTCTTCATTAAGAAGGCATGAAATAGCATGTAGTATGGTTTATACGGGTAATTATCACTTATTAAGTATCCAATCTCTTGATTTTTGAGTGATTATCTTTGTTGTGTTGTATTTCATTTTTTTTTTTTTTTTGTTACATTGTGGCAGTGGAAGTTGATGAAGATTTAATTTGACCTTCATCACATTTCAAAACAATTGGTGATGCGAATGGGGAGGTTGTTGCATGGTCAAAAAAATATGGTAATGATCATTCATTAGCTTTAAGAAATTTTCTTTTGTACTATTTAATGTTGACTACAATAATTGATTTTCCATATAGGTTGTTATGGCTCAAGATTGGCAACGGATTTTCATTACTAATTGCTAGACTTGCATTTGGTTTGTTTTACTTTTGTGTAGAATTTCACCAACTATTGTAATACTTATCTTTTTGTCATGTTTTGTTTGCACTAATATTATACAATAGGTACAAATTGTAACATATCATTTTGGATTGCAAATTTTGACAACATATTAATATTATGTTCTTTGTTTGGTTTCTTTAAATATGTTACTTGGATTTGTTTTTGAGACCAAATTAATTGAACAGATTCATAATAAAAAGTGTATATATACTTTTAATATTAATATTAATATTAATTATATAGGTACTCTTTTTGTGACATTTTATTTCATATTATTATGACGTTGTTTTTGTCATAATATATATTTTAATGACGCTTTATAGCGTCATAATATACGTTATTATGACGCTTGTTTCCGTCTCAATACATTTTTTAATGACGCTTTTTATGTCTTAATAAAACTTTTTATGACGTTTATAAATGTCTTTTTAATAATCAGTTGTGCTTGTTGAAAACATTATATATGACGCTCAAAAGCGTCACAACATTATGTCTTTCATGACACTTTCAAGCGTCATATTAGCACACTTTTTGTGACGCTTTTCAGTGTCACAATAAGATAATGCCACGCCTACCTACGTAACGCTTTTAGTTAGCGTCACAAAATCAAAAGCGTCACAAAACGCCCTTTTTAATGACACTTTCTGACGTCGCAAAAGCTCTTTTTTCTAGTAGTGTCGTATCGATGATTTGGGTTGAATGAACCAAGATTCTTATTTTTCTAAGCTCGTTTCAACCCTTGAATTTTGTCCGAAACAAGCTTCACCCGCCTAAAGGACCACCCTTCAACATTTTAATCATATCTTGACTTATACATAACCAAATTAAAAAATTCTTTGACCCATATGACCCTCACTTATCCCCTAATTAGAAAATATCTCTTTAATTTCATTTCATTTACCAAGAGGAGTCAAAAACCAACAGCAAACCGAGACCCCTTGTGAGAGCAAGAAAAACACTATTTATTTTCATCCTTTTGAGCTCAATACCTCACCAAATCACTCCAAATTTGAAGGGTAAGTTTATGATTGTGCTCTCCATCCTCTCCTCTTAATTTGACACCTTAATTGCTGAAATCCATGGAGAATTGAGCATGTTATAATGACCTTAGTGAATAGTAAGGGTTAGAGCTTATATGATGAATTTGGTGAATCTTTTATGTATTCTTTGGAAATTATGCATCCTATTTAATCTTAAGACACCCTTGACTAAGTGTGTGAACTGATTTTGCTTGGTAGTTGAGAATAATTGATGATTCCATTAATGACCTTGGTAAGAAATGAATAAAACTTGAACTCTTTTCTTCCTTGCTCACGTGTGAGTATGTTGCTGCGACTTTAAGCATGAAATAGGATGCTTGTTGCTGAGGGTTTCTTGCCTTTCATTGCTCAACATGTTAGCTAATTGCTGGTTGAAGTTGTGTGTGTTTTCTACCCTATTTTGCTGCAAAATTGTTGTTGGTATGTGCAGGTCGCGGCTGCGATCGCGCCAAGAACAATCTTGGTAGCGGCCATGACCATGTTTTCATTTTCTTTCGAATTTTGAAGTCGCGCCCGCGACATCAACCATGCATAAATGTTGTCATGCCCGCGACCTCTATTCTGGTATGTTTCGAGATGTTTTTTCATTTTGGGAATTTTATGGAAGTAGCGACCGCTACCATTTCATGAAGGAAATAGGTTGCGGCCGCGACCCTCGCATGCCATGCATACGTGATTTTGTGCTTTATTCGTACATCGCATGACTTTTACGCCTTGTTTCCAGTTCTTATACTTCATTAACATGTTATATTATATGTTAACTTATATGTTATGAATTTTCATGAAATTTTGATGAATATTTTACGAGTTGTAACCTAATATGACTTCAATGCTCCCTAACTTGCATGCATGTTTCGTTACTTTGTTTATTAGCCCTAAATGATAATTCTCTTCTTTTTTTATGACTCATATGCATTGTATACATGTTGTAGTATGTGTTTTGATTATTATATGTAATTTATGGCTCATTTTGATGTGATTCATGAAAGATATAGAACAAATGAATATGAAACTTTCATGTATTGAATGAACTTGAACGGATTACTTAGTTATATGGATTCATAACTCGAACTCATATCTTATTCATCTCATATCATGTTCATTGCATTGTAGTGTGTCGTATATGGTTCATTTAGAGTCTCGAGTCTCATAACCACACCATATTGTCTTTTGGTACAATTTTCTCCAGTGCAGAGACGTGTCGGGTTCATAGGCTACCTTCCGTCTTCTGTTCTTCTTGGTTGTGTTCGGTAAGGTGTAGCGAGGTGGGTTTCTCTACTATTATCTCTCTCGGTAAGGTGTGGAGTTTTAATCCAAATTATTATATATATATATTTATATATATATATATATGAGTCTTTTCAAGAGTAAATGATTTCAAACGTAAAGCCCTTTTATTTTATGTATCCCTACCTTATGATTTTGGCGAGGACATGAATGTAAGCACGGGCCCAGAAACTTGATACACATGGTTATCTGGGGAGGCATGTGCTGACGGTGATCCCGTGCATTAGTTCCACTAAGATCTATGATGATACCAGCCCTCGTTAGAAGATTAGCGGGGAATGGGAGCTGGGGCTTTTGGGGGATTCATGTACCCCCACTTGCCGTTATGTATAGGTGGCCAGGTCTTGCAAACCTTTCCACCAATCGGAGGAAAAAGGGGTAATTTATTATGCATGAATATATGAATGAATGATTACGAACGATTATGAATGATTATGAATGAATGAGTATTGCATGATCGCTAACAAATGAAAGAATGAATAATGCACACACGAGGAGAAGGTTGGAGAATTCACCCACTCGCCAGGGCTCACGTAATGACCTCATGAATGAATGAATGAAATTGATTGTTGTAATCCCGAGCGTTGTTTTCTTTGTTTTTACCTGTGACACCCCGTCCGCTCGCACGTATAAGTTGGTACCATGTATGAGTTTAATTTTTGTATTTTCGTTCATTTTCATATTATTTGATGCATCTCATTTGATTTATACTCCTTTATTTATCTCTTATATGAATTATGTGAGAATTTGGATACAAGTTTGCCTACTTGCACGTTTGACTTGAGTTCTTATGATTTGAGGTTTTGAATTCAAACCTGAGCATGCCTAATTTTTGTTTAATGTGGATTATATGGTTCTTGGACTTAATTGTGCGATTTAATTGTGTTTTGGACTTGTTTGAATTTTTTTGGACTCAATTGAATTTTATTTCAAACTTTTGGGCCAATTTGCAATTTGGCCACTCTTGAGTCATTTTCTCGTAACGTGAGCTCAGGAACTCAGATTCAAGTTTCGTCTTTGCCGTTGTACTTGAATCAACGATTTGGAAACAATAGAACCGGCTTTGTACTTTTTCGATGTTGTTTTGACCCCCAATGATGCAGATTTCGACCCTACGTACCTATTACGTACCTACAAGCCCACTTAGAGACTATAAAACCTAACCTCAACTCTAGCCTTGACTTTTTTTTAAATAAACTTGGCCATCCCTCTCTCTTTGTGTGCTAAGTTCGGACAAAGAAGAAAGGAAACAGAAGAAAAGAAGCTCCAAGCACAAACTTCCATTGTTGATCACCTCAAGCTCAAGTTTGATCCTTTCTTGCTCCATTTCTTGAAGGTAAGTTAGGAATTTTGATCCCCTTGTTGTTATGATCATTTGCAATTATTATATCATGGTTTAATGTTAGAGATCATGAGATTTGCGTAGGGTCATAAATAGTTAGGTTTTGTGCAATTTTGGAAGAACTAGTGCATCTCTTGCTTTCTTTGAGCTTAAAGTTATATATGTTGGTCAACATGGCCTATTTATTGCTTGTAATTGCTCCTCATTCATGGTAGTTGGTTGCACCTTGGTTTTCCATTAATGCACTTTTGAGTTCTTAGAAGAAAACGTGATGAATCTCTTGCTCTTTGAATCCCTTCCTTGCATGGTTGTAGTATGCAATTGTAGAGTTGTTTTTCGGGTGTATTTGTGCATTGATTTTATGGTCTCTTTGCTCTTTCACATACCTTTGTGTTGTTACTTGAGTTATGAAGGTGGAACAGGGGTTTTGGAGCTCAATTTCATAGAGAAAACGAAGCAAATTTTGTGAAGCTTTCCCTCGCGCAGCAGGCCGAATTTTTGTACTGAGCCACGACCATGGCACATTTTGTGATGTGGTGGTACCACGGTCGTGTCTCAGGGGTATCGAGCCACGACCATGGCACATTTTGTGTTGTCGTGGTGTCATGGTCGTGTCTCAGACCTGTGTGTGTGACTGTTGTGTTTTTCCATTTTCGTTTGCTTGTTTCGTTATTCTCTTACTTCGTATATAACTTCTAAATGATATAGCATGCTATATTATATGTCAACTTACTTGTATTAAGTTTTTGGATTAATTAGATATGATTTGAACTAGTTATGATTCGATATGTCCTACGTGATACGTTTATGTACATCATATGCATTCACTTCATGCATGAGCATTGCCGAGCGTCTAATTGGTTCATATTTGAGTCTAAGTCTCGGGTCTTGTGTTCTTTTATTTCAGAGCCTCTTTCGGTCGTCCACGAGCCCGAGGTCTAGGTGTTTATTGCTCGGTTTTGGCCCCTTTCTCTACTCTTTTTTCTACAAGGTGAGGTTTAGGATTCTTATTTGCTAGTTAAGCGACCTATGACCTAATACGTGTTGAATTCTCACCCGCATGCGACTATATATTATATGTATAGTTAAATATGTGTGTTTAAACTATGCTTATCTTATGAACAAGCTTTAAGTTTATGGAATCGGTATAAGTAAGAGTTTATGTAAGCTTATGTTTTAATTTATTTATGTTATGTAAGAGCGAGGTATGCCCTAAAATATGGGAAATTGGTATTGATAAGGTATGTTAGGCCCCGGGAATTGTGGGTAAGGACACCCGGGATGGCAAGGGCCATCGGGATAAGCCTGTGTATGATTCCTATTCGTAGTATTACGCGCGATTCTTGGAGGTTGATGAGGCGTGATGCTCCGAGTACATTGTGGGTTAGCTACCCCTTGTACATAAGTAAGTAGGTGGAGAGGGTTTGATTCCCGAAACACCAAGGTTGTTGGGGTTGGATTTGATTTATGATTTCAGTTTTATGTTATGTTAAGGAGTAAGGGGAGGTCCGTTCTCGCCGGACTTATGTTTATGTTTTGTTTGATGGATTGTGAATCGAGTTAGGATTTCTTTACGTATTATATGCTATGTTTTGGAAAACGTTTTGGTATGAAAAAGCTTGACTCGGTTCATGGCCATCACCGTTCATAATTGTTATGCTTTATATGTATTTAGGCGTGGGTGTGCGTTTAGCCCCCTCACTCAGTCGAGTTTTGACTGAGCCTCCCTTTTCCTACCCCCAGTTGTTTGTTGTTTCGAGCTAGGCAGGGAAGTGCTTTGAGTCTTGTTGTACTTTCGAGTCTAGGTCGAGTTGCATACATACTTTCCTTCTTTTGGATACTCTTGCTATGTATTTGATATTTGGATTGTATATTATGGAGATTTATGAATATTTGTTGGATACACTCGATCTTTTGGGCCGTGAGGCCATGTAAATGTTAATGTTCGTTATATGATGAGCTCTTTTGATCCTGTTTGTTGCTTCCACATATTTGTATATTGTTTTGCGTGCTCTGTTCGAGTCTTAGCCCCGCTTAGCCTAGTGTGTATGTGTAGGTCCCCTTTCTCTTGGACTTGGGCTCATATATGGAAGGTCATTTCATATGTGGGTTCGGGTTTAGGTGCGAGAGATGTGGTGGCCCATCGCTCCAGGCATCATATTACCCCTTTGGGAAATGTTTCAAACCTCGCACGGGTTTATAGCTTGCATGTGTGTGTGTGTTTGAATTCTGCATTCTTATTATATAAGCCTAGTTTTATACCCATCAGTCTCTTAAAGACTGAACCCGGCTTTGTTTTCAGTTCTCTTGCAGGTTTTGGAGAGCTAGGCGGGGTTTTGAGTCCGTAGCATTTTGGAGTCATGTGTAATCTCTTCCAATTCTACACTCATGTCATATAATTGTCATTTATGATTATGAATGCTTTCGAGGACCATGTATGTTGTTGAATTCGAGCCTGTGAGCTCATTGATTATGTTGTTAAACATTATTGCTTCCGCACCTGTCATTTTCTTTCGTAATTGCTTATTTGGTTTCGATTGTTAGCTCCCGCCTAGCATAGCGTGTGTATTGTGTCCCCGTTCGCCATAATTCGGCACGTGTATGGACTTTTTATTTCATATACGAGTCGGGTCTCGGTGTGGGGGATGTGGTGCCTTATGCTCAGGTACTACATCCTTAAATGGTATCTGAGCCTAGGGTTCCAAAAATCGGGTTCTCGTGTCGTGTTGAGTCAGTTTAGGTTGAACAACATAGGAACAAATTGTCAACCTGTGCATTGCATTGTCCTATATGATTGAATTATGTTTCTTTCATACCTTGTTGAACTAATCGTTACATTTTGCATCAATCCGTGGCTTTTGTATTAATTATGTGGCATGGGCATGCACTAACCGCATGCATTTATTTTCGAAATGAGTTGTGATTTAAAGGTTACAAAGATAATATCAAACCACGGCCAATCTATACGACAACCACAATCTATCATAAGCTTTTCTATCTAGCGTGAAAGTTGCAAGGAATGTATCGGGGATTACATACAAGGATTCAAGGATCGTGGTTGTTCCTAAATGGAGCTATGTTCTTTGGTTTCCTTATAATGGTACACCAAAGCTCCCTCATCGTTTCAAAGAGCCCCATTGGGGGAGAAGATCTCTTCGATAGGAATGGGAGGTAGGCATCGAATTAGGAAGAAATTAAAGAAAGTCAATCAACACGGTGAATACAAACCTATGGAAGATAAAGAGGCTAGAAGTTCCATCTTCAATCGGATTGGAGTTTATTTTCCAAATCTAAGCTAAATTATAGTATTGTGAGGTCGAATTGAATGATATGGAAACGATAAAGAAAGGTGACGACAATGGTAAATATGTTGACGATATTTGGAGACTAATACTTGGAAAGAAGTCAAAACACCAATTCCATGGACGTAGAAGGATTTTGGTTCAAGAAATCACAATCTCGGACCATGGAGACATACAGGTTAATGCAAGAAAACTTTGAAGACTTGAAGACCGTGGGAAAACAAGAAATGAACAACAATTCGAGGTAAGCTTGTAATTAGAGAAATGAAGAACAAGTTGTCGAGCTGAAGCTTACCACTACGGTGACAGGTGTATTACATTCACGGCACGTGCATCATACATCGCTTTAAATTATTTAAATTTCTTTTATTTATATGTGCATCCCTAACTGATATAATCGCTCCAACGTGTTGCATCTTTAATTGTTTATAAGTGTACTACGAGCTTCATAACATCGACATTTTAACTCGACATACATTACTTTAGTGTTTACTTGTTAGGATGCCTTCCCCGTGTGAAACTTCAACTACTACTTCAATCAAAGTTCTACTAAACCGAATTGAAGAAGAAGAATATTTTGGTGATGGGGCTAAGTCAGAGAGGAGAATTGTAGTTCGAAGAGTAAAAGTTGGAGTTAACTTAGGGTTGTTCAGATCGGATAAGAATAGAAATTATGGTCTTAGATTTTAGGAGAACCCGGAAAGCAAAGGATTTGGGATACTACACCAATCGATCACTTCAAAGTGAATGTGAACAGAATAATGAACACCATCCCTGGCAAGGATTGCTCATTTCAAGTGGATCAAGAATTTTGATTGGAGGATGGTGGGTAAAGTCCGATCTAGAGGTGGATTTTTAAGGGGGAGAGCACGACCAAGAGGCAAACATAAATTCAAGGTGGTACTCGAAGAAGTATTCTGATAGGAATAACGAAAATGTAAACTACGGAAGACTTGAAACTTCTATTGATGGGGAAAGGAAAGAACAAGACAGTCTATCAGTCGAAGACCTTCAAAGTGGAGATAAGTTTTGTTGAGTGAGCTTATGCTGGACTTTTGTGTTAACTCTGGGAATAGGAAGTTGAATCAGAATATCATATTTCGTGATGGTGTTCATAGAAGTTAATGCAACTAAGTAGTGTAGGGGTTCCAACGACACAAAACAAATTAGAACCTTACTAAGCCATCAATCGTGTTTTCATGATGATCTGGAGGGCTTTAAGTTGAACGAAATCGAAATAGTGATTATTGAAGAATTCGGATCAAACTTCAAGAATCATCAAGAAGGCTATACCTTTGATTAGGTAATTGAGTGGGCCGGAACCAAAGGCACGTTTACAGGTTTGAAGAGGATTAAGGGATACTTTGAACAAACGACGGGAAAGGACCCACGGAAAGACTGATCTAAACTTTGGGAACCGAGGGTCTCAACCTGATTGGGAAAGAACTCATGAAGAAGGGAACCGGGGTGGTGACTACCCTAAGCTTTGGGATCAAACTTTAAGGGTCATCGAGAGTAGTTACCTTTGAGTGTGGTAATTCAGGTATTGGCAAAGATAGAAGATTTGAATTTGACTCAAGGGATGAATGCTTCGAAGGCATGTGGGAGGAGTCCGAGTTTGGCTAATTAAAAGAGTGGGTAGTACTGAGAGATGACTTACGGATTGATGACGAGGGATCAAAGAAGACGGTGATCGTTATTCTAAAGGGTTAATCGAATTTCAAGGACCTTACCAAATTGAAGAAGGTGATCAAGGTGTAAGAGCCCAAAACGAAATCAAGAATAAAATCAACTAAAGCTCTATCTTCTTCTCAACCGGACACATATTAAAGATATTAAAGACAAGATAAGAACCGAACCAGCTTTTAGGTCAGATCGTACATTTGGGCCATAAGGTTATCAACTCCAAAATTCTCTACTACGGTGAACGGTACAAGAAAATTCACGACATATGCATACATGTAATATTAATTCAAGTAATTTTGATGTTATATGCTTTGCTCACTTACTGTGTTAACTGCTTTGTATGATTGATGATTGATGTGAATGATATTTATTACCTGTCCCTTGTGTGACCTACGTGATTATTAATTATTGTAATTGATGATCTGATATCTTCTTCTTGGTGTTTGCCCTTTGTTGTAACTGTATTTTTGTACTTTGGACTCTTTTATCTTGCTGCTTGTGAGAGACGGGGTTCTCTCATTGTTGTTCGAGGGACGGGGTTCTCTCTTTGCTGCTTGTGAGAGACGGGGTTCTCTCATTGTTGTTCGATGGACGGGGTTCTCTCTTTTGCTGCTTGTGAGAGATGGGGTTCTCTCATTGTTGTTTGACAGACAAGGTTCTCTCTTTGTTGCTTGTGAGACACGAGGTTCTCTCATTGTTTGCTCAGGAGACAGTGGACCTGAGGACAGGTCCCTCTTAAGGGGGAGAGGTTGTAACATCCCGATTTTTCAGTTGTGCAAGTATGACGTATGTGTTTACCAATATGCACAATTAAATTAATTATATATGCTTTCATTTATTAATTCTTTTATCAATTGTTATTATTTGAATATTTGAATATGATTTTTCAGCTGTGCAAGTATGACGTATGTGTTTGAACCCTCGAATTTTGCCCGAAACAAGCTTCACCCGCCTAAAGGACCACCCCTCACCATTTTAATCATATCTTGACTTATACTTAACCAAATTAAGAAATTTTTAGACCCACATGACCCTCACTTATCCCCTAATCAGCCAATATCTCTTTCATTTCATTTCATTTACCAAGAGGAGTCAAAAAGCAGTAGCAAACCGAGACCCCTTGTGAGAGCAAGAAAAATACTATTCATTTTCATCGTTTTGAGCTCAATACCTCACCAAATCACTTCAAATTTGAAGGGTAAGTTTATGATTGTGCTCTCCATCCTGTCCTCTTTAATTTGACACCTTAATTGCTGAAATCCATGAAGAATTGAGCATGTTATGATAAACTTAGTGAATAGTAAGGGTTAGAGCTTATATGATGAATTTGGTGAATCTCTGTGTATTCTTTGAAATTTATGCATCCTATTTGATCTTAAGACACCCTTGAGTAAGTGTATGAACTGATTTTGCTTGGTAGTTGAGAATAATTGATGATTCCATTAATGAACGTGGTAAGAAATAAATGAAACTTCAACTCTTTTCTTTCTTGCTCACGTGTGAGTATGTTGCTGCGACTTTAAGCATGAAATGGGATGGTTGTTGCTGAGTGTTTGTTGCCTTTCATTACTGCAACATGTTAGATAATTGTTGGTTGAAGTTGTGTGCGTATTTTGCCCTGTTTTGCTCTGGTATGTGCAGGTCATGGCCGCGATCGGGCCAAGAACAATCTTGGTAGCGGCCGCGACCAAGTTTTCATTTTCTTTTGAATTTTGAGGTCACACCCGCGACCTAAACCATGAATAAATGTTGCCATGCCCACGACCTCTATTCTGGTAAGTTTCGAGATGTTTTTTTTTTGGGAATTTTATGGAGGTATCGGCCGCTACCATTTCATGAAGGAAATGGGCCGCGGCCGCGACCTTTGCATGCCATGCATACGTGATTTTATGCTTTATTCGTACCTCGTACGACTTTTACGCCTTGTTTCCAGTTCTTATATTTCATTAACACATTATATTATATGTTAACTTATATGTTATGAATTTTCATGAAATTTTAATGAATATTTTACGAGTTGTAACCTAATATGACTTCAATGCTCCCTAAACTTGCATGCATGTTTCGTTGCTTCTTTATTAGCCCTAAATGATAATTCTCTTCTTCTTTTATGTCTCATATACATTGTATACATGTTGTAGTATGTGTTTTGATTATTATATGGAATTTATAGCCCATTTCGATGTGATTCGTGAACGATATGGAACGAATGAATATGAAACCTTCGTGTATTGAATGAACTTGAATGGATTACATGGTTATATGGCTTCATAACTCGAACTCATCTCTTATACATCTCATATCATGTTCATTGCATTGTCATACATCGTATATGGTTCATTTAGAGTCTCGAATCTCACGATAACACCATATTGTCTTTTAGTACAATTTTCTCCACGGCAGAGACGTGCCGGATTCATAGGCTACCTTCAGTCTTCTGTTCTTCTTGGTTGTGTTCAGTAAGGTGTAGCCAGGTAGGTTTCTCTACTATTAGCTATCTCGACCCGATATATCGGATGTGTGGAGTTTTAATCCAAATTATTATTATTATTATTATTATTATTATTATTATTATTATTATATATGTATATCAAGTCTTTTCAAGAGTAAATGATTTCGAATGTAAAGCCCTTTTCTTTTATGTATCCCTACCTTATGATTTTGGCGAGGACATGAACGCAAGCACAGGCCCAGGAACTTGATGCACGTGGCTATCCGGGAAGCATGGGCTGACAGTGATGCCGTGCATTAGTTCCACTATGATCTACGGTGATTCAGTGCATTAGTTCCACTATGATCTATAGTGATACCGGCCCTCGCTAGGAGATTAGCGGGGAATGGGAGCTAAGACTTTTGGGGGGATTCATGTACCCCCACTTGCCGTTAAGCATAGGTGTCCGGGTCTTGCAAACCTGTCCACCAATCGGAGGAAAAAGGGGTAAATGATCATGCATGAATGTATGAATGAATGATTATGAACGATTATGAATGAATGGATATTGCATGATCGCTAACGAATGAAAGAATGAATAATGCACACACGAGGAGAAGGTTGGAGAATTCGCCCACTCACCAGGGCTCATGTAATGACCCCATAAATGAATGAATGAAATTGATTGTTGTAATCCCGAGCGTTGTTTTCTTTGTTTTTACCCCTTTGGGAAATGTTTCAAACCTCGTACGGGATTATAGCTTACGTGTGTGTGTGCTTAAATTCCGCATTATTATTGTATAAGCCTTGTTTTATACCTACCAGTCTCTTAAAGACTGAACCCAACTTTGTTTTCAGTTCTCTTACAGGTTTTGGAGTGCGAGGCGGGGTTTTGAGCCCGTAGCGTTTTGGAGTCGTGTGTAGTCTCTTCCACTTCTACACTCATGTCATATAATTGTCATTTATGATTCTGAATGCTTTCGAGCGCCATGTATGTTGTCGAATTCGAGCCTGTGAGCTCATTGATTAGGTTATTAAACATTATTGCTTCCGTACTTTTCTTTTCGTTTGTAATTACTTATTTGGTTTCGACAGTTAGCTCCTGCCTAGCATAGCGTGTGTGTTGTGTCCCCGTTCACCGTAATTCGACACGTGTATGGACTTTTCATTTCATATGCAAGTCGGGTCTCGGTGCGGGGGATGTGGTGTCTTACGCTCGAGCGCTACAAAAACGGTAGAGCTATCAAACAAGCTTAGAAAAATACAAAGTTAATGTCATTAGATCTGAATCATCGAAACGAACTCGATGGAGGGGTCGGAATTTGGATCCAAAGTCCCGACCTCAAGATGGCCGAAAAGGCCCCAAACACTGTAATTGCAATTAGGTCCCTAAACTTTCAAGTATTGGATATTTGAGCCCAAGCATTTTAATTAAAACTAAAGCGCATATAACTTAAAATAAATTGCACGTTGACACTTAAAGCAAGCAAAGTTACATAATTCACGAAAACACAGAATTAAACTCTCCCGTGACGCCGTACCTGGATTGCCGAAGAAACGGGGCGTCACATTAAGTCATTGATTTTGAAAAAGGTGCACAAAGTATAAAATAGTTGTGGAGAGATGAACATAAGAAATCGAGAAGGTGTAGCGAGATAAAACAATAATTGGGGAGATCAAGTAGCGTAGGCGATGGGGATGAGGAGGATGTCGCCACAATGGGAGAGAGAAGAGAGATAGGGGTGTTGGGAGAGAAAGGTGGAGAAAGAAGTGATGATGGTGGGGTTGTAGGGGGTGGGGGAGTAGCGAGAGATAGGTGGTAGATAAGCGGAGGAGACAGCGCCACCGCGCTTGGGGACAAACGACACAGCGGCGGAAGACGACGGATGAAGGCCGGTGATGATTTCTTAGAGGGGGTGATTGCAGAGAAACATGTCCATTTTTTTAATTTATCACTATAAAATAATCGAGGACACCATTTACGGGGTATATTTTGTAAGTGACTAGAAAAGATAATGGACATTAGTATAATTTCAAGTCAACCATTCCCACAAGTTTATTTAACAATTCCCTTTCGACAAGAGTATATACCCACATGATTTCGAAAAAAGGGGATAAAAGTTGCCAATCAAAATAAAGCTTAGAAAAGAGGAGATTAATTGTCCAACCCCACCTGTGTTTTGAAGTAAAGACGCTCCTAGTCGCATCCAAAAATTAATTTTATTTCCGGCATCTAATAAGATCCATTAAAATCGTAGCATTTTAGTAAGATATTAAGATAACGTTGTTCAACATGGTATTCTTATGATGAATATGATAAGAATAGAAATACAGTTAAAAACAGTACGGAAAACAATAATGATGTTCCTCTGTGACCAGACCACGTCAAGAATTTAATTCCATGCAAGTTGTACCATACCTAACGGTTAATTCTAGCTCGAGTCTGTCTCGGCCAAACCGGTGTAATGAGAGAGCGAGTGTTTTACACTTGCCCTGTGGTTGGTGGAAAATTTAGGAAAAGTGACCAATCAAATGGCAAGTGTAACACACTTGCTCTTTAATTGGTTGGGGTTCGGCCGAACCTGGTATGGGCTAGAATTTTTCCTAACTAACACATGTAAATATGAAATATCGGTGGTAATGATCTTTTGTAGAAAAAGGAAAACAAGATATAATGATGGCATCTCTGATCGGTGTGACTATAGAATTTCCACAAAAATTTCAAGTAATTTATACGTAGGGTTCTTTATATCCACTATTCTTACCGAATTGAATAATTGCAATTTATATTAATTTAACTCCACCTTTAATTTTCATATTCGTTTAGATGAAAATATTATAAACTCCATTTTTAGATAATATTTTGAAAACCAAATCGGACAAGCTGATTTAATTGATGACTAGTAGCCTATCGGATCAAGCAGATCTCATCCAACCAAGGGACTCAGACCAATCCAGGATCGAAAAAACTGGGCAGTTAACAAGGCGATTTTGATCTCTGTAACTGGACTGCTGGTTCATGGAAATTGTGTCTTTTCTGTGTCTTTTTTTTTTTTTTTTTGCTGTTTCTTTTCTTTTCTTTTTTTCTTTCTTTTTTTTTTTTTTTTTTCTAATTCACCGAGAAAACTTTCTTCAAAGTTACTTTTCAAGCCGTAATCTCCTTTGGTGGAGTGAAATCACCTTCACTTTTGTTAAACTTTTTTGGGGCAACTTATAAAGAATTGCAAGCAATCTTTATCATCAGCACACGAAACTGAGAGAGAAAACCAATTGCCACAAAGTTAATGCCAGGGGCCCAGGTGGTTGCACCATTTTCATGCTCTTTATTTTTCTGTTCTTTCTCTGTATGCTTGCATCGTTTTCCTATTCTTCTCATTTCGTTTCTTTTGCTAAACAGTCAAACTTACGAAAGAAACTTTTAATGTCGGCCAAAGGGATATGTGGAGAGAGAGATTATGGGTTAAGGTTTTCATTCAATTAAATAAATAAAAAATTATTATTTTTTATCCGATAATGTAACTCCATTTCAATTTTAGTCCCAACAGTTGTCATGTTTTTAATTTACGTCCTATAAAGTTATTTTTCTCTTAAATTTGGTCCCACTAATCAATTTTCGTAAAAAACAAACGTTTAACCGTCCAAAAAATTACTTTTCAACCCTTTTCAAAAAGCAACTTTTTTAACAGTCAAATGTTTTTTTTTTACGGTTTAACGGTCAAAAGTTTATTTTGGACGGAAATTGGTCAATGAGACCTAATTTAAGAAAAAAGTAATTTTATGGGACGTAAAGTAAGAACGTGGTAACTGTTAGGACCAAAATTGAAAAAGAGTTATATTATGGGAGGAAAATAATAATTTTCTCTAAAATAAATTAATTTTATTTTTGTTTTTGAGAATGTCCCCATCCAATTAAGTGAGAAACTAATATCTCGAAGTAATGAAAGTGCTTTACACAAAAACTCATCACGTAGTTTTTTACATCCATAAGGTTCAAATTCAAAACCATATTTAAGGGAACTTAACTCTCTTTTCAGAGTCAATTGTTGATAATTAAATCAATTAATGGAAATGTGTTTTCATTATTTTTGTGATAAATATAAAAGAAAAATTAAATTTTAAAATTTTTGAATAATTTTCTAATATATATATATATCAAATATTTGTGTGTGTGTGTGTGTTAGAAATGCGGTGGCGGTTCGATTATCATAGTCATGACAGTTTTCCTACCCAATGCCAGTTCGAAAAATTACCCTAATGAATTTGCACAACAGTAATTTGGGGGACTTTTGACATGACATAAAATTATTGGACCACGTGGCACACTCTTAAAGGACCACGTGGACCTTACACCACCTAGGCAAGTCACGAACGGACATGTGTCTAGGGGTGTGCAGAGTTCGATAATACCGATCGAAACCGAAAATTCGGTACGTACCAAAAACCGAACCGATAATTCGGTTCGGTACTCGGTATACAAATTTTCAAAAATTCGGTATTCGGTTCAGTATCAGTATTTAGGTGCGGTATACCGAACCGACCGAAATACCGAATTAGATATTTTTTATTTTTTTTATATATTTTTTTATTATATTACTATAATTTATATATATAATATGCATATGTCATATATTATGTTTTCCATACTAATTCCTAATAGTGTAAATCGTAATATTGTTTTTCTAAAGTTTAACCTACTAACACTTTTAACACTCAAATAAAAACACATGGACTACCTTAATTTTTATGTTACTTGTATGTGAGAGTGAGAGTTGTTGTGAGCACTTCATAGTTTAGACTTATTTTTGTAATGAGTTGCTAAGATTTGGAATGTCAAGGTGCCTAATTTCAACCTTTTGTTATATTTTTAGTTTTTTTTTTAATATACATTTTGGTAATTCGGTTTTATACCGAACCGTACCAAAATAACTTTGGTAATAACCGTACCGAAATTTCGGTTTGGTCGGTTCGGTATGTACCGAATGCACACCCCTACATGTGTCTACCACCTACGCGCCATGTAGAGCCATATGGACGCCACGTGCTACCACGTGGGCGCCATAAAAAGGCCACGTGGAGGCTCAACGCTCCGCCACGCGCCAGATCTGCCTCTAGATCGATATAAAAAGACCACCAAGTGAGTTCCGCCTCAATAGATCTTGAGATCGATAGGGCTAAAGCACTCGATCTGACCAAATGAGTCGGCCTAGATCGAGATGTCCTAACCCTTAGGTTGATAATCAATAGGAATAGATCGATCTCATGTGAGTGTATACCTCTGATGACCGTACATCGATCCCCAGATCGATATATGAGTTACCAGATAAGTCCGTACCCAAAAACATTTTTGTCGGGATACGTGCAACCATCTCATTCCCTAGGACAAGTGTATGAGAAGGTCATTAATGCCCCTTAGTACCTGAACTTACCTAAAAGGGAAAAAGTGGCACTGACTATACAACCTTGGTCAGGTCGATTATAACTCACAACCAGGTGAAATACGGTGCTATAAAGCATTCTCAAGGTACACGCACCAGTATGTTAATGGCCCAAAGGCTATAAATACCTCTCTAAATAAACAGTGGTTGGTAAGCATTCAAAGCTCATTTATTGCATTTATTCTTTCACTAAAGAATTTAATACTGACTTGAGTGTCAGAGGGGCGTTGTCGGCTAAAACCCAGACTGTTTTACCCCTTTAGGTGTTGAGTATTATACAGATCGAGAATAACCCACTTTACGAATTCTTGACTGGTCTACCTAAACCTGTCATCCAGTTAAACACATAGGATCTGTAACAACCCTAAACAAGGCCTAGTTGGAATTGGTAAACCTTGAAAGAAAGTGAAAGCGTTTATAGACTTTGATCCATCAAGTGTTCTTCATGCATCACATTTCTATGTGTTTTAACTTGTTCTTACGTACTATTGTGTGACTAAGGGAGAGATCTCATTTAAGACCACAGATTACTATTCATTTCCCAAGCCTTCATTCCCTCAATAGAACCTTAAAAACTCAAATTTGTATCTCTTGAATACCTTAACTCACATCTTTTATCCTAAAATCATTTTCGAAAATTTAACATCAAATTTACGATTTTATCCTCATGTCATTGTTTATCCACTAAGTCATATCCTCTTATCTCGTTCATAGAACCTTAGAGGCATGAAACTATTATTTTTCTATTGCTTAGATATTCTTTCTATGGCCCGAAACTCTTTATAAAAATTGTTGATCAAAATTAGCATTAGATCCCTTGATCACTATTCATTCCATAAAATTAGGAATTTATCGGAACACTTTTTCTTATCAAATATTACAATCAAATGAATCCTTAAATCATTTCGAGAATTTTGATATCATCCTCAAACCCTAATTCCTATTTTAACTCCAGTAGCATCGAAATTCACTTCAAAACTCTAGTTACTATTCTTACCGTAATAAACTTTTTATTCATTTACTTTTTGCTATTCAATATTATAGTCAAAACGATCCTTGAACTATTTTATGCATTCTCATACTGTAGCACCCCGAGCAAGGAGCACCACATCCCCCGCACCATAGCCCGACACGTGTGACGAAATGGGAGCTCCGCTCACGCACCAAGCCATGGCGAACGGGTGACAAATAAAACACACCTAAGTTAGGCGGTCTAGACCCTGAAACAGAGTGCGTAACAATTCGAAAACCAGAAGCGGAAGCACAGGATCAACATACACACATGCAAGGCCACGGGCCAGCAGAAATTAAAGCATACACGCCACATGCAAACTTGGGCACACAAGCCAAGTTTTGGGACATAAGGTAAGGCCCAGCAAGGGCAATTCTAATCATACACATATCAAATGTGAATCAAATTACAAACTTATACATAACCTTAGAATGAAAAGGCAAAAGTAATGAAGATGCAGAATGTAAAGACTCGACCCGAACGACTCAAAAGAAGACCGCCGCCTAGCACGAACCCAAACTTAGCACCTGCAACTGAGGGGGAAAAGAGATGGGTCAGTCTACAACTCGACTGAGTGAGGGGGGCTAACGCACACCCAACACGTATCTACATATAGAGCAAAGCACGTGTTAAACAAAAAACTATGAACCGGGAATAGGGTTTTACACACCAAAGCCATTTTCCAAAAGTACGCATACTTATTCATATATTCGTATATTCTTAAGTTTGAAAACTCGTAAGGATTCATAGATTCAAGAACGCATATGGATTCATATTAAAAACTCATAGAGATTCATATTGAAACTCATGAAGATTCATAATTAAAACTCATAAGGATTCTTATATTCAGATCGATTCATAGTTTAGCGTAGAAATCTCATATTGAAAACAAACTCTCTTATCCCGTTTCATAATCAACAAAATAAAACAAACTTAAATTACCCGGCGAGTACGGGTCAACTTTACCTCTTAATAAAAGAATTCATAAGAAACATAATAAAACATAAATTCATAAAATTCATAAAACTCATATTCTCGTATTCCATCCACCTTCTTCGGAAGTCTGCACGCGGGTTACGTGCCCACATCGTGCAACTCGATACTGATACGTGGGGTAGCGATCCCGCAGCGTACCTTCAGGAGCACGTGCACAGGCTTAACCCGACGGCCCAACACCGCCTCGGGCGTCCTTACCCACGACTCCTGGGCCCAGGGATTCATAAGATTCGTAAGGAAACAAAGGACTCATAAGAAACATACCTAACTCGCGAAACCTAGAATCATACCATTCATACTTAAGAAACATACCATAAGAAACATACAATACCGTGCAACTCGACATATGCAATACACGTACCTCTCCGTGTCTTCCAAATTCATAAGGTGCTAAAAGAGATCTATAGTTCACTTGACACCACACGGTTTGGAGTATAGCCTCGTTGCAAAACCATTTTAAGCTTATATATGCCCATATGTATAATTTCAGAAGAATTCATATAAAATCAAATTAACAAGATTCATAACATATTATAAGACACATATTTAATGTACATATAGTATATATTCGCATGCGAGGTGAGAAAACATCACATTAAGGCCATAGGTCTCTTATCTAAAAGAAAAGACCATAACCCTCACCTTACACCGACGTGGCCAAGAATGAGATAAATGATTCACCCCGAAATCAACTCGGATAACGAAACACCACCCCGGGTGCACCTGGATAAACTGAAGACAATATGTAAAACTTAGACTCGAGGATGAACCATATAGACGCAGGGCATATGCTTAGTCACGTAAGAGATGCAAATACTTAGTCAAAAGCTCATACATGTATCAAATTCATACAAGACGTGCAAAAACACACATATCATAGCTTAACAAATTCATAATATGCATTAAAGCATGTTCATGTGCACAATTAATGCGTAATGAAGCATCAAAAAACATAACAAGGTGCATAAGTGATTCGTGCAAACAACTTACATTACTTAAGAAACATAAAATGCATAAAAAGAGCAAATGCATACACTTACACATGCTAAAACAAGCTAGGAATAAGTTCGGAGGTGGTAAGATACGAGAAAAACGGAATAAGAACACAAAAAGGGGTTCTGAGTGAAATTGGCCCAAAGCTGACAGATTTCCGAAACGGACAAGATGTACGAAAACAGGAATATCTTGAGGTTCAGGAAGGGGAATTGAGTTTTGTTTCTTGTAAATGAAACTAGACACATAGATCTTTTAAATGGTAGGTGGCTCGAGTCATGGTTCAAAGCGAGCCGAAAATGGCGTAGGTTTGATGTTGAACGAATGCAGAATCTCGGCGAAGTGGTGACACCAAATTAAAATGATTATAACTCACAATCTAGAACTAATTTTGACTTGATTCCAATTTAGATTCAACGTATCCAAAAATCAGCTCAATTGAAGGTCATATGAGGGGGATACCCGGCCGGGGAAAAACAGGGCAGAAATTTACCCGGCCGGGGAGAGCAGTGCAGAAAACTTTCTGCACTAATATACCCGCCCGGGTACTTTTTAGTGCAAAAATATACCCGCCCGGGTAGACCTTCTGGCCAAGAAATAGGAGCAGAAACAGGAGCTAAACATGGAGGAAAGCAAAAATGATCAAAACCACCTCAAAACTCAACTATATGCAATGAAAATCAAGGCACAAGTTCATGGAAACATGCTCTAACACATATCTTAAATTCAAGGCATGAAATCAAGTATCTAACAATTTGCCATTAAAGCTCATCCAAGCTCCATTAATGGAGTTTTAAGAAATAACCAACCAACACTCCAAATTTCATTGAATAAGAAATAAGAAAGCTTGAAATTAACATATATCCATCTTGGAGCAAATAATTCAAGTTTGAGAGTATGGGAGCAAATTTTCACAAGAATGTTAATATTTATCATCTTCTTCATAGGCATGGAAGCAAGAAAGAAAAACAAAATTCAATTGGAAGAAAACGAAGCACTCGATGAGAAGAATTCAAATCTTACCTTGGTTCTTCGATCGGATGGTCGGTTGGAGCACAAGCTTGAGCCAAAGCTTGAATAGCCAAGGGCTTTCTTCTCTTCTCTCTTGGCTTGTGCTTTGATCGATCCAGAATGGGGAGAGAAAGAGAGATATTTTCAGCCATAAACGGTTGAAACGGGTCGGGTCAAAAAGGATCCGGTCCACTCGGATCGGATTTTAAAACGGTAGGGGTATCAAACGACTTTAGAAAATTATAAGGTTAATTTCATCGAATCTGAATCATCGAAACGAACTCAATGACAAGGTCGAAATTCAAATTCGAATTCCCGAGCTCAAGGTAGCCACGAGGCTCAAACACACTAATTAGAATTAGGTCCCTAATTTGCAAATATTGGACGATTGAGTCCAAATACATTTTATTAAATTTTAATGCGCACTTAATTAAATAAAATACAAATTGACACATAAAATATGCTAATAGCACATAAGTCGTGAAATTATGGAATTAAACTCTCCCGTAACGTCGTATCTGGATTGCCGAGAAGACGGGGTGTCACAATCTCCCCCCCTTAAGAGAACCTGGTCCCCAGGTTCGCCTGCTCGAGTTTCAAGCTCGAACAACTTCCCGTATTCACCCAAGTTCGAGGTTCATGACGTCCCGACAAGGGTTTGCTCGAGAAAGGTCTTCAAGCACAAGGGGTTTGAATCTTCAAATTGACCCGGTCATTTGAATTGCTAGATCGACTCGCACGATAAAAAGGGTCTAAAATAGATTCAACTCTCACCGTTTGAGTTCATTTGAGTCAACTTCCGAGCTCGGTGTTCTCTCGAAGGGTATAGCTACAACTCAAGCCACTTACATAACCAAGCTCAAACCGAATCTCCTCTTTGTCCACGATCCGAGGTCCAAAGTGTCTAACATCCGAACCCTCTTCTTACATCACCGACTCTTCAAAGAGGCTTGTTGAATTGTTGCAAAGCTCAACCCTCATCTTACTGAAGCAACACTCTCGAACACTCAAAGCTCAAAACAAAACCAAAGATGCATGATGCACGTGACATGTATGTTTTAGTGTACCGTTCATCGAAGTGGGAAATCTGATTTTATGATGATGTGATCAAAGTTGAGGTCTCTTAGCCCACAAACATGTCTCGAAATTCCCAATGCACCTTGTGTGACAACATCATCCAGGTCTTCATTCATAGTTGTTGCCTATCTTAAAAAGTCCCTTGAATTCCACCCATAACTTCTTAAGTGATCTCTTAGTCTTGAACATATTCCCATAAAACTTGAAATTGTCGGACTTTAGTTACTCATTATAATTCTTCATATGATTTATGAGTCCGAAACCTCATCTTCACTCTCATAGTCCTAATTCTTTCGCTCATCTCGTAGGAATTTTAAGAATTTGCCTCGCTCCATAATTATAATTATCCCATGCAAATGTTCCTTCGGGTTTGGAACTATTTCCCCACGGTTGGCACCCTTCTTCTTGGAAATTCTGGAGTCCTCGAAAACCCAAACAAAGCCTCCTAGCAATCTTCTTCAATTCTCTTTTCCAAAGGCATGGTTAAATAGGAAGGTAATCACCATGCTCTCGGAATCTTGATTGATTAAATTTTATCTCCGAGTCCCGAGTTAAACCCTCGTTCTAATCTTTGTTGAGTTTGTTTGGACTACGTCGTTAGAGGGACTCCTCAATTCTTCTTCCCCCTAATGTTTATCACGGATTAGCTCCGGTATCTCTGTTACTCCTTGCACCCGGATTCTCAATAAATCACGCCTTATGCCCGGGTAGAATTATCCTCCTTCAAACTTGACCTTCCTTCAAGGTGTACTCCATTCTCCTAATCTCCAACCTCATTTCGGCTTTCCAAACCAATTTTTTTTTTGCAGCACTATCTTCGTATCATCCTACAATCTTCAACCCGATCCCAAAAGGGAAATCTCAAATTCGACCTTTACTCTAACTATTTCTTCCAACTTCATTGCATTCAAAACTTGAAGGTCGAAAGAAGTGAAATTCTATCAAGTAAACATTGAATATGCATGTTGGGTTATAATGTCGATGCTATGCATCACATAATTTCCACTCAAGGCACAAGAATGTTAGAAATAGCAATTATAACACGATAGGTAAATAATTACAGAAATTTTAAAGATATCGTGAATGTACGTGCCATGAATGCAAATACCTCCATCATCAGATCCATGTTGGTTTCCAAATTGAAGCCTTTGTTCACGCGTCCATTGTTTGTTAGCCTTTAATTGATCTCAGTCGGAAACCATATGCTCCTTTGATCTACACGCATATAACTTCTTCAGTCTATCCCAACACATGTTGTAGGCGTGGTTAGTCCCCCCACAATAAGCGCACGGTTGAGGCCCTTTTCTTAATATTTGAAGGACTCCCGGCCTTATGCTTCTTTCCACGAATCTTCTTTTTAATTTGAGTACCGGGATGTTGGGATTTTTCCTCTACTTGTAGGTTGAGCAAAACCCTAACTCATCTCTTAATCACGAATTCTCTTCTTCGTTGCCTCTTGTTTGATTTCGACCTTTAAAGCTTTCTTCGTAGCTTTATCCCATATGCTCATATCTTCCACGTTTAAGACCTCCTTGAACTCATCCCGAAGTCCTTCCATGCAGTACCAATCTTCATCTCCTCATTATCCATAATATGAGGCACATAAGTGCCTAACCTCTCTAACTCTTCAAGGTACTCCATGACCATTTTTCCACCTTATTTTAAGATAAGGAACTCCTCAAATGTTCGGTCTCGTAATATGGTCGGTGTGTACCTCTTTCTAAACTCCCAAACGACTGTATCCCTTATCAAGACTTCGCTGGTTGCTACAATCTGTGAGGCAATTCTTTTCAACCGATGTCTTACTTGTCCTTGTAGAAGTAGAATAGGAAGGCAAGCTATATCTTGGGAGTTACATGGCCATACTTCAAAGATACTCTCAATCACAAAAATCCATTCTTCGGCTCGGCTATCATCGTCTTCTCTAAACTGGGGAGCATTAAAAGACCTGAAGTACTGATATAAGGTTGCCATCGGATTCATAGGTGGTGCTTCGGTTGACAGTCGCTCTAGGTTATAAGGATGTAGATGGGGTGGTTGACCGAAATCTGATCGATGTGGTCGTATCCTGAAAATCCCACAACTTATATAGATATATGCATGTCGGTTAGTACGTGAGGATGGCACATAATTTAATCAAGTAAGAGCAATTAGAAAAAAATACAATGCATCACGTAATAGAAAATTAACAAAATGATAAAATTCAAACGTATAGCATATTGAATCATGATGTAAATGCAAGACCATAACCACATTGTCCTATGCCGTTCGACTTAGACCGACACAACACAACTCTGAGCCCTGGTTTTGCAACCCAGAGCTCTGATACCACTTTAAGATGTAGCACCCCGAGCGAGGAGCACCACATCCCCCGCACCACAGCCCGACACGTGTGATGAAATGGGAGCTCCGCTCACGCACCAAGCCATGGCGAACGGGTGACAAATAAAACACACCTAAGCTAGGCGGTCTAGACCCTGAAACAGAGTGCGCAATAATTTGAAAACCAGAAGCGGAAGCACAGGATCAACATACACACATGCAAGGCCACGAGCCAGCAGAAATTTAAGCATACACGCCACATGCAAACTTGGGAACACAAGCCAAGTTTTGGGACATAAGTTAAGGCCCAGCAAGGGCAATTCTAATCATACATATATCAAATTTGAATCAAATTACAAACTTATACGTAACCTTAGAATGAAAAGGCAAAAGTAATGAAGAGGCAGAATGTAAAGACTCGACCCGAATGACTCAAAAGAAACCGCCGCCTAGCACTGTTAGGAATAGTGCCCTAGAAAGCCGATTCGACGTAATCTACTTTGGGACTTTTCTTGTATCACAGACAATCTTTGAATAATATACGATTGATTATAGGCAAACACTTCTTTATATGCCAATACGTGTTTTGTGTGTTTCCATTACATGCGCATGTATGAGAACTCCCCTAATCCTGATGACTTTAGGACTCTACCATTTAGGTGAAATGGTTCATGAAACGAGCCCTATATCACATAAGTCATGATTAGTAAAATACTCCAAGCCGATGAGTCCTACAGACAGTGGGAGTGTCAACCTGACTCCTCTAAGGCTTGCTTGTGGGATCACGCCCTTAAGAAGGACCACCTTGTTTCATGGAGGTGCAAAGTGTATAGTTGATACGTACGTGATACATGAGGGTGCTTACTTTAATAAGTAAGTTCACTGAGGTGCCCCGTGTGAGAACATTCCTAAATGGGAAAGGAAGTTTCTATTTCAGGAAATGGAAACTTCCAGATTAGGAAATATCTCACGAGTCATTGATGTGATTAATTGATCCTTAGACTTGATGTTCCATATTACTTTATGAGTTAACTCTGTAGTCTTTGGTATAAGCTTTAAAGGGTGTCGCCTTAGACAACTAATTCAAGGCTTATGCTGGGGCTGCACAAGTGACTCATGAAAGTGAATGAGAATCAAGAAAGGACCTACACTTGCATTTGCAAGGTGATCTCTTATTGTGTAAGTCATTCATATGCCATATGGAGTCCTTGGCCAAGGCAGTAGATCAAGACATCAAGAAAAGGGTTTCTTGGATTGAGATCAAATGGATATGAAATGCACTTAGCTTTAAGACCAGATTATTAGGGTTCTAATTATTCCCTTACCCTAGATCATGGTTGAGAGATAGTAAGTAGGAGGATTGTATCTCACATGAATCAATGACTTAAAGGTTCTGTCGAATCCGAACATTCCAATTCAGCTAGGGGTTAAACACCTGTTGCTAGACTATGGTCGTTTAATCTGTGGACTGATTAATTAATTAGTGAATTATTAATTAGGGTCACTGCTAATTGAATTGAGAACCTAGAGGGTCACACACAACAACTTGGTTACATGAGTTGAGGCTTTAAAATGATTAAACGAGTTAATCAAGCCAAGAGGGTTCCACTCATGTGAAACCACACGTGTGGCTCACGTGAGTGACACGTGTCATTGTGACACGTGTCACACACGTGTATAAATATATGTGTATATTTATTTATGTATTAAATAATTAATGTGATTAATTATTTAATAGACTTTGGTTTAATTTTGAATTAAAAAGAAAGTCTTATTTTGGAGAAAAATAATCTAGTTAATTAATTATGAATTAATTAATTAGATAAAATAAGTTATTTATTTTAAATAAATAAAGTATAAAATTATCCAAAAATAGTTTGGATATTTTTAGCTCTCTTGAAAGTTGATTTGAATTAGAATTCAAAGTCAAAGTCAAAATTACTTGATGATCAAGTAATAGGAGAGAGAGAGACCAAAATCCTAGCCCATTAAGGACTAGGAATTTCGTCCCTCCCCTTTCTTATATATAGGGGAGCTCATGCTCCCCTTTAGAGCTAATAGACAATTCTTGGTTCATGTGTTGAACACCTTCCTTTCTCCAAGATAAAATAAAACCCTAGGTTAAGCCTAAACACTAACTAGAGAACTAGCATCCTTACTAGTTAGATTGTAGCCAAGTTGGTGGACTATCTCTAGAGACTTCAAGTTAGAAGTTTTGAAGATTCGAGCTTTACCAAAAGTGGGGATTAAGCAAAAACGATCAGAAGGGATGATGAAACGATTCTGAACCCGACGTGAAGCGAATGAAAAAATCGAACCAAAGAAGATGGCGAAAACCGTTCGTCCATATCCTGAAGGATGAATTTTTTCACGAGGGTTTTGTGACTGGCAGTTTTCTACTTTCGCAAAACTGTTTTCGAAGGGAGTTTCAATCCTGCTTTTCTCGTTTCATGTTTCTTTCTTTATGTTATATTGTTAAGAACATCTCTAACATGAATTGAATCTAGGTTGGTGTGGATTGCGAGTCCAAGATCCTTTTGTTGGAAATTTTTTTAAATTCCGCTGCTTTCTGATTCGTGTTTTCCAACAAGTGGTATCAGAGCCACCTCGTTAATCGTGTTTCTGATTCGTCTCAATTATTCTGAATTTGGTAGAAATTCTTAGGCTTAGATGCGAATTAGGTATTCATGAGTTCTTTTAGAAAGCCTGAAATACGAAACTGTAATTTTTCCTGAATTTCTGAAACTGTTTTCTTAAATTGTGTTTTTGAAAACCGTTTTGATTGAAATATGTTTAAATCGAATTTTTTAATTTTGGATTGAATTGGTTTTGAGAAACCTGGACACGAAACGGAACACGAAAAGGACGAGCCTAGGCGTGCTAGCACATCGCACGCCCAGGCCCGCCGCTGCCGCCCAGCTCCTCCCGCAACCACGCGGGAGCCGTCCCGGGCTCGCCTAGGCGCGCCCGCCCAGCCCGTCTCGCAACTGCGCGGGACGCCTGCCCAGCCCGCCTAGTCGCGGCGGGCGCTGCTGCGCGAAAGTGCCTCGCGCGGCTAGGCCCCTTTTCGGGCCCGTTTTCGTGTTTCGTGTTTTTGTGTTTTCGGTCCGTAAAATCCTGATTTAAATTTTATTTTAATTTTATCTTTTAAAATCAGTTTTGCTAAAATAAAATTATTTTAAAATTTTGATTAAATTGGGATTTTTGAGAAATTAAGCGATTTAAATTTTGAAAAAATTACAATCTTTATTTTCTGAAAATAATGAAAGAATAAAATTATTAATTTTGGAAATTAATTGAAATTTTATTGGTTTGTTGTTTTTCGGGTTTTATTGAAAAGGCTCTTGAACAAGAATTGCATCTAAGTCGTGTTTTAAGTCATTAGGACTTGAAACGAGAATTTTAATTTATTGGCTAAATTTAAATTGTCGCAAAAGCATGTTAGGTGATCATGGGTTTAGATCTATGTATGGTTTTAATTTATGCACATGGATGGTTTAAATTGGGGTTGGAGCCCTATAGTTGCGTTTTTCAATTGAGGTTGGAGCCTCACTTATGTGCGTACTGTTATGTGATTTATTATGTGGCTTTCCATATTACTGTTTTTGAGGCCGGGGTATGCCCCGTGTAATTGTCTAAGGCCAATATGAAGATTGAGCCTTATTACTTTATGTCTTTTTCTTTTTATTGTAATTTGAGAGTAGAGATAGGTGGTGAGGTTTTATTTTCATTTTCGAGACAATGCACCCATGGAGTAAGATGGACCACATTCAAGTAACAAGGAGGCCATAAGTGAAGACCCCTCAAAATGTTAGGGAGGGGAATCTCAATTGTTAAATGTAATAGAGATAGGGCTCGTATTTTGTTACCGCTTTCCCTTATGTGATTTAAACTGTTTATGTGGCATGTATGTTAGAACTTGTGATTGTGGAGTGGCTCCCACATATCACACATAAGATAGGTAGAACCCATGATCATTACATGTTAGTATCATGCTAGGACATGTTATCTGTTTATGTGCTTGTTTGATATGCATTTAAGTGTACTTGCATTAATCAAGACTAATAAAATTGGATAACATATATGTTGGTGAGGTCGAACCGGACAACTCTCCGGTTGATTCGAAAATTCCCATTAAATATTAAGCTAATTTCGAACAAATAGGTGTTTAATTCGAGATGCAAATTTTGAATTAAATTCCTAGCATTCCATCAATAGGTTTTAAGTTTAGTAAGTAAAGCTAGTTATTGTCCGCGAGTCGTGGGATAGCTAGTGGAGCTTATTAGTTCTTAGTTACCTAATTAATCATTTTAAATGGTCAATATTTCGTGGTCAATTTTAGCAAGGGCGATGTCCGCGAGTCGTGGGTCGTTCGAACTAAGTTTTGGTCATGATCTTATGATTGATGGGTCTAGCTTAACGCCTAAGTAAATATGGATGTCGCACGAGTCGTGGGTCCATATTGAAAGATAGGTGATGCAAAAACAATTACTAAGAATTCTAAAGGTGTTAGAATTGGTAAGTTGTACCTACCTAGGGTTCTTACTTAGAATGTCCGCGAGTCGTGGGTTCGAGGTAAAATGCCTAGTATCTTAGTACCCATTGGGAAACGTGTTCCTCTTAGATCTTTGGGAATTATAGATCTTTGAAAAATAGTGGGAGCTACATTAGATTAAAGACCTTATCTTTTGTATATCGTTATAATTCAGCATGCCCACATTTTCTCTGCTTAGCATTTAGGTTGTAGTTCTGTGATTCTCTACAATATGAAATGCAAACCCATTCGTATCCATCCTTAAGTCAAATAAGTTGACTAAGTCCTGACTAACTCTAAATGGCTTCGGATCCTAAAATTCATTTTAGAATCCGACTAGAGAAAGGCGTTCTCTAAAGGGCGAAGTTTTCAATTGTGAAAAGTCGACCCGGGCCAAAAGAGAAGCAATCTGAGGTGAATGGATTTTTCCAAACCACTTAAAAGCAATTGAACCACCTCATAAAAATGTTACAAGGTATAACATTATGGAATTATTCAATATTCCAAATGAGGAAACAAGTGCACACGAACAAGGTCTAAAGATCTTATTTGAAGATCTTATGGTCTCAATCATCAACTGAGAAAAGAGTTCTCAATGCACTGATTGCTTACATTGCTTCGACTATCATTCAAACCCTTTATGCTCAACTAGAATGATGCTAATGTAGCATAGTTAATCATTTAAGTTGATAATGGTTGAGAGCATCCTTAAGAAGGAATAAAAGGTTGAGATGGTTAATTCTTCTTCTAAAACTCCCTAAGTTAAAGGCTTGAAGGCCTAAAGAAGAAGAAACCCTTAAGAGCCCAATGGAGGGGCATGTAAGGGGTACGCCCAAAAGACACTAGAGATCAAATAGGACGTTTGCTTCTATGGTAGCAAATAAGGACTTTGAAAGGGAACTGCAAAGAGTATGAGTACTTTGAAATGTTACCTCGTTTAGTAATTCTACTAGGAATAGAATTTACTAGTCTTAAGTCAATTCTGCATGAGCCGTTGTGCAAAGACTCAAGGCACTAATGTTCTGAACATACAACGAGATAACAAATGTAAGTGAGATGACAAAGCTTCGAATTACTTTGGAACGTTGAGATATAAAAGGATTAGCAAGTCAGACACCTTAGGATCATTCTATGAAAATGAACCTATAGTGTTGACTTCCTGTGAATCCTGTCATGAGGGAAGCGTTCCTGAATCCCGTTTATAAGAAACATGGAACGTTCCAAAATTATAGTGGATTTCGATCCGTGCTGATGAGTGTAAGATGCTTAATGTAAGCACTAGATACAATCGTCAGTTTAATCATTATGAATGAATGTACTTGTTAAAGTACAAATTCGAAACTTATATGAAATTCTTAGAATTTCGAAAGGAGGTTAGGAACCGAAGTAGTCATAAGTTATAGGTAAATCGATATGATCGAGATAGCCAATATCTTAGCAACTAATTCCTTACTCATCTTAGAGATAATAGTGAATTAATTAATTAGGGTCACTGCTAATTGAATTGAGAACCCAGAGGGTCACACGCAACAACTTGGTTACATGAGTTGAGGCTTTAAAATGATTAAACGAGTTAATCAAGCCAAGAGGGTTCCACACATGTGAAACCACACGTGTGGCTCACGTGAGTGACACGTGTCACACACGTGTATAAATATATGTGTATATTTATTTATGTATTAAATAATTAATGTGATTAATTATTTAATAGATTTTGGTTTAATTTTGAATTAAAAAGAAAGTCTTATTTTGGAGAAAAATAAATCAGTTAATTAATTATGAATTAATTAATTAGATAAAATAAGTTATTTATTTTAAATAAATAAAGTATAAAATCATCCAAAAATAGTTTGGATATTTTTAGCTCTCTTGAAAGTTGATTTGAATTAGAATTCAAAGTCAAAGTCAAAATTACTTGATGATCAAGTAATAGGAGAGAGAGAGAGACCAAAATCCTAGCCCATTAAGGACTAGGAATTTCGTCCCTCCCCTTTCTTATATATAGGGGAGCTCATGCTCCCCTTTAGAGCTAATAGACAATTCTTGGTTCATGTGTTGAACACCTTCCTTTCTCCAAGATAAAATAAAACCCTAGGTTAAGCCTAACCACTAACTAGAGAACTAGCATCCTTACTAGTTTGATTGTAGCCAAGTTGGTGGACTATCTCTAGAGACTTCAAGTTAGAAGTTTTGAAGATTCGAGCTTTACCAAAAGTGGGGATTAAGCAAAAACGATCAGAAGGGATGATGAAACGATTCTGAACCCGAAGTGAAGGGAATGAAAAAATCGAACCAAAGAAGATGGCGAAAACCGTTCGTCCATATCCTGAAGGATGAATTTTTTCACGAGGGTTTTGTGACTGGCAGTTTTCTACTTTCGCAAAACTGTTTTCGAAGGGAGTTTCAATCCTGCTTTTCTCGTTTCATGTTTCTTTCTTTATGTTATATTGTTAAGAACATCTCTAACATGAATTGAATCTAGGTTGGTGTGGATTGCGAGTCCAAGATCCTTTTGTTGGAAAATTTTTTAAATTCCGCTGCTTTCTGATTCGTGTTTTCCAACAAGCACGAACACAAACCTAGCACCTGCAACTGAGGGGAAAAAGAGAGAGGTCAGTCTACAACTCGACTGAGTGAGGGGGGCTAACGCACACCCAACACGTATCTACATATAGAGCAAAGCACGTGTTAAACAAAAGACTATGAACCGGGAATAAGGTTTTACATACCGAAGCCATTTTCCAAAAGTACTCATACTAATTCATATATTTGTATATTCTTAAGTTTGAAAACTCGTAAGGATTCATAGATTCAAGAACGCATATGGATTCATATTAAAAACTCATAGGGATTCTTATTGAAACTCAAGAAGATTCATAATTAAAACTCATAAGGATTCTTATATTCAGATCGATTCATAGTTTAGCGTAGAAATCTCATATTGAAAACAAACTCTCCTAGCCCATTTCATAATCAACATAATAAAACAAACTTAAATTACCCGGCGAGTACGGGTCAACTTTACCTCTTAATAAAAGAATTCATAAGAAACATAATAAAACATAAATTCATAAAATTCATAAGACTCATATTGCCATATTCCATCCACCTTCTCCGGAAGTCTGCACGCGGGTTACGGGCCCACATCGTGCAACTCGATACTGATACGTGGGGTAGCGATCCCGCAACGTACCTTAGGGAGCACGTGCACAGGCTTAACCCGGTAGCCCAACACCGCCTAGGGCATCCCTACCCACGTCTCCAGGGCCCAGGGATTCATAATATTCGTAAGGAAACATAGGACTCATAAGAGACATACCTAACTCGCGAAACCTAGAATCATACGATTCATACTTAAGAAACATACCATAAGAAACATACCTTACCGTGCAACCCGGCATATGCTATACACGTACCTCTGCGTGTCTTTCAAATTCATAAGATGCCAAAGGAGATCCATAGTTCACTTGACACCATACGGTTTGGAGCATAGCCTCGTTGCAAAACCATTTTAAGCTTATATATGCCCATACATATAATTTCAAAAGAATTCATATAAAATCGAATTAACAAGATTCATAACATATTATAAGACACATATTTAATATACATATAGTATATATTCACATGCAGGGTGAGAAAACATCACATTAAGGCCATAGGTCGCTTATCTAAAAGAAAAGATCCTAACCCTCACCTTACACCGACGTGGCCAAGAATGAGACAAATGATTCACCCCGGAATCAACTCGGATCATCAAACACCACCCCGGGTGCACCTGGACAAACTGAAGATAATATGCAAAACTTAGACTCGAGGACGAACCATATAGACGCACGGCATATGCTTAGTCACCTAAGAGATGGAAATACTTAGTCAAAAGCTCATACACGTATCAAATTCATACAAGACGTGCAAAAACACATATATCATAGCTTAACAAATTCATAATATGCATTAAAGCATGTTCATGTGCACAATTAATGCGTAATGAAGCATCAAAAAACGTAACAAGACGCATAAGCGATTCATGCAAACAACTCACATTACTTAAAAAACATAAAATGCATAAAAAGAGCAAATGCATACACTTACACATGCTAAAACAAGTTAGTAATAAGTTCGGACGTGGGAAGATACGAGAAAAACGGAATAAGAACACAAAAAGGGGTTCCGAGTGAAATTGGGCCAAAGCTGACAGATTTCCGAAACGGACAAGCTGTAAGAAAATAGGAATATCTTGAGTTTCAGGAAAGGAAATTGAGTTTTGTTTCTTGGAAATGAAACTAGACACATAGATCTTTAAAATGGTAGGTGGCTCGAATCATGGTTCAAAGCGAGGCGAAAATGGCGTAGGTTTGAAGTTGAACGAATGCAGAATCTCGACGAAGTGGCGAAACCAAATTAAAATGATTATAACTCACAATCTAGAGCGAATTTTGACTGATTCCAATTTCAGATTGTTCTAGACTCAAAAAGGTTGAACATATCCAAAAATCAGCTCAATTGGAGGTCATATGAGGGGGATACCCGGCCGGGGAAAAACAGGGCAGAAATTTACCCGGCCGGGGAGAGCAGTGCAGAAAGTTTTCTGCACTAAAGTACCCACCCGGGTACTTTTTAGTGCAAAAATCTACCCGCCCGGGTAGACCTTCTAGCCTAGAAAAAGGAGCAAAAACAGGGGCTAAACATGGAGGAAACCAAAAATGATCAAAACCACCTCAAAACTCAACCATATGCAATGAAAATCAAGGCACAAGTTCATGGAAACATGCTCTAACACATATCTTAAATTCAAGGCATGAAATCAAGTATATAACAATTTGCCATTAAAGCTCATCCAAGCTCCATTAATGGAGTTTTAAGAAATAACCAACCAACACTCCAAATTTCAATGAATAAGAAACAAGAAAGCTTAAAAGGGTAACATATATCCATCTTGGAGCAAATAATTCAAGTTTGAGAGTATGAGAGCAAATTTTCACAAGAATGTTACTATTCATCATCTTCTTCATAGGCATGGAAGCAAGCAAGAAAAACAAAGTTCAATCGGAAGAAAACGAAGCACTCAAGGAGAGGAATTCAAATCTTACCTTGGTTCTTCGATCGGATGGTCAGTTGGAGTACAAGCTTGAGCGAAAGCTTGCATGGCCAAGGGCTTTCTTCTCTTCTCTCTTGCCTTGTGCTTTGATCGATCCAAAATGGGGAGAGAAAGGGAGATATTTTCAGCCATAAAGGGCTGAAACGGGGTGGATAACGGGTCGGGTCAAAAAGGAACCGGTCTACTCGGATCGGATTTTAAAACGGTAGGGGTATCAAACGGCCTTAGAAAATTATAAGGTTAATTTCATCGAATCCGAATCATCGAAACGAACTCAATGACAAGGTTGAAATTCGAATTTGAATTCCCTAGCTCAAGGTAGCCACAAGGCTCAAACACCCTAATTAGAATTAGGTCCCTAATTTGCAAATATTGGACGATTGAGTCCAAATACATTTTATTAAATTCTAATGCCCACTTAATTAAATAAAGGGAAAAAAATTTTGAACATCATGAACTATCACGCATTTTGGACTTTGCAACCTGAACTAAAAAACGTCTCCGGTTACAACCTGAACTACTTAAAATTCTCACTTTGCAACCTCAGTGTAAAATCCGGCAACTGTTGTCACTGGAGGCACGGACGTGGACATCCCGAATGGGTGACACGTAAGTACATATGGCCGGATTTTTGCACTGAGGATGCAAAGTGAGAATTTTAAATAGTTCAGGTTGCAACCGGAGACATTTTTTAGTTCAGATTGCAAAGTCCAAAATGCGTGATAGTTCAGGATGTTCAAAAAAAATTTCCCTTAAATAAAATACAAATTGACACATAAAACATGCTAATAGCACATAAGTCATGAAATTATGGAATTAAACTCTCCCATAACGTCGTACCTGGATTGCCGAGAAGACGGGGTGTCACACATACTCTTACCAAATCTTAATTCAAACTGTAGCTTATTTCATTAATATTTTCCATTTAAAAATTAGTATTTTTACCATAAAAGTTTAACTTACGTTTAATATTCAAAATTATACCTAAAACGTTCCTTGAATTTTCCTCTAACAATGACCACTTTCTTGACCTTTAAATTTCATCGTAGCTTTTTTTTATATAATTTATCATGATTTTCATAATTTCTAAAGTCTACAACTTTCAAACGAAAAACTTAAACGCAACATGTTTACCATTATTACAAAGCTCATTTTACACTCGTTCTTTTGATATTTTCACCACTTTCAGGACTCGTCTCTAGACCCTTGAATAAATTTCACATTATTTTATATTTGTTTTTATTATATTATGACATCATCCATGACATCACATCCCCTTATGTCATCATCCATGACATCACATTCTAAAATTAGAAAGTTAGAGTGTATGATCAAGAATTGTCCACATTTCCTATACATTTTCATAATTCCTTCCATGTCCCATTTCTACACCTATAAATACCCTTCCAAACCTCTCATTTCTAACTCACAAATCACTTATTTCTCTCTCTCTCTCTCTCTCTCTCTCAAGCCAACTCTCTCTCTCTCTCTCTCTCTAAAAGTTAGTTTTTAGTTTTTTTTATGCTTTAATTTATGCTTCATATTATGTTTTGGTAATGTAGTTTAATTAGTATAGTTTTATGTTTTAAATTATGCTTAGTTGTTTCCTGATTATGCTTTACATTATGTTAAATATCTTGGTTGGTTAGGAAATTATGTTTTAGGAATTTATATTTCATGAATTAAAGTTAGGAATTTAATTTATGAAAATGCATGATTATTATATGAAATGATTTGAATATGTGTTTATATATTCATAATTATGTTC
The DNA here is from genome assembly GCA_037501455.1 of Lantana camara. NCBI lineage: Eukaryota > Viridiplantae > Streptophyta > Magnoliopsida > Lamiales > Verbenaceae > Lantana > Lantana camara. Next base: position 88,986,468 of record CM074859.1, on the reverse strand, counting down.
TTAAATATTTGAATAGATTCATGTTTAGGAAATTTCTTTATGAATTGATTTTCACGTAAAGTTTATATATTATGCTCATTTATGGTTTAATCTTATGTTATGAATATGAATTTAATCAAGAATGCCTAGAACATCTTATGAATATTCAAGTATGATCAAGAACATGTTCTTAGTGTTCTTGAGTAGTGTGTGCCGTGTGTGTTAGTGTATGAAAGATTAGGTGTTTAAGTGTGTGTCTAATCCCCACACTTAAATAGTAATTGTTTTCAAATAATGATTTCAAAATAAATAAGATTAAATTGGAATTTTAAATAATAATTCCTGATTAAAGTTTTAATTAAATAAAATAGGAGATTAAAGTTTCATGAATCATTTAAACGTTTCATATTTCAAATATCGTTTTGAGATTAAAAAACGTTCAAGGCTTCAATATTAAAGGATTAGGATTTCTATTTTAAAAGAAATTCAAGTTTTGACTTTTATAGAAATTTTAAATAATAATACTTGTCTAGGATTTTGAAACCGAATATTTCAAAATATTATTTCCAAAATAAAGATTTCTTTATTAAAATTTTAGATTTATTTTATAACATAGAAGTTTACTAAGATTCATAATTTGATTAATAACCGCTTGTCTTGTAAGCCTTGATTGAATGTTAAAGTTGTATTTTACCAGAATATTATTGTGTGATCTCATTTCATGTTATGGTATGCTTTATTGTGGTAACTTGTCTATGTGATTAGTCTTACTTTAAGGATTAGAAACTTATAGTTGATCACCACTCACAGGTGAAGATTTGGACTGACTAGGACTCCGGTATTATTACATAATACCCGGTTACTGTAGGTGAGGTTAAATGTTTTCAACTGGGATCATGAGTCTATATATATATAAAACATTTTATGTCCTACACTAATACAGTTCAAGTCTTACCCCTTTATAAATGATACTACCCCTTTTGGGAAATACTTTAATATCAACTTATATTATTCTAGTATACAAAATCAATCATTTTAAATATTCCTATTGTCTTGTCTTCTTATAAAGATTAAAGTATTTCACGTTATAATGTTCTGGTACTACATTACCATCTATCTAGTACAGCTAAATGCAAGTAAAATATCTTTTCTTATTGTGGGCCTCGGTGGTATCGGTAGAAGTAATAGACCAAAAGACGAGCGCCAATGGCTATCATTATACCAACCACCAACTAGATTTTGGTGATGGTCTAACTGGAGGTTAGCTATTCCACATCAAGTGACGGAAAAAGGTACGTCTCTCCCAAACTCATGTATATCATCACTAGGGGTAGCTCCTTGAAGTGACACCGGAGGAAAAAAGGATTATATTGTTTATTTCATTAGTAACGACATCTTGATCAATGTCGTTACGAATATTCTCGGTTTTAAGGAGTAAAGGTTTGAGAACGCCTAACTTGTGGGCATCATATTGTTCTAAAAAGGGTTCATGTTTTCTCAAAGTATAGCCTATAAGCCCCTATCCCGTTATTTTAAAAAAAATATGAACCCAGTATTGTTATTGATATAATATTTTCCTGTTATCGGGTACTAACCAAGAAGTTTCTTGGTTAACCTATTATGTATATTTATTTAAACATTGCTCTCAAAATTATTACTTCAGTCTTGTTCACTTTTCTAGCCGGATCTTTTAAATAAAAGTATTTTGGTCAAAACCCTAAAAGTTCTATTCATATATATAGTTCCAACCATCCCCTCACTTAGTCACTTTGACTAACCCCTTGTTCTTTTCAAATTCATTATTTCAAGTATTGTCATCGCTCATTAGTTGGTATCTTGAAGCATAGAGAGTCTATTATCTTGTGCATATTAGATCAGGTTCTCTCGACTGAGATAAGTTAGACTATAATCCATTCAAGTTATTAATTACTCAAGTATAATCCTATGGTATTGCTCCTATGTTTTCATAAATTTTAAATTGTTCCAATTCTTTTATTTATTGTCCCAAACATAAACTGTTGTTTCAAAGTTTCAGGTTCCACTGCTATGTTTTCTTACTCTGATATCGTATAGCATCGTCCATTCGCCGGCGTGCCTGTCAGGTGCTAGGTCTCACATCCACCTAGGAAGTACGACGGTGGGGGGTTGTGGTGTATTTGGGGGCGATACAGGATCGATCAAGTTTAAGTCGGATCAAGTTTGATTAAGAAATTTGGCAAACCTTAAATACATTTGAAATAAATCAACTTCTTATTTTTATATATTTCTTTTCATCCGCCTAATCAAAAGGTATTATGTCAGTTTACACACTCCATACAATTTCACACAATTTCATGCAGCTTTGCGAATGACAAACTTTTAAGAAGAAGAATACATAAATCTTATTTTTAAGATTTTAATCTTAATTTATGGAAATTCATCATCTTAAAAATGAATTTTAAAAGAGTTTAAATTTGTGCATAAGTCAAAGGACTTTTTTATTTATGTAGCCTCTTAGACATTTACGATATCATAATATAGTTAATTAGTTAGGTCAATATTAATAATACTTAATACTAATAGAAATTTGTGAAAAAAAATTCTAATTTTTTACTAATAATATTTCAAAATAATTATATAATTTCTTTATTTGTAGCTCTTCCTAACATTATTTAAGGAATTAGATAAAATATATACTAATAATATTTTAACATAATTACAATCATTTCATTATTTATTGCTCTTTCAAGCATTATCTAAGGAATGACTAATAATACTTTAAAATAATTATAATTATTTATTTATTAGTGACTCTTTCACGCATTATTTAAAAATTAGATTACCTCATTTACACACAATTAAATGTAATAATTTTCTTTTCTCTATAGAAGTCGTCTATTTTTCCTTTTTGCTTTGTTTTCCAAGGAGATCCAAATCTCGTTTGAGATCTGGATCTCTTTGAGTTCTTAATCTATGTTGTTTGCAATTTATTTTTTTTATTTGGTTGTTCCTCTTATATGGGAGTAATTTTTCTCTCGTACGCTGAGAGCTGTTTTCCCATCTCGAATGAGAGCCGTTTTAATTTTATTTTCTTTTGTAATCTCATCCTATTGCAGGTAGTCCTCAAGGTGGTGCTGCAAGCGTCTACTTCTTTTGTCACTTATGGATGACTGCGTTTGCTTCAATATCAAATCTGACGGATATACGCCTGATCACAAGTCGACCTGTATGACTCAATCTTTAGCAACTACATAATCTTCAAGTACTGAGAATCTGGTGGTGGAAAAAGTCATTCTCAAGGACTTTACAAATATTAGATATAGTTTTGAGAATGTCAGTTTCTGTTCGATTAGACGTGGAGCAAATATGATTACCCACACATTTGTTAGAATAGCGGCCTCGAGCCTGCGTTGCTTTTCTCATTTTTTCGTTGTATGTTTTACTTTTGGTTGATTTAGTAGATTTTCCCTTCGGGGGTTTGCCTTTCAAAAAAAAAAATGAATATTTTTATTAATGCAAAAATGCAAATTTGGCCCTGTAAGTTTACAATTTTCGCAATTTAGTCCTATTTGTTTCAAAATTTGCAAATAAGTCCTATAAATTCTAAAATTTTGCAATTTATTTCCGAATTCAAACGGTGCATGCTGCGCCTAAATTCAAATCAAGACAGACTCTTTTTTGTTTGAGCTTCTCCAAGCACACAAATCTGAAGATATCACTTGTCCTGAACTGGACAAGTACGTAGAGATTTTTATGGGACCGTAGTTGTCCGTTTTTTGTTTTTTGGCCGATAAGATTTATAAGATTGACCAACTAGTTGGGATGATTTAACTATTCATTTCTATTGAAAAGGAGTTGGCTATCTAAGCAAGTCACATTCTTATAGGCTCCGCTGGTTTTTATTAAATTTTCTTTTATTAGATACGACACATATATAATAATTTTTTTATACAAGTTCGATATTTTCGTCATGTTATCCCACCAAATCAGCAAAGAAATGAGTCATGTGGTAAATTCCGGGAATTAATAAATTTTTCTGTGAAAATCGGACATAAATTACAAAATTTTAGGACTTACAGGACTTAATTGCAAATTTCGAAACGGATAGGATCGAAAGTGCCAAAATTACAAACTTACAAGACTTAATTGCAAATTTTGAAACGAATAGGACTAAATTACCAAAATTACAAATTTACAAGACCAAATTTGTAGTTTTTCCTTTTATTAATATTAATTTATAAATCATATGACTGCGTTAAAACCCCGATAAGTCGTCTTGACCCTTTTTTTCCCGAAAAAAAATGATATGGACTAGTAGGAAATTTTTGTTAGAATTAAAATTTTCAAAAAAATGAAAAAAAGTTATTTGGTCAAAATTAACTAATAAAAGTCAAATATCGTTATTCAAATATATATATATATATATATTTGGTTTATATCAAAATCATATTAATAATAGTATTATTAAGTCTTAAAAAATATGCGAACGGGATTGGTGCTAGTTATAACAATATTTCCTATCGTTATTGAATTTATCACGTGTGATTAGTTCTAATACATGGAAATTTTTAAAAAATATTATTTTATTATATCATTTAATATTGAATATTTGTATTGGATATCAAACAACTATTATATATATAATAAATTATTCAAAAAATATATTATTATGTATGTATCACCGTATTCATATGTTTATATATATTGTCACATTTGTATTTATAGATTATAGGTGATTAACTGTTCTACTCAGCTAAAATTGATATGCATGGTAATAGTTTTGAAGAATGAATTAAAATAAGGAAATGCATAAAGAGGTTTTATATGGTGTTTCCTATACTATGATGTTTTTTCTCTATACTTTATTATCTCATAATTTAATAAGGGCAAATTTTTTAACAGTACCAAATATCCCTAATACTTATTCAAAACCCCCCAATTCAATTTTTATACATTTACAATTCCCAATACACAAAATATTTTTTCTAAACCCCCTAATCACCTAAAAATTTTATTTTATCCCTATTTTTTACTTTTTCCACACCTCATCATCTTCTTCCTCCCTCCTTTCGCCGGATCTCCGCCGCCACCACCATCGGACCGCCGTCGGACCTCCACCGGCCGTCGCCGGAGGTGGTCCAAAAAATTCCGAAAAATTCTTCAGGAACGTACTCTTCGTCCTCGTTCCATATCTTCGGTTAGTTTTTCAAACTTCATATCCATTTGTTCTCAAATTCAAATCAAAAATTTTAGATCTAAAAATTTTCAAAAAAAGAAATGACAATAACTCCCAAACCGATTAACGAAAATCGATTCCGTAAATTGCAATGGACTCTCTGTATCGAGATCTTCAAGATCCATACAAAAATCATCCAAAAAAGTCGTCGGAATATCGCCGACGGAAAACCCGTTTTGTCTTGAAAAAACCCATATTTTCAGGGGAGCTCCGGCGCCGTCTCCGGCCATTTTCATGAGACGGGGCTGCCACGAATGAAGTCACGTTATCGAATTGAGTTGAGGCCCGAAGCTCCCGTCTCCGAAAAGTGGCCGGAGACGGGCCCGGAAGATCTGCCGTAAAACGCATGTTTTCCTGTGTAATACGCAGGAAGAAGGAAAGGAAAAAAGAAAAAGAAAATTGGGAAGAAAAATAAGGAGTATGGGGGTAATTTCTCATATATTATTAAGGGCATTTTAGTATGCACGATTTAGGGGGTTTAGAAAATGTTTCATGAATAATTGGTCCTTAAAATATATAAAAAATCAAATGGGGGGTTTAGGATAAATGTTATGGTATAATGGGGATCTTTGATTAATTATCCGATTTAATAGTGTGTTAAATATATGATAGATGTATCGAAATCAAATACTTAATTCGAAGGAAAATTCTTTGGTGAGCCGGGTGTTTTTTTTTTTTTTAAAACATGGTTTTAGGGCCGGATGTAGGAATTGGGGCCCATACCCGGCTCAGCCAAGAATTTCCCATGTGACTAATGTGTAATGAGATAATTTACTCTGGTACCGGATTCATCATCACATGTGAAACATAACACGAAAAAAATTGACTAATTCACTTCTTATCTATACTATAATTAATATAATACATAAGAAGGGTGTAGTTGATTAAAATTGAGTTAATTTTGACTCAATATTTTTTTCTTCTTTTTTTTGAAATTTTTTATTCCTTAGAAATTATTCTATTGGTTGACCATTTATTAATAAGTTTAAAAACTTTTTAAAAAATCAATTACCTTAATTTTCTCAATTGATTAATTGAATAATATCATAATTGCAAGAAATATCTTTAATTACTCAAATCATCTCCAAATTACCTATAAAAAAACTTTTTTAAAAAACCAATTACCTGAAATTTTCTCAATTAATTGAATAATACCATAATTTCAAGAAATATCTTTAATTACTCAAATCATTTCCAAATTACCTATGATCATATTACTATGTCATAAATTTAGTTTCCTTATTTGTTATTTAAAGACTTACTAATATAAATCATTCATTTTATTTCTCATTTTCTGTACTCATTTCTATGGCCAACCAATCTTCAATCAAATACATTCGTCAAGTATGAAGATCTTTCTATGATTTTTCATTTTGTTCGTTCGATTAATTTTCATTTCGTGTTTGTTTTGACATTTGTTATTTGATTATTAAATTTTATTTTTTTTTAGCCTTTTACTTATGATATTTACTTTTTGTTATTAAAATTATTATTATTTTTAATATTTCATGGTTTTTATTTTTATATAAACGATCACGTTACTTTGACTATTTTTCAAGAAAACAAATCTGCCAAACATGAAGGTCTTTTTATGATTTTGTTATTTTGTTTCTTCAATTAATTTTCATTTCGAGTTTGTTTTGATATGTATCTTTTTTGTTATTCTTCTTTCATGATTTTTGTTATATATATATTTTTATATATTTCACATTTACTTTGATTGTTTTTTATATTCTTTTATATTTTTATTTTATAATATTATATAATGAATTATTTTTATTGATTAGTATTTTAATTATGATTGTATTGTATTACCAAACAATCTCTATTTCCGTACTTCACTTATAATTTTAAAATTTTTGTAATATTTAATCATATATAAAATATTAGGAGTTATTAAATCATCCAATTGATCGAGACAAGAGTAAAACCAAGATAAAGTGTTAAAAGGTTAGTCATTGCCATTTCATTTTTTTTTTAGGGATAGTCATTGAAAATTATTTTATGTTTAAATATCAAAAAATTCATTTCAATGTTTACTTTTTTCATTTTTGAAAAAAATTTATGCATACTTTATAGCCAACCTATATTAAAAAAAAATATATCTTTATTTAAATTTGTTTACCTATAATTTTCTAAATTATTTCCTTTTATATGGGAAAAAGGTAGAGTATTATTATTGTTATTGTTATTATTATTTCCACATACCTAAAATTATTTTTACTTTTTTTATATTTTCTTTTTTTTTATTTCTTTATTGAATTTGTTCTTTATTCCATCTTTGTCTATATGGATATACTAGGGTTTTTTTATTCTTAAAATCCTAATATTTATCTTTCTCTTTTCTACTTTAATTATCTATTTTTCTTTTTTATTTTGGAAATTTATAAAAAAAATTACTTATATAATATTTTTTATATAACACCTTTCATTTAATTATTTAACAAACTTTTCTCATTTCGCATATTTGAATTTTACGATATTAGTTTTGATAATTCTTCTTTTACATTTTTTTATGGTTATCTTTACTTTATTTATATCTTACTTATGGGTTCTCAATATCTCAGATGGTATCACATAATCTATATCTATACTAATTTATTAACTATCATACTGTAACGCCCCAACTTTTCTAGTATGCATTACTTGACATTATATGAATTATATTCTTATACGTTACTTTATAATTTTTATAACACTATATGTATTATGTTTACATGAACTTATATGAAATTTGGTTGAAGTGGAAATTATGTGAATTAATTGTCAATGTGATTTAAGTGATTTAGCATAACATGTATATATATAATCAACTCCATTTCATCATATTCTTTTAGAGCTATATATGTAGACATGTTTATATAATCATCTCACATACATGCCAAGTTGATGCATCTCTAACTTGTAAATTCCTAAGAGGTAAGGGTTTATATGCAAATAAGTTTTAATGCCAAGACTTTTCATCCCACTTTAATTATATACAATGCATACGTATATATATATCTTTACTCATTCAATTATATACATACACATATACATACCTTATTGCATGACTTATAAAGCTTAGAGACTTATATGCAAATTATGGTGAGTCATGCATATATGTGGAAGACTTTTGTAAATATCTCATTCATCTCTTCCATTTCATTTCATTTCATCAAAACATCACACACACACACACACACACTAAATCACGGTATTAACACCAAGAAGAAGGAAGAAGATTTTATCTCTTCACCAAGCTTGAATTCAAGTGGAATTGCATAAGTGAAGCATCATCATATCATCCTTTCTCATCTTCTTCATTTCTTTCAAGGTATATGTATGTATATATGATGAATATCTTGAGCATATGTGAAGTTAGGGTTTTGATCCTTGAAGAATAACTTGTGCATATATGATTAGAAGCATGCTTAGGCTCATTATACTTGATAACTTGCATGAATTTATGAGTTATGTGAAGGTTGGAAATCATGAGAATATATGGGTTTTGGATGAGGATTTCTTGATGATTATGCATGTTTACTTGGATTAAATGGTGCCTAATTGATATATATGATCATATACATGTTATATGTTAGTTTTGAGATGGTTAATTGTTGTGGTTTGGTGTTGGAAAGGCTTGGGAGCCATCTTTCGAGCATAACCCTATTTTTCCCCTGTTTTTTCGCCCAGCGGCTTCCCAAATGCCCGAGTGGCTTTCCAGTTCATGCACCAAACGCCCGTTTGGCACTGTTACAGGAGGTTTTCACACTCCCGTTTTTGCTTTCAGACCAATTTTCAAACGGGCATTTCTCCCTCATACGAACTCCGATTGACCTGATTTTTGAAGCCACGGAAACCTATTGAAGTCTAGAACACTCTTCAATTAGAATCACTTCATTATCCTTTCTATATTATAAGTTATAATCAATTATTTTAGGTGTCACCACTTTCCTGGAAAATTACACTCGCATAACTTCAAGCTTACGCCATTTTCTCCTCGCTTTGAACTAGAAAACGAGCCATATATCATCAGAAGGGTTTTGTGTCTAGTTTCATTCCCAACAAACAAAACTCAATTCCCAGTTCTAGAATTAAGCATATTCCAGTTTTCCCTCAGCATGTACGTTTCCTAAAATAGTCCGTTTTTACCAAACTTCACCAAAACCTCTCTTATTGCATTCCTTTCACTTCCTTGGCTCCCGTATGTGAAATATATGAGTTATATACATGGTTTATTGATAATTATGTTCTTATTTGATAATCCTTAATTGTTATTGAATGACTTATTGACCATGGCTTTGCTGTGCGTCGTAAATGGTTCATGCGAGTCGTGTCTTACGAACACTTGTCCCTTTTTACACAGATTGTCTTCCCATTGACGAGGAGCAAGCTCTATAGCCATATCCTTGCTATTTTGTCGGCACTGGTGAGGTTTAATTACTAGATATATGGAACCCGTACGATCCTTACGTGATGTTTTCGGCCAAAATGTATATATATATATATATATATATATATATATATATCTTTCTCAAAACCTTTGTCGATTGCAAATGATTTATCATGACATATTGAACTTATCGTGATTGATTGATCGTGTTTTGGCGAGTAAAGCATGTTCACTTTGGGCCCGAGGGTAGTGTATTGAGCCAACCGGGGAAGCAAGGGCTGACGGGTAACTCTTGCACTATCCTCACCATGTTGGGGTCACCTCTGAATCCACCAGGAGGTTTGGTGGAGGAAGGAGCCCGCTGGGCATAGGGACTCATGAACCCTATGCCCAGATTGATTGGGTGGCGGGGCCTTGCAATCCCACCATCACCCGGAGGAAGAAGGAGTTATTTAAACTGCTAATTGTGCACCATAATTGATTGCTTGATCACCTAATCACTTAATAACTGAATTATTATACATTGTCGGAGAAAGGTTGGAGATTTGCACCCACTCGCCTGGCCACTGATTGATTGAATTGTTAAATTGATTAGTTGTAATCTCGGGCGAGTTGTATTTTATTATTGAACTTATATTGCCTTCTTTTATAAAAACTTACCTGAGATTATAGCTTGCATGGTAATTGCACTTATATTTATTTAAACCCCTCACTCAGTCTTTCATAGACTGATACCTCACATTTTCAGTTTTGCAAGTTGATAGCTAGGCGGGAGTTGGTCTTTATTTTGGGTCTTTCATGTTGAGTCTAGCATTCCCTTTTTACGTGAATATATATATGACTTATGAATTATTTTGGTACCTATGTATATCATAACTTGCTATAGAAGATGGTTGTATATATTGAAGCGATCGACCCCGAATATGATAATGAATGTATAGTACTTTGCTTCCGCTGTATTGGTATGCATGGTTGTATTGATTTGAGGGTTAGTCCCGCCTAGCTAGCTTATTTCTTTTATTGTCACCCGTTCGCTATAGGTTGGTTCATGTACGGACTATCCATTTCGTATGTGGATCGACTTATAGTGTGGGGGTGTGGCATCTCGATGTTCCGGTTGCTACATCTTAGGTGGTATCAGAGCCCGATTGCAAAACCGCGGTTTTAGCATCGTGTCGTGTCAGGCCTAGGTGGAACGGCATAGGATTAATTGATAATTTGCGAGTCTTGCTTCTTATTTGGAACTACTTGAACTTATTTGAATTTATTTGAACTTACCTGAACATCTTTGAGCTACTTGATGATTAATTGACCATCTATAGTTTGGAATTTATATGTTTAATGTGTTTTACTTTAACTTAGTTGAATTATTTGTTGCATTTCGCATGAAAAATGTGTTTAAATGCTAATTATGTGTCATATGCAATCACTAACCCCATGCATTTATAATTGAGACAAGTTGTGATTACAGGCTATAAAGTTCATGTCAACCCACGACTAATTTCTACGACAACCTCAATTTACCGCAAGCTCCTTTCACTTGCTTTGAAGTTGTAAGGAATGCACCGGGGAACTTCATACAAGAATTCAAGAGCCATGGATTGCTCTAATTGGGTTATACTTCAAGTGTTAAGATTCGGGAAAAGAAGGACCAAAGGTGGGAGTAATTTACAAGCTCTAATGAAGTTGGTAGATATTTAACGAGATAGTGGTAGGGTGTGATGTCTACAATTTGCAAGATCAACACTCACATGCCTATATTGCAAAAGTCTTTTCAACTGAAATCCGTAGGATCATTTCATTGAAGAGCAAAGTGAAGAAAATCTCGAAAGTGTTTTAAGATTCGAGGTTTCTATCAACAGGGAGGCGATGACTTTAGGAGACTTATTTAACTCAAGGCACTAAAGATGCGAGGTTCAGATTTGTGAGCAAAGTGAGGGTCTTCAACTAGTTGGAACCAAAATCACGATGTGAGAGGAAAGCAACTCAAATGATTCGGGTCGACGTCGAAATTTTGGGAACTAAGTTTGACATGAATCGAGACACTTCAGACGTTGTAATAGGATTTGGATTAACTTGGAAATTTAAGAAATTGATCAATTTTGGGGTTCATGGAAACAACAAGCAGAAGAATTGAACACTGAGACAATCGATGTAGATCTGCAAGGAATTAAGATGAATTGAATTTCACGTGAAAAAGAAGTCGGATAGGAGGGAGTAAAGAGAATCGATTACTATAGTGGGTTCAAGTTCATGGAAAGCTAAGATATTCAAGATTCTATCTTTGGTTAGATTGAGTTTATTTTTATTGTATTTTATTTCTTGTTGATTGCAATTTGGTGGTATATTAGTGTTAGTTATGTGATTAACGCGATGCTACTTGCCCTATGTGACATTTATGTGAATGTTTCTACAATTTGTTCCCTTAAATTACTTTCGTGTGTGTGTATGAGAGACGAGACTCTCTCATTTCTTGTTGAGAGACGGGGTTCTCTCATTTCTTGTTTGATAGACGGCGTTCTCTCATTTTTTTTTTTTTTGTTAGAGAGAGACGGGGTTCTCTCGTTGCTTATCTAAGAGACGGGGCTCTCTTATTGCTTATACATAATTTAAAACTCAATAGTGGACCAGGGGACCAGGTCCTTTCAGGGAGGGGGGGGGGGGGGGGGGGGAGAGGGGGAGAGTTGTAACGCCCCAATTTTTCTACTATACATTACGTGACATTATCTTAATTATATTCTTATACGTTACTTTATAATTTTATTAACACTATATATATTATGTTTACATGAACTTATATGAAATTTGGTTGCAGTGGAAATTATGTGAATTAATTGTCAATGTGATTTAAGTGATTCAGCATAACATGTATATATATAATCAACTCCATTTCATCATATTCTTTTAGAGCTATATATGTAGACATGTTTATATAATCACCTCACATACATGCCAAGTTGATGCATCTCTAACTTGTAAATTCCTAAGAGGTAAGGGTTTATATGCAAATAAGTTTTAATGCCAAGACTTTTCATCCCACTTTAATTATATACAATGCATGCGTATATATATATATCTTGACTCATTCAGTTATATACATACACATATACATACCTTATTACATGACTTATAAAGCTTAGGGACTTATATGCAAATTATGGTGAGTCATGCTTATATGTGGAAGACTTTTGTAAATATCTCATTCATCTCTTCCATTTCATTTCATTTCATCAAAACATCACACACACACACACACACACACACACACTAAATCACGGTATTAACACCAAGAAGAAGAAAGAAGATTTTATCTCATCACCAAGCTTGAATTCAAGTGGAATTGCATAAGTGAAGCATCATCATATCATCCTTTCTCATCTTCTTCATTTCTTTCAAGGTATATGTATGTATATATGATGAATATCTTGAGCATATGTGAAGTTAGGGTTTTGATCCTTGAAGAATAACTTGTGCATATATGATTAGAAGCATGCTTAGGCTCATTATACTTGATAACTTGCATGAATTTATGAGTTATGTGAAGGTTGGAAATCATGAGAATATATGGGTTTTGGATGAGGATTTCTTGATGATTATGCATGTTTACTTGGATTAAATGGTGCCTAATTGATATATATGATCATATACATGTTATATGTTAGTTTTGAGGTGGTTAATTGTTGTGGTTTGGTGTTGGAAAGGCTTGGGAGCCATCTTTCGAGCATAGCCCTATTTTTCCCCTGTTTTTTCGCCCAGCGGCTTCCCAAACGCCCGAGTGGCTTCCCAGTTCATGCATCAAACGCCCGTTTGGCACTGTTACAGGAGGTTTTCACACTCCCGTTTTTGCTTTCAGACCAATTTTCAAACGGGCATTTCTCCCTCATACGAACTCCGATTGACCTGATTTTTGAAGACACGGAAACCTATTGAAGTCTAGAACACTCTTCAATTAGAATCACCTCATTATCCTTTATATATTATAAGTTATAATCAATTCTTTTCGGTGTCACCACTTTCCTGGAAAACTGCACTTGCATAACTTCAAGCTCACGCCATTTTCTCCTCGCTTTGAACTAGAAAACGAGCCATATATCATCGGAAGGGTCTTTGTGTCTAGTTTCATTCCCAACAAAAAAAACTCAATTCCCAATTCTAGAATTAAAGATATTCCAGTTTTCCCTCAGCATGTACGTTTCCTAAAATTGTCCGTTTTTACCAAACTTCACCAAAATCTCTCTTATTGCATTCCTTTCACTTCCGTGGCTCCCATATGAGAAATATATGAGTTATATACATGGTTTATTGATAATTATGTTCTTATTTGACAATCCTTAATTGTTATTGAATGACTTATTCACCATGGCTTTGCCGTGTGTCGTAAATGGTTCATGCGAGTCGTGTCTCACGAACAATTGCCTCTTCTTACATAGATTGTCTTCCCGTTGACGAGGAGCAATCACTATAGCCGTATCCTTGCTATTTTTTCGGCACTGGTGAGGTTTAATTACTAGATATATGGAACCCGTACGATCCCTACGTGATGTTTTCGGCCAAAATGTATAAATAAATAAATAAATATATATATACATCTTTCTCAAAACCTTTGTCGATTGCAAATGATTTATCATGATATATTGAACTTATCGTGATTGATTGATCGTGTTTTGGCGAGTAAAACATGTTTACTTTGGGCCCGAGGGTAGTGTATTGAGCCAACCAGGGAAGCAAGGGCTGACGGGTAACTCTTGCACTATCCTCACCATGTTGGGGTCACCCCTGAATCCACCAGGAGGTTTGGTGGAGGAAAGAGCCCGCCGGGCATAGGGACTCATGAACCCTATGCCCAGATTGATTGGGTGGTGGGCCCTTGCAATCCCACCATCACCCGGAGGAAGAAGGAGTTATTGAAAATGCTAATTGTGCACCGTAATTGATTGCTTGATCACCTAATCACTTAATAACTGAATTATTGTACACTGTCAGAGAAAGGTTGAAGATTTTCCCCCACTCGCCGGGCCACTGATTGATTGAATTGAACTGATTGAATTGTTAAATTGATTAGTTGTAATCTCGGGCGAGTTGTATTTTATTATTGAACTTATATTGCCTTCTTTTATAAAAACTTACCCGAGATTATAGCTTACATGGTAATTACGCTTATATTTATTTAAACCCCTCACTCAATCTTTCATAGACTGACGCCTCACATTTTCAGTTTTGCAGGTTGAGTGCTAGGCGGGAGTTGGTCTTTATTTTGGGTCTTTCATGTTGAGTCTAGCATTCCCTTTTTACGTGAATATATGTTTGACTTATGAATTGTTTTGGTACCTATGTATATCATAACTTGCTATAGAAGATGGTTGTATATATTGAAGCGATCGACCCGAATAAGATAATGAATGTATAATACTTTGCTTCCGCTTTGTTGGTATGCATGGTTGTATTGATTTGAGGGTTAGTCCCGCTGAGCTAGCTTGTTTCTTTTATTGTCACCCGTTCGCTATAGGTTGGTTCATGTACGGACTATCCATCTCGTTTGTATTTCGACTTATAGTGCGGGGGTGTGGCATCTCGGCGTTCCGGGTGCTACACATACTATATTTTAATTTTATATCATTATTTATATTTTGCTTTCTATTTATAATTTTATTTACATTCCTTTGTCATATTGAATGATATAAAATTATCTTTTTATAATTTTAATTATATATTCTAGTCTAATCCAAAAATATTTTAGTGCAATTTGTTTCCTTTTCCTTTTTATTCCTATTATTATTATTAACTAATTTGATTTTCTCAAATTGAGAAAATATCACTTTTGAATCACATTATTTTTTGTTTTTATTTTTTGAATGTTATCTATTAATTATTTTGTAACTTTTTAAACTACTTAAGTTTTTTATTAATCCAAACTGTAATCCGATCGAATCTATTTTTTTTGTCATTAAATTTTTTGGATAATTCCATTTTTTATCAAGATTTCTAATTATTTATAATTCTCATCATTTAAAAAGAAATATTCTCATGTGACGATTGATGAGACCAAATCACGCTCCGGTCAGCGCCGCACATGTGTCACTATCTGAGGGACCCAGAGCTTTAACGTTCGTCATAATGGGCTCGTGGAATTGACCCGGCCCATTCCTTCATCACATATCTAATCCAGACTTACGCACCTCGGCCCAAGTTACGAGCGCGGGATCCGTCCACCAATCCCCTTGGACGCTCGCATTATGGTCCCAAGAGACGCTCCGCGCCTAGATTCCTACTCTGCCACACCAAGGACACCCACTGCAATTGCGCTCGGGTTCATACACTCTATGTTTGCCACATCTAGAGCTCGTGGTCCTCTGCCGGGGGAACCCCCTCTCGAGCATCCCAGCGCTCGGGCTCAGCGTCAAATGGCGCTATGCGCCCCTAGGGTCAATCCTACCTTAGTGGAGAGTCCCTCTTGAGGGCACTCTTTGAGGAACGAGGAGCATTGCTGAGTATCTCCACGCTTGCCGCTCTCTAACCACCTCTGACACAGTGGTAGTGCGCACCTTGTACCTGGCAAACCACAAGCTTTCAGAGCCATCACTTTCATACCATCACATGACGCCACGTGTCTAGGGCAGCACAGGGTTTGGGACCATAGGGTCGAATTACCCAAGATACCCTTGTCCCTAACATATAAATATGGGATTTATATACACATCCCCCAAGTCATCTTCTCTACAAACTCACCTGCACTGAACTGGGCATTCTCCTCCATTTTTTCTTCTTCTTCAAGCTTTGCATTTCACATACACACCATTGTTGCATCTATACTGTATTCTGACCCTTGGTGTTATCCAAGCTGGAAGAACCCACGCTTTAAAGGAAACCCAGTTCCTGAGGCTCAATGCCTGTGATGGTCTTCCCTTCCACAAATAAATCTTAAAGTGTTTGGTGTTTAAACCCACTAAAAGTTTCTGCACCATTATTTTTGGCGCCGTTTGTGGGAAACCATCATCTTCTTCATCATTCATCAGTTTCTTCCTCTTTGAGCTAGTGAAAAGTAACATCAGCAGTTTCATCTTCACCATGGTAACAACTACAAGGTAAGGTTTGGTTGACAACAGGGGCACTCTTCCTCCAGTAAATGAGGAGAACCCAGACAGTGGAGCCAACGACGCCACCACACAAACCGGCAACGCTCCAGTAGGTGGAAACACTCCTCCAGTCGCAGATGGGGGAAAGGGGAAAGATACTTTACCAGGATCTCTCCCAGATGGAGAAAATAGAGTAGAAGGATCCAGCTCTGCTATTCCGCCTGCAGCGCTCCTGCCTGCCGCCGCCGCAATCAACACTGCTGCTCACCCCATGGCAATGCCGCCCCCGGGATACACTTATATGCAGCCCAGCATTATGCCTGTGATGATGCCAGGTATGGTGCCCATGGTACAGCCTTACCAGGTGGGCACTTTGTAGCTTCCAATCTCCCTACCCAGAGAAATTCAAGGGGTGGAAATGCCCCAAGTGACATCGCAGCAACTCCAAGAGTTATACGCTCAGTGCGAAGTCCAGGCTGCCCAAAACGCATGGAACCACTTCACCGCCGTCTATTTCCCCTCGAGAGCGGGCGCTCAGGTGGCCCCACCAATGGGAGGATGGCAGACTCACCCCTTAGCGGCTACCCAGAACGTGCTGAGGGCCCAGCCACCGCCACCGCCACCACCCCCATTACAAGGGAAAGATACGCCTCCGAGGGCCGATCAAGAGTTGTGCCTTGTGGAAAAAGAGAAGGCCTCTCCCACGAGGGGAGATACTGAAGAGGAGGTTCAATCCAGGGCCACAGGAAGAACAAGTAAGAGGGAGGAAAACGACCCTCGACTGACTGCAGTCCAGAACCAACTTGACGGGCTGCAACACTTGGTGGAACAACTCTCTCGAGCACGGTTTCAAGTCCCTCATGCCGGGACGAGGGGTCCTAGGCCAGAGATGCTTGTAACCCACGCAAACAGGTCCCTTGCCGTTGGAGGGAGGAAGATTATGAAGAGCATGACCACGAGGACGGGAACAATAGGCCTTTGATAGGCAGTTCTCCCATCACGGATGAGGTGTTGTCAGTTCCCTCGTGGGAATGGCACAAGAATGGTACAAAAAGCTACCCCCTCGCTCCATCCGAGGGTATGGAGATTTGACATAGGCCTTCATGAGTCACTTCAATTCTTTTAAGGCACCAGCATCCGCTGCCATGGCTCTCTACAACTTGGTACAAGGACCGAGCGAGACCTTCAGGTCCTTCATGGGCAGGTTCAACAAAGAGATCCTGTTGGTGGAAAAGCCTTCGATGGATTTCTTGAGACACGTACTCTTTGGGGCGACTAATATGAAGAATTACATCAGCAAGGAATTCGTGGAGGGGGTGGCAAAGAGAAAGCCTCGCTCCCTGATGGAAATCAGTGATATAGCTGACTCCTTCTTCACCCTCGAGGACATGTACATCACGAGGGAACAAGACTCGCAAATGGCCCTCGAACTAATAATGGCCCAGAGGACCTAGGAGAGTCCAAGAACCGTCATCGCAGCCCCGTGCCCGCTCAAAGAAACTCTCCACCCCCTTGCCGATACGAGCGCATTCCCCTCAATAGACCTATTGCGGAGGTCTATTCCATGGCGGACAAAAAAGCTCTTCAAAAGGCCGCCCAAGATGAGACAAACCGAGGCTCAGAAGCACTCGGGAAAATACTGTGCTTTCCACAAGCAAAAGGGGCATGACACCAATGAATGCCGCCAGCTAGAAAGCGAGATCTAGAGGCTCGTCGTTGGGGGGCACCTCAAATAATTTGTGAAGGTGCTGGAGAGGTACGATGAACACTGCACCGAGCGGGCCAGGGCGAGAGGAAGAAGCCGGTCGCGCTCAAGGAGTCCCCACCACCATCATGCTGAGACCCTCGGGAGGATATTCCAATGCCTCTCGGTGTAGCCATATCCACAGCTATGACCAGAGATCTTCAAGACCCAAACCAATGTGTGCTTTGGAGGAGTCCTCACGCTCTAAGGATAATGAGGTGGTGGGATTCACTTAAAAGACCTAAGGCACATTGTAACACCCCATGGGGTCGGTGAAACCTCTGACTGCCCCATGGTGGTTAGTTTAGACGTTCACAATCATGTTGTAAAGAGGGTCTTAATCGATAGTGGAAGCTCTGTGAATGTTCTCCCTTACTCAACGTTTCAAAAGATGAATATTACAAACATTCCCCTCGAACCCCTCAGAACAACCCTTGTTGGCTTCGGGGGGTTCCGAGATCGTCCCTCGCGGACAAATTCGCTTGGCCACCTCTTTTGGTCGCGCCCCATAGTGAAAAACTTTGAGCGTTCTCTATGTAGTGGTCGAGGTGGATCTCCCATACAACCTTATCATTGGACGCCCGTCCCTCGTGGACTTCAAAGCTGTGATTTCAATTTATCATCAGAAGGTTGAGTTTCCCACCCCTGAGGGCACTGGCGAGGTACTTTGTAATGTCAAGGAGGCTTGGGAGTGCTATATTCTGTCCCTAAGGAGTCACAAGCCTAAGCAAGCAATCCAAGCGGGGTCCACCAAGAAGTCTGTGGATTTCCCCAAGTTGGATGAGGACGGCCCCGAGCATAAGAGGGCCAAACTCTATAAGAAGAAGAACAAGAGGTGAGAGGCGAGCACCGCCCAGGGTACAGAAAACCATCCCCCGGGCCCCGTAGGAGGGTCCTCTTCGGATGGTGAGGGGAACGGGACCTCAGAAGGGGCAACCGACCGACTAACTGGCAAGAAGAGGGTGCTCGAAGCCCCAAGGCCAGAAGTACGGATTGAGCCCACCGAAAATTTCCTGACCATCGAATTGGAGCCCGGGAATCCAAATAAGACCACACAGATAGGCTCCAATCTCAACGGCCCCTCCCAGATCATGATGACCGACATTTTACGGAAAACCTGGATGTCTTTGCCTAGAAAGCCTCTGATCTAACTGGCATAGATCCGAGCGTCATAGTTCACAGGCTCAACGTGGATCCAGCATTCAAGCCTATTAAGCAGAAGAAAAGAGACGTTCACGGATTCAGAAGGCAAGTTATCGAGGAGAAAGTCAACAAACCCCTCGAGGTCCAGTACATTGAAGAGATCCTATATCCCGAATGGCTTTGCAACGTGGTCCTTGTACCCAAGAGCGCTAACAAATGACGCATGACTTCACGGACCTCAACAAGGCGTGTCCCAAGGATCCTTACCCTCTACCAAGGATTGATCAGCTGGTAGATTCGACGGCGGGTTGCGAACTTATGAGTATGATGGATGCCTTTCAGGGCTATTATCAGATCTTCATGGCACCCGAGGATCGCCCCAAGACATCCTTTGTGGTCCACGTAGGAGTTTACTGTTTTGTGGTCATGCCGTTTGGGCTCAAGAATACAGGAGCCACTTACCAACGCCTCATCAACAGGATGTTCGAGCGTGAAATCGGAAAATCCATGGAGGTTTACGTGGATGACATGATTGTCAAAAGCGAGCGCCAACATTCCCACCTGGACGATCTCAAGCGAGCCTTTGACATTCTGCGCCATTATGGTATGAAACTAAACCCCTCGAAATGAACATTTGGAGTTCGAGGGGGAAAATTTTTGGGGTACGTAGTTAGTCAAAGAGGTATTGAGGCCAATCCAGAGAAAATCAAGGCGATCATAGACATGCATTCCCCTCGAAATGTCAGAGAGGTCCAAGTATTGGTGGGCGAGATCATCTCCTTGAACAGGTTCATTTCCCACTCGGTGGACAAAAACTTGCCTTTCTTCAAAATTCTGTGTAACGCTCGCAACTTTACCTGGACCGAGGAATATGAGAAGGCATTACAAAACATGAAACAGTACCTCTCATGTGCGCCCTTATTAACGAAGCCGGTCCCCGGAGAGAATCTGTTTGTTTATCTCTCTGTTTCCTTAGAAGCCACGAGCGCAGTCCTCGTCGCCTTTTGTGAGCGTAAGCATTTACCAGTGTATTATTTGAGCAAGACTTTGTAAGGGGCTGAAAAGAGGTACATGGAGATAGAGAAATTCGTTTTCGCCCTCGTTAACGCCTCCAGGAGGTTGAGGCCTTATTTTCATGCTCATTCCATCACCGTGCTTACGGATCAGCCGCTCAAGCAAGTACTCTCGAAACCAAACGTCTCAAGCAGACTAATTAAATGGTCAATAGAACTCAACCAATTTGATATCAGCTTCGAGCCTAGACCAACTATACAGGCTCAAGCTGTGGCGGATCTCTTGGTGGAGAGATTCGACCTGGAACCTACACCTTCGCTAGATGACGGTCTCTGGCTCCTGCACACAGATGGTTCCTCGACCTCTCGCTAGGAATTGAAATTGATTACGCGATCAAATTGGCTTTCTAGGTCACCAACAATGAGGCTGAGTATGAAGCCCTCATCCAAGGACTCAGAATTGCACTTCAGAATGGAGCCTCTCGGGTCACTGCCTACGTTGACTCTCAATTAATAGCTAGTCAGGTGGACGACACTTATGAGGCTCGAGAAACCACCATGGTGCAGTATCTGGCAAAGGCTAAATAGGTGATTGCCAAATTCAAGGAGTTTCATTTGCTACAGGTTCTGCGAGCGGAAAATGAGCGCGCTGATGCCCTCTCGAAATTTGCATCTGCTTTGGAGGGCTCCTGCGAGCGTTCTGTCACGTTCCTTAGAACGGAGGAACCGTTGATAAGCGAGGGGAAGCCCTCAGGTCAAGTGAACATGATTGATCCATCCGAGCCCTGTTGGCTTGATGACATCATCAAATTCCTACAGAATGGAACTTGCCCGAGCGACAAAGTGGAAGCACGGAAAGTACGAAGTAAAGCCCCTCGGTTCTCACTCGATAATGAGCGTAGGCTCTTCAAGCAATCTTTCCAAGGCCCTCCGATGAGATGCCTAAGACCCTTGTAAGCCAGGGAAGTATTGGAACATGTGCACAGTGGAAGCTGTAGGAAGCATTCTGGCAGTCGGATTCTGGCGAAGAAGGTGTTGAGGAGCGGATTCTATTGGCCCTCGGTATTACAGGACACCATCAATTACTCCAGGAAGTGCCCTAAGTGTCAGTTTCACTCCAACACCTCTCAACTGCCAGCAGCCCAAATGATCCCAATCGACGTTTTGTGTCCCTTTGACCAGTGGGGCATTGACATAGTGGTGTTGGCAAACAGCAGAGTAAACGCAGCGGAAGTTTAAAATTTTTCCAAAAGTAGATCTAAAAGACTTGCAATGTTCGTATCATAACTTTGGGACTCAAGAAACTTACAACGATTGAAGCTTTCTTGGAACGTTTTGAGCCGCCCTCAAACGTTCTTCAAGCGGCATGAATCCCCGTTTCTTGGTCGGTTCTTTCTTCGAGATTCCAAAGTAGAAATCCTCTAGAGTATTAATCCACACCAACCTAGATTCAAATCATGTCAGCGAGTGTGCTAGTACTATAACATGTGTATTAAAGAAATAAGAAACGAGTTAAAGGAGAGCAAAGAATTATCCCCGAAATTCCAGGAAGTCTGGGCGTGAACACGGTCACGCGTAAACCCTAAAAATTCGAACCCCTTGCCCTATTTATAGGTAAGAATTAGAACCCCTTTGGTCAAGTTGGAATCGGATTCCTACTTTGACTTGTCTTTTATTCTTTCTTTCTCTCCAAGTAAATAATATCTTATTTCTAAAATAAGAAATCTATTCTTCTAGAAAGAGAGTTCCTGACTAATTAGGAATATTTAATTATTCTAGCAATAATTAAATATCTTATCCTAATACTTTATTAGAATAATAAAATAGAAGATATTTACTTATTTATTCTAATCAAATTAGAACAACTAAATAATTAAATACTTAGAATTAATTCTCCAATTAATTCCATCAAGGACTTTAGAATTAATTCACTAATTAATTCTAACGGGCTAAAATTAATTCTCTAATTAATTTTATTAGGCTATATAATTAATTCTCCAATTAATTATATTTAGGGATTTATAATTAATTCTCCAATTAATTATATCTTGGCTTTATAATTAATTCACTAATTAATTATATTTGGGCTTAATAATTAATTCTCCAATTAATTAACACATGATCCAATTCCTTAATTGGATTCACACGTCCCAAACATGCTCTCGACCCACACGTGTACTTTACACTGTGGTTTCGTTTTGATCAACTATTTGATCTTTCCATAATACCCTTTGAACCTGGTATTTGTGTGTGACCCTCTAGGTTCAATTTCGGTTAGCAGTAAGCCTAATTAATTACCTCACAGATCACACGACCATAGTCTAGCAACAGGTGTGTGACCCCTACCCGAAATGTGAATGTATATTCGGAAGAACCTTTCAGTCAATGACATCACGTGGGATACGATCCTCCTACCATCCTATCTCTCGATTAAGATCTAGGGCATGGGAATATGGAGAGCCCTACTAATCTTAATCTTAAAACAAAGTTCCCATCATATTCCATTTGATCTCAATCCAAGAAAATTCCATTTTCTTGATGTCTTGATCTAACCACCTTGCGCAAGGATTTAAGGATGGAATCATGAATGACTTATATAATAAGAGATCATCTTGCCTACAGCAAGTATAGGTCCTTTATTGATTCCAACAGTTCTCATATGCCACTTGTGTAATCCCAACATAGGCCGTGGTTCAGGTGTCTGTATGACGACAACCTTTTGAGCCTATATCAAAGGTTACAGAGTTAGCTCATATGAGACAATGTGGAATCTCAAGTCTAAGGATTAATTCCTCACGTCATTGACATGTAAGATATTTCCTAATCTTGAAGTTTCAGGGAACTTCCTTTCCCATTTAGGAATCTTCTCACACGGCGCACTCTCAGTGATGAAGTTCTTGTAACTATCACCCTTATGTATTATGAACGCATCAACCCATGCACTTATCACCCCATGAAACCGGGTGATCCTTCTTAAGGACATAACTACACAAGCAAGTCTCAACAGAGGCAAAGTCAACACTCCCACTGTCTGTCGGCCTCATTGACTTGGAGAAGTTTTTAATCCTCGCCTATGGAGTTAAGAACTTGTTTCATGTGTCATTCCCATAATGACAAAGTTCTTAACGGCCTCATTGGATTAGGGGAGTTCTAGACATGCGCACGTAATGGAAACATACAAAACACGTATTGGCACATAAGAAGTGTTCGCCTATGATTACAATCATTCGTATATTATTCAAAGATTGTCTGTGATATAGGGAAAGTCCTGAAGCATAACAGCTTTCTAGGGCACTATTTCCAACAATCTCCCACTTGCCCGTAAAAGCCTTTCAGGTCCATTCTAGGCCCCATCTTCCCAAGATGTACCTTTAGAGCCTTATTGACTTTGGGCATTTCCAAAGTGGATCTGCTATATTCTCTGCTGATGTGAATGTTTTTAATTCGCACATCATTAAGGAAACACGATTTCCTTATTCACGTGATTCGTGATCAAGTGTCTGGTCCCTTGGTGACATCTCAGTTCTCTTACTCGAGCAACCATCCATTTTATCATATAATATGATAATGGTGTTGTTTCATGCTAGGAACTTCATCTACCCATTAGATGGAGTTTCTTACCAAAACACTTAACTTAGTGGTATTCTATACGACTAAGTATTCAACCTTATAGTCGAATCTATTAGTGCCTCTCGATTGGAACACTTTCCAAAGCACTATTCTGCCATCTAGGCAGACTGCGTATCCTCTCATAGATCAATATCTATGTTTTTTGATGATTACATCAAAATATCCTTTAATTTTACACATATTATGCTCCCTTTTCCATAAAAGGGTCTTGGACATTCTAACTTTCTAAGAGCTATTTTAGGGTATATCCTCTTCAAAAGAGATACTCCATTGTCCATTGGAAATTCTATAGGAATCTTCCATCCTAAACCGATTTAGTACAACGTTTATGTACCTCGATAGTGATATTCCTATTATTCTCTTAAATCTATCTCTATAGATATTTGTCTCGAGAATGTAGGATCCATCACCTAGATCTTTCATCTCAAAATGGTTCCTAACCAAGCTTAGGTGACTTTTATGTCATCCTTCGTATTCCCAATAAGAAGGATGTCATCTTCACAAAGTACGAAAAATTGAACTTCTAGTATCTAACACTTTCTTGTACACGCTATGCTCGAATTTCAAGTCAAACAACTTTGATTCTCTCACTAATTCGAATACTCTAATTCCTATAAGCCTGATCCAATTTCATAAATTGACCATTTGGAGTCTGCAAACTTTTTGCTTACTCCCACTAAATGTGAAATCCATGGATGTTCCATATTTATGTCTTCATCAATCTCATATTGATAAGACAAGCTTGATCTTATCAAGTAGATCAACTGAGGTCCAAACTTAGTTTGACTATATGGAATCCATTTCAGATTTCATAATAGTTTTTGACTGCTCAGATTCTAAATCTGACAGTGCCTCCCCACAGGGTAAATGGATCAGTATCCACTTTAGAAGATTTCATGGTGAAAACCATATTATCTTATAAGCTATCTAGGAATGCGTTCTGAACGCATCGAGGGAGGAGAGTTCAATCGTGTACTATCTCTCAAGATTGGCAAAGTTTTATCAGAAGGGTTTATATCTTCCTATTTGTGGCGTGGGTTATGGCCTCAAACCTTTTGAAGTCTTTGGGCTTACCTTTCTTCTCTCTTAGGAACAATTCCTTAAGAAAGGTATATTCTTTAAAACAAACAACATTTGTTCAAAAGAATCATAGCACGGACTTGAACTAGTTTCAATCTTATCTCTTAATTTATGCTTCAATTAAGAAGACTCAAGAGAGATATACTCCCTAGAACAAACAACATTTGTTCCAATGATTTGCAAAATAATATATATATTGTCCAGGTAACGCCCATTACCTCCCTTTTTTAGCCTCTGTGTCATATAACGGGCGTTACTGCCTGTGTTCACAGGCAGTGGTAACGCCCGTTACCTCTTTTATCGGAGCCTCTGTACCAAGTAACGGGCGTTACTGCCTGTGGTCACGGGCAGTGGTAATGCCCGTTAACGGTTCAGATAAACTTGAACTTGTTTCAAGTCTATCTCCCACTGTCTCATTCACTTAAGAAGACTCTCAATGTCCTCTTCAAATAAGAAGAGAATCCCAAAATTCTAAAATAAGAATTATTAGGGAATATTGAATGCCACAATTCATAGTGCATTTAAGGGATTGATTTGGAATGTGCAAGATTCAAAATTCCAACTGCATTTTTTCTGAAGCATAAGTTCAGAACGAAGGTAAGTTAGTAAGTCTAAAAAAGGAATGAACCAGATCCTAGAGGGTTACGTTCCTCCATTCAAAAATACTAAGCTATTCTTAAATGAGCTTACTGAGGGATAATCCTATTATCTCTAAGATGACTAAGGAATTAGTCAATAAGATATTTGTCATCTCGATGCAATCGAGCTTCTAATGTCTTATGACTGCTTTGGTTCCTAACCTTCGTTGTTTTTGAAATTCTAGTAATTTCACAAAAGTTCCAAATTTGTACTTCAGTAAGTACTCATATTCATAATGATTGAACTAGTGATTTTGTCTAGTGCTTACATTAAGCAATCCAAAATCATAAGCATGGATCGAAATCCATCATAAGTATGGATCAAAATCTATACAAGATATGGGACGTCTTGTCGTTTCATATAAACGAGTTTTAGGGAACGTTTCCCTTTAATGGGATTCATAGGAAGTTATGTCTTTGAGTTCATTTTCGTAAAATGATCCTAAGATAGTTAACTTGCTAATCCCATTTAGGACGTTCCAAGGTTGTTTTGAAACTTTGTCATCTTACTTACTTATGTTATCTCGTTGTATGTTCGAAACATCAATGCTATGAGTTTTGCATAACAGTTTATGCAAAATTGACTCAAGACTAATGAATCCTGATCCTATCGGAATTACCCCAACGAGAGACACACAGAGTATCCATATACTCTCAGCAGTTCCTTTCCAAGGCCCTAGTTGGCCACTATGGAAGCTAAAGTCTTATCTTTCTTTTAGGCTTTCCCTTCTCTCACCCCTCTATCGGGTTTCAAGGGTTTCTTCTTCTTTGGCCTTGATGCCTTTACCATATTAGGTTTAGAAGAAGAACTAATCATCATTACCTTTTAGTCCTTCATAAGGATGCTCTCTTAAGTTATCAACTAATTTGATCAATTATACTACAATAGCATTGTAGCACCCCTTACACGTGGAGGTACCACACCCCCGCACTATAGGTCAATCCACATACGAAATGGCCAATCCGTACATGAACTAACCTATAGCGAACGGGTGACAATGCAATAACTCAATAGGCTAGGCGGGAAAACTAACTCATGTAGCAAAATTAAAGCGGAAGCATAAACTAATCTTTCTCAAGCATTTCCATTTACCAAGTCACGATGTTTCATTTATCAATCTAAACATGCTTTACTATATTTATCAATACATTATCATCTCCAAATAAGCAATAACAATAACCTAAATCCCTTAAACAATAAATAAACAATTAAATAAAATGCACCTTGCAAGACTCGACTACCAGGACTGACTCGACTCACTTCCCACCTAGCGTGCACCTGCAATACCTGAAAGGTGGAGGCGCCAGTCTGTGAAGACCGAGTGAGGGGTTTAAATACATATTAGCGCAGATAACATGCAAGTTATATTCTCGGGTAAAGATTTATAAAAGGTAAATATACAAGTTCAATAATAATATAGCTTCGCCCGAGAATACAACTATCAATATTAAGTACTTGTTCTTTTCATGCAATCGATAACATGCTTGCTTGCTTGTTAATCATTAGGTGATCATGCAATTCAATTGTCGTGCAATCGTGCGATATTGTAATCAATTAGCACATTCATGGAATGGAAATCATGCAATCAATACATGGCTTGCTTGTAACATGATAGGGTTTGTTCTCCCTGTGGTTGGACGGACAACCACCAGCTCTAAGACTAGCCCAGCGCCCTCACTAAGGAGAACCTGACCAGGAGAACATAGGTGCACGATAGGGCTTTGTTCTTCTTGTAGTTGGACGGACAACTACCAGCCCGAAGACTAGCCCAGCGCCCTCACTAAGAAGGACCTGGCCAAGAGAACACACGTACACGATAGGGTATTTGTTCTTCCTGTGGTTGGACGGACAACCACCAGCCCGAAGACCAGCCCAGCACCCTCACTAAGGAGAGCCTGGCCAGGAGAACGCACGTACTTGCTTTCATGAACATGGCATGCTTGATTCGTGAATACTAACATAACCTACTTGCTTAACTCATGAACAATAACATAGCTTGCAATGATAAATGATTTCATGAAATTATAAATATAACTACCTTTGGCCAAAAATCACGTAAAGGTTATATAGGTTCTATATAACTAGAAATTAAACCTCACCTGACAGGAGACACACGACTCGTGAACGTGTGAACGTGCTCATGCTTGATAATCTCCGCCCTGGAGAATAATTGGACAAGAAACGGGACAATGTACGTGCATGAGACTATAATTCAAGCATATTATTCCATATAAGACGCACGGCATGATCATGTACGAGACATCGAGCAATAAACAATGGGGCATCTAAATATCACGTTTTGACATGTAATCAATCATATAATCACAAATTGGGGTCAATTAATCCATTGGAATTGGATTCCAAAATCTCAAGTTTATGCAGAAAGTTTCTGCACTACCAGGGGGCTGGGAACGGCCGTTCCAGGCTTTAGTGAAAAATAGGAAGGGTCGTTCCCCAGTCCCGAAATGCTCCCCGAAGATGGGAACAGCCGTTCCCATCTGTGAGACAAAGTGGGAACGGTCGTTTCCCTCCTCGCCGCCTGCATTTTATTCAAATCAATGGGAACAGCCGTTCCCCAATTACAAAGGGAACGGGAAGGGCCGTTCCCATTTTACAGAAGTTGCAGAAGAACAGGGGACGAAACAGGGGAGGCACGAAATGATTGCCAAACTCATCAACACTCATATAATTCAATCTTAGTTGCAATAAATCATGAAGGAAACATGCTAGCATACCTAAGATATAATAAAATTCAACATAAACACTTAAATCATGCTTGATCATGACAAATCATCCACTTCAAGCTCATAATTGAGTTTAGCATATAACTTCAAATTCTTCAAGAATTCAAACATAAATTCAAGCTAAAAGCATGAAATCATACTCCTACATCAAATAATCAAGTTGGCAAGCTTAAACACTAACCCCAGCTTCATGCATAAATATCAAGAAATCATGAAATATCAATCATATACCTTGAAAGGAAGAAAGAAAGAGATGAGATGGGATGATGATGCTTCAAAGCTCCTAATTCCTTCATGATCATGCCTTAAATTGATGAAAATCTCTTTCTCCTCTTTGGAGGTTTGGCTCGGTGAGATGGGAGCAATTATGGGAGATGATTTTTTATGAATGAAAATTGATGATTGTGGAAGAGATGCAATCAACGATATATTAGGGGAAAAATGTAATAATTATGATCAAATCCCTAAAGTTCCATAAGTTATGCAATTGGGTACCTAAGGTTTGGAAATGATCAATTAGGTCCCTTAACATATTTATGCAATTAGGTCCTTAAAGAAAGGGAAATGAACAATTAAGGACAATTATGCAATTAATACAAGTTGGACAATTAATTCATGTGACAATTAAATCCCATTTATTCCATAATTCCCAAGTGAAAGGAATTTCATATAATTTCCACGTAATCATGTTGAAACAATTTATAGAAATTAATATAACACATATAAATTAAATAAACGAAAATAATAAAATAAAGTCCTAATGCTCGAAACCCACACGTGTCGAGCGTACCTGACTGTCTGAAAATCGGGGCGTTACAAGCATCATTTAAGATTGAGCAAAAGGGTCTAAAATGATGATAGAAGCAATTCAAGCAATCAGTGAACCAAGAACTCGTTTCTTAGTGTGCTACGTGGCTGCAAGGTCCTCCTCTGTGAGGACTTTCAGCCCACGTTACACGTGTATTCCTTCATACAAATTTGGAACAATTCATTCGATGTGTTATACCTTGTAACACGCTCGCAAGAGAGTACAATTGCTCTTAAGTGTTCCTATAATGCGTTATACTTTATAACACATTTATGAGGGAGTACAATTGTTCTTAAGTGCTTGGAGAATATCCTTTCACTTTTCAATTGCATTTCTTAAGCCTAGGTCGAATTTTCACAATGGGTGAAAAGTTCACCTGATAGAAAACAATTTTCTCCTTAGGAATCTAAAACGGATTTTAAGATTCAAAGCCAATCAGAGTGGTTAGTACTTTAGTCAACTTATTTGACTCAAGGATGGATACTAATGGGTCACATTTCAACTTGTAGACAATCACAGAACTACAACCTAAATGCTAAGCAGAGAAAATGTGAGCATATTGAATAATAACGTAACGCATAGGGTTAGGTCTTTTATCGTATGTGGCTCCCACTGTTTTTAGAAGGCCTATAAATCCCAAACGACCTTAGAAGAAACTTGTTTTCTCAGTAGGTACTAGGATCCCAAACATTCTTAGTTTTGGACCCACGACTCGTGAAACATCCAAAGGTCTAAGAATCTTCAGGTAGGTACAAGATTGCCAATTCCATCTACATGGAATTCCTAGTAATATTTTTGCATCACTGATCATTCAATCATCGACCCACGACTCGTGAGACATCCATATCTACTTCAGTGTTGAGCAGGACCCATCAATCATAAGATCTCAATCAAACTTAGTCCGGAACGACCCACGACTCGTGAGACATCGCCCATTCTAAAATGGTCAAGAAATTGGGATTTTTGAGAAATAGAAACGGTTTATATTTTGGGAAATTACATCTTAGATAAAATTATTAATTTTCAGAAATTAATTGGAATATTATTTGTTTTGTTAATTTGGGATTTATTGAAAACTTTTATAAATAAGACTCGCATCAAGTCGTGTTTTATGTCATTAGGATTTGAAACGGGAATTTTAATTTATTGGCTAAATTTAAATTCTCACAAAAGCATGTTAGGTGATCATAGGTTTAGACTTATGTATGGTTTTAATTTATGCACATGGATGGTTTAAATTGGGGTTGGAGCCCTATAATTGCGTTTTTCAATTGAGGTTGGAGCTTCACTTATGTGCGTACTGTTATGTGATTTATTATGTGGCTTTCCATATTACTGTTTTTGAGGCCGGGGTATGCCCCGTGTAATTGTCTAAGGCCAATATGAAGATTGAGCCTTATTACTTTAAGTCTTTTTCTTTTTATTGTAATTTGAGAGTAGAGATAGGTGGTGAGGTTTTATTTTCATTTTGGAGACAATGCACCCATGGAGTAAGATGGACCACATTCAAGTAACAAGGAAGCCATAAGTGAAGACCCCTCAAAATGTTAGGGAGGGGAATCTCAATTGTAAAAATGTAATAGAGATAGGGCTCGTATTTTGTGACTGCTTTCCCTTATGTGATTTAAACTGTTTATGTGGCATGTATGTTAGAACTTGTGATTGTGGAGTGGCTCCCACATATCACGCATAAGATAGGTAGAACCCATGATCATTACATGTTAGTATCATGCTAGGACATGTTATCTGTTTATGTGCTTGTTTGAAATGCATTTAAGTGTACTTGCATTAATCAAGACTAATAAAATTGGATAACATATATGTTGTTGAGGTCAAACCGGACAACTCTCCGGTTGATTCGAAAATTCCCATTAAATATTAAGCTAATGTTGAACAAATAGGTGTTTAATTCGAGATGCAAATTTTGAATTAAATTCCTAACATTCCATCAATAGGTTTTAAGTTTAGTAAGTGAAGCTAGTTATTGTCCGCGAGTCGTGGGATAGCTAGTGGAGCTTATTAGTTCTTAGTTACCTAATTGATCATTTTAAATGATCAATATTTCGTGATCAATTTTGGCAAGGGCGATGTCCGCGAGTCGTGGGTCGTTCGAACTAAGTTTTGATCATGATCTTATGATTGATGGGTCTAGCTTAACGCCTAAGTAAATATGGATATCGCACGAGTCGTGAGTCCATATTGAAAGATAGGTGATGCAAAAATAATTACTAAGAGTTCTAAAGGTGTTAGAATTGGTAGGTTGTACCTACCTAGGGTTTTACTTAGAATGTCCGTGAGTCGTGGGTTCGAGGTAAAATGCCTAGGATCTTAGTACCTATTGGGAAACGTGTTCCTCTTGGATCTTTGGGAATTATAGATCTTTGAAAAACAGTGGGAGCTACATTAGATTAAAGACCTTATCTTTTGTATATCGTTATAATTCAGCATGCTCACTAGCTCTCTGTTTTACCATTTAGGTCGTAGATTCTGTGATTCTCTACGTGTTTTGAAATGGCAACCAAAAACCCTCTTGTATCGATCCTCGAGTCAAATAAGTTGACTGGTCCCAACTATTCTGATTGGCTGAGGAATCTAAAAATCATTTTAGATTCTGAGAAGAGAACTTATGTTCTCTTCAAAGGGGAGCCTAGTCCCGAAGGGGAGGCTCCCACTCAGGCCGAGCGTGAAGCGATCCAGAAGTGGAAGGATGATAATCTCCAAGACCGTTGCCTGATGTTGGCTAACATGTCCCCGGACTTGCAAAGGCAACATGAGGCCATGGAATTTGCTTGGGAGATTTACGACCACTTAGAGCAACTTTACCGCCCTCATGAACGTGTTACAAGGTATAACAATTCAAAGGAATTGTTCCACTTGAGAATGAGGGAAGGTTCTAGTGTCCATGAGTATGGACTCAAGTTTCTCGCCCTTACTGAGAAACTTGCTTCCATGGACATGCCACTGAAAGATGAGCTTTCAGTGGACTTGTTGCTAGCCTCGCTCCCACCATCATTCAACCCATTTGTTCTTAACTTCAATATGAATCATGCTGGTGCTACTGTAGCTGAGCTGATTAGTCAGCTTGTGACTGCTGAAAGCACGATCAAGAAGGACAATAAGGTTTTGATGGTGAATGCTCCATCTTCCTCTTTTGGGCCTTCTAAAGGTAAGGGCAAGAAAGCCCAAAAGAAGAAGAAGAAACCCATTAGGCCCACTGGTGGCGTTTCGAAGGGGAAGGCCCAAAAGAAGAAGCGTGATCAGAAAGAGGATGTTTACTTCCATTGTGGCAAAGCGGGGCATTGGAGGAGAAACTGCCCAGAGTACAAGGCTACTCTAAAGAAAGGTATGTCTCTCGTTGAAATAAATCTTTCTATTAATTCTAGTTCTTGGGTACTTGATACCGGTTGTGGAACTCATATCTGTAATGATGTACAGATGCTAAGTGAAGTCCAATAACTCAAAGAAGGAGAATGTGTCTTCAAGATCGGCGATGACTCAAACGTTGAAGCTCGAGCTTTAGGCACAATTAGATTAGATTTAGGTAGTTTTGAGTTAGTCTTAAATAAAGTCCCTTATGTACCGAGCATTATTCGTAATATAATTTCAGTTCCAATTTTAGATTGTGAAGGTTATGAAACTTATATTAAGAATGATAATGGACTTTATCTAACTCAGAATATCAATATTATGAATATACAACGAGAAACTAAACGTAAGAGAGATGACAAAATTTCAGCTCCCTTATGGCACGCTAGATTAGGATACATTTCCAAGAACAGAATTAGCAAGATAAACAATTTAGGATCATTCTCTGAAAATGATCTCAAAGAGTTAACTTCTTGCGAATCGTGTCTCAAAGGAAAAATGTCCAAAGTTCCTTTTAAAGGAACTGTGGAACGTGCCACTAAGGTCTTGGATTTGATCCATACTGATGTTTGTGGACCGCTTAGTGTAAGCACTAGAAACAATCATCAGTATTTCATAACCTTTACCGATGACTTTAGTCGACATGGTTATATATACTTAATGAAGTATAAATCTGAAGCT
The DNA here is from genome assembly GCA_037501455.1 of Lantana camara. Taxonomy (NCBI): domain Eukaryota; kingdom Viridiplantae; phylum Streptophyta; class Magnoliopsida; order Lamiales; family Verbenaceae; genus Lantana; species Lantana camara. The sequence goes on along the minus strand of CM074859.1, from coordinate 88,952,978 downwards.
TTTGAGAAATTCTTAGAATTTCAAAAGGAGGTTGAGAACCAAAATTGTCACAAGATCAAAGCACTTCGATCTGATCGAGGAGACGAGTATCTTAGTGATGAATTCCTTAATCATGTCAAAGATAATGGGATTATCCCTCTCTGGACTCCTCCGGGAACTCCTCAGCTTAATGGAGTTTCTGAGAGAAGGAATCGAACTCTACTTGATATGGTTCGTTCCATGATGAGTTTCACTGACTTACCACCTTCTTTCTGGGGTTATGCCCTAGAAAGTGCAGTAAAGATTTTGAATCTAGTTCCCTCTAAGTCAATCCCTAAAACGCCCTATGAAATGTGGCATGGTAAAATCCCTAGTTATTCTTACTTAAGAATTTGGGGTTGTCCTGCTTACGTGAAGAGGACATTGGGAGATAAGTTAGAATCTCATTCTAACTTATGCTACTTTGTGGGTTATCCTAAGGAATCCATAGGATACTACTTCTATGATCAATCTGAACAAAAGGTGTTTGTTTCCAGAAATGCCACTTTTCTGGGGGAACCGGTCCTTAAAGAAAAGAAAGGCAAGATCATAGAATTAGAGGAAGTAGAAAGTGACCCCACGCCACCCACTGAAGAAACGTCCCCTTCTGGTCAACAACAACCAATCACGAATTTCGATACACACGTAAATCCTCCTCTAAGGCGTTTTGAACGCACTCCTAGACAACCGGAGAGATGGTATGGATTCTTCCATGAAATCTCTCAAAAGGATAATGATCCTTTAACATATGAGGAGGCACTTTCAGATTCTGACTCTGAACAATGGATAGAAGCCATGAAATCCGAAATGGATTCCATGAACTCCAACCAAGTTTGGACCTTGGTAGATTTGCCTGATGGGGTCAAACCCATAGGTTGCAAATGGATCTTTAAGAGAAAGCTTGGAGTTGATGGAAGCATTGCAGCCTACAAAGCAAGACTGGTTGCAAAAGGATTCACTCAAAGACCAGGCGTGGACTTTGATTAAACCTTTTCGCCAGTTGCAATGCAAAAGTCTATTCAGATCATGCTTTTCATTGCTGCGTATTATGACTACGAGATATGGCAAATGGATGTGAAAACTGCCTTTGTCAATGGTGACATTGATAAAGACATTTATATGGAGCAACCCATAGGTTTCACATTCAGCGGGAGTGAGCAAAAGGTTTGCAAACTCCAAAGATCAATCTATGGATTAAAACAGGCTTCTAGGAATTGGAATATTCGATTTGATGAATCAGTCAAAGCGTTTGGCTTCATTCAAATTTCAAATGAATCATGTGTGTATAGAAAGGAATTGGAGACCTCAGTGCAATTCTTAGTACTTTATGTTGATGACATCCTTCTTATTGGGAATTCGAAGGATGACATGAAAGTGACTAAGTTATGGTTATCAAACCAATTCGAGATGAAAGATCTGGGTGATGCGTCCTATATCCTTGGAATTAAAATCTATAGAGATAGATCTAGAAGGTTAATAGGACTATCATAGTCGATGTACATTGACAAAGTATTGAAGAGATTCAATATGGAGTCAGCAAAGGTTAAGAACCTTCCTATGAGTGTAGGAACATGTCTTTCAAAGAAGATGTGTCCTAAGACTAACCTTGAGAAGGAAAGAATGACTCATACACCTTATGCTTTCAGCAATAGGTAGCATAATGTATGCAATGTTATGTACTCGACCGGATGTGGCTTATGCACTTAGTGTAACAAGTCGTTTCCAATCTGACCCTGGAGATGGTCACTGGGCTGCCGTGAAGAATATTCTTAAGTACTTGAAAAGTACTAAAGATTTATTCTTAGTTTACGGAGGTCAGAAAGATCTTACTGTCGAAGGATACTGCGATGCAAGGTTTGCATCAGACTTAGATGATTTTAAGGCAATGTAAGGATACATTTTCTGCCTAAACGGCGGAAAAGTGAGTTGGAAGAGTTCCAAGCAAACTACCACTGCAGATTCGACCACTGAGGCCGAATACTTGGCTGCAAATGATGCAGCTAAGGAAGGTGTTTGGATTAGAAACTTCATTCAAGAGTTGAATGTTGTTCCTAGCATAAAAGACCCCATAACTGTGTTTTGTGACAACACTGGGGCGGTTGCTCAAGCAAGAGAGCCAAGATCTCACCAACGGACCAAGCACATTATGAGGAAGTATCACCTAATCCGTGATATTATCAAAAGAGGAGATGTGCAAATTGAGAGGGTCACATTAACAGAGAACGTGGCAGATCCACTTACTAAACCCCTTAGTCGACAAGCTTTCCAAGGTCATCTTCAGAAGATGGGACTTAGAATAGCTTTAGAATGGCTTTGACGGGCAAGTGGGAGATTGTTAGGAATAGTGCCCTAGAAAGCCGATTGTATATCCGCTTTGTGCTTTTCCTTATTGTAATCACAGATAATCTTTGAATAAAATAACGTATTGAGGCAACACTTCTTTATATGTTCTTGTTTGGTATGCGTTTACTTTAGCTGTGCATGTATGAGAACTCCCCTAATCCTGATGACTTTAGGACTCTACCATTTAGGTGAAATGGTTCATGAAACGAGCCCTATATCACATAAGTCATGATTAGTAAAATGCTCCAAGCCGATGAGTCCTACAGACAGTGGGAGTGTCAACCTGACTCCTCTAAGGCTTGCTTGTGGGATCACGCCCTTAAGAAGGACCACCTTGTTTCATGGAGGTGCAAAGTGTATAGTTGATACGTGCGTGATACATGAGGGTGCTTACTTTAATAAGTAAGTTCACTGAGGTGCCCCGTGTGAGAAGATTCCTAAATGGGAAAGGAAGTTTCTATTTCAGGAAATGGAAACTTCCAGATTAGGAAATATCTCACGAGTCATTGATGTGATTAATTGATCCTTAGACTTGAGGTTCCTTATCACTTTATGAGTTAACTTTGTAGTCTTAGGTATAAGCTTTAAAGGGTGTCGCCTTAGACAACTGATTCAAGGCTTATGCTGGGGCTGCACAAGTGATTCATGAAAGTGAATGAGAATCAAGAAAGGACCTACACTTGCATTTGCAAGGTGATCTCTTATTGTGTAAGTCATTCATATGCCATATTGAGTCCTTGGCCAAGGCAGTAGATCAAGACATCAAGAAAAGGGTTTCTTGGATTGAGATCAAATGGATATGAAATGCACTTAGCTTTAAGACCAGATTATTAGGGTTCTGATTATTCCCTTACCCTAGATCTTGGTTGAGAGATAGTAAGTAGGAGGATTGTATCTCACATGAATCAATGACTTAAAGGTTCTGTCGAATCTCAACATTCCAATTCAGCTAGGGGTTAAACACCTGTTGCTAGACTATGGTCGTTTAATCTGTGGACTGATTAATTAATTAGTGAATTAATTAATTAGGTTCACTGCTAATTGAATTGAGAACCTAGAGGGTCACACACAACAACTTGGTTATATGAGTTGAGGCTTTAAAATGATTAAACGAGTTAATCGGGCCAGAGGGTTCCACACGTGTGAAACCACACGTGTGGGTCACGTGAGTGACACGTGTCATTATGACACGTGTCTCACGTGAATATGTATATATTGTATATATATTAAATAATTAATTTGCTAATTATTTAATAGACTTTGGTTTAATTTTGAATTAAAAAGAAAGTCTAATTTTGGAGAAAAATAATCTAGTTAATTAATTGTGAATTAATTAATTAGATAAAATAAGTTATTTATTTTAAATAAATAAAGTATTAAATTATCCAAAAATAGTTTGGATATTTTAGCTCTCTTGAAAGTTGATTTGAATTTGAATTCAAAGTCAAAGTCAAAATTACTAGATGATCAAGTAATAGGAGAGAGGGACCAAATCCTTAGTCCATGAGGACTAGGAATTTCGGCCACTCCCTTCTTATAAATAGGGGAGCTCGAGCTCCTCTTAGAGCTAATCGAGAATTCTTTTGGTTCATGTGTTGAACACCATCCTTTCCCCAAGATAAACAAAACCCTAGGTTAAGCCTAAACACTAACTAGAGAACTAGCAACCTTACTAGTTAGATTGTAGTCAAGTTGGTGGACTATCTCTAGAGAGCTTCAAGTTAGAAGTTTGAAGATTCGAGCTTTACCAAGGAGAGGGGATCAAGCCGCGAGAAGAGCGTTCTTGGGTGGCTTGAAACGCTTCCAGAAAGACAATTAAGAAAGTAAGTTTCTAATTCCTTCGAATTTGGATACACGATTACGAGTCCAAGATCCTTTTGTTGGAAAAAATTTAAATTTCCGTTGCTTTCTGATTCGTGTTTTCCAACACAATAGAAGGGAGCAAAGTCATCAATGGCAAACGCACCTTTGTATGGATATAGAGGTGATGGTCAAGGCTGAATTTGAAGTAGGGAGGAGCTTGGGCCTTATGCGAGCCAACTCAGTGACATTTGAGGTGAATGAAGGGGAATTCCGACACACAGTAGACCTTGGCAAGCGGGAATGTTCTTGTAATTACTGACGGGTCTTAAAGCTCCCCTGCAAGCATGCTTATGCGTGCATTGACAAGAAAGTGTTGTCTGTATATGATTTTTGTGATGATGCTTAATCAATTAAAATATATAAAAAAGCATATGACAACATTATTGTCCCTGTACCAAATGCTGATATGGACTCAAATGTCGAGGTTCAGATCAGGCCTCCCGATATGAGGCCTCAGCCTGGTCGACCGAAGAGGACTAGGTTCCCATCATAGGTCATCAAAGCTATTACAGTATGCTCATCATGTAAAATGCCTGGGCATAACAAGAGAACATGCAGGGGACTTGTGTCAAATTGACTGTTTGTATGTTGTTGGGTATGTTGTTGAATTCGGGATTCTAATCACGTTTATATGATTTGTTTTTGTACAGAAACTGGAGATTGGCCGAGATTTCGGTGGATGTATGACAGTTTGAGTTGATGATGGACATGGCAGGATGCTCTGTCATTGGAAGAGATCTATTTTGTCTTTGTATTTTTTATTCCATGGTGTAAATGACTATCCTTTAAATAATGCATAATTGAATGGGTGCTTTGTCCAGTGAAACTGTAATAATGCGTAATTGGATGGATGCTTCTTTGTCCAGTGAAACTGTAATAATGCGTAATTTGATGGGTGCTAGGTCCAGTGAAATTGTAATAATGCGTAATTAGATGGGTGCTTTATCCAGTCAAACTGTAATAATACGTAATTGGATGGGTACTTTGTCCAGTGAAACTGTAATAATGCGTAATTGGATGGGTGCTTTGTCCAGTGAAAGGGAAATAATGCGTAATTGGATGGGTGCTATGTCCAGTAAAAGGGAAATAATGCGTAAATGAATGGGTGCTCTGTCCAGTGAAACTGTAATAATGCGTAATTGGATGGGTGCTTTGTCCAGTGAAAGGCAAATAATGCGTAATTGAATGGGTGCTTTGTCCAGTGAAAGAGAAATAATGCGAAATTGGATGGGTGCTTTGTCCAGTGAAAGGGAGATAATACGTAATTGGATGGGTGCTTTGCCCAGTGAAACGGTAATAATGCTTAATTGAATGGGTGATGTGTCCAGTGAAAGGGGAATAATGAAAGGCAAATAATGCGTAATTGGACGGGTGCTTTCTCTAGTGATACTGTAATAATGCTTAATTGAATGGGTGCTTTATCCAGTGAAACTGGAATAATGCTTAGTTGAATGGGTGTTTTGTCCAGTGAAAGGGAAATAATGTGTAATTGGATGGGCGCTTTGTGTATCATTATAAATTAATAAAGTAACCACAACATGTAATGGATAATCAATAAATCTTGAGTATCGTTGTTGTAATGTTGTGGATAATCAATAAATCGATAAAGTACCCACAACATGTAATGGATAGTAATCAATAAATCTTCAGTATCATTATTGTAATGTTGTGGATAATCAATAAATCAATAAAGTATCCACAACATGTAATGGTACTTTATCGATTTATTGATTATCGACAACATTATAATAATGATACTCAAGATTTATTGATTACTATCCATTACATGTTGTGGGTACTTTATTAATTTATAATGATACACAAAGCACCCATCTAATTACACATCATTTCCCTTTCACTGGACAAAACACCCATTCAATTACGTATTATTACAGTTTCACTGGATAAAGCACCCATCCAATTACGCATTATTATAATTTCATTGGACAAAGCACCCATCCAATTACGCATTATTTGTCTTTCATTATTCCCCTTTCACTGGACACAACACCCATTCAATTACGCATTATTACAGTTTCATTGGACAAAGCACCCATCCAATTACGCATTATTTGCCTTTCACTGGACAAAACACCAATTCAATTACGCATTATTTGCCTTTTACTGGATAAAGCACCCATCCAATTACGTATTATTATCGTTTCACTGGACAAAGCACCCATTCAATTACGCATTATTACAGTTTCTCTTGACAAAGCACCCATCCAACTAGGCATTATTATAGTTTCACTGGATAAAACACCTATTCAATTATGTATTATTACAGTTTGGCTGGAGAAAGCACCCATCCAATTACGGATTATTATAGTTTCACTGGACATAGCACCTACCTAATTACGCATTATTACAGCTTCACTGGACATTATGTGGATGCTGTGAGACGATCGAACCCCGACAGCATCTGTGATTTGGAGACAAAACAACCGGATAAGAGGCTTAACCGCTTGTTTATGGCTTTGAATGCTTGTTTGGTAGGATTTCTTAGAGGATGTAGGAAAATAGTTTTCCTTGATGACACTCAAATCAAGAGCAAATTCAAAGATCATTTGCTTTGTGTGACAACAAAGGATGGGAACAATCAGTTGTTTACAATAGCATACGCTGTCGTTGACTCAGAGAATGATGAGAATTGGGAATGGTTTTGCCAAAAGTTGAGACATGCTCTTGAAAGTCAGCCTGTGCTTTGTGATTTAGACAGTATATATTCTTCTCCGACAGGGACCTGGGACTTGTTACGCATATGCCACGGGTATTTCCAGACTCCCAACATGCCTTCTGCCTTAGAAATTTAGTGGATAACTTCAGAACTCAGGTATTTGTTTACTAATTAGTGTGATGAGTTGATATGTCTACTCCTTTTGTTGATAATTAAGTGGTTGATGGTTGTCATAATCGCAGGTCCTTAGGAAGCATTATCCCAAACTGAACAAAAAATATTGGACCAATGTATTCAATGCAGCAGCATAATGCGTAATTGGATGGGTGCTTTTTCCAGTGAAAGGGAAATAATGCGTAATTGGATGGGTGCAATGTCCAGTAAAAGGGAAATAATGCGTAATTGAATGGGTGCTCTGTCCAGTGAAACTGTAATAATGCGTAATTGGATGGGTGCTTTGTCCAGTGAAAGGCAAATAATGCGTAATTGAATGGGTGCTTTGTCCAGTGAAAGAGAAATAATGCGTAATTGTATGGGTGCTTTGTCCAGTGAAAGGGAGATAATACGTAATTGGATGGGCGCTTTGTCCAGTGAAACTGTAATAATGCTTAATTGAATGGGTGACGTGTCCAGTGAAAGGGGAATAATGAAAGGCAAATAATGCGTAATTGGATGGGTGCTTTGTCTAGTGAAACTGTAATAATGTGTAATTGGATGGGTGCTTTATCCAGTGAAACTGTAATAATGCTTAATTGAATGGGTGTTTTGTCCAGTGAAAGGGAAATAATGTGTAATTGGATGGGTGCTTTGTGTATCATTATAAATTAATAAAGTACCCACAACATGTAATGGATAATCAATAAATCTTGAGTATCGTTGTTGTAATGTTGTGGATAATCAATAAATCGATAAAGTACCCACAACATGTAATGGATAGTAATCAATAAATCTTCAGTATCATTATTGTAATGTTGTGGATAATCAATAAATCAATAAAGTATCCACAACATGTAATGGTACTTTATCGATTTATTGATTATCGACAACATTACAATAATGATACTCAAGATTTATTGATTACTATCCATTACATGTTGTGGGTACTTTATTAATTTATAATGATACATAAAGCACCCATCCAATTGCACATCATTTCCCTTTCACTGGACAAAACACCCATTTAATTACGCATTATTACAGTTTCACTGGATAAAGCACCCATCCAATTACGCATTATTCTAATTTCACTGGACAAAGCACCCATCCAATTACGCATTATTTGCCTTTCATTATTCCCCTTTCACTGGACACAGCACCCATTCAATTACGCATTATTACAATTTCACTGGACAAAGCACCCATCCAATTACGCATTATTTGCCTTTCAGTGGACAAAGCACCCATCCAATTACGCATTATTACAGTTTCACTGGACAAAGCACCCATTCAATTACGCATTATTACAGTTTCACTGGACAAAGCACCGATCCAACTACGCATTATTACAGTTTCACTGGGCAAAGCACCCATTCAATTATGCATTATTACAGTTTCGCTGGAGAAAGCACCCATCCAATTACGCATTATTATAGTTTCACTGGACATAGCACCCACCTAATTACGCATTATTACAGCTTCACTGGACATTATGTGGATGCTGTGAGACGATCGAATCCCGACAGCATCTGTGATTTGGAGACAAAACAACCGGATAAGAGGTTTAACCGCTCGTTTATGGCTTTGAATGCTTGTTTGGTAGGATTTTTTAGAGGATGTAGGAAAATAGTTTTCCTTGATGACACTCAAATCAAGAGCAAATTCAAAGGTCATTTGCTTTGTGCGACAACAAAGGATGGGAACAATCAGTTGTTTACAACAGCATACGTTGTCGTTGACTCAGAGAATGATGAGAATTAGGAATGGTTTTGCCAAAAGTTGAGACATGCTCTTGAAAGTCAGCCTGTGCTTTGTGATTTTAGACAGTATATATTCTTCTCCGACAGGGACCTGGGACTTGTTACGCATATGCCACGGGTATTTCCAGACTCCCAACATGCCTTCTGCCTCAGAAATTTAGTGGATAACTTCAGAACTTAGGTATTTGTTTACTGATTAGTGTGATGAGTTGATATGTCTACTCCTTTTGTTGATAATAAAGTGGTTGATGGTTGTCATAATCGCAGGTCCTTAGGAAGCATTATCCCAAACTGAACAAAAAATATTGGACCAATGTATTCAATGCAGCAGCATATGCTCCTACTAGGGCCGAGTACTCCCTGCACATCAACAAAATCCTTAAAGCAATGCCTTTGGCCGCAGATTTCATAAATAACTCCTCTCCTGAAAGCTGGGCCAATTCATTATTTACCGGTAATCCATTTGGTATTCCCAACAACAACATTGCAGAGTGTTGGAACAGTTGGGTGAAGGATGCGAGATCCCTCCCAATTGTTGCTTTGATTGACCGGATTAGGCAGAAGATTATGCCTATGATGTGCAATAGAAGGGAGCAATGTCATCAATGGCAAACGCACCTTTGTATGGATATAGAGGTGATGGTCAAGGCTGAATTTGAAGTAGGGAGGAGCTTGGACCTTGTGTGACCCAACTCAGCGATATTTGAGGTAAATGTAGGGGAATTCCGACACACAGTAGACCTCGGCAAGCGGGAAAGTTCCTGTAATTAATGACGGGTCTTAAAGCTCCCCTGCAAGCATGCTTGTACGTGCATTGACAGGAAAGTGTGGTCGGTATATGATTTTTGTGATGATGCTTATTCAATTAAAATATATAAAAATGCATAAGACAACATTATTGTCCCTATACCAAATGCTGATATGGACTCAAATGTCGAGGTTCAGATCAGGCCTCCCGATATGAGGCCTCAGCCTGGTCGACCGAAGAGGACTAGGTTCCCATCACAGGTCATCAAAGCTGTTATAGTATGCTTATCATGTAAAATGCCTGGGCACAACAAGAGAACATGCAGGGGACTTGTGTCAAATTGACTGTTTGTATGTTGTTGAATTCGGGATTCTAATCACGTTTATATGATTTGTTTTTGTACAGAAACTGAAGATTGGCCGAGATTTCGGTGGATGCATGACAGTTTGGGTTGATGATGGACATGGCAGGATGCTCTGTCTTTGGAAGAGATCTATTTTGTCTTTGTATTTTTTATTCCATGGTGTAAATGACTATTCTTTAAATAATGCATAATTGAATGGGTGTTTTGTCCAGTGAAACTGTAATAATGCGTAATTGGATGGATGCTTCTTTGTCCAGTGAAACTGTAATAATGCGTAATTGGATGGGTGCTATGTCCAGCGAAATTGTAATAATGCGTAATTAGATGGGTGCTTTATCCAGTGAAACTGTAATAATGCGTAATTGGATGGGTGCTTTGTCCAGTGAAAGGGAAACAATGCGTAATTGGATGGGTGCTATGTCCAGTAAAAGGGAAATAATGCGTAATTGAATGGGTGCTCTGTCCAGTGACACTGTAATAATGCCTAATTGGATGGGTGCTTTGTCCAGTGAAAGGCAAATAATGCGTAATTGAATGGGTGCTTTGTCTAGTGAAAGAGAAATAATGCGTAATTGTATGGGTGCTTTGTCCAGTGAAAGGGAGATAATACGTAATTGGATGGGTGCTTTGTCTAGTGAAACTGTAATAATGCTTAATTGAATGGGTAACGTGTCCAGTGAAAGGGGAATAATAAAAGGCAAATAATGCGTAATTGGATGGGTGCTTTGTCTAGTGAAACTGTAATAATGTGTAATTGGATGGGTGCTTTATCCAGTGAAACTGTAATAATGCTTAATTGAATGGGTGTTTTGTCTAGTGAAAGGGAAATAATGTGTAATTGGATGGGTGCTTTGTGTATCATTATAAATTAATAAAGTAACCACAACATGTAATGGATAATCAATAAATCTTGAGTATCGTTGTTGTAATGTTGTGGATAATCAATAAATCGATAAAGTACCCACAACATGTAATGGATAGTAATCAATAAATCTTCAGTATCATTATTGTAATGTTGTGGATAATCAATAAATCAATAAAGTATCCACAACATGTAATGGTACTTTATCGATTTATTGATTATCGACAACATTACAATAATGATACTCAAGATTTATTGATTACTATCCATTACATGTTGTGGGTACTTTATTAATTTATAATGATACACAAAGCACCCATCCAATTACACATCATTTCCCTTTCACTGGACAAAACACCCATTCAATTACGCATTATTACAGTTTCACTGGATAAAGCACCCATCCAATTACGCATTATTATAATTTCACTGGACAAAGCACCCATCCAATTACGCATTATTTGCCTTTCATTATTCCCCTTTCACTGGACACAGCACCCATTCAATTAAGCATTATTACAGTTTCACTGGACAAAGCACCCATCCAACTACGCATTATTACAGTTTCACTGGGCAAAGCACCCATTCAATTATGCATTATTACAGTTTCGCTGGAGAAAGCACCCATCCAATTACGCATTATTATAGTTTCACTGGACATAGTACCCATCTAATTACGCATTATTACAGCTTCACTGGACATTTTGTGGATGCTGTGAGACGATCGAATCCCGACAGCATCTGTGATTTGGAGACAAAACAACCGGATAAGAGGTTTAACCGCTTGTTTATGGCTTTGAATGCTTGTTTGGTAGGATTTCTTAGAGGATGTAGGAGAATAGTTTTCCTTGATGACACTCAAATCAAGAGCAAATTCAAAGGTCATTTGCTTTGTGCGACAACAAAGGATGGGAACAATCAGTTGTTTACAACAGCATACGCTGTCGTTGACTCAGAGAATGATGAGAATTGGGAAAGGTTTTGCCAAAAGTTGAGACATGCTCTTGAAAGTCAGCCTGTGCTTTGTGATTTTAGATAGTATATATTCTTCTCCGACAGGCACCTGGGTCTTGTTACGCATATGCCACGGGTATTTCCAGGCTCCCAACATGCCTTCTGCCTCAGACATTTGGTGGATAACTTCAGAACTCAGGTATTTGTTTACTGATTAGTGTGATGAGTTGATATGTCTACTCCTTTTGTTGATAATAAAGTGATTGATGGTTGTCATAATCGCAGGTCCTTATGAAGCATTATCCCAAACTGAACAAAAAATATTGGACCAATGTATTCAATGCAGCAGCATATGCTCCTACTAGGGCCGAGTACTCCCTGCACATCAACAAAATCCTTAAAGCAATCCCTTTGGCCGCAGATTTTATAAATAACTCCTCCCCTGAAAACTGGGCCAATTCATTATTTATCGGTAATCGATTTGGTATTCCCAACAACAACATTGCAGAGTGTTGGAACAGTTGGGTGAAGGATGAGAGATCCTTCCCAATTGTTGCTTTGATTGACCGGATTAGGCAGCAGATAATGACCATGATGTGCAATAGAAGGGAGCAATGTCATTAACGGCAAACGCACCTTTGTATGGATATAAAGGTGATGGTCAAGGCTGAATTTGAAGTAGGGAGGAGCTTGGACCTTGTGCGAGCCAACTCAGTGACATTTGAGGTGAATGAAGGGGAATTCCGACATACAGTAGACCTTGGCAAGCGGGAATGTTCTTGTAATTACTGACGGGTCTTAAAGCTCCCCTGCAAGCATGCTTGTGCATGCATTGACAAGAAAGTGTGGTCGGTATATGATTTTTGTGATGATGCTTATTTAATTAAAATATATAAAAAAGCATATGACAACATTATTGTCCCTGTACCAAATGTTGATATGGACTCAAATGTCGAGGTTCAGATCAGGCCTCCCGATATGAGGCCTCAGCCTGGTCGACCGAAGAGGACTAGGTTCCCATCACAGGTCATCAAAGCTGTTACAGTATGCTCATCATGTAAAATGCCTGGGCGTAACAAGTGAACATGTAGGGGACTTGTGTCAAATTGACTGTTTGTATGTTGTTGGGTATGTTGTTGAATTCGGGATTCTAATCACGTTTATATGATTTGTTTTTGTACAGAAACTGAAGATTGACCGAGATTTCGGTGTATGCATGACAATTTGGGTTGATGATGGACATGGCAGGATGCTCTGTCTTTGGAAGAGATCTATTTTGTCTTTGTATTTTTTATTCCATGGTGTAAATGACTATTCTTTAAATAATGCATAATTGAATGGGTGCTTTGTCCAGTGAAACTGTAATAATGCGTAATTGGATGAATGCATCTTTGTCCAGTGAAACTGTAATAATGCGTAATTGGATGGGTGCTATGTCCAGTGAAATTGTAATAATGCGTAATTAGATGGGTGCTTTATCCAGTGAAACTGTAATAATGTGTAATTGGATGGGTACATTGTCCAGTGAAACTGTAATAATGCGTAATTGGATGGGTGCTTTGTCCAGTGAAAGGGAAATAATGCGTAATTGGATGGGTGCTATGTCCAGTAAAAGGGAAATAATGCGTAATTGGATGGGTGCTTTGTCCAGTCAAAGGCAAATAATGTGTAATTAATGGGTGCTTTGTCCAGTGAAAGAGAAATAATGCGTAATTGTATGGGTGCTTTGTCCAGTGAAAGGGAGATAATACGTAATTGGATGGGTGCTTTGTCCAGTGAAACTGTAATAATGCTTAATTGAATGGGTGATGTGTCCAGTGAAAGGGGAATAATGAAAGGCAAATAATGCGTAATTGGATGGGTGCTTTGTCTAGTGAAACTGTAATAATGTGTAATTGGATGGGTGCTTTATCCAGTGAAACTGTAATAATGCTTAATTGAATGGGTGTTTTGTCCAGTGAAAGGGAAATAATGTGTAATTGGATGGGTGCTTTCTGTATCATTATAAATTAATAAATTACCCACAACATGTAATGGATAATCAATAAATCTTGAGTATCGTTGTTGTAATGTTGTGGATAATCAATAAATCGATAAAGTACCCACAACATGTAATGGATAGTAATCAATAAATATTAAGTATCATTATTGTAATGTTGTGGATAATCAATAAATCAATAAAGTATCCACAACATGTGATGGTACTTTATCGATTTATTGATTATCGACAACATTACAATAATGATACTCAAGATTTATTGATTACTTTCCATTACATGTTGTGGGTACTTTATTAATTTATAATGATACACAAAGCACCCATCCAATTACACATCACTTCCCTTTCACTGGACAAAACACCCATTCAATTACGCATTATTACAGTTTCACTGGATAAAGCACCCATCCAGTTACGCATCATTATAATTTCACTGGACAAAGCACCCATCCAATTACGCATTATTTGCCTTTCATTATTCCCCTTTCACTGGACACAACACCCATTCAATTACGTATTATTACAGTTTCACTGGACAAAGCACCCATCCAATTATGCATTATTTGCCTTTCACTGGACAAAGCACCCATTCAATTACGCATTATTTGCCTTTCACTGGATAAAGCACCCATCCAATTACGCATTATTACCGTTTCACTGGACAAAGCACCCATTCAATTACGCATTATTACAGTTTCACTGGACAAAGAACCCATTCAATTATGCATTATTACAGTTTCGCTGGAGAAAGCACCCATCCAATTACGCATTATTATAGTTTCACTGGACATAGCACCCATCTAATTACACATTATTACAGCTTCACTGGACATAGCACCTATCCAATTACGCATTATTACAGTTTCACTGGACATACACTACTAGAAAAACGCCCTATAGCAACGGATTTTAGCCAAATTAGCAATGGATTCGGGCTTAGCCACGAAAATTTTCCGATGCTATAACCCTCGTGGCTAATCTATAGCAACGGATTTTACAACGAATTTTTAGCAACGGATTATTACCCACAAATATTAGCAACGGTTTTAGCAACGAATTCTATAGAAATATTAATTCTACATAATCCCCAAACATATGGTCATGTATTATATAAGTCAATGGTGGCTATATCAATAAAATGATCTAACATTATATATATATATGAATCCCCAAACATACACGGATTTTTCGTTGCTAAATTATAAATATTCTATTAAATTTTTAATCAACTATTTATAGCAACGAATTTTTTGTTGCTAAATTATAAGTATTCTATTATTTTTTTTTATTAAATATTTATAGCACCGGATTTTCCGTTGCTAAATTATAAATATTTTATCAATATTTTAATCAATTGCTTATAGCAACGGATTTTCCGTTGCTAATATTTTTTATTATTCATTTATTTTTATTATATTTTTATTCCATATAGCAACGAAAATTCGTTGCTAAATTATAAATATGTTATTAATTTTTTTAATCATATGTTTATAGCAACGGATTTTCCGTTGCTAATATTTTTTATATTTATTTATTTTTATTTCCTTTTTTTTCTTTCTTATAGCAACGAAAAATCCGTTGCTAAATAGCAACGGATTTTTCGTTGCTAATATTTTTTATATTTATTTATTTTTATTTCTTTTTTTCTTCCATGTAGCAACGGATTTTCCGTTGCTATATGAAAGGGAAAAAAAGAAATAAATATAAATAAATATAAAATTCCGTTGCTAAAGCATTTTGCCACGAATTTATTTTTCGTTGCTATATCCGTTGCTATTAGGCGTTTTTCTAGTAGTGATAGCACCTATCCAATTACGCATTATATGGACACTAAAATTGGTAAAATATATCCAAAAATAAATAACAATCCAATTACAGTTTCAATTATACAGATGAACCAGATTGTTTTCCTAGAAAAACATTGGCTAACTTAAAGCGGTATTCGTCGATGCTGCACGTCTCGGTATATGCCTTGAACTCGTCAGTCTCTCGAACAAGCATCTCACCATACAGACACATTAATACGCCACAATCACTGCTCCCCTTATCCTAAATTCTCATTAGTGCCCTCACCAATTCCCTCTCTTTGGAACTCTTGACAACATTGTTCTTAATCCAGAACTTCCAGAGGAAATCTGAGTATACTGCGACATCGGTGGTAGCTTCTTCTGTATGCATTGAGTTGTAGTGACTGAAATGCTTGTGCTCGGTCTCATACACCAACATATGCTAGTGAGAATTTGTCATTAGAAGGAAAATAACATAACGACATGAGAACATAACGGTTGAAGACACATCGTTCAGGGCCATGGCGTAGTCACTTTTCACCCGGTGTGTCATGAACTCATTGATTGCAGATGGGACAATATAAGGGACAACCTTCTTCTTTGTCTTTCATGTGGCGCTGTCCTTCAATTTCCTCACAAACTCAGCTGACACATGAGGGTTGACAAAATGTACATCGTGGAATTTGGGCACAAGGTAACCAGGACTTGTTAGCAGGTCATAATAGGATAGAATAACGTTGTCATTGGTCCCTTTCCCCAAAATTAGATCTCGCAGATCGTATACGAAGTCAAAACTCGACTTACTTATATACACAACATTATGGCTACATAAGATTATAATAAAACAATCAACGCACTTCTGTCAACTAAACTCATTGAATTAAGTTAGAACACTAACTTGTGACGCCCCGATATTTCGGCCGTACAGGTATGACGTACGTGTATATCAATTTGCGCGAATTAATTGTTTATAAGTATTTCTTATATTTAATTTTATAATTAAGTTTTAAAATATTAAATAATTATATTTTTAATTTTTCTAATATTAAATTTAATCTAATTTGTGACTTTTAAATTTAATTGAAATGGAATTTAGTTGTTTTCTTTTTATAAGATTAATTGTTATTTTATTATATTATTTTATATCGTTAAGTTTTCTTTTTTATTTATTTTAATTTTAGTTTATTTTATAAATATTTGAATTATTTGAATTTAATTGAATTCTTGAACTATATGCACATGTGTGACATGTTTGAGTGTCGTTCCTATTCGAATTGAATTCGAAATTTTGTGAAAATTTAGTATGTTGTACATTTATGTGTTATGAACATGTTTGTATTCTCGTTTCATGTTTTCGATCTCGTTTCATGTTTTCGATCTCGTTAGACGTGGTAATGAATTTATTTTGTTTTTGGAATCCAAATCGGGGGCTAACAAGCAATTAGCGCACCCTTGGTTCCGTACGTGATATCTTGAGCTCGGGAACTCGGATTTGAGTTTCGTCAACTTCGTTGAACTCGTATCGAGGATTCGGGTTTAATGAACTCAACCTCATATTTTTCCAAAATCATTTGAAACCCCGAAATTTTACCGAGAAACAAAATGGCCGCAAAACTGCCATATTTTACCATTTTAATCATAACTCTCATCACACTTAACCAAATTAACCATGGTTGGACTTTTTGGAACCCTGACTTAACCCTTTATCAGCCCTAGCCAACCCCATTTCGAACCATACCTGACACAAAGAGAAAATTCAGCCAAAAACTCCTGACTTCCAGTTCTTCCCGTAACCTTGCAATCCTTGGAAATTTTGGAACTCAAATCTCTTCCAACCTTCATCCAATCCACAAGGTGAGTTTAGGGTTATGTTATACATTCATTATTGGTCATTTTGAACCATGCATCCCTAATTTTGAGCTTGAATCCATGGAGATTTGAAGGCATGAGTGAATAGTTAGGTTATAACATAAATTCTTGATCTCTTGAATTCCTTAATGATTTTGTTGGTTTTAAAGCTTGAAAGTGATCTTATTAACTCCCTTATTTCATTTATGGACATGTATTTGGTGGTAGTTGAAGATTTAATTAAATGCCATTAATGAAACTTGGAGGAAATTACTTGAAATGAACTCTTGTATCTCTATGCTCACGTATGAGGTCTTGGTAGTTGGTTTGGGTGTTGTTTTGAGACTGAATTATGGCATATTTGGAGCTGCTATTTGCCTGTTTATGTTGGGAGAAGTTTAGACTTGTTTGCTGCCCTGTTTCGTGTTGAATTGTTGCTCTAACTGTGCTAAACTGCTGCTGTTCTACTGTTGGTTGCGTCTGGATCATCTCCCCGGGCGGGGAGATTTGTGTGTATTATTTACCCGGCCGGGGAGCTTACTTTGAGAGCTTCTGTATCAGTTTTTCCTTTTTTACCCGGCCGGGGAGTGTTGCTGCGTATTAGTTGCCCGGACGGGGAGTTTGTGTCGTGAAGTTTTGTTAACGTTGGTTTCCTTTCTTTTTTTTTTTGGGCTGCATGTGTGTGTGTAAATTATGTTGTGAGTGCTTATATTTAGTGCATGCATGATTGAGGTACATAGGTATATAAAATATATGTAGGTATAAATGCATGCATGTTGTTTAATTATATAAGAATGCATGCACTTTAGTACGTATATATATATATATATATATATATATATATATATATATATATATATATATATATATATATTAAACATTTAAATTGTTTAATTTTAATTTATAAATATGATATATTTGGTGTATGATTTTATATGGAACTTGTGAGTTGTTTTGGTGTGAAATATGAAATTCATGACTTAAATGAATATGAACGCTTCTAATATCGAATGAATGACTTGTCTCTATATGATTTAAATGAATTAATCGTTCAAATGAACATGTTCATTACATAATATCATCTTTTATGCATTCATATCATATTCAATACATTGTCGAGCGTCTTATATGGTCATTTGAGTTACACTTCGCTTTCTTTGCACAGATTCGGGTCTAGTTGGAGATGAGGACGAACAGTGAGGCTCTACTTGCTATTTCTTTTGTCTTTAAGGTGGGTTTCTCTTCTATTTAGATAAACGACCCTATATATATTCCCAATGTGAAAGGTTTTAAGCCAAATTATTATATACCTATATCGAGTCTTTCAAAGAGTCTATGATTTTAACGTTAAGCCCTTTTCTTTATCGAACACCCTACCTAAATGTTTTGGTGAGTATTGATTGATTGCACTGATCGGGGCCCGAGACTTAGTGTACGTGGCTAACCGGGGAAGCACGGGCTGACGGTGAACCCGTACACTAGTTTCACCAAACTACAGAGTCCGGAACTCACTAGGAGATTAGTGAGGAAAGGAAGCTAAGTGCCTTTGGGGAACTCATGAAACCCCTTTGGCCAATGATTGAGGTGGCCGGGCTTTGCAAACCCGTCCACCGCGCGGAGGAAGAAGGGGATTATATGAATGATTATGAATGATCGAAAGATTATGATTGATCGGTTGATTGAGTACGAAAGAATGTATGCATGGACACCTACTTAATACTTTAAAGATTACACGAGGTGGAGGTTGGAGACTTAGCCTTCTCGCAAAGCTCACGTATAACCTATTGATTGAATATGAAATTGAGAGTTATAATCCCAATGGAGGACTTCTTGTTTTACCCACTTGGGGAAAACCGTTCTAAAACTTGTTTCGGGATTATAACATGCATGAATGTGTTTAAGTTTTGCATTATCTATATTTTATGCCCTGTTTTTAATACCCACCAGTCTCCTATAGATTGAACCCGGATTGTTTCAGTTGTTTCGTGCAGTTGTAAGTGGAGCTAGGCGGGAATTTGAGTCGGTGTGTCTCGCATTTGTTTCTAGCTCTATATTTTGGGTCTTACATGCACTCATACTCTTATTTATGACTCTTATGTATTAACTATGAATTGAGCGTACATGGTTGAGCCGTGACGGAATGTTAGTGTTGTAAATATTCTATTTTTTTGGAGCTTGAATGCTCAATGTACATATATCTTGATCATGTGTTGCTTTCGCTATTGTATACTCTATTTCGTTGAGTTTTGGTATTATTTGGTTTAAGGGTTAGCCCGCCTAGCTTAGTGTGTGTGTAGTGTCCCCGTTCACCGTGATTTAGCTTGTGTATGGATTATCCATTTCATATGCAGATCGGGTCTCGATGCGGGGGATGTGGTACCTTGCGCTCGGGTGCTACATTACTTTTGCGCCTCTGTGTTGTTCATAATCAAGTTAAATGCCCTAGTCCGTTGCTCCTCAGTGACCACCTCACAGCCTGGGGCCTCCTTAGGCCTACTGTCCATGTGAGCTCCAACAAACACAACCTAATACATAAGTATCCAATGACAAATCAAAAACACACGCATAAACAAAAAACATTGTAATATTAAATCTTTGATGGAATATTTTCTCACTGTTTCTTCCACATGCTCCCTCATATCATTCTTCCGCTTCGATCTAACCTCATCTCGTCTTGACTCACTGTCACCTTCGCCATCCCGATCACCTTCCCCATCCTCAATCAAATCAAATTGAAACTCTTACATCGACACATTCAGGTGCCTCTTCCACACAAACCGTTTGAACTCCTTGATCGACACATTCAGGTGCCTCTTCCGCACAAACCCTTCGTCAACAAAAACTTCTTCCTCCGCTCAGGACAGACTTCTCTCCATTTTGCTAGCCGCTCGTAAGGGAACAATCCGCGTATTTTTAAATCAACAGACTTTGTTACAAATCAGTGAATAAAATATGCATATTGGTTTAAATTTAAAAGATTACGGACTTACATCTGATCGGCAAATACTTTCCAGTGCCTTCTTTGCATTCTCTTTTGTATTAGGCAGTGCACTCCCCTTCCATTTGAACAACCGAGGGAATGCTGCCAACCTTCTCGAGATGCCAAACTTCTGAATTCTTTCATGAAACCATGCCTAACATAAATAATAACTTAAGTATGTGTATATATAGGTATAAAAAACACAATCTACAAAACCAAGCTAACAGCTTACCAACAAACCTATAGTACACCCATCGAGAAAATCATGTTTATCCACAACATGCTTCTTGATACCTTGGATCAAAAATATATGAGCCGCCGTACCATACGGGTATCGTCCAATCCTGGACAAATCATCAACATACCAAATAAGCGCAGCAAGCACACGTACACTGCTACGCGGGAACAACAAACAATTAAAAATGTATAAAATGTACATCCGTACAAAATCGTCAATGCTATAGTCATCAGTCCTTCCGACAAATTCATGCAGTTTACTCTCGATGTTAGCTCGGGAGACATTGTTTCCCTTATTGCAAAAATGCTTGATCAAGGTATTGGATTACTCTTTCCCACTACCACGACAGGATGACCGGAATGCCACATACCAATAACAATGTTGAATTCCTTCTCACAAAATATAACTTCTTGGCTTCCAAATTTAAATGTATTGGTGCTGCAGTTGTAGTAATCGAGCAAGAACCCAACTCTGTTAATGCTCTCCTTTTGAACAGACACTCCCAGAAAATAACCAAACGACGATTTCTTAACTGCATCGAGTTGACCAGGAGACATTTGGTCACAAATTTTAGAGATAAACTCACTGAATCTCTCCAACACGTACTAATGCAAAATCGAAAACACCCTCTTCTTCGAAAGCGGGCCCTCATCAGCCTCATGGATGTTTATCTCTGGTCTTTTTCTCTTTCCCCTGCTTGTTTCAGCCGGGGAAGAAACAATCATCAAAGTCGTCGTCGACATTGAGCGAACCATCTATCGAATAAAAATCGATTCAATATTCATTATTTAACAAACTACTGAAACCCTTACTTGTTGAGTTAAAATCATCAATTACCAAGTAGAAACTTGAATATGATGGAAAAAATTGAATTTCTGACCATTTATGGAAGAAAAATAACTTTGATAGGTTGGGTGCGACGTACCTTCCTCTCAGACCTTACCATTTCAAGCGACGAGCTAAACCCGAGTGTGCATCGTAGGGGAGTGGTTGGTAGCTTGTAGGGGTTTCTCCTCTAACGTGGGTGTGTCGACCGTTGACTCTTCCATTACTTCTTCTACACTTGTCGGCGGTGGTGTGCGGCGTTCAGCGGTAGCGGGCGGTGGTGGGAGATGGTGAAGAATGTGAAATTCCCGCCGATGAAGCAGGGAGTTTGGTGCTTGGTATGGATTGTGATTATTCAATTTTAGCAGGGATAATTTGGTAATTTTACACGATTTAGGGGGTTTTGAAAAAATATATAGTGTATTGGGGATGTAAAATAGTTGGATTTCAAATTGGGGAGTTTAGGATAACATTGTTGCCTTATTAGGGATTGTTCAATAATTTGTCGTAAATATTATTACTAAAGATTAACATGAATATCACTTCTTTAGTTTTCTTCTTTTGTCCCTTTCCTTGCAACTTAGTATGTTCATAATTATGATGTACGTATATTTATACAAAACTATAAACACAATCCGCATTAATAATATAATAAATTTTTTTAAAATTTATTACCTAACATATAGGTAATATAACATAATATAATAAAATAATACTTTTAAAAGTAGTCGAGTATTATAAACTTATACTATTAGTACATCCAATAATCCTCTGAAGGGCTGACAAAAAAAAAAAAAATTATCCTCAAGAGGGAAGGGAAGGAGGGGATGGGATCAGCGGGGCTAAGGTGGAGATTTAAGCATTTGAAAATATCTTCTACCGTCTAAACTCCAATCGTAATTATACTTAGTTTAGGACGAAGATAACTGACTTCATACAGCATCCTATTCTTTTTCGAAAAATAAAATATATCTTTTATGATGTATATTTAAAATTTATTAATATATTTCTACTGTATATAATAAAAATAATAGTAAAATGCATTATAGTTAGACCATCCCGTATATAAGTCTCTTGTCAATAAAGATTGATTTAAATGGTTAATGAGTTTATTTTTTAAGATAATATCTCGAGTTCAAATTTCATTTGGGTACGGGTGTATTAAAGGAAAAAAAGTATACAAGTCTCTTCGTTAATAATCGTTTTGTCCATAAAACCTCTAACACCAACTTTTTATTAAGCTGATATAGAAATTAAATGAATTGATAAGTTGTGATTTATGACTGACCAACTCATTGAGAGTTCCGACAAGTTGGGACTTTGTATTTAATTTTGGGGGGGGGGGGGGGGGGGGGGGAGGGAGGGTTTCTTGCATGCGCTGGATGTGGGCTCCGGTGCATGCACCCTCCGTTAAAATAATTAAAAAAAATATTTTTTATTTATTTTTGAATTTTTTTGAATAAAAAAAGGGGGAAGGTGTATGCACCGGCGCCCATACCTGGTGCATGCAAGAATTTCCCTTGAATGGGTTGTATTATTATCCGAAGTAGGGCTCGGTTTGTTGGGAAAACGAAACAGAAATGCAGCAGAAATTTAAAATTTTTCTCAATAAGATAGAATCGATTCTTGAAATTCTTAGAGATCAAGAAACGCACTTAGATAAAAGCTTTCTTGACACGTTCTAGCCGCCCAAGAACGCTCTTCACGTGGCTTGTCCCCAAAATCTCCTTCGAATCTTTCAAGACTTCATGATTAGGGAGGATGCTAGTTCTATATTCGGTGTTTAGACTCTAGGGTTCTAGTGTATAATATTTGGAGAAGGAGAATTTGTCTAACATCCATCAAGGTGTTCGAACCCCTTGTAGTTATAGCCTAAGGGGTTCGAACCCCATCTCCTTTTAGGGATAGGATTTGCTAACCCACTAACTATTGTTTCTGCTTGGAGAGAAAGACTCTTATTTTGACCAAAAGTCTCTTTTTGACCAACTTGTCAAGCAAGACATAATATCTAACTAATTTAGATATTTTATTTTACTTAATTTATTTTATAATAAATAATTTGAAGCTAATAATTAATTAATTCTCAATTAATTATTTAATAGACTTTATTTCTCCAACTTAGAACTTCAATATTAATTCATAATTAAATTAAAGTCTATTAAATAATTAATCAAATTAATTATTTAATCTACACCACTTAGTGACACGTGTCACACGAGACACGTGTCCTACACGTGTGCCATACGTGTGGACCCCACCAATCTCCTATTAGTCCGATCAACTCGTTTAATCGATTTTAAGCCTTAATCCACGTGACTGGGTTGTTATGTGTTACCCTCTAGGTTCTTAATTCAATTAGCAGTGACCCTAATTAATTAATTCCTAATTAACTAATTAGTCCACAGACCATACGACCATAGTCTAGCAACAGGTGTATGACCCCTAGCTGAATAAGAATGTCTCAATTCGAAAGAACCTTTTGATTCATGTGAGATACAATCCTCCTAAATCCCATCTCTCAATCAAGATCTAGGGCTAGAGAATAATTAGAACCCTAATAATCTTGATCTTAAAGATAAGTGCAATTCATATCCATTTGATCTCGATCCAAGAAACTCATTTCTTGATCTCGATCCACTGCCTTGGCCAAGGACTCCATTATGACATATGAATGACTTACACAGTAAGAGATCAACTTGCTAATGCAAGTGTAGGTCCTTTATTGATTCTCATATGATTCCATGTGCCACTTGTGTAACCCTATCATAAGCCTTGAACCGGTTGTCTAAGGCGACACCCTTTAAAGCTTACACATAGGATTGCAGAGTTAGCTCACAAAGCATCAATGGAACCTCATTTAGCACCCGAGCGCGAGGTACCACAGCCCCCCGCATCGAGACCCGACCCGCATATGAAATGGACAATCCATACACGTGCCAAATCACGACAAACGGGGACACGACACATACTAACTAGGCGGGCTAACCCTTAAACCACTTAAAATGAGAGACAACAAAAATCAGAGTAAAACAGTAAAGCGGAAGCAATAAATATCATATAACATTTACAGTGAGCATGCAAGCTCCAAAAATAGAACATTTACAATATCAACATACCCTCACAACTCAACAAGTACGCCCAAGTCATAAGTCATAAACAAGAGTCATAAATATAAGTATGAGTGTGTAAGACCCAAACTAAAAGAGTTAGAAACAAATGCGACACACACCGACTCGAGTTCCCGCCTAACTCCTCCTACACCTGTACAACACAACAGAAAATAATCCGCGTTCAGTCTATAGGACACTGGTGGGTATAAAACAATGCATAATATATAATATCGCGGAATTTAAACACATACATGCAAGTCATAATCCCGTGTGAAGTTTTATAATATTTTCCCAAGTGGGTAAAACAAAGAAAAGCAGCAACAGGATTATAACTATCATTTTCAATCATTAGGTCATTCGTTAGCCCGGCGAGAGGGCGTTGTCTCCAACTTACACCTCGTGTAATCATTAGAAATTTCATTAAGTTATCACATATACAATATTTCGGGCACATTCATTCGATCATTCATAATCGTTCATATACACCTTTTTCCTCTGGGTTGTGGACGGGTTTGCAAGGCCCGGCCACCTCATTCATTAACTAGTGGGGTTTCAGGAGTTCCCTAAAGGCGCTCAACTCTCTTTCCTCGCTAATTCCCTAGCGAGGTCTGGACTCTATGATTTGGTGGAACTAGTGTACGGGTTCACCGCCAGCCCAAGCTTCCCCGGATATCCACATACACTAAGTCCCAGGGGCCCTATTCATACATTCAATTAACTCGCCAAAACATTAGGTAGGGATTTAAGAAGGGCTATACGTTCGAAATCATTTACTCTAAAAGACTTGATATACTTATATATCATGATTTTGGTTTAAATCTTTTGCACATTGGGATATATATATCGGGTCAAGTAACTATAAGTAGAGAAACCCACCTTAAAAGATAAAAGAAAGGGCAAGAACCTCACTGCTCGTCCTCGCCTCCAACTGGACACGAATCTGTGCAAAGAAAGTGATGTGAGACTCAAAATGACCAATTACGACGCATGGCGATGCAATGTTCATGGTATGAAGTGCATAAGAGATGTAATCACGTCATGAAGATGTGTTTATGCACTATTAAGGTCACCTAAGCACATAAACGAGCAATTCATTCAATATACGAAATAACCGTATTCATTTATAATCATATATTCAATCAAGGTTCATATCAAGTCACGTTTGTAGCACGAAATCACATTACACGTATTTAAGATAACCAATTCATAATAAAAAAGATAGCACATCCATAATCATTCAATATACGAGTCATCAACATAATTAAAACAAGGTTAAGGCATAACTTAAACAAGATTAACAAAATAATTAATACACAAATGAATTAAAGGATACAGGGTGGGGGGGTAATGGGGGTTACCCCCTCCAAGGTCATCTCCATTAACGCCCGTTAAGAAGGTCAAGCGCTCCATTATTGGTGTCATCTTCTTATCCAACTGCTAAAATTTCCATGAACACCAAACCCCTGTTCAAAAGCTAAGAAAAACCAAGGAATCCAACATTCCAATGGCAACAAATGATCAGATAATCAAGGCTAATCAAAATATTCTCATGCTTGATCAAGAATCCAAGAAAAAGAAAGGAAAAGAAATGATCAAGGAATTCATCTTCAAGCTCAAGAAACCAAATTCATTAATGGTAGATTATTCAATACCCAACTACTATCAAAACTAAGTTCATAAATGCGATAAGGAGTAGAAATTGATCAATAAATATGCTTCCAATCAACCAAAACTCCAAGGAATGAAAATGATCAAGAATTCATCCAATAACCCAACTATTCAATCAATTCTTCAAAACATGATCAAAACTCCATGAAAATATGCAAATCATAGCTTCAAATAACCATAAGGAAGTGCTAATGATAAATACATGCTCACCTTCCGGATTGGTTGGAGTTGGAAGAAGTTATAAGCTCAAATGGTAGGGATGATGAATAGTGGCGAGATGGGGTTTTCCTTCCTTAACTTTGGCTGAAATTTTCTCTCCTCTTTGTGTGAGAAATGAAATGAGAGAGTAAGGATCAGCTAGGGGTTCAAGTGGTGAGCTTGTGGGTCCAAATTTACTTAATTTGGTTAAGTATGGAGTTAACTATGGTTAAAATGGCTAAGTGTGGAATATCTAGGCTTGGTTCGGTTGAATTTTGGAGGATCAAACGGGATTAGAAAAATATGAAGCTAGGTTCATTAACCTCTAATTGTCGATATGAGTCCAACAAAGTTGACAAAACTCGAATTCGAGTTCCCGAGCTCAAGATATCACACTCGGAACAAAGGGTGCGCTAATTGCTCGTTAGCCCCCGTTTTGGTTCCAAAACTCGAAATAAATTCAAAACTCAAGCAATTGAATCTGAAAACATAAAACGAGAATATATACACATTCATAACACACATATCTCCAACATATTAAATTTTCACGAAATTTCGAATTCAAATCATATAGAAACGGCACACGAACTTGTCACATAAGTGCATATAGTTCAAGAATTCATATAAATTCCATTTCAAATAATTCATATATTCAAGAATTTCAAATAATAAGAAAAGTAAAACATCTAATCAAGTAATTATAATAATTTAAATGCGTAAATAATGAGCACACAAGTACCTGAATGTCCGAAATATCAGGGCGACAAAACCTCTCCCCTTAAAAGAATCCGTTCTCGGATTCACTGATTGTCCGAAAACTGCTCGGGGTGGAATTTCCTCATCTTGTCCTCCGTCTCCCACGTAGCCTCTTCCGTTTTATCACTTCTCCATAAGACTTTAACTAGTGGGATTTGCCGGTTTCTGAGTTCTTGTAATTTTCGATCCAAAATCTTAACCGGTTTCTGAACGAAGGTGAGGTTAGGCTCAAGTTCCACTTCTTCAACGGGTAGGATCTTGGACTCATCCAAGTAATACTTCCGGAGTTGGGAAACATGGAATACGTTGTGAGTTCTGGTCAAACTCGGAGGTAGGTCCAAACGGTAAACTGTATACCCGATCTTCTCAAAATTCTCAAACGGGCCTAAATACCGAGGGTTTAATTTCCCTCCTTTCCCAATCTTTGCGAACCCTTTTCTTGGAGAAGCCTCTAGGAAGACTCTATCTCCCACTTCGAACTCAAGGCTCTTTCTTCGACGATCAGCATAGCTCTTTTGTCGATCTTGAGCTGCTTTCATCCGTTGTTGAATCAACTGGACCTTATCAATTGCCTCTTGCACGGCCTTAGAGGGTTTTTTCTTTTTCTCCCCTTTTTTTCCTCCTTCCTTCTTGGTCCAATTCCATTCTTCCAAGTCGAAGAATAACGAAGATCTACATTTTTTTCCATAAAGAGCTTCATAGGGTGTCATTCTTATCGAGGCTTGGTAGCTATTGTTGTAAGCAAACTCAATCAACGGCAACTGTTCATTCCATGAGCTCTGGAAGTCCAAAGCACACGCTCTTAGCATATCCTCTAAATATTTGATCAACCTTTTAGATTGCCCGTCCGTCTGAGGATGAAAACTTATGCTGAAGTAAAGCTTCGACCCCAAATTCCTTTGTAACTCTTGCCAAAATCCGGAGGTAAACCTTGGGTCCTGATCGGATACAATACTCACCGGCACTCCCTGAAGTCGAACAATCTCATCACAATATTTCTTAGCCAGTTTCGCCACTTTATCGGACATCCGGATGGCAAGAAAATATGTCGATTTCGTCAACCGGTCCACGATCACCTAAATTCCATCAAGACCACCTTTCACTCTTGGAAGACCCGAAACAAAATCCATTGCCACTTGTTGCCATTTCCATTCGGGGATAGGTAACGGTTGAAGTAGCCCTGACAGCTTCTGGTGCTCGGTTTTCACTAACTGACAGGTCATGTAGTGTTTCACGTAGTTGATTAAATCCGTCTTGAGTCCACTCCACCAATAATACTGCTTCAAATCCTTATACATTTTATTCCCTCCAGGATGTATCGATTAAGCTGACTTGTGTGCTTCCTTAAGTATAACCCCTTTCAATTCCTCTGGTACAACTACTCTAGTCTTGAACCTTAGAAGTCCGGTGTCATCAAATCCAAACGAACACTCTGGATCAACTCTATCTTTCTCGGCTAATCTCTGAACCTCGGGATCCACTCTCAGTGCCTCAAACAATCTCTGCTGGAGATCCGGTTGAATCGTGATATTAGAGACTCGAGCCTTTAACTTAATCAGCTCTAACTCATCTCCAACACTCACTTCCACATTAGACACGCTAGCCTCTCTGCTAAGCGCATCCACGACTACATTAGCTTTGCAGGGATGGTATTTTATTGTACAATCATAGTCCTCGAGAAATTCCATCCAACGCCTTTGTCTCATGTTTAGCTCCTTCTGAGAAAACAGGTACTGGAGACTCTTGTGGTCGGAAAAGATCTCAAATGAAATTCTATATAGATAATGCCTCCATTTTCCCAAAGCAAATATCACTGCCGCGAGTTCGAGATCATGCGTGGGATAGTTCCTTTCATGCTCCTTCAACTTTCTAGAGGCGTAGGCGATCACTTTCCCATTCTGCATTAACACACAGCCAAGCCTTCCGTAGAGGCGTCCGTATAAACCGTATACCCTCCGTTACCTTCGGGAAGTGCTAATATAGGTGCAGTGGTTAACTTCTCCTTCAATAACTGAAAGCTCACTTCACACGCCTCATCCCACTCAAATTTAGCCTCTTTCTTAGTCAATCGGGTTAAAGGAGCGGCAATCTTCAAGAAGGCCTAAACGAATCTTCGGTAATAATCCGCTAAACCCAAGAAACTTCTTACCTCTGAGGCATTCTTTGGAGTTTGCCACTGTAAGACCGTCTCACTTTTCGAAGGATCTACTTCCAAACCCTTACTTGAAACGATGTGGCCTAGAAAAGCAACCCGATCGATCCAAAATTCACACTTACTAAACTTCGCATACAACAGGTGCTCTCTCAACGTATCCAATACCAATCTGAGATGTCGGGTATGATCTTCAACTGTCCGTGAATACATAAGAATGTCGTCGATAAAGATCACTACGAACTTATCAAGATAGGGACAGAAAATTCTATTCATCATATCCATAAATGCTGCAGGAGCATTAGTTAACCCGAAAGGCATCACTATAAACTCATAATGTCCGTACCGGGTGTTGAATCCCGTCTTGGGAATATCTTCTTCTCGGATTTTCAACTGATAGTACCCTTGTCTTAAATCCAGTTTCGAGTACACCCCTGAACCTTGCAACAAGTCAAAGTCGATTTGGGGCAAAGGATACTTATTCTTTACGGTCCTCCGATTCAATTCCCGGTAGTCCATGTACATTCTCAACGTCCTGTCCTTCTTCTTAACAAAAAGAACCGGAGCACCCCAAGGAGATGAACTCGGTCGAATATATCTGATTTTAAG
Organism: Lantana camara; assembly: GCA_037501455.1. Taxonomy (NCBI): domain Eukaryota; kingdom Viridiplantae; phylum Streptophyta; class Magnoliopsida; order Lamiales; family Verbenaceae; genus Lantana; species Lantana camara. The sequence continues at coordinate 88,923,063 of CM074859.1, read as the reverse complement.
CAATTTTCAAGTTGAATCTTCAATTCTTTCAACTCTGCTGGAGCCATTCGGTAAGGAGTCTTGGAATACGGTTCTGATCCCGGATAGAAATCGATTACAAACTCAATCTCCTAATCTGGCAGTAGAGAACCCAAGTTTTCCAAAAATACATCGGGATATTCCTTCACCACAGCGGTCTACTCAAACCGTGATTGATCCTTCGGTTTATTAAGGAGATAGGCAATAAATCCGGTGGCTCCATCCCTTACCAATTTGTGAGCTTCTATGAAAGACAACAATGGTACCGTCTTCGGCCCGATTCCCACAATAATTTCTTCACCCAACTTTACTTTCTTTGCAAAATAATCAATTGTAGCCCCGTGCTTGAACAACCAATCCATTCCAAAAATTACCCCATATTTCTTCATCTGCATCACAATAAAATCAGCGGAGTAATCTTTGCCTTCCAAAATAACCGAACATCCCGGGACCACCTGATCAGTTTCAAGACTTCCCCTGAGAGGCAAACTAACAACATAGCAAGAATGTATACAAGTAACAGGCAAGCATAAAGTAGCAGCTAGTCCGGAAGAAATAAAGGAATCCGTAGCACCCGAATCGAAAAGTGCATGTATGTTCATGTTATGTATGCAAACGGTACCTTCCACGACGGCAGTAGGGTTGGCCTCCATATTCTGCTCCTCGCCCTCGAGGGCATAAGCTTGTACCTGAATTAGGGGCCTTTGAACTCCAGCTTGATAGCCCGGATTCTTGTCGGGGTAAGTATTTGCCATGTGAGTTCCCTTGCCACAAATGAGACATAGACCCAATCTTTTTCGACAAGTGTTGTAAGCGTGGGTCGGTCCACCACAATAACTACATGGTGGTATGTCCCGTCGATCCCCTTTTTGAGCCAGTGGTGCTGGTGGTTTGAAAGCAGGTCCGGACGTGCAGGGCTTCTTTTTCGATCCTTTGCTTGAGGAAGTGGAATAAGTAATCGGTTTCTTGCCCGGATAGAATCCCGATCTCGAGCCCTGTCCAGAACGATAAGTACTCCTCCGACTTATGACACCATCCTCAACTTTCAATGCCTTTGATGTTGCTTTCACCCATGTGCTCATGTTAACGGCCTCAATAGCCGTTTGAATATCTGGCCTCAATCCCTGAACAAATTGTATTGCCTTGTGTGCATCATCATTTGCAATATTCGGAGCATAGCGGACCAATCTATCAAACTTTGAAATATATTCCTAAACCGTCCGGTTCCCTTGCTTTAATTCCATGAATTCCTTTAGTCTTCAAGTCCTTGCAGAAGGGGGAATAAATTTACCCTTGAATTCCCCGGTAAAGACATCCCAATCCACCTCTTCTCCGGCAGCATCAAGTCAGATCTTATTTGTCTCCCACCACGAATAGGCTTGTCCTTGTAAGAGAGCAATAGTGCACCTCACCTTTTTCTGAGAACCGCAAGGAATAAGCTCCCAAGTCCGCTCGATTTCCTTAAGCCATTGTTCGGCTTGCATGTCATTTCCCGAATAGAATTTGGGAGGGCTCTGATTTCTGACTTCCCGATATACCGCTGTAATCTCTCCTTCTTGAACAGGTGCAGGTGCCAGTGCAGGTAGTGGGGCCGGTGGGACATAATCTCGGAGCTTTGGTCAATATTATTAATAACCAAATTCACAAAAGCCTCAACTTGAGTTGGTTGTTGTTATTGAGGAGAGGGAGAACGATCACGGTGATGGCGTCGTTCTGGAGAACGATCCCGGAATCTTCTCGGACACATTCTGTAATTAAAATACTAAAATACGTGCCATGCTTAGTCCATGCATGAGAATGCAAGTAATTCAAGCAATTATCAAGAATTAAAGCACAAAATCACATAAGGAATGTATATGCAACACGTTGACAAGTTGTTCCTAAAGTCGTACGACTTAGACAGACTCAACACGACACGAAAGCCCGGGTTTTGCAACCCGAGGCTCTGATACCACTTAAGGATGTAGCACCCGAGCGGAGGTAGCACATCCCCCACACCGATACCCGACCTGTATATGAAATGGACAATCCATACATGTGCCAAATCATGGCGAACGGGGACACTACACACACACTAAGCTAGGCGGGCTAACCCTTAAACCACCTAAAACGAGAGACAACGAAAATCAGAGTAAAACGGTAAAGCGGAAGCAATAAATATCATATAACATTTACAGCGAGCATCCAAGCTCCAAAAACAGAACATTTATAATATCAACATACCCTCACGGCTCAACAAGTACGCCCAAGTCATAAGTCATAACCAAGAGTCATAAATATAAGTATGAGTGTGTAAGACCCAAAATAAAAGAGCTAGAAACAAATGCGAGACACACCGACTCGAATTCCCGCCTAGCTCCTCCTACACCTGCACAACACAACTGAAAACAATCCGGGTTCAGTCTATAGGAGACTGGTGGGTATAAAACGAGGCATAATATATAATATCGTGGAATTTAAACACATACATGCAAGTCATAATCCCGTGTGAAGTTTAAGAATATTTTCCCAAATGGCTAAAACAAAGAAAAGCACCAACGGTATTATAACTATCATTTTCAATCATTAGGTCATTCGTGAACCCGTCAAGAGGGCGTTGTCTCCAACCTACACCTAATGTAATCATTAGAAATTTCATCAAGTTATCACACATACAATCTTTCATGCACATTCATTCGATCATTCATAATCGTTTATATACACCTTTTTCCTCCGGGTGGTGGACGGGTTTGTAAGGCCCGGCCACCTCAGTCATTAACCAACGGGGTTTCATGAGTTCCCCAAAGGCGCTCAGCTCCCTTTCCTCGCTAATCTCCTAGCGACGTCCGGACTCTGTGATTTGGTGGAACTAGTGTAGGGGTTCACCTTCAGCCCGAGCTTCCCCAGATAGCCACGTACACTAAGTCCCAGGGCCCCCATTCATGCATTCAATTAACTCGCCAAAACATTAGGTAGGGATTTAAGAAGGGCTATACGTTCGAAATCATTTACTATAAAAGACTTGATATACTTATATATCATGATTTTGGTTTAAATCTTTTGCACATTGGGATATACATATCGGGTCAAGTAACTATAAGTAGAGAAACCCACCTTAAAAGATAAAAGAAAGGGAAAGAACCTCACTGCTCGTCCTCGCCTCCGACTGGACACGAATCTGTGCAAAGAAAGTGAAGTGAGACTCAAAATGACCAATTACGACGCACGGCGATGCAATTTTCATGGTATGAAGTGCATAAGAGATGTAATCATGTCATGAAGATGTGTTTATGCACTAAGGTCACCTAAGCACATAAAGGAGCAATTCATTCAATATACGAAAGAACCATATTCATTCATAATCATATATTCAATCAAGGTTCATATCAAGTCACGTTTGTAGCACGAAATCATATTACACGTGTTTAAGACAACCAATTCATAATAAAAAAGATAACACATCCATAATCATTCAATATATGAGTCATCAACATAATTAAAACAAGGTCAAGGCATAACTTAAACAAGATTAACAAAATAATTAACACACAAACGAATTAAAGGATATAGCCCGTTACCCCCTCCATGGTCATCTTCATTAACGCCCGTTAAGAAGGTCAAGCGCTCCATTATTGGTGTTAACGGGCGTTACCATTCTCCAGTTCATCTAGGGTAACGAAGGTCAACCGCTCCATTATTGCTGTTAACGGGCATTACCATTCTCCAGTTCATCTGGGGTAACGCAGGCAGTAGCTCAAAGTTGGCGAAGGCATGGAGGTAACGGGTGTTACCTCCTTTCAGTGCAGACGGGGTAACGGGCGTTACCCCTGGCAAATGAACCTCCCCTGTTTTCGTTCTTCTTCTTATCCAACTAGCAAAATTTCTATGAACACCAAACCCCTGTTCAAAAGCTAAGAAAAACCAAGGAATCCAACATTCCAATGGCACCAAATGATCACATAATCAAGGCTAATCAAAATGCACTCATGCTTGATCAAGAATCCAAGAAAAAGAAAGGAAAAGGAATGATCAAGGAATTCATCTTCAAGCTCAAGAAACCAAATTCATTAATGGTGGATCATTCAATGCCCAACTACTATCAAAACTAAGTTCATAAATGCGATAAGGAGTAGAAATTGATCAATAAACATGCTTCCAATCAACCAAAACTCCAAGGAATGAAAATGATCAAGAATTCATCCAATAACCTAACTATTCAATCAATTCTTCAAAACATGATCAAAACTCCATAAAAATATGTAAATCGTAGCTTCAAATGACCACAAGGAAGTGTTAATCATAAATACATGCTCACCTTCCGGATTGGCTGGAGTTGGAAGAAGTTATGAGCTCAAATGGTAGGGATGATGAATAGTGGCGAGATGGGGTTTTCCTTCCTTCACTTTGGCTGAAATTTTCTCTCCTCTTTGTGTGACAAATGAAATGAGGGAGTAAGGATCAGCTAGGGGTTCAAGTGGTGAGCTTGTGGGTCCAAATTTACTTAATTTGGTTAAGTATGGAGTTAACTATGGTTAAAATGGCTAAGTGTGGCAAATCTACGAATAAGGCTTGGTTCGGTTGAATTTTGGAGGGTCAAACGGGATTAGAAAAATATGAGGTGAGGTTATCGATATGAGTTCAACAAAGTTGACGGAACTCGAATCCGAGTTCCCGAGCTCAAGATATCACACTTGGAACTAAGGGTGCGCTGATTGCTCGTTATCCCCCGTTTTGGTTCCAAAACTCGAAATAAATTCAAAACTCAAGCAATTGAATCCGAAAACATAAAACGAGAATATATACACATTCATAACACACATATCTCCAACATATTAAATTTTCACGAAATTTCGAATTTAAATCATATAGAAACGGCACACGAACTTGTCACATAAGTGCATATAGTTCAAGAATTCATATAAAATCCATTTCAAATAATTCATATATTCAAGAATTTCAAATAATAAGGAAAGTAAAACATATAATCAAGTAATTATAATAATTTAAACGCGTAAATAGTGAGCACACAAGTTATACCTGAATGGCCGAAATATCGGGGCATCACACCTCAATTCTAAGGATCACGTAATCACATCAATGACTCGTGAGATATTTCTCATTTAGGAATCTTCTCACACGGGATACCTCAGAGTACCTACTTAGAATAAGTAAGCATCCCCATGTATCATGCACGTATCAACAATACACTTTGCACCCCATGAAACAAGGTGGTCCTTCTTAAGGACATTATCACATGAGCAAGCCTCGAACTTGTCAAGTCGACACTCCCACTGTCTTTAGGACTCGTCGACTTGGAGTGATTTCTAATCATAACTTACGTGATATAGGGCTCGTTCCATGAACCACTTCACCTAAATGGTTGAGTCCTATAAGTCATATTGATTAGGGGAGTTCTTATACATGCGCCGTGAAAGTAATCAAACAATCAAACAAGAGCATATAAAGAAGTGTTGCCAAAGTTCGTTATATCATTCAAAGATTGTCTGTGATTTACAAAGAAAAGTACTAAGCGGACTATTACATCGGCTTTCAGGGTAGTGTTCCTAATAGGGTCGTCTACATTTAATGCATGAGACCACCCCAATTACCTATACAGTTACCATCCTTTGCACTTGGTTAACTTTCATTGATTGTCTCAATCGCGTTCATTCCCTCGACTTTTCTTGTTCAATTATATATGTTTTGTTGCGAAATAAAATCATAATAATGCGAATCAATACAAAAATATAAAAGAGAGAACTCTTTTATTGATAGAAACAATAGAAATTGTTAAAGAAAATTTACAACGCGTTTACTGTGCAAATGGCAGTTGAACTACAACTTAGATTATTTGAGTTGTGTTCATTTACATTGCATCCCACTATGTCAAACTTTGTGGCTGTAAAAGTTTATCGCGGTATGTCAACCGCAAGGTTTGACTTTTTTTAAGACTCTTCCTTGGGATGCTATTGTAAATATCTATAGCACCCCAAGCGGTGGGCACCATATCTCCGCACCATAGCTGAACGCATGTAACGAAGCAAGGACTCCGTACACGTGCCAAGCTATAGCGAACGGAGACAAACAAAACAAAACCAAACCTAAGCTAGGCGGAACGTAGACCCTGCACATAGCAATACTTAACAAATATACGGAAGCGTGATCATGCCAAACAAAAGACTAAACTATGCAAACAGGTGACGGGTTCAGTCTAGCCTAATTCCTAATCCCAAAATCAAATCATAATATAAATCATACATGCCCACGGGTTCATACTAGCCCTAGAAGCTTGTCCCGAATATAAATCATAATTAAACAAATCATGTTATACAAACGTGTGATCCTATCATACAAACATAATTCGAATACGAAATACAAAATGCAAAATGCAGACTATACAAAAGACCGACTCGAAACGGGCTCCACAAACTGACAGATTCCGCCTAGCTCAAACCTCCAAAGCAAACCTGCAAGGCTAAAAACATAAAGACGGAGGGGTCAGTCACACTGACTGAGTGAGGGGTTAACACACGCACGCTATACATACAAAAAGAGCAAAGCACGTCAAAAGAAAATGTTCGTGAATCCGGGATTAGTTTTTCCACACCAAAACATTTGCCCGTGATAGTATATATAGGGTAACTTAGCAAAACAGAACAAACGAAACTTAACTTATACATATATCAAAGCATACGACCAAATTCATGCAGACTTAGCAAACATATCAAAGCATGTTTTATTAAGTTAATAATATACCAAATTTTATCTTAATTTATGAATCTACCACATTTCCCGAACTTAAGACAAACGTAACAAAACTCTGCGGGCACAAGTGCAAAACAACGAAACAAGCAAAACAGTACATACCAAGAAGAGCAAAACGTGTCAAACCTCTACAGGGTGATGGAAGGGGTGCGCGACCCTAGCCATCCATAAACAGATGAGTGGAGTGCCCAATACTCCCCAAACCCTCAAGACTCCATCCCCCAACCAACTCCCTTGTGGGTTCCGGTACATCCTTAACAAATCACGTACGTCGGGGCCCCACAAACAAATTCATAACACGTACAAGGCATATCAAAACCTAAGCCCGCTACAAACGTGTATACCAAGACATATCGGGCATGCCACAATCATACGTATCATATACACACATATACATACGTACGTAATCCATGCTTACATACTATACATACATAAAAGCTTGCATACCACATGTAAACGTACCAAATCCAAATCAAGTATACATAGGCTCCTACATAGCGATCATACTTCCAAACATATAACTAAACCATCAAATTACGTAATCCGCACATATTTACATATACATAGGGCTTATAAGTCGCATGCATTCAAAACGAGCACGTTGCATTAGGGTATAACTATATCCTAACCTCACCTTATACCAAACAAAACCGAAGACAAAGCACTTAATTCACCCCAAAATCAACTTGACCGACAAAACACCACCGCGGGTGCACCTGAACAAACTGAAGACAAAAGACAAGACTTAGACTCAAGGATGATCCACATAGACGCACGGCGTATGCATAGACACTTAAGAGATGCAAATGCATAGGCAAGGTTCAAATTCAAACTCATTTCATGCAAGTAAATGCATTTTCTAACTTAACATATGCATAAAACACATTAAGTTATGTCTACAAATAATGCAAATACAGGCAAACAAAATGCATATAGTGGCAATTAATCACTTAAGAACACATAACACGTTTTGCATCAAATTAAATTATACAATTGCAAAACATATCATATTGCACAGTTCACATTCATATCATATTATTTCATAACAATGCATGTCGATTAATATCACAAAACAACATAAAACACGTTCGAAAAGAAACCGAAAATGAAAACAAAAGCAAGAAAATCGAAGCAAAACCACACCCAAACTCAGGGGAGGGTAACTTGGGTTACCCCCTCCAAGAACAAAAACCTACACGCCCGTTAACGGGCACAGAGGCAAAAGGGCGTAGGGGTAACAGGCGTTACCCCTTGCCTGTAGAAAAGGGGTAACGCCCCTTATCCCAGGCAGGCACCCTCAAAACCGCAAAGGTAGGAGGTAACGCCCGTTACATCCCACAAGAACAAAGCTGTTAACGGGGGTTACTCCCCCCCTCCCCCCCCCCCCTCACCCCGATTTGCAGCTTCAAGGCACACACCCAACCCACACACACACACACCTCCAAACAACCCAAAATCATGCAATAATCACACCACGGAGCCTATATAACACGTAGATCACATATACGCAAGTTAGAACTCCCGAAACGGGCTTAAACATACAAAATCCCGATCTTAGCACTATTTATCATCTCCCTAAATAAACTAGAAAGACAAGGAATCAAGATACAAAAGAGGTATTAAATCTAAGCACGTAATGTAGCACCCGGAACGCTAGGCACCACATCCCCCGCACTATTGTTCAATTCACACATGAAATGGACAATCCATACATGAACCAAATCTATAGCGAACGGGAGACAATAAAAAAACGACAATAGCTAAGCGGGACTAACCCCAAACCAAAAAATCAATTCAGAGCAATAAAAGCGGAAGCAATAACTTATTCACAATATATAGCAAGTATTCCCAAAAGCATGTCATCTATCCATCAACATATCAATACAATATCATCTCCATAATAATTTCATAAGACATGCTACAAAATATCATAAGTATCAATACATGAAAGTAAGATGAAGGTGAAGTGTGCTAGACCCAAATTAAGGACAGGACTCTACTCTAATTCCCGCCTAGCACGTACCTGCAAAAATTTAAAGGTAGAGGCGACAGTCCACCACGGACTGAGTCAGGGGTTTAAGTAAATATATGCGCACATACATGCAAGTTATAATCTCGGGTAATATCTTTGTGGAAAATAATACAATTTAAGAAAATAAGATATATTGTCGCCCGAGGTTAGAACTATCAAGTTTAACGATTAATTCAATTTCAGTCAATCAGTGGCCCGGCGAGTGGGGCAATTCTCCAACCTTATTCCGACGGTGTACAATACTTATGTTATCCATGATTTAAGTGATCAAACAAGTTATTACAGTGCAGTACGTTCAGTAGCAGTTTCAGTCCCTTCTTCCTCTAGGTAATGGTGGGTTTGCAAGGCCCAACCATCCAATCAGTGTGAGCAGAGGGTACATGAATCCCTAAGCCCGGAACTCCTTCCTCCCCTAATCTCCTAGGGGGTTCAGAGGTCATCCCAAAATGGTGAGGATAGCGCTAGAGTTACCCGTCAGCCCATGCTTTTCCGGTTGGCTCAAGCCACTACCCTCGGGCCCATGGTGCAGTACAGTACACTCGCCAAAAATATGGTCAGTTCAGTACAATAGACTCGGTGAATTTTGAAATCATTTGAGATTTATGAAAATCTATATTATATTAATACATTTTGGCCAAAATCCACTTAAGGGTTGTAAGGGTTCTATATATCTAGAAATTAAACCTCACATGTGTGACCAAAATAAACAAGGAAACAGCTTACGGGGCTTGCTCCTCTTCACCAGGAAGCTGGTCTGTGTAAGAAAGACAATTGTCCGTGAGACACGACTTAAATGTACCAATTAGGACGAACGGCGTGATCATGAGCAATATGACGTGCATTGACAATTTATAGTATGATATGATCAATTTCATGCATAAAACAAGCATATAATAACACGTATCGACCAATTAAGGCATTAGAAACAGGTTTGGAAAATCACATTTTATGCAGAAAGTTGACAAAACCCACTGGAGCATGGGAACGGCCGTTCTGGTTTTGAACTAGAGCTGGGAAGGGCCGTTCTCGGCTCCCCGAACTAAATCCTACTCGTCTGTAAGTTTTTTCTATTTTGTTCATAGTTGGGAACGGCCGTTCCGGCTATAAGCCAAAACTGGGAAGTGTCGTTCCCAGTCTCGCGGGACAACTGGCAGGGTGGGAATGGCCGTTCCCAGAATGAACTGGGACTGGAAGGGCCGTTCCCAAAATGCAGATGCAGCAGAAACAGAGCAGGGCAATACGTACCAAAACCACAAAGCTTAAAAGATCCATAATTCAAGTTCCAAACCACATAAATCATGCAATATGTATACTGGCATGCTTATAGATCAATAAAATCCAATCCAAACACTTATATCAAGCTCAAACCATCAAGAATCATCAATTAAAACCCATATATCAACTCATGTTCCAAGTCCATAAACATCGAGATATATACATCAAATTCAAGCCATGATCAAGTATTCATCCTTCCAATAACTAAAACACACTTCAACCAATTCATACCAAAGCCCTAGCTATCACATTCAATTCAAGAAATAACCAAAATCTCCAAAGTTACCTTAAATGAAAGAAATGGAAGAAGAGATGAAGATATGTTGGTGATGATGCTTCAATGGATGCAAAACCCACAAAATATGACTTGAATTGATGAAATTCTCCTTCTCCTTGATGAGGGTTTGGATCGGTGGAACAAGGAAGCAAATGAACAAGTGTATGTAATGTTTTGTATGAAATAAGAGAAGAAATGGTACGTGATGGCTGCTATAAGGGAAAAGAAAAGGCTCCAATTGCTATTAAGTCCCTCAACTTATTAAGTTATGCAATTAAGTCCAATTCCGTACTAAATGATCAATTAAGTCTCACAAAGAATTCATGCAATTAAGTCCCCAAATTCAAGAAAAAGATCAAATAAGGATATATAAGAAATTAAATCATGCTCGGGAATTAATTCACGTTCCAATCAAATTCAATTCATGCAATAAATATCAATTTGATATGATTTTCATAAAAACACTTAGAACATACTTTTATAAAAATTATGTCATGATGTGAAAAATTGAAGAAATGATCAAAAAAAATTAAATTCTAACTCTCAAAACTCACACGTGGCGTTCATACCTGAAAAGCCGAAAGCTGGGCATTACACATAACGAGAGGGTCACAAATCTTACCTTGGATCGTTGATTGGACGAACGGAGATGGGGTTCTTGAGCTCTAAGGATTGGGATGGCTTTCTCTTTTTTTTCCTTTCTCCATGGCTGCCATAACGTGATGAGGGAGAGAGAGAAATGAGCTGATTTTTCAGCTCATTTCGGGTTATAAACAGGTCGGGTTAAATAAAAACGGGTGGGTCAAACGGTATCCAATCCAAACGGATCGGATTTTGAAACAGTAGGGCTAACAACCGGCATCGAAAAAACACAAAGTTAATTTCATCGAATCCGAATCATCAAAACGAACTCAATGAAAGGGTCAAAATTCGAATTTGAATTCCTCAGCTCAAGGTTGCCACGAAGGCTAAAACACTCTAATTACAATTAGGTCCCTAATCTTTCAAATATTGGGCATTTGAGCCCAAACATTTTAATTAAATTTTAAACCGCATATAACTTAAATAAATTACTCGTTGACACATAAAGCATGCGAATCACATAAATAAGGAATTAAACTCTCTCATATCGCTGTACCTGGAATACCGAAGAGTCGGGATGTTACATACTACCCCCTTAAAAGGACCTGGTCCTCCAGGTCCAACCGCTCGAGTTAGAACTGCGAGCAACTTTCTCGTATTCACCCAAGTTCAAGGTTCCCGACGTACGGACGAGTTCCCGACGTACGGACGAGTTTTAGCCCGAGAAAGGTCTTCATGCTCCAAGGGGTTTGATTCTTCACTCCAAGCTCCACACGAACACAATCCCGACTTAGAATAGCTCGAACGTTTTTGCACGATTGAAGGGTCCAAAGTGATTCAACTCCCACCGTTTGAATCTATCCAAATCACCTACAACTCGGAATCACAAATGGGGTTGTTAAAGGACTTCCACCATTCGTTCTCCAACCCAAACAGGTCTTCTAACACCACTTCAAGTCGCGGTTCGAAGTTGAGTTCTCAAGCGTTGACCTCCAATAACACGAAGTACGACCTGTTGCATAGCACGACCCTCAGCTAAACACGTATCAATGACACTCGAACACTCAAAGCACAAAACAAAAATAAAGATGTATGATGCACGTGATATGTATGTCCAATTTACCGTTCACCGAAGTTTTGAAAACTCATTCTTGGAATGATTCGATCGCGATCGACATCTCCGGCCTACAATCGCGTCTTAAAATTCTTCTAAACCTCGTTGCTCACAAAATTCGGCGGTAAAAGGAAGCAATATCCTATTAAGTAAACACTAAATATGCATGTAGGGTTAAAGGTGCAAATGGAATGCATCACCTAGTCATCAATCAGGCATATAATCACACGAATAACCAAATACAATCTAAGGCATGTAGAAAGAATAATTACCAAGATTTAAATTATGATGTGAATGCACATGTCATGAATGCAATTACCTCAATTCCTGGGTTCACGTAAGTCTTCAATTTGAAGCCGTTGGCCTCGCATGCGGTTCCTGTTAGCTCTCAATCGATCACACTCGAAGACCTTGTGCTCGGTTGATCCGCAAGCTTAGCATCTTTTCAACCTATCCCAACATGGGGTCGTAGACATGGTTAGTTCCTCCACAATGGGTACATGGTTGAAGCTCTTTCTTCGGCTTTGAAGAATTCCCGGTCTTATACTTCTTCCCACAGATCTTCTTGGTTCGATTCCCGAATTGGTAAGATCTTCTTCCTACTTGTAGGTTGGAGCATAGACTCGATTCAAGTCTAGGCTCTGATTCATCCTTTTCTTTAACTCTTGTCATAATCCACGTTTCAACTTTTAAAGCCCTCCCGGTAGCTTTATCCTACGTACTTGTGTCCTTAGCAATTAATGTTTCCTTGATTTCATCCCGAAGACCTTCCATAAAGTTCCTAGCCTTCATCTCGTCATTGTTCGTAATGTGGGGCACTTACACACACCCAATCTCTCGAATTCCTCTAAGTACTCCATAACCGTTTTGTCTCCTTATTTTAAAGCGAGGAATACTTCGAGTTTTCGTTCTTGTAAAACGGTCGGTGAGAACCTTTTCCTAAATTCCCGAACAAACACATCCCATGTCATCTCTTCGCTCGATGCTTCAAAGTGTTGGGTAACTCCTTTCCACCGTTGTCTTGCTTGACCTTGTAGAATTTGTATCGCAAGACGAGCCATGTCTTGGGAATCACATGGCCATATCTCAAATATGTTCTCTATCTCCGAGAGCCATTCCTCAGCCTTTATGTCATCTCCTTCTCGGAATTGAGGAGGATCAAATACGTTGAACTCCTGGTACTTCATTGCCATCGAATTCGTCGGTGGTGCTCCGGTTAAAGATTGCCCTTGATTGTACGGATGTTGATAAGAAGGTTGACCGTAGTGTTGTCTACGTGATGGCATCCTGAAAATCTCAAAAACTACAATAGAGGTATATACGTGTCGATTAGTAAGTGCATATGTCATGTAACTAAATCAATCAAGAGCAATTAAGAGATGCAATGCATTGCGCAACATAAAAAAAATTACCAAGTAATAGAAATTTTCACATCCAAAGTAAATCAAATCGTGATGCAAACGTGCACATAGCCAAATTTTCCTATGTCGTATAACCTAGACAGACACGACACGACACCGAACCCCGGTTTTGCAACCTGGGGCTCTGATAACACTTTAGATGTAGCACCCCAAGCGGTGGGCACCATATCCCCGCACCATAGCTCGACACGTGTAACCAAACAAGGACTCCGCACACATACTAAGCCATAGCGAACAGAGACAAACAAAATAAAACCAAACCTAAGCTAGGCGGAACATAGACCCTCCACATCATAAAACTTAATGAATATGCAGAAGCGTGATCATGCCAAACAAAAGTCTAAACCATGCAAACAGGTGACGGGTTCAATCTAGCATAATTCCTAATCCCGAAATCAAATAATAATATAAATCATATATGCAAACGGGTTCATACTAGCCCTGGAAGCGATCCCGAATTTAAATCATAATTAAACAAATCATGTTATACAAACGTGTGAGCCTATCATACAAACATAATTCGAATACGAAATACAAAATGCAAAATGCATAATATACAAAAGACCGACTCGAAACGGACTCCACAAACTGATAGACTCCACCTAGCTCGAACCTCCAAAGCAAACCTGCAAAGCTAAAAACGTAAAGAGGGAGGGGTCAGTCACACTGACTGAGTGAGGGGTTAAAACACGCACACTATACATACATACAGGGCAAAGCACGTCAAAAGAAGATGTCCATGAATCCGGGATTAGTTTTTGCACACCAAAATATTTTCCTGCGATAGTATATATAGGGTAACTTAGCAAAACAGAACAAATAAAACTTAACCTATACGTATATCAAAGCATACGAACAAATTCATGCAGACTTAGCAAACATATCAAAGCATGTTTTATTAAGTTAATAATATACCAAATTTTATCTTAATTGATGAATCTACCCCCATTTTATGAACTTAAGACAAACGTAACAAAACTCGGCGGCCACGAGTGCAAAACAACGAAATAAGCAAAACAGTACATACCAAGCAAAGCAAAACGTGTCAAACCTCTACAGGGTGATGGAAGCGGTGTGTTAGTGTGCTTAATTCTCATATATTTCCGAGTTTGTGGCCTAGTCTAGTGCTTTTAAGTGATCTAAATTGGTGTCTTGTTGTATTTTCGTGTTATTAGTGCAGCTGGTCCAAAATTTATATTATTGGAGTTATTGGGCTGGAATTAAGAAGATTTTTATTACCTGGGCTAAGCTTTGTTGGTGCCCGACGGGAAGTTGGAAGCATTGGATATTATTGGAATGCATGCATGCACTAGCAATTAGATATAAGTTGCTGAAGTGATTTTAGAAGGTCAGTGGGCGTGTAAAATTGTGGGCCATGAGAATAATTGCTGCAGCTTTGGGTTGGTTTAATTGAAAAAGTCCAATTTGAATACTTGGTGGGCCGATTTGTACTGGGCCGAGAGAATTACAAGGAGTAGGCTCAGATTGGTGTTGCATTATTACTACAAGTGGGCTTTGGGCGGATTGGGCCAAGAATTCAGAATTAATTAGTTGGATAGCAAGTCTTGGACCATGTATGTTGCTTTGGAATTAATTTTGGAGAGACCAAAACGTGATCAGCAAGTGTGTGTGTCCAAGTGGAATCCTAATTAGCCTAGGATTTGGGAAGATAGTCAGCTTCGTGGCCAAGTCTTATTGGAGGCTATTTAAATCTCTTCGTTGGCAGCAGATTGAGGAGACACATCTTTCTACACATTATTTACACACAGCAGCAGTTGGAGGACTCTTGGCGTGGAGGCAGCAGCTTGAAGACTTCCGAGAGCATTCAATTCTTCCCTTTATTTTAATTAGTTTATGCTCTTGAATTATTTTATGTTTTTGGACATGATTTTCATGAGTAGCTAATTTCCTTAGTACCTAGTTAGGAATTTACAATTTATGTTTTTGACATCGTGAGACCTAATTGGTTTTTATAATTCAGTTTTAATTCAAGTATTTATTAATTCTCAGAGTGTCTTGTTTATTGTGATTTATTTACTTAGTTGATTAACGGCCGGATTTTCTAAGTAGATGATTGCATATTGCTAATCTTGATTGCATGAAGTATACGTAGTGCTTGATAGATAATTTGTGGCGCATTAGTGATAGGAAGTCGTAAAGTCGAATTTGATTTACTAAGAGAGTTAATAATCGAATTTGAATCTTGCACGTGTCGTGACTAGGTTAATTTGGACTAGTGTTTTCTTACTTCTTAAGGTTGTTGACTCATTGAATCCTGTCGAGTGTCTCTAGGGGTTGTGAGTTGATTAGGGAATAACTGTCGAGTGTCTCTAGGTTATTCTATTATTTAAGAGAAAACGAGGCGGAGTTGAGTGTCTCTATCTGCTATAGCTAGTCTATTTGAATAACTGAATTTATTTTTGCGTCTATGATCGATGTCCTAAACTGAATTGTGATTCCTGGCTAGGTATTGTTTTCCCATTGATTTATCAAAACCCGACTTTCAAGTGATTATTTGTTTTTGATCTAATTTGTTCAATTGTTAGTTAATTAGTTAGTTTAGTAAATCTCAAAACCCCCCAATTTTTACTCGTTAATTTAGTGAATTCTCTTGTGATTAATTAGAATTATTTTCAACCAATCTCTGTGGATTCGACCCGTTTGTACTATACTTAGTTTTAGTTGTGAATTGGATTACTATTTATTTTGATAATTTCGACACTTGTCAAATTTTGGCGCCATTGTCGGGGATTGGTGCTAATCGAATTTAATTTTTTTTATGAGCAAGAGCATTCGTGGAGTTGACGAGTCGATTTTCGATCCCGAGATCAAAAAAACCGTAAAATCGTTAAGGAAACAGACCAAAACACGCACGAAGCTAGCGGAAAAATCTAATCTGAAGAGTCCAGCATTGAGTCGGAACATCCAGAAGACGAACAGAAGGGTTTGACCGTAGAGTTTGACCATACCTTAACGATGGCAGTAGCAGAACGTCGTACCATAGAGGATCTGGTACGCCCTGCCGCCACACAGCAGCCCCTCTGTATCACTTTTCCAGAGGTGGGTGCTGGCTTCGAGCTAAAGACGGGAACAATTCACCTACTCCCCATCTTTCGCGGTCTGGAAAACGAAAACCCTCACCAACATCTGAGCAAGTTCCACACGGTATGCTGCTCAACAAAGCCTCATGGAGTTACCGAAGACCAAATCAAACTCCGTGCCTTCCCGTTCTCCCTACAAGATGCAGCAGAAAAATGGTTGTACTCTCTACCTTCACCAACCATTACTACTTGGCCGCAGATGCACGATAAATTCTTGGATAGGTTCTTCCCAGCTGAGCGATACCTGGATCTCCTTCAGGAGATAATTACCATTAAGCAAAAGGAACATGAAGCCTTGCATGAGTATTGGGAGCGATACCGGAGTTTGCTTGCAATGTGCCCACATCACAACCTGTCGGAAAATTCAGTTGTTCATAACTTTTACAGAGGCCTGATGCCTGCCGACAAAAGGCAGTTGGATGCTTCGAGTGGTGGTTCCATTATGATCAAAACACCTGCAGAACTCACGGAACTAATTAGCAGAATTTCTAGGGCCTCAAAGAAATACTACGCCAAGTCCGACATGATGAGACAGGTAAAAGAGGTAAGTTCTTCCCAGTTTGATGAACTCAAGAATATGATATCTGCTTTAGCTTCTAACATGAGTACAGGAATACCACAAGCGGCGACAGTTTGCCAACTATGTGCTAGCCCATCTCACCCAACCGATGCATGCCCATCCCTCCAAGAGGAAACTGTAGAGAACACGAACGCCGCAGGCTTCCATCCACAAAACAACCCCTACTCTAACACGTACAACCCCGGATGGAAGAATCATCCTAGCCTTAGCTACACCCAAAAACCTCCACCAAACTTCCAGAATTTCGTACCCAGACCCTCGCAGCCTCAGCAACAAAACTCACAACAGAACCTTAATCCCCAAGCTATCCGTTTCAACAACCTAGAGTCTACCGTTCAGAACCTAGGCTCTACGGTTAAGAACTTGGAAACCCAGCTAGGGCAGATCGCTGCAGCCTTGAGTAGGATGGAGAACCAAGGTAAACTACCTTCACAAACGGAAGATCCCAGGAAGAATGTCAGCGCCATCACACTTCGAAGCGGAAAGGAACTGCCTCCCCCAGTGGAAAAAGATCAGGGATGGAAATCTGGGTCCAAAGGCGATCAAACAGGTGGTACGACTTCTGAATATGACCATACTCTAAACTCAAACCAGAACAGAGAGACAGAGATTATCGTACAGCCGCAACCCCTGGTAATCCCACCCCCGTTCCCTCAACTTCTGGCCGAGACGAAAAGGCAGAAAGAAGAAAAGAACATTCTAGAAACATTTCGGAAAGTCGAGGTGAACATACCGCTACTTGATGCCATTCAACAGATACCTAGGTATGCTAAGTTTCTCAAAGAACTCTGTACCAATAAGAGAAAGTTAAAGGGGAATGAAAGGGTTAGTGTGGGTGAAAACGTATCCGCGGTCTTGCAAAAAAGACTCCCTCCTAAGTATAAGGACCAAGGTATGTTCTCTATCCCATGTAAAATTGGAAATTTGGGTATCAGGAAGGCTGATCCGGCCCAAAAATGGTTTAGCTGAGTTGGAGGTCTGAGTGGCAATCTCGGGTCGATCAGTCAAGAATTTGTAACGTGGGCTCCTTAATCGATCTGAAAACACTTGAAACAAACGTGAGCTCAAAGGCCAAATTGGGGACTTGGGGTTGGACCCAAGTTTGGCACTCCGACGCTCAAGTCAGTGGGAGAATTTTAGAGAGAGAAATAAATGCTGAGAAGCGAAATAAATGCTCTTAAATTGCTTACCAACTACTGTTCAAGACTTGGTATTTATAGTCAGGAGCATTTAACACAGTAGTGCGTGTACCGCGGCTATGCATTAAATGCTCTGCAGTCGATCGGGTCGTTTGTCGGACGCCTGAGCGGGTGCCTTGGGGTCGGGTGTACTTTATTTCCCTTTTGGGCGTAGACATGTACCAGGTGCATTAAATGCACTGTAGCGCGTCTAGCCTTGGCGAACCGGGGAGTTACACGTGTCCCGACAAAGATGCTTTATGGCATCTTGTCGCCAGGTGACGTAGGATCTCGATCCGGGAGGTCGAGGTCAGGCAGGTCGTGATGAAGCATGTCCATAGTGGGGAACCCGCTAGTGGGGTCGAGTTCGACCCGTTGACCTGTGCGGGATAGGGATGCTTCATGCGTGGTTCCCGTGCAGGAACATGGATGGACTGTTCGTTCCGGATCATGGGGTCGAGTTCGATCCTTTGAGGCGTGCGGGATCGGATCGTTCCGCTTCTGGGTAGGGATCGGATCGATCCATTGAGACGTACGGGATCGGGCCGATCCGCTCTTAGGATAGGGATCGGATCGATCCGTTGAGGTGTACGGGATCGTATCAATCCTTTGAGGTATATGGGATCGTATCGATCCGCTCTCGGGTTGGGATCGGATCGATACGTTGCGCCTAGGGATCGGATAGATCCTCTCCCGGGATTGGGATCGGATCGATCCCTTGTCCCCGGGATCGATTCGGTCGTTCCTTGAGGGATTGATCCAATCTGGGGTAGGATCGAACTTGATCCGTTAAGGCGTAACGGATCGGGTTCGATCCGTTGGAGCGGGGACCTTAGTCCGCTTGTGGTGGCGAGATGTCCAAGTGGCTTCCTTTAAGGCGTGCCACGTGGCTCGTCCATTTTATGCCATATCAGAGGCCCCTCAAATTACCGGCGTGAATTTTCGCGGGGGTAATTTTTATCGCTTCGGTGATAGCCTTCGCGTCCAGATATGTCAAGTTCGGTCTTTGAGGCAATAAGGGCAGCATCGTTTCGCGCATCGAGGAGAGATAACGCGGTCTCCCGTGGGCGGTAATGGCATCGTTTTACGCTTCGAGAAAGGCGATGCGGACCTCTAGGTGTGGCAGCGGCCTCATTTCGCGTATCGAGGCAGGAGGAGGCTCGGTCTTCTAGGCTCATTGATGGCCAAGGTACGCACTTCAAGGAGCCACTCTTCCTCCCCTATAAATAAGTGGGCACCCCCTTTCTCATTTCACACCTTCTTACCCAACAAATTCGATCCGTTCCCCTCCCTTATCCACTCCGACTAGAGCAACCAACGTTCGTTCCTGAGGCGAAGAGAGAGAGGTAATTTCGTCGATTCTCCGATCCCTTTTATTTCTTGTAAGTGAGAGAAAAATGTCGAGAGGGCCGTATATGTGTGTGGTCTCCGATGAGAGCGAGGTGGAGGAGCCATTCACCCCATCCGCGGGTTGCTCCGATTCGTCGGGCGGTGTTCCGCCATTGCCCAACATGGATTTCGGGTCATTTTTCGACTCCTCCGACGAGATACGGGTTCAGGAATTCCGGGCAAGCCGTGGTCGGGCTTCGACCTCGAGACCCCAACGCCGGATCGAGGATGGAGTGGAAGACGAGGAAGAGGAAGAAGGGCCGGAGGAGGGTACTTCCGGCCGACCCCGGGGACGATCCGGGCATGTCTACCGAACTCTGTCCGACGTTGCCCAGAGAACATCGACGTTGCCGGACAAAGAGTTTCGGGAAGTTCGCAATTGGTGCAGCGGGATGCCCGAGGGTGTTATGGCGCAGTTACCTTTAGACGGGGAGACGGTAGGGGCTCCGCAATCCAGACATGCTTTCGGCCTGTACCATGCGACAATGAAGTACGGTTTCCGATTTCCGACCCACCCGTTGGTGTCAACTTTTCTCGACCGGGTGAACCTGTGTCCGGCTCAGCTTGTACCGAACTCCTATGCTTTGATGTATAGTGCGATCATCATTATTAAGTGTTTGGGGTTCGAGCCCCGATTCGAGGATTTTGGAGAGTTTTTCCTGCTTGTCAACTCCCCCAAGTCTGGGGTCGATTACTATTACCTCCAAGCCAGGTCGGGTCGGAAACTTGTGGATATCCCGGTTACCTCTCATGGGCTTGGTTGGAAGGAAAGATTTTTCTTCATCGATTGCTCAATGCCTCTCCCCTTCCGTTCGACCTGGACCACCACGGAACCCAAAAAGCTCCCGACAAGAAAAAGCGCTTGGCTTCACAAGAAGCGGGCTTTCGAGCTCCTAACCAGCCTGGGCCCACTCGATCCTGAGTACTTGACGAGGACGGGGCACTTGGTCGAGGCGGGTTTGGTCCCGGGGATGAGGTTGCGAAATTTCCACTTCGGTGAGCCTTCGCCTCAGGCCGGACCCGCCCGATCGGGTTACGCGCCGAACGATCGTCATTGGGATCGAACTCGATCCGACCCCGGTATCGGATCGATATCGACCCGTTTGGGGTCGGATCGAGTTGATCCGTTTGTTGCGGATCGTGTTTGAATTCTAGCCTCTATATATACATATATTCAGCACCCTTCTTTTTCAAGGTACTAATCGATCCGTCTCTGCAGGTCTGCACATCTTAGCCATGAGTCGCGTGGAAAGGGTGAGGAGGACCATGAAGCTGAAAAAGAGCGAGTCGATCCCGCAGGATGAACGGGAAAGGGTTGACCATGCTATAGCTGCGATCCACGGAGCTCTGCCGGAAGCTCAAGCCGCGGCCCAACAACCCCGTCGAAGGGTCCCCTCGAACTCTCAACCCATGGAAGATGTCCAAGAGCCGGGGCAGGCATCGGATGCGGTCGAGCCCGATCCTTAGGACCTCGATCAAGTAATAAATTTGGACCACTTAGATCTTTATTTCGACTTCGACGAAAATCTTTATGACCTGACTCTTCCCCAGGAGGAACAGCTGGCGTCTAACAGGCTCTTGAGAAAAAGGAAGAAGAAGGTGACTGTGGAAGAGGTGCCGGTCGAAATCGAGGGGGATTCCAGTGGGTCGGATATTGAGAGTAAGTTGCTGAACTTCAAACAGACTCCACCACCTCAATGGCCTAGTGAACTTGAGAGAGTCCGGGAGGATGGGTCGGTTAGGAACCTTGGCGTCGGGCACCTCGATATCAGCTTGTTGTCCTCACTTTTCAACACCGGTTGTGTGGTCGACGAACAACGGGTGATTCATAAGGAGCCCGTCGATCACCAGAGGTATAGGATCAGCAAGGCTATCTTCGGTGTAAGTGCTTTCCCCTTATATCTCTCTTTCCCCCTCCTTGTGTTCGGCTCGATCCCTTATTTTCGGCTCGATCCCTTGTGTTCGGTTCGTAATCGACCGGTTGAGGTGGGTCGTGAACGATCCGTCGCATCGGGTCGTTTCTTCTTGCGTATTCTTGTTTTGCTGAGCCATGACAATTCCCGCCTCCATGAACAGGATATTCTCCCAGCTGCCATCAGCTTGTCCCAGAAGGTGGAGGTTTATCAAGAAGAGATGGTCAAGTACAAGGAGAAGTACAGGGCTGCCAAGGCCATGCTGAGGTCAGCCAAGGCAGAGAAGGTAGCTGAGCTACAGGAACGGCTGGACGAGCTGCTGAGCCTTAGGGAGGAAGAGGCCCAAACGCGTGCCGCGGAGTTGCAGAGCGCCCTCGATCGGATGGAGGATCTGGAGAAAGTCGTACAGGCTCGTGAAACCGAACTCAATGAGATCCGGGCCGAGACCAAGGAGAAAGTCCAACAGGCGAAGGCCGAGGGGGAAGCGGCGTCCCGAGCGGCCGCGTTGGCGGAAGGACAGGCCAGGATCGATGCCATGATTGAGTCTTTTCGGAAGGCTAAGGGCCCGATCGAGCAGTACGCGGTTCGTGAGTTTATGGAGGGCCCAGCCTTCGACGAGGCAAACACGGTCATGGCCGCGATCGACATGGAGGCTGGCTTCAAGATTGCGCGCAATCAGCTCAAGGCCCAGGGCCTGATTCCGGTGTCCTTCAACGAGGCTTCGATCGGCCTAGATAAACCCGATCCGTATCCCGACATATTGGAAGAAGACGCCGAACCTCCGGTGGACATCGATTGGCGTCACCACAAGTACGGGTTTGCTATTGACATGGCCTTCGCCAAGAGGGATAAGAGGGATCCCGTCTACGAGCTTCCTCCTCCGGTCGATATTGAGAGCTTCCTACCGTCTTCCCGACGCAGTCGAAAAAAGTCCTCGGGCCGTGCGGGCGCCTCGGGTTCATCTCCTTCTTAGACTTGATAGTTTCACGCATTTTATTTTATTTTATTTTTTAAAGCTATTTTCACTTGACCCAGCGGCCGGGGATGTCGCCGCGTGAACATTTTGTTGCTTTATTCTCACGCTTTATTTTCCATTTTGTTCGATCCCCATATGCTTGATGGATCGATTTTGATCCTTTTGATGGATCAATTTCGATCCGATAGGGAATGAAGGGGTCAATTTCGATCCCCA
The DNA here is from genome assembly GCA_037501455.1 of Lantana camara. Lineage (NCBI taxonomy): Eukaryota > Viridiplantae > Streptophyta > Magnoliopsida > Lamiales > Verbenaceae > Lantana > Lantana camara. The sequence continues at coordinate 88,900,247 of CM074859.1, read as the reverse complement.
CTTGTACGGGTTTCGAATTTGGGGTTCCCCCGTCTCAAGGATTTTTCCTCATTAGCCCCGTTCTCGTCGTGTCGTTGAACGACCTCGTTGGACTTGGGGATTCGTAAGTGCAAGAAAATAATCAAAAACATTTAGAGTGAATGTGGTCAGTCCTTCCAGACGGCATAATCGTGGATAGGATGCATAACTAATACAAGAGATGTAAAAATGATTATCGCATTCCATCGTCCGGATCGAAATCGATCCGAAGACACTTTCGTGACCGGGCTTCGAATAGGCTCCGGTCCGATTTGCTATACAAAATAAGCTTTTTAAACAAAAAACTTCTTCAGATTGTGCGCGTTCCAGGGTCTTGGTAGCGGCACTCCGGCCATATCTTCGAGCTTGTACGCCATGTTTTTGCCTATTTTAGTAACTCGGTATGGACCTTCCCAATTGGGTTCGAGTTTTCCCACGTGCTGGAGGACCTCTACTTTCTTCAGCACTAGATCCCCGATTTGGAATGTGCGGGGTCTGACGTGCTTGTTGTATGATCGAGTTGCGTCCGCTTTGTACTGTTTAATCTTCTGGTACGCGCGTTCCCACTTTTCCTCAATCAGATCCAAGTCATCGGATCGATTTTCGTCATTCCTATCGAGCTGGTACTGACTGACGCGGGCTGTTTCATGCAGCAACTCTGATGGGATCACTGCTTCCGACCCGTATACCAAGGAATAGGGGGTTTGGCCCATTGCTGTTCTGGGGGTCGTTCGGTATGCCCAGAGGATCCCGTCGAGCTCGTCTGCCCATGCTCCCAGCTTGGCGTCAAGACGGGTCTTTAGATTTTGAATGATGATCCTGTTGGTGACTTCGGCTTGGCCATTTATTTGAGGGTGGCCGACGGTGGTGAACCTGAGGTCGATTCCGATGTCTCGACAGTAGCTTTTGGTGTTCTCGCTCCGGAACTGAGGTCCATTGTCACAGATAAGAACCCTCGGAACCCCAAAGCGGCAGATTATACTCTTCCAAAGGAAATTTCTTATCACCGCGTCGGTTATCTTTGGGACAGCTTCGGCTTCGACCCACTTTGAGAAGTACTCGACGGCCACTATGGCGAATCGTTTTTGCCGAGGGGCCAGGGGAAAAGGTCCAATAATGTCAATCCCCCATTGATCGAAGGGCCATGAGACATCAATCGCAATCATGGTTGCGGGGTGGGTGTGTATGAGGTTGCCGTGTTTTTGGCACTTGGGACATTTCATCGAGTGCAACTTCGCTTCTCGGACTAGGGTTGGCCAGAAATATCCGCTTCTCAAGACTTTGCGGGCTAGGGCTCGGCCCCCCGAATGGTTCCCGCAGTTCCCTTCGTGGATTTCTTCCAGGACATCTTTGGCCTGGTTGGGGCGGAGGCACCTCAACGGCGGACCTATAAATGATTTCTTGAACAATCTCCCTTCGTGGTCCAGCAGGTACAACAAGGAGCGATATTTCATCCGCCTTGCTTCTAAGCGGTTTTGGGGTAATGTTCCGTCCTTCAGGTAGGAAACTAAACTATCCATCCAACATGGCCCCTCCGAGTTGATCGAACCGATATCGATCCGCTCCGGGTCGATGACCCGACCGGGTGAGACGTGGAACGAAATGGTCCCATCCCGGGTGCCTTGGAGGCCGTTCGCGAGTTTGGATAGTGCATCCGCTCGCGTGTTTTCCTCACGGGGGACCTGCTCGATTCGAAATTCTTTGAATTTCGAGGCCAACTTTCTAACCATTTTGAGATAATCCGCCATCGATTCTTCCCTTGCTTCATACGTGCCGTTGACCTGACCCGCGACAAGCTGGGAGTCGGTCACGACGGCCAATCGGTCGACCCGATGTTCTGAAGCGAACCTTAGTCCTGCGATGAGTGCCTCGTATTCTGCTTCGTTATTAGTGGCCTTGAAGTCTAGGCGGACGGCAAAATCGAACTGTGTACCATCCGAACTGATTAGTGATATCCCCACCCCTCCCCCCTTGGAGGTCGATGAGCCATCAACGTACATTGTCCAACTCAAGGGATCGGGGGCGTTCTTTGGGGGCTTCGTGTTCTTTTCGACTAAAAAGTCAGCCAGAACCTGAGCTTGTTGGGCGAGGCGAGGTTGGAAAGTGATGTCATGCTCGCTTAGCTCCACCGGCCATTTCATCATTCGACCCGAGACATCGGGTTTGGACAAGACTTGTCTAAGGGGTTGGTCGGTTAGCACCACGATCGGGTGAGCCTGGAAATAGGGTCGTAATTTTCGAGCCGCATGTGTCAACGCGAAGACAAACTTTTCGATCTCAAGGTAGTTCCGCTCTGCCCCATGTAGGATTTTGCTCAGATAATAGATGGGCATGTGTTTTCGATCCCTAATCGCGACGAGGACCGAACTAAAAGTTTCGTTGGAAAGGGAGAGATAGAGGTACAAGGTCTCCCCTTCGTTGGGCTTGGCCAACAACGGCGGAGATGCCAGGTACTCTTTAAGTTGCTCAAAGGCTCTATCACACTCCTCATTCCATTCGAACTTTTTTAGGTTTCGTAATACTTTGAAGAAGGGCAGGTTCCATTCGGATGATCGGGATATGAACCGATTTAGGGAAATGATCTGGCCGACCAAAGATTGGACTTGGCTTATGCAATCGGGTCGAGGTATGACCTGGATTGCCTTGATTTTTGCCGGGTTCGCTTCGATCCCCCGCTGGCTAACCATATAGCCTAGGAATTTTCCCCCTTCAACCCCAAAGGTGCATTTGTCCGGGTTAAGCTTCATACCGTACCCCCTGAGGATTTCAAACACTCGACCCAGGTGGCCGAGATGATCACACGCCTGTTTGCTCTTTACGATCATATCATCCACGTAGACTTCCATCGTCTTCCCGATCTCTTCCTTAAACATCTTGTTCACCAACCTCTGGTAGGTCGCTCCGGCGTTTTTGAGACCGAACGGCATTACTTTAAAACAATAAATGCCCTTGATTGTTATAAAAGCGGTGTGGGGTCGATCTTCGGGCGCCATGGAGATCTGATAGTATCCCTGAAAGGCGTCCATCATGCTCAGCATTTCACAACCGGCTGTCGAATCGACGAGCTGATCGATCCGAGAGAGCGGGTAAGGGTCCTTTGGGCACGCTTTATTTAGATCCGTGAAATCGTTACACATTCTCCATTTACCCCCCGTCTTCTGTACCAAGACTACATTACATAGCCAATCGACATATTGGGCCGGGGTCACGTAACCCGCATCGAGTAATTTGTTGACCTCGGCCTCGATGATCTCGTTTCGTTCTTTACTTTGAGTTCTTAGCTTCTGTTTTATGGGTCTGTGAGTGGGATCGAGACCGAGGCGATGGCAGATCACCTTCGGGTCGATCCCCACAAGATCCTTCGCCGTCCACGCAAACACGTCTGCGTTTTCTTGGAGGAACTCAATCATCATCATCTCGTGCTGGGGGTTCATGTTGGCCCCGATCTTCGTGGATTTGTTGCTATCGTTCGGGTCGAGGGGTATGTGTTTCAAAGAATCAGAAGGCTCGATCCGACCTACTGCTTTCCTCTTTTGGGCTACGCGTGATCCTTCGGCGTCTACCTTGGGCGCAGCGAGATCGAGATCCGAGCTCGTGTAAGCCTGGAGATCAAGGCATTCGCCCGCGTCTTTCTCCTTGTCTTTCGGTTCCTTAAGGGTGATCGCATAACATGCCCAGCTGTCCGGGACGTCACACTCCACTTCCCCGACCCCGTTAGGGGTTGGCATTTTCAACTTCTGGTGGTAGGTGGAGATTATGGCTCTGAATTGAATGAGGCCGGGTCGGCCAAAAATCATGTTGTAAGCGAGGGGCATGTTTAGCACAACGTACTCGACCTCTTGGGTAACTCGCTGAGGCGATGTTCCCATCGAAGTGAGCAGTTTGATGCCCCCAAGCAGGATAACCTGGGATCCTCCGAAGCCGGACAGAGGCGTTCGGATCGGATCTAATTTCAAGTTATGCAGTTTCATTTTTACAAGCGTAGAGTAAAGGATAATGTTCGTGCTACTTCCATTGTCAACAAGGCATTTGGTTACATTGTAATTAGCCACTCCCAAGGTCACCACCATCGGACAACTAGGCGTTTCACCCTCCCGATGTGGGCCAGAGTGGCTGTCATTTTCGCTAAAGTTAACCTCTTGCCTCTCCCACTCTTTGCTTTGCTCGATCTGGAGGACCTCCTCGCGGGGACCGTTGTATTCTCGAGCCGCCTTCCGGATGTTCTTCTTCCTGGCAGCGTTGGAATCACCGCCCTCGTGCCCCCCCGACGATCATGTAGATAGTATCGTTAGTCGGGGGGTTATCCTCGGTCCTCTCCAGGGGTTGCTTGTCGGTTCTCCTTGACGGGGATCGGGATCGTTCTCGATCCCGAGACTGATCTTGGCTCCGACCGGCCTTCTCAGAGTAGTGATCGATCTTGCGGACGAAGTCCTTCAGGTGCCCTCCTCGGATGAGTCTTTCGATCTCGTCGCGGAGGGCGTTGCATTCCTCGGTGGTGTGACCCCATTGCCAATGGTATCCGCAATACTTCCCCGATTTCTGGGCTTTGGGGCCTTCCCGGATGGTCTTGGGCTTGTTCAAGAGTTTTTTGTCCATGACCGTGAAGATCTGTTGGACGGTCGTATTGAGGGGGATGTAGTTCCTCCGATCGATTTGGGCCAGCGGATCGATTTTTGCCTTCGATTTTTTCGGCTCGAACCCCTTTCGGGTCGGGGTTGACATCGACCCGTAGTGATGACTTTCTGGAGCGGGCGAAGGAGCGGGCCCGTGACCTAACGCCATTTCCTCGACCCGCATGAAACCATGGGCGAGGTCTTGGATTTCAGTCAAGTTCTTGGGTCCGGCCCTGACTATCTCATCCGCCCACAGACGGTTGCGTAGCGCTCGATGGACGACCGGAAGCAGAGTGTCCATCGTCGGGTCCTCGACCCGAACCACTTCTCTTGAGAATCGGGTGAAGAAGTCTCGAAGGGATTCCCCCTTTTCCTGTCGGAGGTTGTTGAGGTAAGAAGGAGGCAGTTTTTCCCCTGCCATGGAGGAGAAGTGAGCAAGGAACCAGTCGGTAAAGTGATTGTAGGTTCGAATGCATCGTGGCGGCAAGCGGATGAACCAGTCCTGCGCCAGGCCCGTTAGAGTGGTAACAAATATCTTGGCCCAAATCTGTTGCGGGTGGGCGTGCAGCAACATTCTATTCTCGAAAGAAGTGACATGTTTTTCGGGATCGGTCGTCCCGTTGTACAGAGGTAACCCCGAGGGGATGCGATCCCCGTCGCAGTTTGTGCGGAGAATATTCTCTGAGAATGGGGAGGCTTCCTCCCGATCGGATCGGTAGCGCAGTGGTCGGCGATTCAACCCAGCGCGTAAATCGACCTGCCTCTGGAAGATCATGGAACCTCGATCCCCCAGGCGGTCCTGAACTCGCTTTCTTGGCGGATCGATAAATCGATCAGGGCTGTTGTCCTGTCGGGCTGCGACGATCCTAGCCGCCTCGTTGCGGGCCGATCGGGTGGGTATCTGGTTCCGCAAGTCGTCGTACTCTTCATGGTCGTCGTCGACTGCTCGTTTGCCGCGATTCGCGCGGCTAGGATGTTCTGAATCCCCGTGGCCCTCCAGCGGGACCTATTTGCTTCCTCCCGCGGGCGGCAGAGGAGGTGCATATCCTTGGACCGGTCCCTGGCCTGCGCCCGTCTGGGGAGGGAGGCCCCAGATGACCTGAACGGGTCCGCCGTTGAGCGGCTGGAGGTAATAGGGGACAGCGGATCCGTAAGTCTATGCCGCGGGTCCCAGACCGCTGGCTATTACTGGGCTGAGGATTGTAGCTAGGCTCGCCCTTGGCAGCTCAGGGCGTCTCGGTTCCCGGCCCTCTACCTGGGCCTGTTCGATCTTAATCCTCCATTGATCGAGGAAGGTGTCAAGGTCGGCCTGCGTAATGGCGACCCTCGGCGCGGCCTCGGGTTGAGGCATGATCACACTGGCGCTGGGGCCAGCAATCCCGACGACAGGGGGAGCAGTGGGGAGATGACCAAGCGGCGCGTTGGTGTCGTGCCTGCCTTTGGTGACCTCCTCCAAGTCCTCCTCCTGTCGGGTCTTCCTTGTGTTCACCATGATTGCAAGAAGAAAGAAAGTGTTTCACTCAAGATCGAGGTAGAGAGAAGGGTAGTTTCCCACAGACGACGCCAAACTGATCCGGCCCAAAAATGGTTTAGCTGAGTTGGAGGTCTGAGTGGCAATCTCGCGTCGATCAGTCAAGAATTTGTAACGTGGGCTCCTTAATCGATCTGAAAACACTTGAAACAAACGTGAGCTCAAAGGCCAAATTGGGGACTTGGGGTTGGACCCAAGTTTGGCACTCCGACGCTCAAGTCAATGGGAGAATTTTAGAGAGAGAAATAAATGCTGAGAAGCGAAATAAAAGCTCTTAAATTGCTTACCAACTACTGTTCAAGACTTGGTATTTATAGTCAGGAGCATTTAACACAGTAGTGCGTGTACCGCGGCTATGCATTAAATGCTCTGCAGTCGATCGGGTCGTTTGTCGGACGCCTGAGCGGGTGCCTTGGGGTGGGGTGTACTTTGTTTCCCTTTTGGGCGTAGACATGTACCAGGTGCATTAAATGCACTGTAGCGCGTCTAGCCTTGGCGAACCGGGGAGTTACACGTGTCCCGACAACGATGCTTTATGGCATCTTGTCGCCATGTGACGTAGGATCTCGATCCGGGAGGTCGAGGTCAGGCGGGTCGTGATGAAGCATGTCCGTAGTGGGGAACCCGCTAGTGGGGTCGAGTTCGACCCGTTGACCTATGCGGGATAGGGATGCTTCATGCGTGGTTCCCGTGCAGGAACAAGGATGGACTGTTCGTTCCGGATCATGGGGTCGAGTTCGATCCCTTGACGCGTGCGGGATCGGATCGTTCCGCTTCCGGGTAGGGATCGGATCGATCCATTGAGACGTACGGGATCGGGCCGATCCGCTCTCGGGATAGGGATCGGATCGATCCGTTGAGGTGTACGGGATCTTATCGATCCTTTGAGGTATATGGGATAGTATCGATCCGCTCTGGGGTTGGGATCGGATCGATACGTTGCGCCTAGGGATCGGATAGATCCTCTCCCGGGATTGGGATCGGATCGATCCCTTGTCCCCGGGATCGATTCGGTCGTTCCTTGAGGGATTGATCCAATCTGGGGTAGGATCGAACTTGATCCGTTATGGCGTATCAGATCGGGTTCGATCCGTTGGAGCGGGGACCTTGGTCCGCTTGTGGTGGCGAGATGTCCAAGTGGCTTCCTTTAAGGCGTGCCACGTGGCTCGTCGATTTTATGCCATATCAAAGGCTATGTGTGATTTAGGTGCTTCGATTAATGTTATGCCACTATCTGTTTATAATGCACTTAATCTTGGCCCCCTGAAAGGTACAGGTGTTATCATACAATTGGCGGACCGTTCTATAGTATACCCGGAAGGCGTTTTGGAAGATGTCCTCGTTCAAGTCAACAATTTAGCCTTCCCGGCTGATTTCTTCGTGTTGGACATGGAGGATAATTATTCTGAGAAATCCTCTGGTATCCTTTTGGGTCGCCCGTTTTTTAGCACTGCTAATGCTAAAATAGATGTTAAAAAAGGCCTGTTGGCTCTAGAATTCGATGGTGATATTGTGCAGTTTAATGTTTATGAGTCAAGTAAAGGTCCTAATAAATTTTCTAGTGTTTTTAGCATTGATGTCATAGAAAACCTGCCTAATGAGCTGAACAAGGTAGAGGAACTAAGTCTTGAAAATCTTGAGAGTAAGCCAAAATATATTGGGTTGTGGGATGGTTTTACCATTAGAGGCCTTTAAGTCTATGAATAGGGATATTCTGATGCTTGATGCGCCTAATGCTATAACTGAACTAAATTCTTTCATGTTTCAGGCACCTACTTTGAAACCCAAGAACTTTTGGAATAATCTCGAGTATGCCTTCAAGGGAGAAGGAAAATATGCAGATTCAAAGCTGATACACGATGATTTCTGGAATGAGCAGTTTTTCGAGGTGTACGACCTTAAGGTTCGGTCATACCTGACTGTCACGCTCTGGTATGCAGATACTCTCGACTACTTAACCACTATTTTCTTCAGGTCTCACATATTTTTTGAGTACAGGAACCCAAGAGTCATTGTGAAGGATCATGAAATATTTTTTTATAAGCGGTTGACGAAGTCTGTGTTGAGGAAGTGTCGAATTATGTTGAGAACCTCTACAAATCATCCCCAATCTAGAGGGCGCAATGGATTAGAAGATTCATCACCACATAGTCGAGGGGATTTCTATGGAGGTTCTATCTCCATTTGAGTGGATTGATGCTCTTGGTTGTCTTCCAGGCGCGCTTTGTTTGCCAAATTTTTCCGAATTGCTGTTGTTACACTGCTGATGTTTCTGTACAGGTTTGACCCCTAGGTGTGACCGTACCCTATGCTCATACTATTTTTGCGGGAAAAAAAAAAAAGCCCCCAGATTTGCGCTTCAGGGAAGTCCTCTTTTCTCTCGATTTTTTTTATGCCTTGAGGACAATGCATGATTTAAGTGTGGGGGGAGGGATAAGCATATTTACTGTTTGGCTTAAGTGCTTAAATTCAATTTTTTTTTCCTGCATCAACTGTTTTGACTTTTTGTTTACTTGAATTTGAGGATGTTAGAAATTGTGAATAATTTATTCCTGTTTTGAATGTGTTTGCTTCAGCTTGAGCTGTGAATTTTTGCTAGAACTTATTAGGCAATTGAATACATGAAAGATTGTGTGAAGTTTGATTAATTAGTACTTTGTTATGCCCTTATTTCTCGCGCACTAATTGAACAGTTTATGTACTTTGCTTAGATAGGTTAGTTATGTTTTTCAATAAAATTCTGAAAATTGATTAGAGTGCACTTTAACTCCCTTCGAGGCGAAATAGATTAGTTGACGAATAATTCGGGAGATGACTTAGGCATTCTTGTCGGTGTTTTTAGCCTTTTTACTGATTTTCAATAAATAACATCACCCGATTGACCCCGCTGAGCCTTAGTATTGTGCAAAATTTCTTTCTTAGCCGCGTTACAAGCCTAATGCACAGTACAATTTCCTACCCTTATTTTTATTTACGCCTTGCTTTCTCGTTTTCTTTTTGGGATTGCATTAATGATGTCTAGACTTCCCTTTTGGAATTGGTTTGAAGTGTAGAAGTTTCATTGTGTTGAATAGAAAAAATTGTGAGATTGATGAAACAAAAGAAAGAAAAACAGAGCAAAGTCAAGAAGAAAATAAAAGAAAATGAGTCAAAAAGAAAAAAGAAAAAAAAAGCAAAGAGTGAAGAAAAAATAAGAGAGTATGAGCCTTGTTGAAAATTCGATAGAAGGGTTGGGAATTCATTGTTAGAAAGGGAAGTCTTTGGGAAGAAATAAAGGGAAACACTTGGGATTTATTTAAAATGTGTAAGCTTGGTGTTAGCCTTTGATTTACTTTTTCCTACCTTGACCCAAACCTACATTACAAGCTCGAAAGACCTATCGATTCTGAGTTATGAGTTGATCAAATTAGTGGAGACTGGAGTGAAGGGTGCATTCGAACTTGATAATCAGTTCTTATGCGAAAAACATTAACTTATTTGTCTAATCTTTGTACATTGGTTTGTTTAATTCACACTACACACGAGGGTATGATTTTTGTACTAATTGATTGAATTTCATATGATTGAGTAATGTGTTTAATATGCTAGATTCATTTAGGCGAGAATTCGAGGTTCGTTTTGGTGAATATATTTGATGGGAGTGATGTTTCAATTGATTTTTATTTCCCTCGAGGACGAGTGAATGGATAAGTGTGGGGGAATTTGTTAGTGTGCTTAATTCTCATATATTTCCGAGTTTGTGGCCTAGTCTAGTGCTTTTAAGTGATCTAAATTGGTGTCTTGATGTATTTTCGTGTTATTAGTGCAGCTGGTCCAAAATTTATATTATTGAAGTTATTGGGCTGGAATTAAGAAGATTTTTATTACCTGGGCTAAGCTTTGTTGGTGCCTGACCGGAAGTTGGAAGCATTGGATATTATTGGAATGCATGCATACACTAGCAATTAGATATAAGTTGCTGAAGTGATTTTAGAAGGTCAGTGGGCGTGTATAATTGTGGGCCATGAGAAGAATTGCTACAGCTTTGGGTTGGTTTAATTGAAAAAGTCCAATTTGAATACTTGGTGGGCCGATTTGTGTTGGGCCGAGAGAGTTACAAGGAGTAGGCTCAGATTGGTGTTGTATTATTACTACAAGTGGGCTTTGGGCGGATTGGGCCAAGAAATCAAAATTAATTAGTTGGATAGCAAGTCTTGGACCATGTATGTTGCTTTGGAATTAATTTTGGAGAGACCAAAACGTGATCAGCAAGTGTGTGCGTCCAAGTGGAATCCTAATTAGCCTAGGATTTGGGAAGATAGTCAGCTTCGTGGCCAAGTCTTATTGGAGGCTATTTAAATCTCTTCCTTGGCAACAGATTGAGGAGACACATCTTTCTACACATTATTTACGCACACAGCAGTTGGAGGACTCTTGGCGTGGAGGCAGCAACTTGAAGACTTCCGAGAGCATTCAATTCTTCCTTTTATTTTAATTAGTTTATGCTCTTAAATTATTTTATGTTTTTGGACATGATTTTCATGAGTAGCTAATTTCTGTAGTACCTAGTTAGGAATTTACAATTTATGTTTTTGACATCGTGAGACCTAATTGGTTTTTATAATTCAGTTTTAATTCAAGTATTTATTAATTCTCAGAGTGTCTTGTTTATTGTGATTTATTTACTTAGTTGATTAACGGCCGGATTTTCTAAGTAGATGATTGCATCTTGCTAATCTTGATTGCATGAAGTATACGTAGTGCTTGATAGATAATTAGTAGCGCATTAGTGACAGGAAGTCGTAAAGTCGAATCTGATTCACTAAGAGAGTTAATAATCGAATTTGAATCTTGCACGTGTCGTGACTAGGTTAATTTGGACTAGTGTTTTCTTACTTCTTAAGGCTGTTGACTCATTGAATCCTGTCGAGTGTCTCTAGGGGTTGTGAGTTGATTAGGGAATAACTGTCGAGTGTCTGTAGGTTATTCTATTATTTAAGAGAAAACGAGGCGGAGTCGAGTGTCTCTATCTGCTATAGCTAGTCTATTTGAATAACTGAATTTATTTTTGCATCTATGATCGATGTCCTAAACTGAATTATGATTCCTGGCTAGGTATTGTTTTCCCATTGATTTATCAAAACCCGATTTTCAAGTGATTATTTGTTTTTGATCTAATTTGTTTATTTGTTAGTTAATTAGTTAGTTTAGTAAATCTCAAAACCCCCCAATTTTTACTCGTTAATTTAGTGAATTCTCTTTTGATTAATTAGAATTATTTTCAACCAATCTCTGTGGGTTCGACCCGTTTGCACTATACTTAGTTTTAGTTGTGAATTGGATTACTATTTATTTTGACAATTTCGACACTTGTCACGGTGCGCAACCCTAGCCATCCACAAACAGACGAGGGGAGTTCCCAATGCTCCTCAAACCCTCAGGACTCCATCCCCCAACCAAGTCCCTGGTGGGTTCCGGTACATTCTTAACAAATCGTGCGTGCATGCCACAATCATACGTATCATATACCAGGACATATTCATAACACGTACAAGGCATATCAAAACCTAAGCCCGCTACAAATGTGTATACCAGGACATATCGTACGTGCCACAATCATACGTATCATATACACACACACATACGTACGTAATCCATGCATACATACTATACATACATACAAGCTTGCATACCATATACAAACGTACCAAATCCAAAACAAGCATACATAGTCTCCTACATAGCAATCATACTTCCAAACGTATAACTAAACCATCAAAATATGTAATCCGCACATATTTACATATACATAGGGCTTATAAGTCACATGCATTCAAAACAAGCACGTTGCATTAGGGTATAACTATATCCTAACCTCACTTTATACCAAACGAAGCCGAAGACAAAGCACTTGATTCACCCCGAAATCAACTTGACCGACAAAACACCACCCTGGGTGCACCTGAACAAACTGAAGGCAAAAGACAAGACTTAGACTCAAGGATGAACCACATAGGTACACTGCGTATGCATAGGCACTTAAGAGATGCAAATGCATAGGCAAGGTTCATATTCAAACTCATTTCATGCAAATAAATGCATTTTATAACTTAACATATGCATAAAACACATTAAGACATGTTCATGTGTACAAATAATGCAAATAGAGGCAAACAATATGCATATAGTGGCAATTAATCACTTAAGAACACATAACACGTTTTGCATCAAATTAAATTATACAATTGCAAAACTTATCATATTGCACAATTCACATTCATATCATATTAATTCATAAAAATGCATGTCGATTAATATCACAAAACAACATAAAACACGTTAGAAAAGAAACCGAAAACGAAAACAAAAGCAAGAAAAACGAAGCAAAACCACACCCAAATTCAGGGGGGATAACAGGGGTTACCCCCTCCAAGAATAAAAACACACATGCCCGTTAACGGGCATAGAGGCAAAAACATGTAGGGGTAACGGACGTTACCCCTTGCCTGCACAAAAGGGGTAATGCCCGTGACCCCAGGCAGGCGCCCTCAAAACCGGCGTTACCTCCCACAAGAACAAAGCTGTTAATGGGGGTTACTCCCCCCCCCCCCCCCCCGATTTGCAGCTCCAAGCTCCGCCATTAATGGCGGAGCACAGACCCAACCCACACACACACATATCCAAACAACCCATAATCATGCAATAATCACACCACGGAGCCTATATAACACGTAGACACAAAATCCCGATCCTAGCACTATTCATCATCTCCCCAAATAAGCCATAAAGACGAGGAAAAAGCTACAAAAGGGGTATTAACTCAAAGCATGTAACGAGAGGGCCACAAATCTTACCTTGGATCGTTGATCGGACAAACGGGGCCGGGGTTCTCGAGCTTTAAGGATTGGGGTGGCTTTCTCTTCTTTTCCCTTTCTCCATGGCTGCCATAACATGATGAGGGAGAGAGGGAAATGAACTAATTTTTCAGCTCATTTCGGGTTATAAACGGGTTGGGTTAAATAAAAACGGGTAGGGTCAAACAGTATCCAGTCCAAGCGAATCGGATTTTGAAAGAGTAGGGCTATCAAACGGCTTCGGAAAAATACAAAGTTAATTTCATCGAAACGAACTCAATGAAGGGGTCAAAATTCGAATTCGAATTCCCGAACTCAAGATTGCCACGAAGGCTAAAACACCCTAATTACAATTAGGTCCCTAATCTTTCAAATATTGGGCATTCGAGCCCAAACATTTTAATTAAACTCTAAAGCGCATATAACTTAAATAAATTACACGTTGACACATAAAGCATGCGAATCACATAAATACGGAATTAAACTCTCTCATAACGCCGTACCTGGAATACCGAAGAGTCGGGATGTTACAATATCTCTCTTGTGTACTTCTTTGATGCATGAGACCACCCCAACTAGGCATACAATTACCATCCTTGGGACTTGGTTAACTTTTGTTGATTCTCTCAATCGCGTTCATACCCTCGACTTTTCTTGTCCAATTATATATGTTTTTATTTATAATACATGAAAATTTTCCTTTAAAAATCATTATATGCTCTTTTTATTCTACTTTCTCTAAAATTTTAAAATATTCTTTATGTCGAGTATCTGATTACGTAACTACCAAAGTTTGATTACGTAACCATCATTGGTAGGACGAGTTTTACACTTTACAAATTTGATCCGATTTGACCTATATAAATGCATTATAGGACACAAAAAAAAAAAAAAAAAAAAAAAACCCACTCAGCCCCTAGCTATTTAGATAAAATAAATTTGTATATATTTTTTATTAGGGGTGTAAACGGATAACAAAAGGAACAGATGTGTAGTATCCGAATCCGTTTAGCATATCAGTTATCTGAATTTGTACCGGTATCCGACGAATAATAAAAATATTATTCGAATCCAGTGGATATTATCCGGATATCGGATTATCCGTATTCGTAAAGTTATACGATTAGTGAATTATCAAATATTTGAATCCAATATCCGAATCTGAATCTGTTTAGCTATTTTACATTTTTTTATTAAAAATATAAATTAAAATTTCATAACATAATTGCATATTAAATACATATAAATAATAATATAATTAATTATAAATCTATTATACTTATACAAAAATCGACTCATAAGTATAATATCTAATTTATAATATATTTTCACTATTATTAATGAAATTTATTAAAATAAATAATATGATATATGTTTATTATTTTTTTTTTTATAATTCTCAAATGATTATATAATACATAAATTAATATATGTTTCATAATGGTATTAAAAAAATATATAGACATATATGTTATCCGATATAGATAACGGATATATTTAAAGGATGTATAAATGAATAGAATGTGTGATTACCATATCCTTATCCGTTTATAATTCGGATGTCTATAATCGAATACGGATAATAGCCTCTTTAAACGGATACGAACAATATCCTTTTTAAACGAATTCGAATGCGAACGAATATCGGATATTTAGATATCAATTTACAACCTTATTTTTTATTTTGGATGCACATACCCCAAAATGGTAAGAGGTATTCGAACCTAAAATCAATATCATTTTTGTCCTGTGGTATAGGTCAATTTTTTATTTTGATCCATGATTTAGCGACTCAATCAATTATAGTTCATAATTTATAACATTTTATCAAAATTGGTCCGCCAAACCCTTTTACATTAGGTTATGGATGAATCTCATTTGTCAACTATTATTTTATTACAATTCAACCCCTATATTAGTATGTATTTGTAAAATTACTCAAAATCTTCCTTCTTCTCATATACCACCATTCAATTGCTACCACCGTTGTTTTCTACAACCACCACCATTCTTCTTCATTTTTTGCAATTTTTTTTTTTGTTTTTTCTCCATAGTTTCTATTGTCATGAAAAAATTGTCAATACTACAAAACTTTTAGCTCAACCCAAGCAACCACCAAAATGGTTTGGAAGGGATTTGTGTTGAGGAGTGTTTGAGTTGGAATTGTTGTCTATATTATTAACATACTAATAACTCAACGTATATTGCATCAAAAAAAAAAAATAATAATAATAATAATAAATAATAATAATAATAACTACTGGATGTTAACAAATGAACTAAATTTTTATCAATATTAACTTTAATAATATCAATCAAAAAAAACTTTAATATTAAATATTTATTAAAATATTATAATTTTCTGTTTGATTATATTAGATTGTTGTCCATTAAAGTCAACTTATAAATATGTTACTGAATATATATTTTTCTAAAATATTAATATAGTACATAAATTTTAATTTTTAATATTTTGATTTTTTTATGTCAATATTTAATATAAATTTAATTCTATTTTAGAATTTTATTTATTAAAGACTATTTAATTAATAATTTTAAAGATTAGGAATTTTTTATAAATTTTAAATTAATATATAGCTTGAATTAATAAAATCACAATTTATTAATATAGGCTTGAACGGTGATTGATGAAAAAAATGAAGATTTTGGATGATTTTGTTGATATAAATTGATATATGGGTTAAATTATAATAAAATGATAGTTAACTAACGAAATTCATCCATTTCTTGATAACCTGACCGAAAATGGTTTGGTGGACCAATTTTGACAAAAAATTATAAATTTTGAATCATAATTGATCGAGTCACTAAACCATGGACCAAAATCGAAAATGAATCTATGTCACAGGACAAAAATAATATTTACCCGAAAACAAAATATGAAAAATGAGCAAGTTGCAATATATTTTGTATCAATGTTATACTTTTCATCCATAGCTAACACAATATTTTTTTCGTTTCTTGAAACTAGCATGATTGATTTTATAGAAATATGAGAAAATTGATTTCGGAATTAAATGAATCCAACCTAATCACACACACACACGCACATATATATATATATATATATATATATATATATATATATAACGATATTAAATTTGGCCACGTTTATTCTGACCTGTAGCAGATGTTGGTGCCGTTGTCCACGAAATAGTTTATGAGTGATGTCGATTGAGCATCCTATTGGAATTTGAATTTTCTGACTTTTGGTTGGTACAAATTTAATTACCTAATGGCTAATGCTGGCCAATACAATTGGATGACTTTTCCCATGTCTTGGCCTTGAAGGAAATTCAATAATGTAGGCCTGTCGACGGGTCGGATTCCGGTCGGATCCGGAGATTACGAAACAGAATCCGATAAGAGAATCTGATAATCGGATCCGAATTCGAATTCTATAGGATTCAAATTCATTGTTTATGAATCTATACACAATCAGGTCGGATCAGATCCGATAAAAAATCCGATCCAATTAACAATGAAATTCATTTTTTAAATAAATTTAATATAAAAAATAAATATAATTGCATAATATTTAATAAATAATTATTATTTAAAAGATTATTTGATAGTTTTGTTTATATTTATTTAAAATAGGTTAATTTGAACCTATTATTATAAAGAAAATATATACTTTTAGAGTAAAAAAATATAAATTTTATTATTGTTTAAAGTGATAAATATTTGAAAATTTTAATTTTAATCATTTTATTTAATATTATATACTAATAAATAATTTATTTAATTAAATATTATATATAATATTGGATTGGGATTCTTAATGGATCGGACTCTTTAAATCCATATTCGCTCCATTTATTTCGAATAACGAATATTTATAATTAGATATGATCCATTGGATATTTTTATCGAACGAATATACTAAAATTCGGATCGAATTTGAACCAAATTCGAATTAAAATCCGACCATTAACAGCCCTACAATAATGCATGGATACTCATACTTATGAGATACAAACATAATATTTAGAGAAAATATCATTTTTAATCCTCTACAAATGTCATTTTTCGATTTTGGTCCTGAACTTTTCACTTGTCTCAAATTGTATCCTCTACGTTTCCAAAAATCTCAATTTTAGTCCTTTAGCTAACAGACCTTAATTTTTTAACAGAAAAAAAGGCGCGTGTCACTCACGCGCCCCGAATGAATGTGAGTGGCGCGTGAGTGGCGCGTGCCTTTTTCCGTCCAATATTTAACGTCAGTTAGTGAAAGGACTAAAATTGAGATTTTTTGAAACATAGAGGATGCAATGCGAGACAAATGAAAAATTTAGGGCCAAAACCGAAAAAGGTCATATGTAGAGAACGAAAAATGATATTTTCCCTAATATTTAATATAAGTATCCGCCATCAGTGGCCTAGTTAAGAAAATTTTTTGTTGGAGTCAGCCAATCAGGGACGAAGGAATTGACGAGAATTTTTGTATGGAGCGAAAAAAGATTTCTATTTTCTATAACCTTTATTTTTACATGTAAACTTTTAAGAATATATAATTTCATCCATCTTAAGTTTATAATTTTTTTAATCCCCACTCACCTTAAATATAAATTTTAGTTCTGTTCCTGTAGTTATTTTTATTATATATATTAGTGTATACATATGGTTAAACGTCCCTATCAAATAATTAAAGATGTTTAATATATAATGATTTAATAATTCTCCCCTCAACAACTAGTTTTTGGGGTGAGTAAGGTCAAACTCATTAATCGGTATCAGAGCAGGTTCACAAATATTTCGATTCCTAGCTTATAAATGTTCCAATTCCTGCAATGTTCACGCTCTACTTTGTCCCGCATTTCGCAGCCCTGGGCTTCCCATTCCTGCAATGTTCACACTCTAAGTTATCCCGCATTTCGCGGCCTTAGGCGTGACGGGGTATGTTAAGTGTCCCACATCGAATAATTAAAAATGTGGAGTACAATGTCAAATGGTTTGACAACCCTCCCCTCATCAGCTAGCTTTTGGGGGTGAGTAATGTCAAACTCATTATTCAATACATATATCTTTTAATTTATTTGTATATGAGGGTAAATTACATAATTCGAGGGTAGTCATAGCAGTTTGAAAATAACTCCCCATCAGTTTTGAATATTTTTATTTTATTCCCAATAAAATTATGTAATATAATACGATATAAATACGGTATTAGAACATTTTAGTATTACATTTTGTGAAAATTATACAATATATTTTGAGAGGTATTTTAAGTACTATATTATGTGAAAATTATACGACATTTTGTCAAAATGGGGAGTAAAGTAAAAATATAATACCCAATTAGGGATTTATCCCACATTACCCGTAAATAATAATTTCTTTAAAATAATGACTAAATTCAGATTACGATCTTATTAATAATTGTAGCACCCCTGAACACGTGGAGGTACCACACCCCCGCACTATAGGCCGATTCACATACGAAATGGACAATCCGTACATGAACTAACCTATAGCGAACGGGTGACAAAGAAAAGAAAAGACGAGCTAGGCGGGACTAAACCCCAAAGCAATACAAAACCAATGCATATAAAAGTTAAAAGCGGAAGCATTATTTCATAAATACATATAGGTACCATATTTATTGGATAGATACGTATAGATACCAAACTAACTATCAATACATTATCATCTCTTATATACCTATACATGATCAAGTATTCAGAATGTGATAATAACGGACATAACATGAGAAGTAGCAAAATATATACATGATGGTACACTGCTAGACTCGTGACAATGCAAGACTGGACCAGACTCCCACCTAGCACGACCGGCTCTCAAGTACCTGAAAAGTGAAGTATCAGTCTACCGAAGACTGAGTGAGGGGCATAAATATATTAGCGCAATCACATGCAAGTTATAACCTCGGGTAAGGTTTTATAATTAAAACATTATACGTTCACAATAATAGAGAACTCGCCCGAGATTACAACTATCAATATTAATTACTGGATCGTTTCATGCAATCAATCAATACATGGCCCCGGCGAGTGAGGGCGGTCTCCAACCTTACTCCAAGTGTACATGAACATGCTTGCTTGTTTAATATTCAATAGGTGATCATGCAATTCATTTATCGTGCAATCGTGCGATAGTGTAATCATATATCACGTTCATGAAATGGAAATCATGCAATAACCCGAGGCGCATCCGTGGTGCCGGACTCGTCCCCAGTCTCCTTTTTCCTCCGGTTTGATGAAGGGATTGCAAGGCCCCAACATCCAATCTCATTGAGCAGAGGGTACATGAATCCCTAAGCCCGGAGCTCCTTCCTCCACTAACCTCCTAGTGGATTCAGGGGTGACCCCTAGTGTGGTGAGGATAGCGCCAGAGTTACCCGTCAGCCCTTGCTTTCCCGGTTGGCTCCAGTCACTACCCTCGGGCCCAAACGTAACCGTCATGCTACTCGCCTAAACATGCATGAAACAATACCTGACTTGCTTGCTTGCTTGCTTGAACATGACTTGAAATGATCAATGATTTATAGAAAGTATAACTATAGATACCTTTTTGGCCAAAATATCACATAAAGGGTATACAGGTTCTATGTAACTAACAATTAAACCTCACCTATACCGACAAAGACAAGTAGGCACGGCCTACGGGGCTTGCTCCTCGTCCCTACAAAGGTAGTCTTGGAATGAAAGAAATGGATGAAGAAGATGAAGATGGATGATTTAGAGCTTAAAAGCTTGGAACTTCTTGAGCAAACTTGATGGTGGTGATAAAATCTCTTCTTCCCCTTTCTACTTGAAGAACCGAAAGCAAGAAAGATGGATATGTTGGTGATTTTTGGGATAAAATGATTGAAGAAGCTTGGGGAAGCTATGTACGTGAATCACCATCCTTGATTTAAGTGAAATGTATAAATTACACTTTAGTCCCTCAACTCTTTAAGTCATGCAACTAGGGATGGAAAGCTTTGGGAATTGATCCATTGAGTCCTTGAAAATGTTATGCAATTTGGTCCCGAAATTTAAAAGAATGAACATATATGCCAAGTTGACAATTAAATCATTTTCGGTAATTATTTTACGAAATAACTATTTCCAAGTCTTGAAAGGAATTCTCAATTTGATATAAATTGATAAAATCTCATGAAAGTATTATAAAATATAATTTATAAAATTATTTTTGGACATAAGATATTAATAAATAAAAACCGGGGCGTTACAACTCTCCCCCCCTTAAAAGGACCTGGTCCCCAGGTCCACTGCCCAGTTTTAAAACGATGCACAATTTATAAGAGAACCCCGTCTCTTGAATAAGGAATGAAAGAACCCCGTCTTTCACAAGAAGTGAGAAACCCCGTTTCTCAGCAAGAAGCGAGAGAGCCCCATCTCTCAACAGGAAAGGAGAGAGCCCCGTCTCTCAACAGGAAAGGAGAGAGCCCCGTCTCTCAACATGCACGAAACTAGTTCAAGGAGTAGATGGCGAAAATAATGGCATGAAGGTTGCATAGATAATTAAACCATTTATTCACATACTTATCACTCATAATTAACTAGTTTGCAATGTACAAGAAATTAAATACAATAACAATAAGATCAGTGATGCACGTGGTATGCATGGTTAAATGTACCGTTCACCGATGGTTGTACTATACATATAATTGGTACCTTCTTCTTCCCGGACTGGATTCACATTTACATTTCGCACTCCCCTCTCATGAACACCTTCCCTGCTCGCACTAGTACTCTTCCACCCTCGGTCGATTTCCCTCGTAGCCTTGAGCAAGTGTCGATGTGATGCTCGTCACTCCCACAGTAGAGACATAATCCCAACCGTTTCCTACATCCATCATAAGTGTGGTTATCACGTCCACAATAACTGCAAAGAAGTTTCCCGGAAGATGTTGTTGAAATTGGGTTACGCGAAGTTCCCAAACTCGATCCAAGTGATTGCTTCTTTTTCTTGCGAGATCTTTCCTGAGGTGCCGGGGTATGATAAGAGATAGGCCGCTTTCCTTTGCTAGAACGCTGTCCCGACTTTGAACCTGAAGCCTGCCCGGGGTGAGGATTAGACCTTCTGGCCTCCAACGAGGTGGTGCCTCGGACCTTTTCTTGGGAGCCACTCGGAGTTAGTTCCCACACTCTTTTAATTTTCTTAAGTTGTGACCCGGTGGAATCCTTGTTTCCTTCAAAGGGTCTTGAGGATGGTTGGTTCTGAAATTCCCTAAATGTTATCGAAATTTGGCCCGGCTGTGATGATAAGACTCGCGACTCGGAGGCAACATACTCTTCTATCTTCTGATCCACTAAACGCACCAAGGACTCGAAGAATTCCTGAGGCTGAACCGGAGGGGGTAAATGCGGAGAAACTCTAGGCACTTGTTCCTTATAAGGGCGATCTTGTGACATCCGAAGACACTGAATATGCATGTTGAATTAATATGCCGATGTGCGTTACACACTCAGAAATAATAATTCAGCACATTGGAGCAATTAAGTTCAATCAGGGAAATTACATATATGTAAAGAAATTTAAAATTAAAGTAACATATGATGCACGTGCTTATGAATGCATTGAACCTGCCACTGGAGTAATGGAAAATTTTATCCCGACATGAAATTCCTTGTGTGTTGAATCATAATCCTGTCTGGAACTGGTAATCATTTCTTGTTTTCCCCACGGTCTTCTATTCTTCAGATTTATCCAACATCCACTTGAACATTCCCACAGCTCAGTAGTATGATTTCTGAAGCCCGAAGTCTTCTGTGCTCACGAAGTTAACATCTAGCTTATTCTTTAATAGTTGCTCCCCAATTTGCCCGAATCCTCGTCACGATTGTCACTTTGATCCAAACTCCCTTGTTTACTTGTTAGGAGTTCGATTAGTTAACTGAACTCTCCCTCCACTTGTCTATACTTGATCGTTCGACAACCTTCCAGCAACTCTTTGCCTTTCTTTACCGTTTCCATTTGTTGCTTCATTTCTTTTAACGTAACCTCGTAACACGACAATTCAGCTTGGATCTGGAAATGCCCACTACTGAAATCTTTAACATGATTGTCTTTCAATTTCATATTCACTGGAGTGCCGAGCTTCCTTTATCTCTTTCTCAATTGAAATCCCAAAATTGTCCTTGCGTTAACTGGGGTAATTATATGATCCCCAAACAAGAACTCTTGAATTCAATGTCTGTGCCACTTATGGAATTGATTTCCTGACCCCTTTCGAACCATAAGTCTCCAGTTATTATCCCGATTCACCCAGTTGCCACAGTGATTAAAGTCCTTCAGGTCTACTCTTTCAATTTGAATCGGTTATAAACTCCCTTTCTTACTTACCTACTTTTGAGCATGTAATTTCCTTCTAAAATTCTTCATCATTCGTTACCATTTCCATTTGTTAATCCCAATTCGCACTCTTGCACGGCCATCCAAATTGAGTCCGGAAAATAAACTCATTCCACCCGATTATAGAGTCCTAGGAGCTTTACCTTTCATGAATAAATCATCCAAAACTACTAGCTCGATTGAAATGATCTTCTTCTCCTACTTGAATTTGCTTCCCCAATTAACTAAGTCTCAATTTAACAACACCCTGAATCTTGAATAATTAGTATCCCAATCTCCTTCACCTTATCCTCGAATGATATAGATTTCCTTGCCCGGTAGACGCGTCATCTTAGGTAGTACAAATTTTCCCACAGTGAATTCTTTTATCCCGGATCTCATCCTTTGAATCATAACTTAATGAACTTGTCTTCGAACTTTTCCGTACTTGATCCTTAGTCTAAAATTCCTTGGTAGCACTTTCTGTGAGTTGATGATCCAAGTTGAAAATTCTCAAATTTAGATGCTTCTACTCGTTGCTCCATATCTTCTAATTCAACCACATCATAATCGACAATCTTTTAAAGCCCTTTTCCCGAGCATACCTCTTTTCCCTATTTTTTTTAGACTCCCGGTTAGGCATTTTCGAAACTCCTTTTCCTTCCAACCCTTGAATCACTTGCTAACGGCAATCCGGTTATTCTCCCTCTAATTAATACTTTACCTCTCATGAGTACTTTCCTTTACCGTTCCTTACCTGTCGATGTATTCCCTCAACCTGACGATTTTTCTTGAATCAGAAAATAAACTCGCTTTACCCAAATGTAGAATCCCGAACATGTTGATTTCCATAACTGGTTGTTTAATCTTTCTGGCTGTCGTGTTAGAAAGTTGAATCCAGTTGATATAACCCAAAGGTAATTCCCAAGCTTGTACTTCGATCGGACATAATTAATTGACTTTCCTTCCACGCCCTAATTTTAGCCTCAACTTGCACACCCTTCTCAAATTCTGTAGTAGCCCAAAATTATCGAGCAACTGGCCGTGGTTTGATATTCTGTCTACAACCTGTAACTCACAAATTTGTTGAAATAAATGCATGCAGGTGAGGCATGCTCATGTCCTATAATGATCACATAATTAATGCTCACGACGAAGATTTAATATAAATGCAACAAGTAGTATATCAATGTTTAAATAAAACACATTAAGCACATAATTGCAAAGAATTCCAAATCAATTAATTAGCACTAAATATCAGAAATCAATGCAAAGCACAAATTGTCAAGTAATCTAATTAATTCAAAGAATTCAATTAGCTTCAGATAATATGCAAGACTCTCAATCAACAATTAATCCTATGCCGTTCGACCTAGACTTGACACGGCACGACACGAGAACCTCGGTTTTGCAACCGGGCTCTGATACCACCTCAGATGTAGCACCCCTGAACACGTGGAGGTACCACACCCCCGCACTATAGGCCGATTCACATACGAAATGGACAATCCGTACATGAACTAACCTATAGCGAACGGGTGACAAAGAAAAGAAAAGACGAGCTAGGCGGGACTAAACCCCAAAGCAATACAAAACCAATGCATATAAAAGTTAAAAGCGGAAGCATTATTTCATAAATACATATAGGTACCATATTTATTGGATAGATACGTATAGATACCAAACTAACTATCAATACATTATCATCTCTTATATACCTATACATGATCAAGTATTCAGAATGTGATAATAACGGACATAACATGAGAAGTAGCAAAATATATACATGATGGTACACTGCTAGACTCGTGACAATGCAAGACTGGACCAGACTCCCACCTAGCACGACCGGCTCTCAAGTACCTGAAAAGTGAAGTATCAGTCTACCGAAGACTGAGTGAGGGGCATAAATATATTAGCGCAATCACATGCAAGTTATAACCTCGGGGTAAGGTTTTATAATTAAAACATTATACGTTCACAATAATAGAGAACTCGCCCGAGATTACAACTATCAATATTAATTACTGGATCGTTTCATGCAATCAATCAATACATGGCCCCGGCGAGTGAGGGCGATCTCCAACCTTACTCCAAGTGTACATGAACATCTTGCTTGTTTAATATTCAATAGGTGATCATGCAATTCATTTATCGTGCAATCGTGCGATAGTGTAATCATATATCACGTTCATGAAATGGAAATCATGCAATAACCCGAGGCGCATCCGTGGTGCCGGACTCGCCCCCAGTCTCCTTTTTTCTCCGGTTTGATGAAGGGATTGCAAGGCCCCAACATCCAATCTCATTGAGCAGAGGGTACATGAATCCCTAAGCCCGGAGCTCCTTCCTCCACTAACCTCCTAGTGGATTCAGGGGTGACCCCTAGTGTGGTGAGGATAGCGCCAGAGTTACCCGTCAGCCCTTGCTTTCCAGGTTGGCTCCAGTCACTACCCTCGGGCCCAAACGTAACCGTTATGCTACTCGCCTAAACATGCATGAAACAATACCTGACTTGCTTGCTTGCTTGCTTGAACATGACTTGAAATGATCAATGATTTATAGAAACTATAACTATAGATACCTTTTTGGCCAAAATATCACATAAAGGGTATACAGGTTCTATGTAACTAACAATTAAACCTCACCTATACCGACAAAGACAAGTAGGCACGGCCTACGGGGCTTGCTCCTCGTCCCTACAAAGCTGGTCTTGGAATGAAAGAAATGGATGAAGAAGATGAAGATGGATGATTTAGAGCTTAAAAGCTTGGAGCTTCTTGAGCAAACTTGATGGTGGTGATAAAATCTCTTCTTCCCCTTTCTACTTGAAGAACCGAAAGCAAGAAAGATGGATATGTTGGTGATTTTTGGGATAAAATGATTGAAGAAGCTTGGGGAAGCTATGTACGTGAATCACCATCCTTGATTTAAGTGAAATGTATAAATTACACTTTAGTCCCTCAACTCTTTAAGTCATGCAACTAGGGATGGAAAGCTTTGGGAATTGATCCATTGAGTCCTTGAAAATGTTATGCAATTTGGTCCCGAAATTTAAAAGAATGAACATATATGCCAAGTTGACAATTAAATCATTTTCGGTAATTATTTTACGAAATAACTATTTCCAAGTCTTGAAAGGAATTCTCAATTTGATATAAATTGATAAAATCTCATGAAAGTATTATAAAATATAATTTATAAAATTATTTTTGGACATAAGATATTAATAAATAAAAACCGGGGCGTTACAATAATATAATTGATTTGACCCTATCTCATTTAGGGTTTTTGTAGTACCCGAACAAATTATATGATATAAAATAAAATAAAAAGAAGAAGGAGAAATACGTTGACGCCTTCCTTCATGCAAAATGTGCAAACCAGCTCAACCAGGCATCAAGTGCATGAGTCTTCCTCCCTATAAATACAAGTGCATCTTCAGCAATCAAATACCACAGCAAAAACAATACACACACAAATACCCCCCTCTTCCTATATCGCCCACACCCAAAAGAATAACACGATGTTGCTAAGTCCAAACTCCTTTCTTACTTCTTCAGTAATTAAGTACTCTCCCCGTCCCAGAAGGACAAAATTGTCGTTCTTTGATGATGGAAACAAGTCATCATTTCTGACAAGAAAATACATTAATAATAAGAATAAGAATAACTGTGGGAAAATGAGTGTTCTTTACAATGGCTATTCATATTTCACTTCTCCCTGCCACCCTCTTGAGAAGGAACTGCCCAATTACTTGCAGGGCCATCAGCCTGATGACGACAACGATGCTGGCATTGGGATACTCGACTTTTTTCGAGGGAAGAATAACTTCATCACTGGCGCAACTGGCCTCCTTGGAAAAGGTTACATATACATTTATAGTTCTTATATACTATGCTATTTTCACCTTTACTAATTTAAACTTAATTGATATCATTTTCGGTAGAATAGGTATGAGTTTCGTTCATTTTGAGTATCATACGAGTCATTCTCGATAATGTTACGTAAAATTGTGTCGACTTTTATATTGTTGGGTGTTTCCACGATGTTAAACCTCGCGTTAACCTAAATGTCACGGGTTCTGTTACTTTGATACTCCACGAAGAGCTAGTTTTATTAAACTATGCAAAAATGGATATATTTTGGAAGTGATAACATATAATGTGATAAAAGTGATTCGTAGCCTATCAAATTAAAGGCGCACCAACGTCATGCTAACCTAAACGTTACGCACTAATATGGATTGTTCCAAGTGGTTAAAAGGTTCTTTTCCCAAAACAATGATTCGAGTTTGATTTCCTTTAACCACTTGGGGTGTGATTAAAAAAAAAAAAAACCCTAAGCGTCTGCTGTTCTTTTCTTTTGATGCTTAACGAGAGGTGTTTTCAGCTATGGACATTGATATATTTTGAATGTTATAGTATAGTAACATGATAAATCAAATTAATTTGGTATCAAAAATAAGATTCCGCATTTGATTTTGTGATTAATACGAAAGCAGCGCCACTTTTGTTTTGTAGTCCTTGTGGAAAAGATGCTACGGTCAACACTCGTGGGGAAAATCTATTTACTCATCAAGGCAAAAGACAAGGAAGCAGCTCTCGAAAGATTGACACAAGAAGTATGTGTGCACCCTAATTGGTTTTGAATTTCCTATTTCGCTTATGTATTTCATTCTTTATTTTATCTACGTACATAACATACATGTATTAATAGATGATTGAAAGATTGAAATTATGAGAAAATATTAATCATCATACAGAGAAAAATCAAAAGATATCTCCTTTAATGTCCGGGGGCTATCAATACACTTATCGTGTGTGTATGAATGAGTAAAATGAGAAATGAAACGTATAACTGAAACAAGAAATTATCTACGTATTTCGCGATGGTAGTAATTAACATTATTGATTATTATTTCCAGTTAAGTAATTTCAATTTCAGTTGCATGCACATCGAAACTCATAGATATATATTTCTCAGATAATAAACTCAGAATTGTTGACATGTCTGAAAGAGGAACAAGGGAAATCTTTCGAAGGTTTTGTGAGGGCAAAGCTGATCCCCATTGTTGGGAACATCTGTGAACCAAACCTGGGAATGGACTCTGAATCTGCTGAAGCAATTAGAAGAGATGTACATGTCATAATCCAGTCTGCAGCTAGCACTACTTTGAACGAGAGGTTAGCTAACCAAACACATTACTTATTAGTTAAAAGTCAACCACATGTGTCTTTTCTTTGAAATTACTAAAATATAGACACGTTTATGTTGTTAAACAGTGACAAACATTCGCATCATTTTTTCCAACTTGTGTGTAATAATGGCATGTGTTAAACAGGTACGACGTGTCGCTTGATGCAAATGTCAATGGCCCTCAGAGGTTAATGAGATTTGCCAAGACTTGCAACAATCTCAAGCTCTTTGCCCATATCTCGACGGGTATATATTACATGGACGTTTAAATTAAGGGGGAAAATATGAAATGGGGACATTTTTTACTTTAAGATTTGGCAATTATTTGATTAAGTTGGATTAGGGCAATATTACCAATCCTGCATCTCCTATTTCAATTATGTGTTTTATTTTTATATCGTTCATTTTTCACACACTCAGACAAACGATCGAGATTAAAAGAGAGAATCTCCTGATTTTTTCCATAATTGTTTCTCTCTTTTAATTTCAATCGTCGATCAATAAGGGTCACATGTTTATGTGACCAAAATAATATAGATAAAATATAAAAGTGAAACAAAAAATTGGAAACCAATATATGTTTTGGTAATTTTGAAATCTACTCTTAATCAAAGAACTTTATTTTCGGTATGAATCCTGTGTGTGCCAGGCTGGTGTATTAGAAAAACATCATTTCATATGTTGTTGAATCACTAGCTAGTTCAGTTTCACTAGTAAATGTTGACTCGGTATATGATTGAAATACATTTTTAGTGTCATATGACCAACACATGGGGGATTGAGGCAAGAAAATTTGTTTCCAATAATTAAGTTTGATTTCAAAATTAGTAAAAACTGAGATGTTCTAAGTGCAATTTGTCAAATAATTATGCAGATTTCAAACTGAGTTAGTGAATGATTGAATTCTTCAATTTTTCTCATGTCATAGTGCGGGTATATATGTCTCTAATGTGGATATATTATTTTTCAAAAAAACTTTTATTATTATTATTATTTTTTTTTTTTTTTATGCTTGGTTCAAATTTAAAGGCTGAGATACAAGTACAAAATGCAATTACTGCAATATCAGTCATTAAATTTTCTCAGCATAAATTAATCTGACAGGGTCTCGGATCTGATATAATAAGCTTCAAACATATTAAAAATGATAAGTATTGACTTATACTGATTCAGAGTTGGAAATTAATTGGATTAGGTATGTTTAGTATGATAAGGTTAATTAATTAGCCCTTGCATCATTTTAATTATTGCAGCATATGTAAACGGAAGAAGAGAAGGGATAATAAAGGAAAAGCCATTGATTATGGGAGATAACAGAAGAAAGGAGATGCCAGCTTCTTCATTTCCTCAACTGGATGTGGCCGATGAGATCAACTTGGCTCTCAAATCCGCCGCTGCCTCTACGGACTATGACGCCACCAAGAATCTGAAAAAACTAGGTTTAGAGAGGTATACTCTTTTTATTGCTTCGGAATTTTCTTTACTAATCCATAATTAAAATTATATATATATATATATATATAAGATTCTAATGCGGGGAAACGTGATTAAAGTTCTAAAAGATAATAAAATTGGAGGGGGGCCATGAAAGGAAAAAAAAATTCAAAAGATAAATAATATCTTTTTTCAACTTGATAAAATCTTTAATGAGAAGTCAAAATTTTGACGGGATGTGGGGCACCTGCAGCTGCCCTGGTGTACCCGGACTCTGCCAATATTGATTAAATGAAGGATAACTGCTGGGAGAATTCTAAGAATGAAAATATAAATATCTCAAAATATATGTATAAAAATATATAATAAACACTATGCACATGTAGATGTGTGTGATTCAATTAATTGACATTACTGCCATTCAATTATTAGGGCTGCACTGTATGGATGGTACAATACATATCATTTGACTAAAGCTATGGGAGAGATGGTACTTAATGAAATAAGAGGAGATGTTCCTGTGCTTATTATCAGGCCAAGTGTTATTGAGAGTACCTATAAAGAGCCACTTCCTGGATGGATACAAGGAAATAGGTTCGTAACCCAAACATCCCTTGTTTTCGCACATACTTTGATTTTCGAATAATAAATCAACTTATAAATGTGTTTATATTTATTGTAGGATGTTCGATCCAGTGATCGTTTCCTATGGAAAAGGCCAGCTTCCAGCTTTTTTGGCAGATTCTCGACTGGCTATGGATATAGTAAGTACATAAGAACTAATTTTCAAATTAAAAAACCCAAGTTAGGGTTAGCTTATTAAGGAAAAAACATGCAAATCTTTCCAAGGAATGTGTATTTCGTTATAAGAATTTGTATTTACGTTTTCTTTTTTCTTGTGTGGTTTTCAGACACCGGTTGACATGGTAGCGAATACGACGATTGCAGCTATGGCGAAGCATGGGAATAAAGAAAAGAGTGATTTGAATGTGTACCATGTGTCGTCTAGTCTCATGAACCCTCTCATTTATTCAGATTTTTTCGAGTATCTTTACGAGTACTTCAGCTCATCACCTATGAATGGATCCCAAAATAGTATTGAAAGGATCAAGTTATTTGACAATTTCGAAGATTTCTCTAAGTACATGAGAGATGAAACATCGCGACGAAGTGGAGATGAAAACAGGATCAAGAAGACCAAGAGCCAGTGCAAAGCCATGGTTGCCTATGCTGAACAATTGTGCAAGATGTATGAATTCATAGGATTATTCAATGCAAGGTAACGTGCATGATTTTATTTTTTCCACTTTTTATATGAAATTATGGAATTAAACTACATTTTTATCGTCATCATCTTATATGAAATTATAAAATGAAACTAATTAATATGTTAAATTATTATAATTAATTGTTTTCCATAAACATAAGTATGTATTGTGAATCAAATTTCATTGTATTCAGGTTTGACAACGGCAATTCAAGGAAGCTGTTGAAGGAGATGTCTAAAGAGGAGAAACTTACTTTTGAAGTTGATGCTATGAACATAGACTGGAAAAAGTATTTTATGGAGGTTCACATTCCTGGTTTGAGAAAACATATTATTAACGGGACAAGGACATCTACTTAATTAAACTCATCTAATTTGCCTTGGAAGTCCTTTAGCGGAATAAATTAAAATCGAGGAAAATGAACAATTATTCGTAAATGGTTTGCTAATATATAATGTTAAACCCATGGTTGTATTGTTGTAAATTAGGAATACAATATAATGTAATTGTATTTTCAAAATTTCCTCTATGAATGTACCTCGAGTTCGTATATTTTGCAACTGAATGGTTGTATTGTTGTAAATTCGGAATAAAACATAATGTAATTGTATTTTCAAAATCTCCTCTATAGATTTACCTCGAGCATATATATTTTGCAACTGAGTGGTTGTATTGATGTAAATTTGGAATAACATATAATGTAAGGGAGAATTACATCTGATTACCGTGCATTTAGGCCTGTTATGAGATACGATATTTTAGGCATGATTATTGTTTCCTCTTAAACAGATTTGTTAGAATCTCCGACTTATAGGGATTTTGACCTAGATAAATATAACTTCTCTGTATTGTTTATTCATTCATGAAAAACAGACAATTCACAATTAATACAATGAAAATCTTCCCCAAATACCATGTTCTAATATGGTATCAGAGCAGTGTTAGAATCCTTGGGACTCAGGTTTAACATCATCGTCCCATACCAATCCCAAACCCTTGACCGAGATTAGGCTAAAACCAAACATGACAACCCAAATCGATACCAACCCAAAACACTCACCTAAAATTGCAAACCTGTTGCGCAGCAACACCCAAACTCAATAAAAAAAAATGGGATCGGTGGATCCTTGACTGTGGGGCAATCGATACAATGACCTTTGATACATCCGATATACTAAACCCAGTTACCCCAAACTAATCTCATATCAAAACAGCAAATGGAGATCTGGTTGTGGTTGAAAAAGAGGGCTCAATTCTTGTTACTCCTAAACTTAAATTGAACAACTGTCTTTATGTGCCATCTTTATCTTGCAAGTTGCTTTCCTTGAGCCATATTACGAAAGAGCTAAATTGTGTGGTCCTGATATATCCTCGGTTTTGTTTGTTATACGACATTCATACGAATGAGATCATTAGGCGTGCACTACAAGAAAAAGTCGGAAAACCGACGGCCAAAACCGACGGAATTTCTGAAAGTTCCGTCGGTTGGCCGTCAGAATTTGAGATTTCCAATGGCTATCTGACGGGGAACCGACGACAAATCATCTGTCGGCTAACACATCGTCGGAATGGCCCACGGACGGGCATTTTCCGTCGGTTATCCGTCGGTCAACAATTTCCAACGGTACTCCGACGTCGTCCCGACGGATTCCATCGGAATATATATTTCGACGGGATACCTACGACCTTCTTCCGGAATATGTAACGGCTATTTTTTTTGAAATATTACCGACGGGGTCTTCCGTCGGTTTTCCATTGGTATTCCGACGGGATACTGATAGCCTTCTTCTGTAAGAATATGTAACGGTAATTTTTTTTGAAATATTACCGATGGGGTGTGCCATCGGTGGAAAATATTACGAAATAATTTTTTTTTTTTGGCCAAATTTGTTTTTTCCCCCTAATTCCAAAAACCTGTTTATTGCAATTCTACAAAATCTGTAGCAATTTCCCAAATGTAAATCAACCAAACCATAAATTGTTCGATGCACACGTTAACTTCAAATGAGCCAAACCATAAATATGTCAATCCACATGTTAACAAATCCGAACCGTAAATTAAAAATCCAATACTTCAAATGCGAACATCCTCAAACTTAAGTAATGTATCCGGTTTTCAAATTGTAAAACAGACCAGAATTACCGACGTCCAACAAAATTAAAATCCCTTGCCTAAACAGCCACCAAGCATGGCCCAGGAACACCAACTTGAAAGTATTTAACCTGCACCCAAAACAAATAGCAACACTTAATAGAACTCCAAACTACAAGATTACAAGTATTTGCAACAATCATACATTTTTGTTCATGCAACAAGCAATTTCCAAGAATAAATTAGAACAATGTCATTAAATTGGTTAGTTAAATGCAGCAAGCAGTTTCCCGACAAACATACACGGGCATAAGTGCAAGTGTTGTTAAGGAAGTTTTCATTAAACTACAATAAATTAGAATAAATTACAGCAAGTGCTCATACACTGTTGTTAATGAAACTTTTCACTAAATTGATACTAAACGTACATATAATGCAGCAGGCATACATACACTAAATATATATATATATATATGTATCTAACATGTGATTTGCCTAAATCTAAAATGAATCTATCAAACTGCAATAAATCCATCAAAGTGCCTAATTTGTTAATAAAACAAAGACAGATACCTATGTCCTTATAAATTGGCATTATTGTAAACGTACCTCAGTCACCACAACCGTCTTCACACTCATCCGCATTACTCGGCCCCTGCACACCTTTCACCTTGCTCTGTGCCTGCATCAGTTGGAACATTTGTTGCACTGTATCGAGCAATTGTTGCTGAGAATTTTTCAGGTGAGACATTTCATCCTTTAGTTGCTTGATATCATCGTCCTCCCTTGGCCTAGCAGAATATGAGCTTTGAGTAGCGTTCAACCCTGCACTAGAAGGCAACGAGAGAGAGCTTTTCGGCAAGTGGTTCATTCCAGTCAGCCGACCTTTCTTGTTTGGCCCTCCCTGTGCTTGGGACCACAACATGAAATCGTCCATTTCTATGAAATCCGGATCCTCAACCCTACGTTTTTCCTACTCAACTAGGGCCTCGTGGTATCTTATCTACATACGAAAATTTTTCAACACTTAATAATTTTGAAGTGATCATTACGTAGTAATTCCAAAATTGTATGAATAAACCTGATATTGAGCGCACTGATCTTCTGGGGAAAGATTCTCAATTACTTTATCTCGATCCACAACCTTAACAAATGTCTTGTTATAGGCAACTGCCGGGCCTGGTGATTGTCCAGTGGCAGCTTCCTACATAATTAGAAACCATTAGTTTGAAGATATGTGACATATAGTTTAGAAGAATTAATCACATTATCTAACTGTGCGAATCTTCTACGCTTTCAAATGCACTTGGTAAATTAAGCTTTCAGAATTTGAATACATATGGATTATATGAAACTTGAGCATTAAAACAAGTTCACCTTCATGTCTTTTACACACAGAATTGGAATAATACTAGGTTGAAACAAAGATATTTCACAGCAATAAGACAACAATTTAATTACCGTATTTTTAATGATTGTATGTACACTTTGAGAGCCTCCCATATATGTCAGTGCCCCCACCGCATATAACCTATTTGCTTTATTTCTCCTTCCAATAGCCTGATAATCTTCGGTGTCCCAACGTGCACGCAAGATGTTGTAAACTTCCTCAAGCATCCACCCAGGCCTTTTACCACTTTTTCTAACGTCATGGTAGATACCTCTCATTCGCTCGCCGGTTTTTTCCATGAATGCGCCGTACATATGCGCTTCAGCCTGAGGATCCCAATAAACAAATTTCTGCAAAAAAAAGTTCAAAGTTGAGTTTCGATCTTGTGTATCGTATAATCAAATGTTCAGCAAATAGACAAGACTGCAACAACCATTAATTTCAACATTTTGACAAATACCTAAGCATAAACACAATACTGCAACATCCACTTAGTTTACCCTAATTTGAACTTTGCGTAGCATATAACCCAAAAATAGTGGGCTGGAATGAGCTGTATAAATGCAATTTAACAATGTCTAGCATATAACCAAAGTTATCCCTAAGTTCAGGCCTGGAATCAGCAGATTAATCTACTCAGCAGCAGATTATCCTGGACATTGAAGTATACTCAACAGTAGCAGATTATTATATCATTAATTGTACTCGGCAGATTATACACACACACACACACACACATATATATATATATATATATATATATATATATATATATATATGTTCATGAACTCTTAGTTTAATAGTTTCGGTGAGCATTAAATTAGAGAACTGTTGTTCAAAGGTTCCTTAGCATTGGAGTTAACAAAACAAAATCTAAGTTGGTAATCCTTGTCTTTTGGCAAACTTCTACCATCCCTTGAAGCAAACAGAAATTGAACAACTTAACAAGGCTAATAGTGCAGAAATATGCATATAAGACTTGTCAGAATCCCTGGTAGAAGATTTTTATTGAGGGAAGTACATAATTGTAAAAAATATGCATACAACTAAGAATAATAGTGCATATAAAACAAGCGCTAAATGAAGTAACCATCATATGCATACCTTCTAATCATCAAACCAACTATTCTTTTCTATTTGTGGCACAGAAGTCCAGTTTTCATATGATTTTTTCAGCCTACTCTTTAGCAGATTTGTAATGGCTTTCGTGCCGACTTTGTTATCATGATAACTGTTAAGAAAATGGAGATGATTAACATATATTTGGCAAATGTACTATCGCAGAATTAAATTAACAGCGTATATTCTGTAAAAGTACCCATATAAATCACCTATGCCCTCTTTCCAACCAGTATTATTTTTTTCTGCCAAAGAAAGCGTTGTTGGTGGCCTCAAGTGTATCTGGAATGTCTACATTCAATTCATTCTCCAAACTTTCATCTAGATTACCCGCGGAAATATTTAGTTCACTTGGTGAAGGTGATGGGACCGTTGGCTGTACGATGGAAGGGTTGCGCGACTGTGAATTATTGGGGGCACATGACGGTATGGATGCTGGTGTACGTGTCTCAGGTGTCTCTGGTGATGGCATTGGCCGAATATTCAGCCCTCGGCTATGATTTCCCCTACCTTTTCCACCATTCCTCGCGCGCAGAGCCTTGGAAGGGACTCGAGGCTGCTGGTCCATTTGTAATAGCAAACATAACAAGTGTTATTAGTTCAATTACAAACATAATCAGCTGGACCATGAAATAATTTACAACCAAAGCAATCAAATATGGAATTTCAAACATCAAATTACCTAGTCAATCACTGTCAATGTGTTCCATATCATTGTCAGAAAGATCATCAATTAGTTCATCATCAATCAAGTCATCCTCAATGTGTTCGCCACTGGCAGTAAGTTCAGGCTCAATAATATCATGCAAGATAACATTTGGATCAACTAAAGGCCCTATATTATCATCGGCTTCTATCGCGCGACAATTGCTCTCTCGTTGTTTTGGTATGCAGTCTGAAGCGTTTCCTCTGCTTCTATTCTTCCTCTTGATTTAGTTTTCACAACTGCCCACCATTGAAGCTTATCTTTGATTCAACCGGCATAAGGAACAAAATACACTTGACGGGCAAATTGTGCACAAATAAAAGGATCATATTTCCTATATCTAGCGGTATGTTTTACTTCGATAATCGTGCTCTCTGGATTACCAATACGGGTCCCCCGTCGAGGGGTGGGATCAAACCATTCACATTTAAATAACGCAACCTTTTTTATTGGAGATCCCGGGTATTCCAATTCTATTATCTCGCCTAACATACTATAATAATCATCGGTTACGTTGCCTTCATCAGAACTTCCTTTTACCCAAACGCCGTAGTTCATTGTTCTTTTCCCCTCTCCCCATAACTTGGTGTGGAATTTGAAACCATTGACAAAATACTTTTGGTATGTCCTAACTTTTGTATTCGGGCCCCAAGACAAGTGTTGCAGAAAGGGATTTAAAACTCCATGGTTGGGGTTTTGAACCTAGTGAAAATCATCCAAAGGTTATTGAAATTAATGTAAATATATAGATTTATGCTTTTCATTAACGTGGACGATTAACTTACATGCTCGCTGAACCATTGAACAAGATGTTTCTCTGTCAGCTCACTGTTCTCTCTATCTCTATTGCCAGTGGAGTTGACAAATTCGCTTTAAATTTTATTATCGTTAAAGAAACATGAGTTTGTTAATTAATTGAATTTAAGTATGTAATTTGAATTGAATGCTTTAAATCGCTTACTTGAAATAATTTTTGACCTCATCACAGTTTATCAAAATATGAAGCACGACAACATTGTACTCCTTTGAAGTAGTAATATGACGTTCTCTCACTGCACCTGATCCACGCCCCGGATGATTGAAAATGGAAATAGGAGGTGCTATTTCGTCATCATCATCACCTCTATCATCATTTCTACCAACCCCGAGTTCTCATTGAACGAACTTCAGATTCAAAATAGAACGAGCAAAAGCTTATCGTCTCACGTCGTAAATATGCTTGACAAATTGAACCCTCCACTTTGGATTTGTTTTTCACGGTCCTTTTAATTTTTCCTAAAAACCTATATTGAATAATAAAAAAAAATGTATGATTAGTTAATTGGACAAATGTTAGGAGATCCATACTTAATTTAAATGGATAGATTTACCTTTCGAAAGGATACATCCACCTAAATTGTACTGGGCCTCCATTTCGAGCCTCTTCGATCAACTAGATTGGAAAATATTCCATTATGTCAAAAAATGACGGCGGAAATACCCTCTCAAGCTTGCAAAGAATAATAGGTATGTTTTTTTCCATCCTGTCCAGATCTTCATGTCTTAGGGTAGTTGAACACAAATCCTTAAAAAATGTACTCAATTCAGCTAATAGCTTCCACACATCATCCGACAATTCTTTAAAGGCAATCGGCAACCATTGCTCCAAAAATATATGATAATCATGACTCTTTAAGCCATGTATCTTAGCTGATTGAACGTCAACACACCTCGCCAAATTTGAGGAATAGCCATCGGGCATACGGAGTTGTTTTATCCATTCACAAATTACCCATTTTTGCTCTAACGTGAAGGTATACTTAGCTTTCGGCTTTCCCATCGCCTATTTTCTCGGGATACCAACTCCAGTTCTGGACGCCTACACAACTCTTGCATGTCTAACCGTGCATTTGTATTATCCTTGGTTTTGGTTGGCATATCCATAACCATATTGAAAATATTATCGAAGTTATTTTTTTCAATATGCATCACATCTAAGTTATGGCGTATCAACAGATCCTTTCAATAAGGTAGCTCTCAAAAGATGCTTTGTTTCTTCCAGTTATGTGATTCACCACACCCCGGGATCTTCGGATTATTAGGATACTCCGTAACTTTTGGGAAGTATTGCACCTGTTCCCACAAATCATGTACACTTAACATTGGAGGTGGAGGATCATATTCAGTGCGGTTTTTTTTAAAATTTATTTTGTTATTCCTAAACGGATGGTTTTCATCCAAAAACACCAGGTGACAATCAAATCAACTGAATTTTTTCCCATTTTCAGACAGGTGGATTTACTATCACCCATGCAATAAGGACAGGCCAATCTACCATAGTGCTCCAACCAGAGAGCATTGTATACGGGAGGAAGTCATTGATAGTCCACAACAATGCAGCTTTCATGATAAAATTTTGCTTTTTGGCTGCATCATATGTAGGGACACCAACTTCCCACAGTTCTTTTAATTCGTCAATTAACGGTTGTAAATAGACATCAATATTCTGCTTAGGGTTATTTGGGCCTGGAATGATACAAGATAAGAACAAATACGGTATCGTCATGCACATTTCAGGTGAAAGATTATATGGTGTAACTATAATAGGCCAATAGGAATATGATGCCGCAGACTGCGAATAAGGAGTAAACCCATCAGCGCATAATGCAAGTCTGACGTTTCTTGGGTCACTCGCAAACTCCAGATGTGTCTAATCAAAATGTTTCCAAGCTTTACCATCACATGGATGGGACATTGTCCCTTCTGGACGTTGACTCTTTGAATGCCATGTCATATGAGGTGAGGAGCTCAGGGATGCATAGAGTCGTTTCAATCTTGGAATGAGAGGTAGATAGTACAAACGAGAGCGTGGGGTTTTTTTGCTCCTACCTCTATTATCCACATTTACATCATATCGAGCTGCGCCGCAAAATTTGCATTCCGTCAAATCTGTATCCTCTTTGTAATACAACATGCACCCTTTCACACAACAATCAATCTTTACGCTTTCAAGCCCTAATTTTTGTACAAATTTTTTGGCTTCGTAGAAGTTCTTGGGTACTTTATGCCCCACTGGGCATAATTCTGACGCTAACTGGATGAACTCATCGACCAAGTCATGTGTGGCATTGTAATCGTTTTGGATACTCATTATTCTGGCTGCAATTGACAAGGGTAAATGTTTATTGCACCCCTCCCACACGGGCTTGTTAAACTCATCCAGAAGGTCATAAAACTTTTGTGTATCTGCATTAGGTGCCTCCTCATGATCTGTTCTCAACCCAGCATCTTCCATTGCTGCATCAAAACACATTTCTCTATATCAACTCAATAGATCTACAGTGTTTTCATGATTTAGGTTACTAGGCCCACCACGATCAATATGCGGTGCTGCATTGACATAACCAACATGTGGTGCTTCCTCACCGTGATCAGTCCAATACCAATAGTTGGGTTTGAAGACATTTGAATACAAATGTCGTCTCAAATCATTGGGTTTCAATAAGTCGTGGGACCTTATGCATTTCTTACATGGACAATGGATGACCCCTTCTTTTATAAATGGCTCCAACTTACTTGCATGCTCAATGAATTTCTCAATCCCTTGAATATATTCTACCCTACAACCCCCCCCCCCCCCCCCGGTCCTAGATTTGTCCGATTATACATCCACAGTCTCTCGCGAGGAATGTTCATGCTCTACGGTTAAAATAAATTGATTACGCATTCAATATAAATAAGTTAGATTTAATTGCAACACATTTATTAATGCAGTTTGTATATAAGTGTTTTCATGCACTAAACTGTCTACTTTAAGTGATTATAACATACTCTTTAACTAATTTGTAGTCCAAAAAAAAAAAAAAAACAGTAGTTTAATAAAGGCTGTTATATGCAGTGTAAATTAATGACTTAATACGTACTTGAGGTATAGTTTATTAAAATGACACATCAGATTATTGAAGGCTGTTATATGCAGTGTACTTAATGTGCTAGTTAACCCAAGAATGGAATATGCAGTCTAAATAAAGGACTTCTACACATTTGTATTACCAAACAAACTTTCCGTAGTGGCTGTAAATTATTACAAAAAAATTTGGTTACCTTTTGCCTTGACAAGAAAAGCAGTTTCTACATTCAATAGAAATAAGTCAGATTTAATCACAAGACATTTATTATTTAAGTTTGTATGTAAGCGATTTCATGTACTAGACAGCCTAGATCAAGTAATTATTACATACTCTAATTAATTTTTAGTCAAACAAAACACAGTTGCTTATCAAAGGCTGTAAATATGCAGTAAAAATTGCAGAGTTTGTGACATACTTTGAGTCAATTATGTTTCAAAAAAACATCAGAATTACTAAAGGCTGTTACATGCAGTCTGATTTAAGGACTTAGCTGTAATATGTAGTGTAAATTAAGGACTTAATACGTACTTGAAGTATATTTAATTAAATTAACACATTAGTTTACTACAACCTTCTATACAGAGTTTAGTTTAAGGACTATTGACATACTATATATCATTTTTATTACACGCATCCATTAGTATTACAAAGGCCTGTTATAAGCAGTATAAATTATTTATTGATCACATGCCTCAAGTAAATTTTAGGGAGTCTAAAGGTTGTTTCTAAGTGTTTAAATTTATTGCTTCCCTTACAAACTGAAAGACCAGAAGCTATAACCACCTTCACAGTTGATTCTTCCCATCATATAACTGTTGGTTTTATTAATTCTAGGTGGCAGTTACATGACTTTAATGTTCCTAATCGTTTATCTCACCCTCCGGCATTAAGTTAACACTTGACGACATAACAACATCAAATGAAAACTAATTCATAATAAAATAGTCAAGGAACAACATACCATATCCAATTTTATCATTTGCATAACACTTCAATCTATTGTACAGCAGTCACAACACAAATAAAGCTTCACATGGAAGTACACACAATAAATTCAAATAACCAACATGATACAGAGGAGCCGAACTGGAATCATTTAAAGAAAACAGAATATTGGATGCTCAAGGGATGAGATCTTACTTGTTTCAGAGTAGAAATAGCCCACAAGTTTGGTTCACCAGTTTTGACGGGTCTGAATATGGGGTACAGAGTCCGATCACTTTAGAATTTGTTTGGATGAGAAAACCAGTTGATGATCACCGGAAAAGATAGGGGTTCTACCTGCTAGGACAAACACCAAAGCAAAGTCAGAAGGCCAAGCTGGGGGAATTAGGGGTGATTCCCAGTTTGGCTCTCCGATGCTCAAGTCAGATGATGATCTGAAAGAGAAAGTAAAGAAGTTGCAAGAGTATAGCTATGGAAGTTGCTTACAGTGAAGGAGATGAAGACTGAAGACTCCTATTTATAGTTGAGGGTCAGGGACCCTTTGGTCATTTGCACAGTGTGGTCCTGGCCGAATGTTGCCCTAACACGTGGCATTGTGAGAGTGAGTGTTGGCAGCAGTGGTAGGTGCACGGGCATGTAAGGGGTGTCAGAGAGCCGTTTTAGGGGGCTGGCAACGAGGGTTAAGAGCACGCTCGTGTCAACCAAGAGCCTTGGAGACCAAGGAATCCGCTAGGGGATGAAGGCTAGGGCTCATACAATGAGGGAGAGTGAGAGTTTCCCTGAGGGAGTGTAGCACTCGAAGAGGGTTTCCTTGACTAATTGGAGCTTTAGCCATGTAGTACGAATCGCGCTCGTTAGAGAGCGGCAATGTTGATCAAGTGTACACGTAGCAGAGATGGCACGTGTCCTTGAGGAATGCTAGCGCTTGAGGGGTTTGAACGCTCGTGTATAATTACCTTAATCACAAGAGGACAGGTGTCGTTATCTCGAGTTCCCACGTGTCCAAACATGGGACGAGCGTATTTTGACCCCATCAAGTTTAATCACATCAACAGCTTTCCTTAGGCAGAACAATGTTAGTTTATTTGTAACATAAAAAATGAGGCAGTCACATTAGCAAAATCCTAGAATATCTTTGAAAGTATAAAGATGTACCTCAAATTGTATTTTGACGTGTGAAACTAAAGTTTTAGATGCAAAAACCTCTGACAAAGGAAGGAGTTTACCAGCAGCCTGCAAAAATCAAAGAACAGTGAATATTCATCGACACAAATATGCAAATAAGTTGCAAATTTACTCAGCATATCCAGATTGTCCATGTTACTTCAGCTTATACTAAAGATGGCACAACATATTACGTGTTCAATGCATCATACCCTCAACATGAGGCATTCACATAAGCAACATCAGTTTTCAATTTTACTCAGCATAGAAAGAGGCAGTTTATAGGGACCAAGTTATAACACTTACATCAAGGCAGAAAACAAGGAAACTAAAAAATATAGAACTCAATAAAGAAATTAAGAAATTGATCGAAATGGAGTAGGCTACTTCTTTCGCACTGCAAAGTAAAATAACACCTCAAGGTTATTTTAAATAGATTACTTAAATCGCCGTAGCAGAACCTCTGAAAACTAAAACTCATAAAAGCATAAAGGATGAACCCTTGAGCAAGCAAAAAGTACTTCACTATTTCAGAATCTCCACAAACAGACGTCAAGAAACAACAAATTCTTCGGAGAAAATGCAGACAATACACGAAAGTATCATATAATTTACCTTCCTGATTCATTAATCAATTTAATCCTCTCTCCATCACAACTATAACCTAATCCACCCCTTCACTCGCCCCCACATTTCAATAATGGAAACCCAATCACGCCACCTTAATTAAACGTTCCTCAAACACATCAGCTATCCACCGTCCCCATAAAAACCAAACAACATGTGCTAAAAACAAAAATTTCCAAAAACAAGCCAGCCAAAATGGAAAGAAAAACACCACAATCAAACACACACCACAATCAACTCACCAAAGGACCAAATCTGAAGAAATCCCGCGCTTATCTCCCCTGTATCACCAAACTGCGACAAAACTGTCG
This sequence comes from Lantana camara, assembly GCA_037501455.1. Lineage (NCBI taxonomy): Eukaryota > Viridiplantae > Streptophyta > Magnoliopsida > Lamiales > Verbenaceae > Lantana > Lantana camara. The sequence goes on along the minus strand of CM074859.1, from coordinate 88,857,783 downwards.
ACGTAAACAACAGACAACAATCGTTCCGGCAGCTGACCTCGACGAACACAGCTTATTCCCCCGTAATGCTTCAATTAGGCTACAAAACCCCGTCGAACAAATCCAACGCAATGTACTTGGGAATAGGAAGACTAACGCAGCTGACCTTGACTAACGCAATGTACTGAGGAAGAAGAAGAGGAACGCAGCTGAGATTTCGATTCGGCAGCTTTGGATTTGGAAGGAATACAACGTTGGCAGCTGATATTGCTGAGATCTTAGCTGAAGATAACCTCGCGAATACAGATGGAAAGAATAGGGTTTTTTGGGAAATTGAGACGCAATCAGTATTTTAATTAAACAATAAAACCGACGGCTAACCGACAACACCGATCCATCGATCACCCAAAAAAAATCAGAAATACCGACGAAAAAATCCTGTGGCTATCCCGTTGGAATATGTCGACATAAAATAAGAAATCAAAACTACCGACGGATAACCGACGGAATAATCCCCTTTGGTACACTTGTAAATTCCCGACAGGAAATACCGTCGGGATCCCATCGGTATCTGTCCTCAATATATCTTGTCGGCCAACATAACCGACGATGTTCCGACGGGATTGCCGTCGGAAAGATTGCCACATTTTTTTCGACCGCCCGCCAAGAAAGATCAACGGAATTTCGATGAATAACCGATGGGCTTTCCATTGAAAGGGTTATTTCATAGCAGTAGAACCACCGTCGCATTACCGTCCCTCTTCCGTCGGCAGTTCCGATGGAATTTCCCGTCGGTTTTTCGGCTCTTTCTTATAGTGGTGGTACTGAGAAGGGAGGATTGTATTATGTTGATGAAATGGAGAACCCGTCTAAAGCTCTTCTTTCAATGGGAACGATAGATACACAACTTTGACTTTGGCATCGACGTCTTGGACATCCCTAAGTCAGGTATTTGAGATTGTTATTTCCTGCATTATTTCAGAATAATCAGAATGTGAACTTATCGTGTCAGACCTGTCTTGCTGCTAAGAGCCATAGGACTTCTTTTAAACATAACAATAAAAGAGTTGAGACTACATTTCTTTGGTACATTCAGATGTTTGGGGACCAGCCCCGGTTACAAATCAAAATCAGTTTCGATACTTCGTATTATTTATTGATGATTTCTTATGTATGACTTGGGTGTATTTTCTGCATCACAAATCTGAGGTTTATGATACGTTTCTGGCCTTCTTTAAATTGGTGCAAACCCAGTTCAATCAAAAAATTAAAGTGCTCCGGTCGGATAATGGGAGGGAATTTGTTAATCAAGAAATGAACAGGTTTTTTCGAGAACAGGGTCTCATACACCAAACCACTTGTCCCAACACCCCACAACAGAATGGTGTGTGCGAAAGAAAGAACCGTACCATACTAGAAATGACTCGAGCCCTATTAACTGAATCCCATGTCCCAAATCACTTCTGGCCTGAAGTTGTTGCCACGGCCACCTACCTAACAAACCGGTTACCTACTAAAATCCTCGGCCACAAAACACCACTCTCGGTACTCCAAACCCAAACCAATATACCCTCCCCCCCACCTTACCTTACCATACCACCCCGGATCTTTGGATGCACAGTGTTCGTTCATGTTCCGAGGACCGACCTAGCTAAACTGGACCCCTGTGCCGTCAAGTGTGTTTTCATGGGTTATGCCCCTCACTAAAAGGGATATCGTTGCTATAACCCAGTTACTAAGCGAGTACATGTCACTATGGATTGTGATTTTGTAGAGACCAAGTATTTCTTCCTTACCCAGTCACGGGTTCAGGGGGAGAGTCAGAATGAACCCTTGTCCTGGCTAACCTATCCGGATACATTAACTGCACCTAAACCTGAACAGAGCAAAGAAGACCTCAGTAGCACCACCACATCAACGCCCGATGATCCTCCTCCGAATGATGTCCAAACCGAGGTAACAGAAGCTCTAAACTCCTCCCACTCTGATATTCATAATAATTTTGATATTACAAATGCTGCTGATACTATTTATGAGAATGTAACAATGAGTCACGGGTATTCCTTGCCACAGCGAAGCAACAGAGGGGTTCCTCCACACAGACACTCTCCAGAGCAAGTTTCTCGATCAGCTAAATATCCCATAGGAAACATGGCCAGGGGGAGCATGTTCGGAGTTGCTAAAGCTTTCTTTGGGAAGCTCTTTAAAGAAGTTATCCCGAAAACAATGTAGGAAGCCAAACAGAGTAGAGAATGGGAGGAAGCTATGGAAGTTGAGATGAGTGCTCTGATAAAAAAATGAGACTTGGGAAAAGTGTCGACTGCCCAAAGGGAAGAAGCCGGTTGGGTGCAGATGGGTATTCACTGTAAAACATAAAGCTGATAGATCTGTTGAGAGATATAAAGCCCGGTTAGTAGCAAAAAGGTACACTCAGACGTACGGCATTGATTATTCGAAAACCTTCTCTCCGGTGGCAAAGTTAGACACAGTTCGAGTGCTACTTTCAGTTGCTGCTAATAAGGATTGGCCCCTTCATCAGTTCGATGTGAAGAACGCGTCCTGCATGGTGACTTGTCAGAGGAAGTGTATATGGAACCCCCTCCAGGGTTTATAGGGGAGTTTGGGAAAGATGAAGTCTGCAAACTCCGTAAGGCTTTGTATGGATTAAAACAATTACCTCGGGCATGGTTTGGCAGGTTCACATTGGCGATGCAACGCTATGGGTATGTTCAGAGCAACTCAGACCATACTCTATTTCTGAAGCGACGAGAGGAATTGATCACATGTCTGATTATCTATGTAGATGACATGATCATAACGGGGAGTAATAAGGAAGAAATAAATCAACTCAGGGGGAATCTCTTCAAAGAGTTTGAAATGAAAGACCTTAGCGGATTGAAGTATTTCCTAGGGATTGAAGTTCTACGGTAAAAAAAGGGCATCTTCATTTCACAGAAGAAGTATGTCCTCGATTTGTTAGCTGAAACAGGTATGTTGGATTGCAAACCAGTTGAGACTCCGATACAGGTGAATCACAAACTGAAACTAGGAGAAAGTGGGGAACCAGCTTGTTGGAAAACAACAGAGTAAACGCTCCAAAAGGGATCTAAAAGACTTGCAATGTTCGTATCGTAACGTTAGGACTCAGGAAACTCACACGAATTGAAGCTTTCTTGAAACGTATTAAGCCGCCCTCAAACGTTCTTCATGCGGCATGAAAATCCCCGTTTCTTGATTCTTTCTTCGAGATTCCAAAGTAGAAATCCTCTAGAGTAATAATCCACACCAACCTAGATTCAAATCATATTAGTGAGTATGCTAGTACTGTAACATGCGTATTAAAGAAACAAGAAACGAGAAATAAAGAGCAAGAGAATTATCCCCAAAATTCCATGAAGGTTGGACGTGATTTCCAAATCACATGTAAGCTAAAATTTCGTCCCCTTAGTCCCTTTTATAGGGTGGGGTTCGAAACCCTAAAGTCATGTAGAAGAGAGTCTCCAACTTTGACTTTTCTTCTATTCTTTCTTTCTCTCCAAGTAAATAATATCTTATCTAATATAAGATATTTATTTTATAGAAAAGAGCTCCTAACTAATTTAAGAATATTTAATTATTCTAGCAATAATTAAATATCTTAGAAAAATAGAAGATATTTATTTATTTATTTACTCTAATCAAATTAGAACAAGTAAATAATTAAATACTTAGAATTAATTCTCTAATTAATTCTTTCAAGGACTTTAGAATTAATTCAGTAATTAATTCTAATGGGCTAAAATTAATTCTCCAATTAATTTTTTTTTGGCTATACAATTAATTCTCCAATTAATTATATTTGGACTTAATAATTAATTCTCCAATTAATTAACGCATGGTCCAATTCCTTAATTGGAACCACGTATCCAAACAATGCTCTCGATATCCACACGTATACTTTACACTGTGGTCTCCTTTCGATCAACTATTTGATCTTTCCATAATACCCTTTGAACCCGGTATTTGTGTGTGACCCTCTAGGTTCAATTTCAGTTAGCAATGAGTCTAATTAATTAATACCCATTATTAATTAATTACCTCACAGATCACACGACCATAGTCTAGCAACAGGTGTGTTACCCCTACCCGAAATGTGAATGTATATTCGAAAGAATCTTTCAGTCAATGCCATCATGTGGGTTACGATCCTCCTACCATCCTATCTCTCAATTAAGATCTAGGGCATGGGAATATGGAGAGCCCTACTAATCTTAATCTTAAAACAAAGTTCACTTCATATTTCATTTGATCTCAATCCAAGAAAACTCCATTTTCTTGATGTCTTGATCTAACCACCTTGCGCAAAGATTTTAGGATGGAATCTTGAATGACTTGTGTAATAAGAGATCATCTTGCCTACAGCAAGCGTAGGTCCTTTATTGATTCCAACAATTCTCATATGCCACTTGTGTAATCCCAACATAGGCCGTGGTTCAGGTGTCTATACGGCGACACCCTTTTGAGCCTATACCAAAGATTACAGAGTTAGCTCATATGAGATAATGTGGAATCTCAAGTCTAAGGATTAATTCCTCACGTCATTGACATGTGAGATATTTTCTAATCTGGAAGTTTCAGGAAACTTCCTTTCCCATTTAGGAATCTTCTCACGCGGGGCACTCTCAGTGATGAAGTTCTTATAGCTATCACCCTTATGTATTATGAACGCATCATCTCATGCACTTATCACCCCATGAAACCGGGTGATCCTTCTTAAGGACATAACTACACAAGCAAGTCTCAACAGAGGCAAAGTCGACACTCCCACTGTCTGTCAGCCTCCTTGACTTGGAGAAGTTACTAATCCTCGCCTATGGAGTTAAGAACTTGTTTCATGTGTCATTCCTATAATGACAAAGTTCTTAACGACCTCATCGGATTAGGGGAATTCTAGACATACACACATAATGGAAACACACAAAACACGTATTGGCACATAAGAAGTGTTCACCTATGATTACAATCATTCGTATATTATTCAAAGATTGTCTGTGATATAGGGAAAGTCCCAAAGCCTAACAGCTTTCTAGGGTACTATTCCCACATCTCCCACTTGCCCGTAAAAGCCTTTCAGGTCCTTTCTAGGTCCCATCTTCCCAAGATGTACCTTTAGAGCCTTATTGACTTTGGGCATTTCCAAAGTGGATCTGCTATATTCTCTGTTGATGTGAATGTTTTTAATTTGCACATCATTAAGGAAACACGCTTTCCTTATTCACATGATTCATAATCAAGCGTCTGGTCTCTTGGTGAAGTCCCAATTCTCTTACTCGAGCAACCAACCATTTTATCATACAATATGATAATGGTGTTGTTTCATGCTAGGAACTACATCTACCATTTAGATGGAGTTTCTTACCCAAACACTTAACTTAGTGGTATTCAATGCGACTAAGTATTCAACCTTATAGTCGAATCTACAGTGTCTCTCGATTGGAACTCTTTCCAAAGCACTGTACTGCCATCTAGGTAGATTGCGTATCCTCTCATAGATCAACAATTATCTATGTTTTGATGCAATGATTACATCAAACAGTCCTTTAATGAGAAGATCTCTCTGGAGTCTTAAAACATATCCTTATTTCTTCTAAAGTACTCTGAGGGTATTTTTATAGCAATCCAGTGACCTTCCCCAAGGTTACATTTAGAATTGGCCCATTACGCTATGTGCTGCGCCAAATCTTGTCGCGTACATAATTTCACATACATTATGCTCCCTTTTCCATAAAAGGGTTTTGGACATTCTAACTTTCTAAAAGCTATTTTAGGACACATCCTCTTTAAAAGAGATGTTCCATTGTCCATTGGAAATTCTGTAGGAATCTTCCATACTAAACCAATTTAGTACTATGTTTATGTACCTCGACTGTGATAATCCTATTATTCTCTTAAATCTATCTCCATAGATATTTGTCTCGAGAATGTAGGATCTATCACCACGATCTTTCATCTCAAAATGGTTCCTAACCATATATTGGTAACTTTTATGTCATCCTCCGCATTCCCAATGAGAAGGATGTCATCTCCGCAAAGTACCAAAAGTTAAACTTTTAGTCTCTAACAATCTTTTGTACACGTTTTGTTCGAATTTTAAGTCAAATAATTTTGACTATTTCACTAATTCGAATACTCTAATTCCTAGAAGCCTAATCCAATTTCGTAAATTGACCAATTGGAGTCTGCAAACGTTTTGCTTACTCCCACTAAATGTGAAATCCATGGATGTTCCATATTTATTTTTCCATCAATCTGATATTGATAAGATAAGCTTGATCCAATCAAGTAGTGTCACTAAGGTCCAAACTTAGTTTGACTATATGGAATCCATTTCAGATTTCATAATTGTTTTCACTGCTTAGATTCCAAATCTGACAGCACCTCTGTAGCACCCGGAACGCCGAGATGCCACACCCCCGCACTATAAGTCGATCCACATACAAAATGGATAGTCCGTACATGAACCAACCTATAGCGAACGGGTGACAATAAAAAAAAAACAATCTAGCTAGGCGGGACTAACCCTCAATTAAATACCACATGCATAACAATCAAACAAAAGCATACTATAAGTCTATACCATCATCTTTGAAATTCATTTCTCATGATTCAATATACACAATTTCAAGTATACTAAGACGTAGTTATAAAATACATAGGCATCAATAATGTGCATGAACCGTGCTAGACTCGAAATAAAGACCACTTGACTTAACTCGACTCCCGCCTAGCGCCAACCCTTGAAAACCTGAAAAGTGTGAGGTATCAGTCTATGAAAGACTGAGCGAGGGGTTTATAAATAAATATTAGCGCAATTACCATGCAAGTCATAGTCTCGGGTAAGGTTTTATAAAAGGGAAGCAATATAAGTTCAATAATAAAATACAGCTCGCCCGAGATTACAACTAACCAATTTAACAATACAACCGTTATCACATCAATTCAATCAGTGGCCCGGCGAGTAAGGGCAATTCTCCAACCTTACTCCGACAGTGAACATTACCAATATTTAGATTATCAATGGTTAAGTGAGCATGCAAGTTATTACAGTGCACAATAAGCAGTTTCAGTCCCTTCTTCCTCCGGTGGTGGCCGGGTGATCGGCCCGAACCATCCAATCAGACGAGGGGAGCGCTAACACTCAAACTCTCAGGTTCCCATCACCCAACCAAACCTCCTGGTGGGTTCCGGGTTAGTCCTATCAATCATGTGGAGAGTGAGCACAAGGTTAACCGGCGACCCCTATGGTCGTCCCGGGTCCCCCTGGCCCACACCTCTTGGGCCCCATTCAACATTCATTCATTCATTCTCGCCAATACATCAATCAATCAATCAATCAATCCATTCGATCTGTGAAACCAGTTAAAAATCAATAGATTTTGGAAAACTATAGAGATATAGATACATTTTGGCTTAAAACGTCACATAGGGTTATATGGGTTCTATATATCTAGAAATTAAACCTCACCTTTACCAATGAAAGAACTCAAGGATACACCCTACTGAGCGTGCTCCTTGTCACCTGGAAAGTGATCTGTGTAACAAGGACAAATGTACGTAAGACTCAACTCGTATGAACCATTTACGACGCACGACAAAGTTATGATCAATTTGTCACGTAATAACAATTAATGAATGTCAAATAAAAGAATAATTATCAATAAACCAAGTATATAACTCATATAATCCACATATGGGAGCCAAGGAAGTGAAAGGAATACAATAAGAGAGGTTTTGGTGAAGTTGGGCAAAAGTTGACAATTTTAGGAATTGCACACACTGAAGGAAAACTGGAATATCTTTAATTCTAGAAGTTGGAATTGAGTTTTGTTTATTGAGAAGGAAACTAGACACAAAGACCTTTCCGATGATATATGGAACGTTTTCTAGTTCAAAGCGAGGAGAAAATGGCATAAGCTTGAAGTTAGGCGAGTGTAGTTTGTCGGGAAAGTGGCGACACCTAAACGAATTGATTATATCTGACAAACTAGATAAGATATTGAGATGATTCCAATTAGAGTTTGTTCTAGACTTAAAGAGGATTCCAACGGTTCAAAAATCAAGTCATTTGGAGTTCGGATGAGGAAGTACCCCGGGTAAAGGGGTCCAAAAGCTCTACGGGACAAAAGTACCCTCCCCGGGTACCCTTCCAGAGCTGGAAAAAGGGGCAAAACAGGGGTTGCTTCGGAGGAGAAAGAAAAGAGATCAAAACCCAAAGCAAACTCAACCAAAATGCTCCAAAACAATCATATATCATGCATATAACTTGGAGACATCATTAAGTTAGCATTTAATCCAAGGAAACATGCTTAGATCATCAAAATTCATCATTCAAACCCTATATATATCATGATATTCAACTTCCAAATAACTCAAGAATTAAGCATGGAATTCAAGGTTAAAGTTCATAATCATACTTCTAATCTCAACTAACCAAGAAATCACATTATATTCATCAAACCCTACTTTATATATATTCAAGAGATTCAATCAAGTTCTCCATCTATACCTTTAATATACAAGAAAGAATGGATAAAATGATGAAGAGATGATCATGCTTCCAACTTATGCATTATTCCTCAAGATCAAGCTTGCTATTGAGATGAAATATTCCTCCTTTCCCCCCTTGGTGTTTTGATCGACATATGTAGGTGTAAGTGTGTATTTTTGTATGAAAATGATGAATGAGAGAAAATGAGAGAGATGAGATACATATGATATAATATATCCTCCACTGAAGTGTATGAATCATCACTTTTTGCATTCTAGTCCCTCAATAATATGAATGCATGCACTCAAGTCTAATTCCATGGAAAGTGAGTATCTAACTCCATTTAAGTCATGCAATTAAATCTACACATTTACATATATGAGCATTTAAGGTCATATAAGAGCATTTAGTCACATTAACAATTAATTCATAAAAGCTCATGGAAATATTATGCATCTAATGTTATGAAAAATATATAAAGTATCAGATAATATCAATTAAGCACATTATCAATTATTTCATGTAAGTTTCACGTTAGGGATAATTCACATAAATGCATAGAAATATAATACATATAATATTATGAAATGTAGATAAATTATCACATAATGCATAAATTGAAAACGGGGCGTTACAACTCTCTCCCCCTTAAGAGAACCTGGTCCCCAGGTCCATACTCGAGTTCTAAATCTTTTAACCAAGCGGTGAGAGAGCCCCGTCTCTCAAACAAGCAAGGAGAGAACCCCGTCTCTCAATGAAGCAAAGAGAGAACCCCGTCTCTCAAACAAGCAAGGAGAGTACCCCGACTCTCACCAAGTAAGGATCCAAAAAGAACACTTAATTAAACATTCATACAGAACTTCACGAAATGAACAAGTAGAAGAAGTCAAATACCAACTAGTCTTGCAAAAGAAATTAACAAATACAAGAACCATACGTGGTGATAATAAAATGTACATTGCACGAGATATGCATGTTTTGGTGTACCGTTCACCATGGTCTTAGAAAACTTCAATGGCAGTGACTTGATTTAATACTTGATTCTTTGATCGGAACCCTTCTAACCAAAATGCCATTCCTCGAGTGACTGACGTATGTATATACTTCAGTAATTACTCAATCTTCATCCTGCGATCCAACTTCCTATACTTTATACCACCATAGTTCGAAGATTCAATTCTTGAATATGCCCTTGATAGTAATCCGACCCACTCATTCTTCTTACAATTTATAGTTGACCTCCTCCGATACCAGGGCTAATTATTTGGTAACTCGAAGTCTAACTTTTATCCTTCATAATATTCTCGGTTCAAGTAACTCTCATGTGATCCCTTGCGATAGAGAATGTCCCGTCAAATTGTTATTATCTAGCACTATGGTTGTAGTGTCGCCCTTCTTTGGTCACTTCGTGCAAATCTTGAATGATAGTCGCTTTCCTCGTAAAATTCTCGCCTTTGATCAAAGTATGCCCAATAAACTTATAGAAGTCATTATCTGTTGGGAAACACGAATCAGAAAGCAGCGGAATTTAAAAAAAAAAAATTTCCCAACAATAGGATCTAGGACTCGCAATCGTGCCAAATTCGTAGGGATTAGAAACTTACTTTCTTAATTAACATTCTTGAAGCGTTTCAAGCCACCCAAGAACGCTCTTCTCGCGGCTTGATCCCCTCTTCTTGGTAAAGCTCGAATCTTCAAACTTCTAACTTGAAGCTCTCTAGAGATAGTCCACCAACTTGACTACAATCTAACTAGTAAGGATGCTAGTTCTCTAGTTAGTGTTTAGGCTTAACCTAGGGTTTAATTTATCTTGGAGAAAGGATGGTATTCAACACATGAACCAAAAGAAGATCATCAATTAGCCTCAAGGGGAGCTCGAGCTCCCCTATATATAGGAAGGAGGGTTGGCCGAAAATCCTAGTCCTTATGGGCTAGGGTTTTGGTCTCTCTCTCCTATTACTTGATCATCAAGTATTTTCCAACTTTGACTTTGAATTCTAATTCAAGTCAACTTTTAAGAGAGCTAAAATATCCAAACTATTTTTGGATAATTTTATACTTTATTTATTTAAAATAAATAACTTATTTTATCTAATTAATTAATTCGTAATTAATTAACTAGATTATTTTTCTCCAAAATAAGACTTTCTTTTTAATTCAAAATTAAACCAAAGTCTATTAAATAATTAACAAATTAATTATTTAATATATATATATTCACGTGAGAGACGTATCATAATGACACGTGTCACTCACGTGACCCACACGTGTGGTTTCACACATGTGGAACCCTCTCGGCCCGATTAACTCGTTTAATCATTTTAAAGCCTCAACTCATGTAACCAAGTTGTTGTGTGTGACCCTCTAGGTTCTCAATTCAATTAGCAGTGAACCTAATTAATTAATTCACTAATTAATTAATCAGTCCACAGATTAAACGACCATAGTCTAGCAACAGGTGTTTAACCCCTAGCTGAATTGGAATGTTCGGATTCGACAGAACCTTTAAGTCATTGATTCATGTGAGATACAATCCTCCTACTTACTATATCTCAACCAAGATCTACGGTAAGGGAATAATCAGAACCCTAATAATCCGGTCTTAAAGCTAAGTGCATTTCATATCCATTTGATCTCAATCCAAGAAACCCTTTTCTTGATGTCTTGATCTACTGCCTTGGCCAAGGACTCCATATGGCATATGAATGACTTACACAATAAGAGATCACCTTGAAAATGCAAGTGTAGGTCCTTTCTTGATTCTCATTCACTTTCATGAATCACTTGTGCAGCCCCAGCATAAGCCTTGAATCAGTTGTCTAAGGCGACACACTTTAAAGCTTATACCTAAGACTACAGAGTTAACTCATAAAGTGACAAGGAACCTCAAGTCTTAAGGATCAATTAATCACATCAATGACTCGTGAGATATTTCCTAATCTGGAAGTTTCTATTTCCTGAAATAGAAACTTCCTTTCCCATTTAGGAATGTTCTCACACGGGGCACCTCAGTGAACTTACTTATTAAAGTAAGCACCCTCATGTATCACGCACGTATCAACTATACACTTTGCACCTCCATGAAACAAGGTGGTCCTTCTTAAGGGCGTGATCCCGCAAGCAAGCCTTAGAGGAGTCAGGTTGACACTCCCACTGTCGGTAGGACTCATCGGCTTAGAGTATTTTACTAATCATGACTTATGTGATATAGGGCTCATTTCATGAACCATTTCACCTAAATGGTAAAGTCCTAAAGTCATAAGGATCAGGGGAGTTCTTATACATGCACAGATGAAGTAAACGAATACCAAACAAGAGCATATAAAGAAGTGTTGCCTCAATTCGTTATTTCATTTAAAGATTGTCTGTGATTACAATAAGGAAAAGCACAAAGCGGATATACAATCGGCTTTCTAGGGCACTATTCCTAACAATCTCCCACTTTCCCCGTCAAAGCCATTCTAAAGCTACTCTAAGTCCCATCTTCTGAAGATGACCTTGGAAAGCTTCTTGACTAAGGGGTTTAGTAAGTGGATCTGCCACGTTCTCTGCTGATGCGACCCTCTCAATTTGCATATCTCCTCTTTTGATAATATCACGGATTAGGTGATACTTCCTCATAATGTGCTTGGTCCGTTGGTGAGATCTTGGTTCTCTTGCTTGAGCAACCGCCCCAGTGTTGTCACGAAACACAGTTATAGGGTCTTTCATGCTAGGAACAACATTCAACTCTTGAATGAAGTTTCTAATCCAAACACCTTCCTTAGCTGCATTATTTGCAGCCAAGTATTCGGCCTCAGTGGTCGATTCTGTAGTGGTAGTTTGCTTGGAACTCTTCCAACTGACTGCTCCGCCGTTTAGGCAGAAAATGTATCCTGACATTGACTTAAAATCATCTAAGTCAGATGCAAAGCTTGCATCGCAGTATCCTTCGACAGTAAGATCTTTCTGACCTCTGTAAACTAAGAATAAATCTTTAGTACTTTTCAAGTACTTAAGAATATTCTTCAGGGCAACCCAGTGACCATCTCCAGGGTCAGATTGGAAACGACTTGTAACACTAAGTGTATAAGCCACATCCGGTCGAGTACATAACATTGCATACATTATGCTACCTATTGCTGATGCATAAGGTGTATGAGTCATTCTCTCCTTCTCAAGGTTAGTCTTAGGACACATCTTCTTTGAAAGATATGTTCCTACACTCATAGGAAGGTTCTTAACCTTTGGTGACTCCATATTGAATCTCTTCAATACTTTGTCAATGTACATCGACTGTGATAGTCCTATTAACCTTCTAGATCTATGTCGATAGATTTTAATTCCAAGGATATAGGACGCATCACCAAGATCTTTCATCTCGAATTGGTTTGATACCATAACTTAGTCACTTTCATGTCATCCTTCGAATTCCCAATCAGAAGGATGTCATCAACATAAAGTACTAAGAATTGTACTGAGGTCTCCAATTCCTTTCTATATACAAATGATTCATTCGAAATTTGAATGAAGCCAAACGCTTTGACTGATTCATCAAATCGAATGTTCCAATGCCTAGAAGCCTGTTTCAACCCATAGATTGATCTTTGGAGTTTGCAAACCTTTTGCTCACTCCCACGGAATGTGAAACCTATGGGTTGCTCCATATAAATGTCTTTATCAATGTCACCATTGAGAAAGGCAGTTTTCACATCCATTTGCCATATCTCGTAATCATAATACGCAACAATGGCAAGCATGATCCGAATAGACTTTTGCATTGCAACTGGCGAAAAGGTTTCATCAAAGTCAACGCCGGGTCTTTGAGTGAATCCTTTTGCAACCAGTCTTGCTTTGTAAGCTGCAATACTTCCATCAACTCCAAGCTTTCTCTTAAAGACCCATTTGCAACCTATGGGTTTGACCCCATCAGGCAAATCTACCAAGGTCCAAACTTGGTTGGAGTTCATGGAGTCCATTTCGGATTTCATGGCTTCTATCCACTGTTCAGAGTCAAAATCTGAAAGTGCCTCCTCATATGTTAAAGGATCATTATCCTTTTGAGAGATTTCATGGAAGAATCCATACCATCTCTCCGGCTGTCTAGGAGTGCGTTCAGAACGTCTTAGAGGAGGATTTTCGTGTGTATTGAAATCCGTGATTGGTTGTGGTTGATCAGTAGGGGACGTCTCTTCAGTGGGTGGCGTGGGCTCACTTTGTACTTCCTCTAATTCTATGATCTTCCCTTTCTTTTCTTTAAGGAACGGTTCCTCAAGAAAAGTGGCATTTCTGGAAACAAACACCTTTTGCTCAGATTGATCATAGAAGTAGTATCCTATGGATTCCTTAGGATAACCTACAAAGTAACATAAGTTAGAACGAGATTCTAACTTATCTCCCACTGTCCTCTTCACGTAAGCAGGACAACCCCAAATTCTTAAGTAAGAATAACTAGGGATTTTACCATGCCACATTTCATAGGGCGTTTTGGGGACTGACTTAGAGGGAACTAGATCCAAAATCTTTGCTGCACTTTCTACGGCATAACCCCAGAAAGAAGGTGGTAAGTCAGTGAAACTCATCATGGAATGAACCATATCAAGTAGGGTTCGATTCCTTCTCTCAGAAACTCCATTAAGCTGAGGAGTTCCCGGAGGAGTCCACTGAGAGATAATCCCATTATCTTTGAGATGATTAAGGAATTCTTCACTAAGATACTCGCCTCCTCGATCAGATCGAAGTGCTTTGATCTTATAACCAGTTTGGTTCTCAACCTCCTTTTGAAATTCTGAGAATTTCTCAAAAGCTTCAGATTTATACTTCATTAAGTATATATAACCATACCGACTAAAGTCATCAGTAAAGGTTATGAAATACTGATGATTGTTTCTAGTGCTTACACTAAGCGGTCCACAAACATCAGTATGGATCAAATCCAAAACCTTAGTGGCACGTTCCATAGTTCCTTTAAAAGGAACTTTGGACATTTTTCCTTTGAGACAGGATTCGCAAGAAGTTAACTCCTTAAGATCATTTTCAGAGAATGATCCTAAAGTGTTTATCTTGCTAATTCTGTTCTTGGAAATGTGTCCTAATCTAGCATGCCATAAGGGAGCTGAAACTTTGTCATCTCTCTTACGTTTAGTTTCTCGTTGTATATTCACAATATTGATATTCTGAGTTAGATAAAGTCCATTACTTAGAGTACCGATGTGAACGGAAGAGTTGTTCCGTTTGATAAAGTATTTACCATTCTTAATATAAGTTTCATAACCTTCACAATCTAATATTGGAACTGAAATTATATTACGAATAATGCTCGGTACATAAAGGACTTTATTTAAGATTAACTCAAAACTACCTAAATCTAATCTAATTGTGCCTAAAGCTCGAGCTTCAACGTTTGAGCCATCGCCGATCTTCAAGACACATTCTCCTTCTTTGAGTTGTTGGACTTCACTTAGCATCTGTACATCATTACAGATATGAGTTCCACAACCGGTATCAAGTACCCAAGAACTAGAATTGATAGAAAGATTTATTTCAACGAGAAACATACCTTTCTTTAGAGTAGCCTTGTACTCTGAGCAGTTTCTCCTCCAATGTCCCGCTTTGCCACAATGGAAGCAAACATCCTCTTTCTGATCACGCTTCTTCTTTTGGGCCTTCCCCTTCGAAACACCACCAGTGGGCATAAGGGGTTTCTTCTTCTTCTTTTGGTCTTTCTTGCCCTTACCTTTAGAAGGCCCAGAAGAGGAAGATGGAGCATTCACCATCAAAACCTTATTGTCTTTCTTGATCGTGCTTTCAGCAGTCACAAGCTGACTAATCAACTCAGCTACAGTAGCACCAGCATGATTCATATTGAAGTTAAGGACAAATGGGTTGAAGGATGGTGGGAGCAAAGCTAGCAACAAATCCACTGAAAGCTCATCTTTCAGTGGCATGTCCATGGAAGCAAGTTTCTCAGTTAGGGCGAGAAACTTGAGTCCATATTCATGGACACTTGAACCTTCCCTCATTCTTAAGTGGAACAATTCCTTTGAAGTGTTATACCTTGTAACACGTTCATGAGGGCGGTAAAGTTGCTCTAAGTGGTCGTAAATCTCCCAAGCGAATTCCATGGCCTCATGTTGCCTTTGCAAGTCCGGAGACATGTTAGCCAACATAAGGCAACGGGCTTGGAGATTATCATCCTTCCACTTCTGAATCGCGTCCCGCTCGGCCCGAGTGGGAGCCTCCCCTTCGAAGAGAACATAAGTTCTCTTCTCAGAATCCAAAATGATTTTTAGATTCCTCAGCCAATCAGAATAGTTTGGAACAGTCAACTTGTTTGACTCGAGGATCGATACAAGAGGGTTTTTGGTTGCCATTTCAAAACACGTAGAGAATCACAGAATCTACGACCTAAATGGTAAAACAGAGAACTAGTGAGCATGCTGAATTATAACGATATACAAAAGATAAGGTCTTTAATCTAATGTAGCTCCCACTGTTTTTCAAAGATCTAGAATTCCCAAAGATCTAAGAGGAACACGTTTCCCAATGGGTACTAAGATCCTAGGCATTTTACCTCGAACCCACGACTCGCGGACATTCTAAGTAAGAACCCCAGGTAGGTACAACTTACCAATTCTAACACCTTTAGAACTCTTAGTAATTGTTTTTGCATCACCTATCTTTCAATATGGACCCACAACTCATGCGGCATCCATACTTACTTAGGCGTAAGCTAGACCCGTCAATCATAAGATCATGATCAAAACTTAGTTCGAACGACCCACGACTCGCGGACATCGCCCTTACTAAAATTGATCACGAAATATTGATCATTTAAAATGATCAATTAGGTAACTAAGAACTAATAAGCTCCACTAGCTATCCCAGGACTCGCGGACAATAACTAGCTTCACTTACTAAACTTAAAACCTATTGATGGAATGCTAGGAATTTAATTCAAAATTTGCATCTTGAATTAAATACCTATTTGTTCGAAATTAGCTTAATATTTAATGGGAATTTTCGAATCAACCGGAGAGTTGTCCGGTTCGACCTCACCAACATATATGTTATCCAATTTTATTAGTCTTGATTAATGCAAGTACACTTAAATGCATTTCAAACAAGCACATAAGCAGATAACATGTCCTAGCATGATACTAACATGTAATGATCATAGGTTCTACCTATCTTATGCGTGATATGTGGGAGCCACTCCACAATCACAAGTTCTAACATACATGGCACATAAACAGTTTAAATCACATAAGGGAAAACGGTAACAAAATACGAGCCCTATCTCTATTACATTTTTTTACAATTGAGATTCTCCTCCCTAACATTTTGAGAGGTCTTCACTTATGGCCTCCTTGTTACTTGAATGTGGTCCATCTTACTCCATGGGTGCATTGTCTCCAAAATGAAAATAAAACCTCACCACCTATCTCTACTCTCAAATTACAATAAAAGGAAAAAGACATAAAGTAATAAGGCTCAATCTTCATATTGGCCTTAGACAATTACACGGGGCACACCCCGGCCTCAAAACAGTAATATGGAAAGCCACATAATAAATCACATAACAGTACGCACATAAGTGAGGCTCCAACCTCAATTGAAAAACGCAACTATAGGGCTCCAACCCCAATTTAAACCATCCATGTGCATAAATTAAAACCATACATAGATCTAAACCCATGATCACCTAACATGCTTTTGCAAGAATTTAAATTTAACCAATAAATTAAAATTCTCGCCTTAAGCTCTAATAGCTTAAAACATGACTTAGATGCAATTCTTGTTCAAGAGCCTTTTCTATAAAACCCGAAAAACAATGAACTAATAAAATTCCAATTAATTTCTGAAAATTAATAATTTTATTCTTTCAATATTTTCATAAAATAAAGTTTGTAATTTTTACAAAATTTAAATCGCTTAAATTTTCGAAATCTCAATTTAAACAATTATTTCAAAAATAATTCAAATTTAATAAAATAAAATTTTTTAAGAAAAATTAAATCGGGATTGGATTGGACTAAACACGAAAATCAAGATCGCGAAACGAAGGGCCCAGAACGGACTGCACGCCCACCCGAGATAAAGCCCGACAGACGCGCAGCATCGCGCGCATGGACGTGCGCACTAGCGCTGCGCGCATCAGCTGGGCGGGGATGGGCGGGCGTGGCCGGCAGGCTCCCGCACGGTTGCGGGAGGAATGTGCGGCGTGCCTAGGCGCTGGCGGGCGGCAGCGGCGGGCAGTCCCGTGCGGTTGCGGGACTACTGGGCGGGCGCGCGCGTGCCTGGGCGTGCTACGCCTTAGCACGTCCAGGCTCGTGTTTTCGTAACGCGATTTTATGTTTCGTACTTTTAGTTCAAAACCAACAACAATCCAAAATTCAAAAAACACGATTTCAACAGATTTGAATCCAAACGTTTTTCAAAAACACAATTTAAGAAAACAGTTTCAGAAATTCAAGAAAAATTACAGTTTCGTAATTCAGGCTTTCTAAAAGAACTCATGAATACCTAATTCGCATCCAAGCTTAAGAATTTCTACCAAATTCAGAATAATTGAGACGAATCAGAAACACGATTAACGAGGTGGCTCCGATACCACTTGTTGGGAAACACGAATCAGAAAGCAGCGGAATTTAAAAAAAAAATTTCCCAACAAAAGGATCTAGGACTCGCAATCGTGTATCCAAATTCGTAGGGATTAGAAACTTACTTTCTTAATTAACTTTCTTGAAGCGTTTCAAGCCACCCAAGAACGCTCTTCTCGCTGTTTGATCCCCTCTCCTTGGTAAAGCTCGAATCTTCAAACTTCTAACTTGAAGCTCTCTAGAGATAGTCCACCAACTTGACTACAATCTAACTAGTAAGGATGCTAGTTCTCTAGTTAGTGTTTAGGCTTAACGTAGGGTTTAATTTATCTTGGAGAAAGGATGGTGTTCAACACATGAACCAAAAGAAGATCATCAATTAGCCTCAAGGGGAGCTCGAGCTCCCCTATATATAGGAAGGAGGGTTGGCCGAAAATCCTAGTCCTTATGGGCTAGGGTTTTGGTCTCTCTCTCCTATTACTTGATCATCAAGTATTTTCCAACTTTGACTTTGAATTCTAATTCAAGTCAACTTTTAAGAGAGCTAAAATATCCAAACTATTTTTGGATAATTTTATACTTTATTTATTTAAAATAAATAACTTATTTTATCTAATTAATTAATTCGTAATTAATTAACTAGATTATTTTTCTCCAAAATAAGACTTTCTTTTTAATTCAAAATTAAACCAAAGTCTATTAAATAATTAACAAATTAATTATTTAGTATATATATATTCACGTGAGACACGTGTCATAATGACACGTGTCACTCACGTGACCCACACGTGTGGTTTCACACGTGTGGACCCCTCTCGGCTTGATTAACTCGTTTAATCATTTTAAAGCCTCAACTCATGTAACCAAGTTGTTGTGTGTGACCCTCTAGGTTCTCAATTCAATTAGCAGTGAACCTAATTAATTAATTCACTAATTAATTAATCAGTCCACAGATTAAATGACTATAGTCTAGCAACAAGTGTTTAACCCCTAGCTGAATTGGAATGTTCGGATTCGACAGAACCTTTAAGTCATTGATTCATGTGAGATACAATCCTCCTACTTACTATCTCTCAACCAAGATCTAGGGTAAGGGAATAATCAGAACCCTAATAATCCGGTCTTAAAGCTAAGTGCATTTCATATCCATTTAATCTCATTCCAAGAAACCCTTTTCTTGATGTCTTGATCTACTGCCTTGGCCAAGGACTCCATATGGCATATGAATGACTTACACAATAAGAGATCACCTTGCAAATGCAAGTGTAGGTCCTTTCTTGATTCTCATTCACTTTCATGAATCACTTGTGCAGCCCAGCATAAGCCTTGAATCAGTTGTCTAAGGCGACACCCTTTAAAGCTTATACCTAAGACTACAGAGTTAACTCATAAAGTGACAAGGAACCTCAAGTCTTAAGGATCAATTAATCACATCAATGACTCGTGAGATATTTCCTAATCTGGAAGTTTCTATTTCCTGAAATAGAAACTTCCTTTCCCATTTGGAATGTTCTCACACGGGGCACCTCAGTCAACTTACTTATTAAAGTAAGCACCCTCATGTATCACGCACGTATCAACTATACACTTTGCACCTCCATGAAACAAGGTGGTCCTTCTTAAGGGCGTGATCCCACGAGCAAGCCTTAGAGGAGTCAGGTTGACACTCCCACTGTCGGTAGGACTCATCGGCTTGGAGTATTTTACTAATCATGACTTATGTGATATAGGGCTCGTTTCATGAACCATTTCACCTAAATGGTAGAGTCCTAAAGTCATCAGGATTAGGGGAGTTCTTATACATGCACAGATAAAGTAAACGCATACCAAACAAGAGCATATAAAGAAATGTTATCTCAATTCGTTATTTCATTCAAAGATTGTCGGTGATTACAATAAGGAAAAGCACAAAGCGGATATACAATCGGCTTTCTAGGGCACTATTCCTAACATTATCTCCCCCCCTTCCTTATCAAATTTCTTTTAATTGTCGCTTCGCTCAAGATAAACCTCCTTATAGCTTTAGAAATCTCCATCTGAGAACTTTAAGATACTACAGACTTCGTCCACATGGTTCTGATAGAGGGAAAAAAAACCACTTTTCTTGAAGTTTCCCGGCCAACTCTCCCCCTTAAGAAAATAAAACACATACATATATGTTCCGTCTCATTTCTTGAACTTGTTCTACCATTTCTCAAATCAAGGAATCTCTTCTTCCTAATTCTCTTGAAGTACCTATGACCTCCGATCTTGTTCCCGAAAATTCCTCTATCCCGGTGGAAAATCGAAATGAACACAAAGTCCACCATCCCTTCTTGAATGCTCACCTCCGGTTCTTGAATCACTTAACCTTTTCTGAAATTATTCTCACAAAAATTTTATCCAAATCTTGAAGGTTATCAAATGTCAAAGTCTTCTAATTCTTTCCCCTTCTTCTGTTTCCAAGAAATCCCATTGTTGCGACTCTTGAAATTGTGTTGCTCCTAGTAGAATAGCCCACTTACACAAAATTCCAAATTTCAACTCATCCCCAGTTGATTCTTCCTCTTCGACTTTTCATTCTTATTCATTGAGCTCGTGTATCAATTCCTAGTTTGAAGAATCTCAATTCTATCTAGTGTTTCCTTGATATAATTGATTCTAACCATGCCACTTGGCCGAAAATTTTCACGTTACTCTTGAGACGATTGACAGGGGTAACAACCCACTCCTATCACTCGAACTCCCGATTACTTCTCCGACCTCCAAACACTACTAGAAAAACAGCCTGTAATGACGCCCTGTTATGATGCTTTTATTTTGCCGTCTCCAAAAATAACCTGTTGTGACGCTTTTTCATTAATTGAAATTTTATGTTTATTTTTATTTACATATTGAATATATGTTGAATATATTATTAAATGAATTAAAATTGTTAAGACATTTTTGCACTTAGCGTCACAATAGGTAGAATATATTAAGGCGCTATAATAAAAACGTCCTAATATCGTGTATTATAGTGACGCTTTATTTTAAAAGCGCCTTAATATAGTTAAATATAACCATCTCTTATTCATGTTGCTAGCTGAAAAAAAGGAGGGAAACATTTAGGCGAAAAGGAGGGAAGAAATGGGGGGAAGAAAATCGGGAGGGAAGCTTCACTTTCCACTTTCAGCTTCAATTTGAACACTACACTTTCCAATATTGATAGATTTTCACCTGAAGAGAAGAAATTGCAGAATCACCGAATCGAAAGAACTTCGCCTTCTGGGTTTAGAGAATTTCAACGTTTTTACCTCCGAAACCAGTTTCCACCGACGACGCTGTGGATCGCCGGCACCAGCCTCTACCGCCAGCCGCATCCTTAAAGTGAGTATGAAACCCTAACCCTGATTTTCCCCTTTCTGCGTTTTCACATCTGGAGGACTGATTGTCTTCTTGCTCGAAGTACAAGGCATTCACAAGCTGCCCAAGAACTGAGACAAGAACGAAGGTCTGAAGCCCCTTTTCGCTGAAGATTCTGTATGGCAAGGTCAGTAGCTTACTCAGACAAGAAGAAGTGTTACTTGTTTGGTTGGGGTTTTTAAGCTTGATTTTGTATGTTTATTTGGGAATGCAGATGGGGGTGGGGTTAATTTTTTATTTTAAGCTTGGGTTGGTTGATTGCTTGAGTTGTTTAGTGATAATGTTGAAGAAATCTTTGTTCTGAGAAGATTTGAGTGCATAATCAATTTT
Organism: Lantana camara; assembly: GCA_037501455.1. Classification (NCBI taxonomy): domain Eukaryota; kingdom Viridiplantae; phylum Streptophyta; class Magnoliopsida; order Lamiales; family Verbenaceae; genus Lantana; species Lantana camara. The sequence continues at coordinate 88,835,982 of CM074859.1, read as the reverse complement.
GTGGGGTTTATAAGTTAAAAGAATGGAGCTTTGCATGTTTGTAGATCCAATGCCCATCTGTAAATCCGTGTTTTTACTGGAGATATCCTTAGTAAATTTTTATGATTCCTGAGGTTAGGGTTGTTCTGAAAGTAAAAATCGTAAATACAGGATTTATGATATTGTTTGTGTAATTTTTCCTGCTCTTTCTTGTTCCCTATTGATTTTGTTTTGCACAGGTAATCACTAACATTTTCATTTGTCTAAATTTTCTGGAAATGAAACCTTGTAGATTGTCTATTTAGGCCTCTGGATTTACAACCATGCATGAGCTTGTGTGTACTTTGTAATTCTTGTGAAACCTAATATTGCAATACTTGATACATATGTTTTACCAAATATATGTTGTTCTGTAAAAAACCTTTTCAATGTTCTGATGCGGATAAACTTTGAAGCAGTTTGGCTTGGAAAATAAAGAGTAACTTGCTAATTGGCGTCAAATTCATTGGAGTGATTTAATCAGTACTGAAGTCATACAGTAATTGTGAAGGTAAGATTATTTTCTCTTGAGAGCTTGTTACTTCTTTTGTTGTTGATTTATTGCAAAGATACACTGAGGTGTAGTACTATGAAAATACTACTTTGTTCAAAACACATACGTTATTGCAGTCTTTTGTGGTTGCGTCAGTTAGAAGTAAGTTATGGTTTGATGAATTAGTCAAAAAAACCTTTGGATATAACCCTGTTGAAACTGTACAAGTGTGTTTTTTGTGCAGTTTTGCACATTTATTGCAAATGTCCGAACTTACGCTGAAAGTTTACAAATAAGACAAATTAACTTGTAAGTTTATGCATAACTTGAGGATAGTATAATAGATTATATGTAGATATTAACTGAATTTAGCAAATAAAATCCAATGTAGTCTTTCTTTCTTTTAAACAAATAGGGAAAATCAAACTTTGGATCACATGAATTATCAAAACGCTTCAAGTCTTATAACTGTGAACTGTAATGAATGTTGTTAATACAAGCTCGTAGACCTAGTAGAAGAATATTGCGGGAAAGAAAGAACAGTACTGAATGTGTTTTGTGTATGGCCATATTGAGAGGAATATGACATAAAATGTGATTCAGTTTTTTATAACTCTTTCTTAAAACTACAAATTACTATGTATTGATGTTACTGTTGTCTTCACCATTTTTTGGCCCTAATGAAAAGCAAACCAATTTTGATAAATTGAATGTAATAAATAAGCAGCAATAGTAGCATGGTCTGGTATTGTATAACCAAGCAGAATTTATTAATCTCATATGGATTACAACAAGATATATAAAGCTAGAGCTAGATCCCATGTGAGAGTAATATTGCATTTTCTTTGGCTTAGACTTTACGGATTGTTTGTACTTGTCAGTGATGTGATTGGTTAGTTTGAGCAGTTACTATGCCAAATACCAAATCTTTTTTTGTGTTAGAGTAACCTCAAACCTTAGGTGTCAAAATTTAGACCATAAGAAGGTGTTTTACAGAACTTAAAACACCATGCTAACCAAGTTATGATAATCACTTCATAAATAGTACATATTTCTGATTAAATATTAATTTCTGGTAGGATAGGCTTATATTGTGTTTTGTTTTTATTTGTAGATAAATCCCACTCTTGTCTCTGTTGAAGCTCCAAAATTGAAATTGTCGTCAGTTGGAAGGTAACTACTTTCGGTGAATAAATAATATTATGGATAGGACATGGATGAACATGCATAGGGCTAGTAATGAATATCGAAATGGGGTGAAATATTTTTTGGATACTTCGTTTTCAAATTCGAATGGAGCTAAAATTTTATGCCCTTGCAAGAAATGTAAAAATGCCTTATTAAAAAGTAGGAGCATTGTCGAAGAGCATCTTATTTGGCATGGGTTTTTATCCGGGTACACTAAATGGGTATTACATGGTGAGTTGTCGTCTAATGGTAGGCCGACAGAGTATGTGTATGATGGGCAGAATTCATCCAATAATATGTGTGAAATGTTAAACGATGCTTTTGGAATGCAAGATAATATGGGTAATACTGAAGGAACACCGAGAGTTGAGGAACATGATAGACCTTGTAAAGAAGCTGAAAACTTTTATAAACTTATGGAAGATGCTGAACAAGAACATTACCCGGGCTGTAAAAACTTTTCAAAGCATTATTTCATTGTTCGAATGCTCCAAATCAAGTGTCTAGGGAATTGGAGTGATAGTTCCTTTACGATGATGCTTGAATTGTTAAGGGAGTCATTTCCAGAAGGTGTTCAACTGCCGAAAAACTATTATCAAACTAAAAAGATTTTGAAAGATCTAGGGTTGAATTATAAAAGAATTGATGCTTGTCGGAATGACTGTATGCTATACTGGGGGGTGAACGAAAGCAAAACCAAATGTGATACATGTGATGAGCCGCGGTGGATAACGGCTCCACCTGAAGCTAGTGTGGGTGATCGAGACAGTTCGTCTAAAAAATCTAAAGGGAACAAGAAGATACCTGCTAAGATGGTGTGGCACTTTCCGCTAAAGTCGAGGTTACAAAGACTTTTTATGAATAAGGAAACTGCATCCCTCATGAGGTGGCATGATACGGATCGCATCAAGGATGGTGTGATGAGGCATCCGGCTGATTCTCCAACTTGGAAAACTTTTGACTTCTTGCATCCTGATTTTGCAAATGATCCTAGAAATGTAAGGTTAGGCTTGGCGACTGATGGTTTCAATCTATTTAGAACGATGAGTGTAAACCATAGTACATGGCCTGTAATATTCATTCCGTATAATTTGCCGCCTGGAGACTGTATGAAAAAGCCATACCTGATGCTATCGTTGCTTATACCGGGGCCCTCTGGACCAGGGAATAACATTGATATATACCTACAGCTGCCTGTTGCAGAGATGAAGGAGATGTGGGAAGAGGGAATCAGTACGTAAGATGCGTCAAGTAAGGAAAACTTTCAACTACGTCCAGCTCTATTGTGGACAATAAGTGATTTTCCAGGCCTTGCAGCTGTATCGGGTTAGAGTACCAAGGGAGAATACGCATGTCCGGTTTGTCATAAGTACACAAACTCTGTGTGGTTGGATAGATCTCGTAAGTTCTGTTATATGTGCCATCGTATATTCTTACCTGAAGATCACCCTTATCGGAAGGATAAAAGTTCATTTGATGGAACTGTGGAGCATCGAACACCAACCCCATATCTAAAAGGTTCTGTGGCATTTGACGAAGTAAAGCTTATTGAGAACAAATTTGGGAAAAAGGTTGGTGACCAGAAACTGCCATATAATTGGAAGAAGAAGAGCATTTTCTTTGATCTACCGTATTGGGAGACGAATTTGGTGAGACACAATATTGATGTTATGCACATTGAGAAGAACGTATGCGACAAGGTGTTATATACATTGTTGGACTCGGACAAGTCAAAGGATAATTACAATGCTCGGTTAGATTTGCAAATTATGGGTATAAGATCAAAACTCCATCCTTTTCTTGATGAGCTAGGACAGGAATGGCTACCAGCAGCATCCTTTGCACTGGATAAGAATGAAAAGGAAAGATTTTGCAAACTTTTGAAGAGTGTTAAAGTTCCAGACGGTTATGCTTCAAATATCTCAAGGTGTGTTCATATTAAACCACCCAAGATATTTGGCTTGAAGAGCCATGATAGTTATGTGTTGATGCAGCAATTGATACCGTTCGCACTACGTAAACTGCTTTCGAGGCCAATACGTAAATCATTGATTCATTTGTGCCGCTATTTTACAGAATTGTGTTCGAAGACACTTAATCCGAATGATTTATCCAGGTTGGAAAAAGAGATTGCTATAATTCTCTGTCAGTTGGAGAAGATTTTCCCGCCTTCTTTCTTTGATATCATGGTACATTTGACTGTACACTTGGTCACTGAGGTAAAGATGGCTGGACCAGTCCATTATCGTTGGATGTATCCCATTAAAAGGTACGCCTACATTTTATCATTTACTTATGCAATTTTGTTAAAGTTGGATGGTTATGTCAGATATTTCAGTCACGTAATTCATTATATTGTGAACTTTGTAGGTATTTGAGTACTTTAAAATCATATGTTCGTAACAGAGGTCGTCCGGAAGGATCAATTGCAGAAGGATACTTGGCAGAGGAATGTTTATCTTTCTGTTCTCTATACTTTAATGAAAATATTGAAACAAGGCATAATCGACCAAGTCGTAATGAGGATGATATGTGTGCAACAAGCACTGCAAGTATTGATATTTTCTCAGTTACTGGAGCCTCATTGTGGAAAGGAAAGCCTATTGTATTGAATAATGACCAACTAACAAAAGCTCACCGGTATGTCTTATTCAATTGCGATGACATTCAACAATATAGAGAGTAAGTTACCGGAGCTAAATTTTTATTTTCTAATTCTACACATATTGTTCACTGCAGATTCATGTATTACATAGTAACAAAATAATTTTCTGTTAATTACTCAGGGAACATGAAGCTCAGGTCAGACGCAAGAAGAATCGGTCGAGGGAACATGAAATCAGAAGAATCCATAGTGATTCCTTTGCTGCGTGGTTTAAGGATCGGGTAAGTGATACCTAAAGTATTATGTAATGACCTTTCTTATCTAGCTTTATGCTGTATATTTATATATTATTCATTATTGCAGTTTGAAGAACTAAGTTCCGAGGGAAATGATCCAAAATTGGTTGACATCAGCAGGCTTGCAAGGGGCCCTATCCCTGTTGCAACTGAATATAAGGGATATAAAGTGAACGGTTTTCGATTTCATACTAAGGCCGTAGAGAGAACAAGAAAAACTCAAAATAGTGGGGTGATGGTTAAAGCCAATACAACAAGTTTTGCAAGCAAGAAGGATATGAGACCAATCCATCAAGAGTTGGCGTATTATGGCATTGTAAATGACATAATCGAACTAGATTACACGGGTGGGAGAAAAGTTGTGTTATTTGCATGTGATTAGGTCTCTAAGGGAAACAAACTGAAAGAGGACATTGATGGATTTACATTGGCGAATTTTGCAAGTATAAAGCGCCAAAATGAGCCTTTCGCACTCGCATCCCAAGTTGAACAAGTTTTCTATGTAGATGATCCCACCGAGAAGGATTGGAAGGTTGTGATTAAAACAAAAGCTAGGGATCGGTTTGACGATGGCGAAAACTTGTCGACTGATGAGATTGACACGATGTTACAGAGCACAACTAGTCAAAATATTCCAATGGAAGAAGAAGAAGAAGAAGAAGAAGAAATCGAATGGATTCGTGAAGGAGATCTAAGAATTTCTGTAGCTGATTTAGAAAATGATGGCTTTCAGGAGATTTAGGATGAATCTATGTGAAATAATAGTTTTTGCTTGTTCATTTCTTGATTTCTGTTTTTTTACATGTTTATTAAACTATATAATTATGCTTTTTCTATATGTTCTTGGGTTTTATTTATATTCGTAGGTATGAGACGACCTAGACGTGGCCGAGCCAACAAAACTGCAGTCGAGGAACCTGAAGCGCCGCCTCCCAGTTTGCACGATGAAGAAGACGAAAATACAGGTCAATTAATTTTTGGCATTTATCTTGAAATTTCAATAAAAAATAGTTAAACCATCAGTGTATGACTATATTATATATCCTTAGATGCTGCTAGACGCAATAAACGCGGCAGAACTGGTGTTGAAAGCTCTGTGACAGAAGTTCCCTTGAATAACCCTGATGTTGAGGTGGCTGATAATGCAGGTATGCTTGGAGTATGTGGTTTTGCACATTTTATATTGCTAAATGTTTTGAACTATCAGTACTTGATTATTGTAACATATTTGTAGGATGTATGGTTAAGGCAAAGACTCGAGGATGTACTAACATGCCACGTGTTTGGGCTAGAAAAGAGCAAGTCGAAGTGATGTTTGATGCTCTTGGAAAGCCAATAGGTCCAAACAAAAGTGAGTACGTTGAGTTCATCGGTACTTTAGTTAGAAATGGATCCCTACTTCCACTTGACTATGAAGATTGGCATAAAGTACCGATGTCTGTTAAGAAAAATGTGATCGATCTGGTAAAGGTAATGCTGTACTCCTAACTTCTGAGGTTACTGTGATTAATATTCATAATATCTGAGTTTTCTGATGACATAGCTAATATCACTTAAAAATCATAGGAGAAATTTTGTGGATCATTTGACATTGAGAATGTATCTTGGGATATCTTGTCAAAGAGTTGGAGATATTTTGATCCAAACTCCTCACTGGAAGAAAACTTGCGCAAGCGGCCTGACACAGATGATGAGAGAGTTCTCCCTGATCAATGGAAGAGTCTAGTTATTTTCTGGAGCAGTGACAAAGCTCGGGTAAGTCTTCTGTGAATGAATAATAGTTATTGTTCATATTTTCCTTTCAATGAAGTTTATATCAGCTGTTGCATTCTTTTCAGAAAATTAGTGCTCAGAATAAGGAGAATAGGGCCCAAAAGAAAATGATGCACATAACAGGAAAAAGAAGTTTCTCCCAAATTAGAGATCAACTAAAGGTTTGGATATTATGTTTTTAGTTGTAGGGATAAAATTTCTGATTGGCATGTTTAATAACTATATGTTAATACTCAGAAAGAAGCAAAGACAGCTGGTAGTACAGAGAATGATGTTGTTGGCGAAAATGGAGACATAGAAGTTGGTTATGAACTGAGTCAGGTGGACTTTTTCGGAAAATGTTATACGAAGGATGGGTAGACTACCAATCCAACTGTAGCAGAAACATGGGTAAAATAAGTTACATTTCTGTTTATGTTTTCGTGCGCTTAAACATTCACTGCTTGAGTGTAGTATGGTTTGCTTTAGATTGAAATTAACATCAGTTTCGTGCTTTTATCATCAGCAAAAAATGCAAGACAAAAGAAAAGAGCTTGATCCTAATTCTAAGGATGTTGGGCCAAATGATATATTTTCTCAAGTTGTTGGAGAAGACAAATGGGGAAGAGTATGGATGTATGGCTACGGGATCTCTACCCCTGACGTATACGGTGATATCACTAGTAGAGGTAGATTTTCTCGAATGCATACGAGTTACAAGAAAGAACTTGAGGAGTTCAAGCAGATTGTACAAGAACAAAATAGACAAATACAAGAACTCCTGAAAGTTAACATGCAACGATCCCTTCTTAACTCTCCTCTAGAAGAAACAGGATTCCCTTCGTCGTCATCATCTCGATTTCATGCTCCCACATTCCGGCCCTCCACCACATCACCAATGAACAACATGCCTCTGCAGGTAAATAATTCATCATCATCCTTTCTTGCTATTATTGAATTCTAGGAGCATTTGAGGTTTCATGTGACTGGATAATGTTCTAGTGTCATTGTTAGTATCTTGTGCATTATGCTTGACCCAGAACTTTAGGGCAAGAACTTCTTATTTGCATTGAAATGCCTCCATTCAAACTTTGTATGAAGGATACATCTATGTAAAAAGATTGGTGCATTTCTGTATTGACACTTACAATTGATGTGGTAATGAGTGAAAATGACAAAGATTAGGGGCTGCATTTGTCTATTTCCTGTTGACATAGGGATAGTTTAGCTGCATTTTTCTGTTTCCTGTTGGCATATTGATTTGTCAGATGCATTTTTCTGTTTCCTCTTGGCATTTCTGTATTGAAACTTACAATTGATGTGGTAATGAGTGAAAATGACAAAGATTAGGGGCTGCATTTGTCTGTTTCCTAATGGCATACGGATAGTTTGGCTGCATTTGTATGTTTCCTGATGGCTTATAAAATAGTGCATTTGAAACCATATCACTGCTGCTCCTAATAGTGGCAGAGGCTAATGTACAGTTCACCATAAACATTGAACATCTTATTGGGACAGCTGAATAATATTTGTTTATGTGTGTGCAATTTGTTGGAGAGTGAATGGAATTTGCTGACATTAAGTCTACATTGATAGGTTGGGTCAAAAGTATTATTAAAGAGTGCATTTGATTCATCGAAAACTATGGCAATTGGTTGTATTCGAAGTTTAGATCCTGCGGACAGGGTTGGTCATGTTTCCTTGGGAAGCAATTGGTGCGAGGCAGTCATCAACGTTGCAGTGGACGCAGATGAAGAATTACTTCGTCCAACATCACATTTCAAAACGATTGGTGATGCGATTGGGGAGGTTGTTCCATGGCCAAAAAATATGGTATTCAAACTTCATTAGCTTTAACAAAATTTATTTAAACTTCAGTAGCTCTGACTGTAACAGCCCTAACCTGGGCCGAGTTGGAAAAGGTAAAGTAAAGGGGTTATTCAAGAAGCACTTATAATCTCGGTCCTTATTTATTCTCTTCATGCATTACATTCTATGTGACTTATGTGCTTTTATGTGTTACACTTTAATTAAATGATCGTAGATTTAATTATTTCCTTTATTTAACTCGTACCTTGAAACTCTTCTCATAAAATCCTAGAATTCTAGTATTCATTCCCTTTTAGCACCTAAAACCCTTTCATATGCTTCAAAACCCATTCCTACAGTTTTAGGGTGGAAATTACGAAAATACCCCTACAGTTCAAAAATATTCCTACGTTCCCCGAAACACTTTCACTACCCAATATTGTAACCAAAAGAATCCTCACATTATTTCGAGGATCGTGATACTCTCCGTGAACCATAATTCCCATCCTAACTTCCGTAGTATCAAAAACCGGTGAAAACCCTAGCTTATGATTCGATCATCAATAAATCCTTACTCCTCTACTTTTTGATATTCAATATTATAACCAAAACGATCCTTAAATTATTTTATGAATTTTCATGCATTTACCAAAAATTCGATTTCACCATAGCATCTTTTATAAATATTTTCCTTTTAAAAATCATCATTTTATTTTAAACAATTAGCTTTTATTCAAAAGTCGAAATTATACTTAAAACGATTCTTGAATTTTTCTCTACATTATAGTGATTTTTCCAAACTCTAAACTTTATTATAGCTTCGTTTATATAATTTTCTCATGATTTTCATCAACTTTAGTGTTCATAATTTATAAACAAAAAGTCTAAATATTCCACATTTATAATCAAAACGAAGCTCGTTTTTCACTCATTCTTTCATTAATTTACTACTTCAACGTTTTACCTCTCGACTCTTGAATAAATTTTATATTATTTTTACATTTATTTTTAATCAAATGACATCATCCATGACCACATGGTCTTCTAGAAGGATTAAACAAATGAGCATAATTTCTCCACATTTCCTAGTTAATTACCTAGCATTTGTTCAACATATTATTTAACCACATCTTCAAATTAATCACCAAGCATTTGTATGAGTTAGGAGACATCCACATCTTCCATAAACTTTCATTTATTGCTTAAAGACCCCTCATGACTACCTATAAATACCCCCTTAAGCCTCATTTATAACTCACAAATCAACACACAAAATCACTCTCTTCTCTCCCCAACCTCACGCCATTCCCTCTCCCTCTCTCTCTAAGGTATGTTTTCTTCTATTATTTCATGCTTTATATTATATTCTTAATATAATAGTAATAGTAGCATGTCTAGGGTTAATTAAATTATGCTTTAGGAATTTTATTTTATGAAATATGTGCATAATTGTTAGTTAAATACAATATGTGCACATTATGGAATTTTATTTAATTAAATGCATGAATTATGATATGATATAATGTGAGTATGTATTTAAATGATTATGATCTTGTTTGATTAAATTCATGCCTAGAATAATTTATTTAGAATTATTTTTCATAGAAAGTTTATATATTTTGCTATATTATGCTTCAAATCTTATGTTATGAATATGAATATAATCAAGCATGTGTAGAACATTTTATGAATACTTGAAGATTTGAATAAATTCATGTTTAGGAATTTGTTTATGAATCATATTTCATGAAAAGTTTATATATTATGCTCATTTATTCTTTAATCTTATGTTATGACTATGAATTTGATCAAGAATGCCTAGAACATCTTATGGATATTCAAACATGATGAAGAACATGTTCTTGATGTTCTTGAAATATGTGTGTACCGTGTGCTAGTGTGTGTAAGTGTGTGTTTGATTTTATGTTTAAAAGTATTTAATCCCCTATGTTTAAATAGTAACCGTTTTTCAATAGTAACTTTGACTTTTGACTTTAAATATGAATTTTGACCAATAATATCATGTAGTAATTTCAAGAATTAATATAAAATAAAATTTGGTTTTATTTAAGAAAGGACTTTTGTCTAACGATTTCAAAATCGGGGATTAAATAATGTTTTCAAAATCGGGTTCACCTTTATCAAAAATAAACCTTAATTTGGATTTATAAATTGAATAAGAATTTCTTGGTTAATTCGGTTGTATGACTTTGGTATCAGTGTGTTTTATAATAATATTTCAATTCTAGATTACCGAATTTCCTGTACCTTACTGTTACTCCTTGTTACAATATGCCTTAATTGTACTCATTCATGTGTCGCATTAGTATAGAAAGAACCTAGTTCTCTAAGTCCGTAGTAGTTCACTACTTTCAGGAACTAGGTCTGGACAGTGGAACCCCGAATACCTTACTTGATTCTGTATCGTAGCAGGTGAGGTTAAAATATTTTCAACTGGGATCATGAGTCTACATATAAAATATTTTATTATTTATCCTAATAAGGATTCAGTCTTATTTTCCCTAATTATAGTATTATCCCCTTTCTGGGAAATATCTGATATAAGGATATCTATTATCCTATTATATAAAACAAAATCCTTGTCCGAGTATAAGTTACAAACATACAATACTCAAGTCCATCTTGGTGAGTATTGATATGATGTAACTCAATTCTGTATCCAAAATGCAAGATCTGTATCTGTATCTGTATCTGTTGGGCCCGGTGGTACGGTAGAACTAATAGCCGGGTGGCAAGGGCCATCGTCTATTACTATACCTGCCGCCAAATCTGATCTTAATGTTGGTTTAACTGGAGGTTAGTTATTCCACATTAAGTGACGGGAAAGGTACGTCCCTCCCTCTGTCTGTATCTGGATCTCGAGGGGTTGCTCCCGACAGATCATGGAGGAAGAAGGCTGGATTGATTCTGTTATTTCTGATTTTATCTAAGGAGTAAAGGATGGAGAACGCCTACTTGCAGGGCATTAATACTTTATTGTCGTATGGTTCATATTTTCAAGAATCTGATACCCAGTCCCCTTATTCCCTTTTTCTCAAAATAAATATGAACCAAATATTTGTATTGCTTATTATTTTATTGATTTCCGGTATAGTACTATTAATATATTATTTTATTAATAGTATCAAACTCCAACTTTTATAGTCAAACACTTTTCAAATATACCTATACCTATATATGTAGTCCCAACTACCCCCTCACTTAGTCACTTTGACTAATCCTCGCACTTTACAACTCATGGTTTCAGGTTTAACGGACGCTTACTAGAAGGTATCTTGAAGCCTAGTGTGTCTTCTCGTTAGCATAATAGTCAAGGTTATTTAGAATAAGTTATGCTTCTGAGCTTGTAATTATCTATTACGGCATGGTCACTACTTTTGATATCTATACTATGCCATTACTGGCTTATTTATTGCATTCCCCTATCATAGTTTTGTAAGTTTTTTTAAATTATAAAATTTCCGCTGCAGTGTGTTAATACTCTGATATTGTATAACACTGTCCGTTCGCCGGAGTGTTTCTCGGGTGCTAGGCCTCACATCCACTCGGGAGATACTTTGGTGCGGGGTTGTAGTGTATAGGGGCACTACAACTAAAGTGGTATCAGACCAACCGGGTTACTCTAGTACCCTAGGTGCTCTTTCTTGAAAAATTTAAGTTTTTCAAAAATACGACACTTTAAAATACTTTATTGTTACTCTTCTGCATGTTCATATCTCGAGTCCTAGGAATTGCTTCAAGATACCCGTAGGGCCGTTAGTGTATCATGCTTATTCCTTGTACATATTATGTGTTCATAACTTCAGTGTTATATTTGAATTTATTACTTTGTGTCAATCTGTGAATCATTATTTAACCTCCATGCATTATATTTTCCAATGCGATTGTGATTCTAGCATCATAATGTCACCACCAAGGACTCCACACAATCAGACACCATCAGCCACAACAACTCCTATAGGAGCACTAGATATAGCAGAGGCCTTTAGACAGTTTATGCAGACATACGTGCCAGTACCTAGTCATGGAAATGAAAGAACCTTGGAAAAGTTTCTTCAGTTTAATCCACCAAGTTCTTCGGGGAACCCAATGACCTTAAGGCAGAAAATTGGATTGCAAGCCTTGAAAAGATATATGAGGCAATGGATATTTACCCCGAAGATCCAAAACGAGTACAATATGCAACCTTCTTATTGGAAGAGGCAGCATTAAGTTGGTGGAAGCATGTCAAGCAGAGATGGTTGGATACCGGAATTCAAAGTAATTGGATTGAGTTCGTAAGGGAATTTCAGCATAAGTACATTCCTCAAGTAACCAGGGATGCTCGAGAGGCCGAGTTCATGAACTTAGTACAAGGGTATATGTCAGTAGCTGAATACGAGGCCAAGTTTGTTAGGTTAATACAATATGCACCACACATCTTGAGCGACGAGCGTCGCAAAACAAAGAGATTTGTTGATGGATTGAAACCGGACCTACGATGGGCATTAGCTCCTTTTGATATTGAGTGATATACCCGGGCTGTGGATAAAGCCCTAAACACTGAGGCAACACACAAGAGTATTCGCCTGAATTCAAAACATCAAGACCCAACTAATGATAAACTACCACAAGGAGAGAAACGAGTTGCCAGCCAAATTGCTCATATACAAAAGAAGAAATCTAGGCATACCCAACAACAATCCTCGCAAGTACCCCTAAAAGTCCAAGATGAAACCATTTGTGACTTCTGTCATGGGCCGCGACATACTGAAGAAAATTATTGGAAAAAGGCCGGCTTATGTTTACGATGTGGTAGTGATGAACACCAGATCCGTGAATGCCCAAAGAAAGCCAAGCAAGGGCAACCAAGGAGAGGAAAAATTATTGTCGGAACTTCAAGAAATCCATTAGGAAAAGGCAGGGCCTATGCTGTGGACGGAGATGTGCATCCCAAACCTTCAAGTAATGTGAAGGGTACGGTACATGTTCTTCACACGCCAGTTAAGGTCCTATGACCCTGGCGTCATGCATTCATTCATTGCATTACAATTATGTGCTTATTTATTTTCAGAGTGCCTTTTCTAGGGATTTAGGTCATTATGATATATATATAAACACTTCTCTTCTGGGCTAGTAATCATTCCTACCCCCTAGTTTATGAAGTTATTAATGACAAAATATGAGATCATCCTAGAAAAGGATGAAAAATACTATCAAAATTATTTTATGACAAAATGAGAATCTGAGGACAGATTCTTTTTAAGGGGGGTGGATTGTAACAGCCCTAACCTGGGCCGAGTTGGAAAAGGTAAAGTAAAGGGGTTATTCAAGAAGCACTTATAATCTCAGTCCTTATTTATTCTCTTCATGCATTACATTCTATGTGACTTATGTGCTTTTATGTGTTACACTTTAATTAAATGATCGTAGATTTAATTATTTCCTTTATTTAACTCGTACCTTGAAACTCTTCTCATAAAATCCTAGAATTCTAGTATTCATTCCCTTTTAGCACCTAAAACCCTTTCATATGCTTCAAAACCCATTCCTACAGTTTTAGGGTGGAAATTACGAAAATACCCCTACAGTTCAAAAATATTCCTACGTTCCCCGAAACACTTTCACTACCCAATATTGTAACCAAAAGAATCCTCACATTATTTCGAGGATCGTGATACTCTCCGTGAACCATAATTCCTATCCTAACTTCCGTAGTATCAAAAACCGGCGAAAACCCTAGCTTATGATTCGATCATCAATAAATCCTTACTCCTCTACTTTTTGATATTCAATATTATAACCAAAACGATCCTTAAATTATTTTATGAATTTTCATGCATTTACCAAAAATTCGATTTCACCATAGCATCTTTTATAAATATTTTCCTTTTAAAAATCATCATTTTATTTTAAACAATTAGCTTTTATTCAAAAGTCGAAATTATACTTAAAACGATTCTTGAATTTTTCTCTACATTATAGTGATTTTTCCAAACTCTAAACTTTATTATAGCTTCGTTTATATAATTTTCTCATGATTTTCATCAACTTTAGTGTTCATAATTTATAAACAAAAAGTCTAAATATTCCACATTTATAATCAAAACGAAGCTCGTTTTTCACTCATTCTTTCATTAATTTACTACTTCAACGTTTTACCTCTCGACTCTTGAATAAATTTTATATTATTTTTACATTTATTTTTAATCAAAATGACATCATCCATGACCACATGGTCTTCTAGAAGGATTAAACAAATGAGCATAATTTCTCCACATTTCTTAGTTAATTACCTAGCATTTGTTCAACATATTATTTAACCACATCTTCAAATTAATCACCAAGCATTTGTATGAGTTAGGAGACATCCACATCTTCCATAAACTTTCATTTATTGCTTAAAGACCCCTCATGACTACCTATAAATACCCCCTTAAGCCTCATTTATAACTCACAAATCAACACACAAAATCACTCTCTTCTCTCCCCAACCTCACGCCATTCCCTCTCCCTCTCTCTCTAAGGTATGTTTTCTTCTATTATTTCATGCTTTATATTATATTCTTAGTATAATAATAATAGTAGCATGTCTAGGATTAATTAAATTATGCTTTAGGAATTTTATTTTATGAAATATGTGCATAATTGTTAGTTAAATACAATGTGTGCACATTATGGAATTTTATTTAATTAAATGCATGAATTATGATATGATATAATGTGAGTATGTATTTAAATGATTATGATCTTGTTTGATTAAATTCATGCCTAGAATAATTTATTTAGAATTATTTTTCATAGAAAGTTTATATATTTTGCTATATTATGCTTCAAATCTTATGTTATGAATATGAATATAATCAAGCATGTGTAGAACATTTTATGAATACTTGAAGATTTGAATAAATTCATGTTTAGGAATTTGTTTATGAATCATATTTCATGAAAAGTTTATATATTATGCTCATTTATTCTTTAATCTTATGTTATGACTATGAATTTGATCAAGAATGCCTAGAACATCTTATGGATATTCAAACATGATGAAGAACATGTTCTTGATGTTCTTGAAATATGTGTGTACCGTGTGCTAGTGTGTGTAAGTGTGTGTTTGATTTTATGTTTAAAAGTATTTAATCCCCTATGTTTAAATAGTAACCGTTTTTCAATAGTAACTTTGACTTTTGACTTTAAATATGAATTTTGACCAATAATATCATGTAGTAATTTCAAGAATTAATATAAAATAAAATTTGGTTTTATTTAAGAAAGGACTTTTGTCTAACGATTTCAAAATCGGGGATTAAATAACGTTTTCAAAATCGGGTTCACCTTTATCAAAAATAAACCTTAATTTGGATTTATAAATTGAATAAGAATTCCTTGGTTAATTCGGTTGTATGACTTTGGTATCAGTGTGTTTTATAATAATATTTCAATTCTAGATTACCGAATTTCCTGTACCTTACTGTTACACCTTGTTACAATATGCCTTAATTGTACTCATTCATGTGTCGCATTAGTATAGAAAGAACCTAGTTCTCTAAGTCCGTAGTAGTTCACTACTTTCAGGAACTAGGTCTGGACAGTGGAACCCCGAATACCTTACTTGATTCTGTATCGTAGCAGGTGAGGTTAAAATATTTTCAACTGGGATCATGAGTCTACATATAAAATATTTTATTATTTATCCTAATAAGGATTCAGTCTTATTTTCCCTAATTATAGTATTATCCCCTTTCTGGGAAATATCTGATATAAGGATATCTATTATCCTATTATATAAAACAAAATCCTTGTCCAAGTATAAGTTACAAACATATCATACTCAAGTCCATCTTGGTGAGTATTGATATGATGTAACTCAATTCTGTATCCAAAATGCAAGATCTGTATCTGTATCTGTATCTGTTGGGCCCGGTGGTACGGTAGAACTAATAGCCGGGTGGCAAGGGCCATCGTCTATTACTATACCTGCCGCCAAATCTGATCTTAATGTTGGTTTAACTGGAGGTTAGTTATTCCACATTAAGTGACGGGAAAGGTACGTCCCTCCCTCTATCTGTATCTGGATCTCGAGGGGTTGCTCCCGACAGATCATGGAGGAAGAAGGCTGGATTGATTCTGTTATTTCTGATTTTATTTAAGGAGTAAAGGATGGAGAACGCCTACTTGCAGGGCATTAATACTTTATTGTCGTATGGTTCATATTTTCAAGAATCTGATACCCAGTCCCCTTATTCCCTTTTTCTCAAAATAAATATGAACCAAATATTTGTATTGATTATTATTTTATTGATTTCCGGTATAGTACTATTAATATATTATTTTATTAATAGTATCAAACTCCAACTTTTATAGTCAAACACTTTTCAAATATACCTATACCTATATATGTAGTCCCAACTACCCCCTCACTTAGTCACTTTGACTAATCCTCGCACTTTACAACTCATGGTTTCAGGTTTAAAGGACGCTTACTAGAAGGTATCTTGAAGCCTAGTGTGTCTTCTCGTTAGCATAATAGTCAAGGTTATTTAGAATAAGTTATGCTTCTGAGCTTGTAATTATCTATTACGGCATGGTCACTACTTTTGATATCTATACTATGCCATTACTGGCTTATTTATTGCATTCCCCTATCATAGTTTTGTAAGTTTTTTTAAATTATAAAATTTCCGCTGCAGTGTGTTAATACTCTGATATTGTATAGCACTGTCCGTTCGTCGGAGTGTTTCTCGGGTGCTAGGCCTCACATCCACTCGGGAGATACTTTGGTGCGGGGTTGTAGTGTATAGGGGCGCTACACCGACAAAATATGGTATTGACAAGTTAATTTTTTACAGGTTGCAAGGGCTCACGATTGACACAGACCGTTTGTAATCAGATTTACTTTCTTTGGATTTGAACAAGAATACACTAAGTATGTATTTATTGTAAGTGGTATTCTACCTTAACCTTTTGTCGTTTTTGTTGAATATGGCCAATGTTCATATACTAGGTACCTTTTGTAACTAATATTAGTTTGGATTGGGAAATTTGTAAACATATTAATATTCGGTTATTTGATTGTGTTTATTTAATTAAGTTGTCAATTAAATTACAACAATATAATAGAATAACAATAATTACGCAAATTCTATTTAAATATTAATATATGTTTAAATGAAACTTTATTTCGTGAGAATACATTCTATTATGACGTTATACGTCGTCGAAATTCAATTTATGGTGACGTTGTAAAGCGTCAACATGCAGTATATTAATACACTTAAAAGTGTTACAATAAATTTTATTAGGACGCTTCAACGCGTCATAATACATCGTATTAGGACGCCTCAATTGGGTCATAATATAATTTATTGGGACGCTTTACGCGTATAGTAATATGGTTAAAAGGATTATAATAACTTATATTAGGGCGCTTATAAGCGTCATAATACATGGTATTAAGGCGCTCCATAGCTTCATAACACAATTTATTGGGACGCTAAAGACGCGTCATATTAACATATATTGCCACGCAGTACAACGTCATAACAGAGTTTAATATGGCGCTTAGTGTTGACATCACACACTCTTTAACGACACCATAAAGCGTCACTAAATTCTATTATGACGCTTGTAAGTGTCATTTTACTAGTTAGTTAAGGTAGTTAAGGTTCAATTTATGACGTCATAAAGCGTCACAATATAGGCCTTTTAATGACACATTGTAAGCGTCACGTAATAAGCGTCACAATACACCTGTTGTCACGCCGAAACAGGTGACGCTTTTACTTGGTGTCACAATATCGAAAGCGTCACAATAACCTGTTTTTAGTGACGCTTTCTAGCGTCCCAAAACCCCCTTTTTCTGGTAGTGAAATGGCTCTTCCTCTTTATCCTTACATCCCCATAAATTCTTTGTCATAAGTCGGTTATGTCTCGATTAAAGTAATGGTTGATACATGAATTGGGGAGAGTTCCTATCAAGAAACACTTAACAATGCATGTCGGGTTAATATGCCAATGCATGTGTCACATTTGTAAGTAATAAAATACACAGGTTGGAAAAAAAATCAAGCTCAAATAGTAATGCAGATATAATTAAAGAAATTTAAATAATTTAAACGATGTATGATGCACGTGCTCATGAATGCGTTGAACCTGTCACCGTAGTTGCATCTTTTAGCTTGGCACTTTTCCTTGTTTGTTGATTTACGAGCTTGCCTTAAATTGATTGGCCATTTCCTGTTACCCACAGTCATCCAATTTTCTTCAAAACCCCCAACATCAACCCGTACATTGCCACATTTTTCGTAACTTCAATTGGTACCGTTCCATGACCGATATTGAAATCTCCTAAACCCAATTCTTTCTCAATTATCGATCTCTAAGTGTCATTTGGATCTTCCCCGTAGCTATCACCTTGATTACCATTTCGTTATTTTAACTGGTATAACTTTATGATCTGAAGTTGTGATTCTCGGATTTGAATTCTCCTAAACTCCTAAAGTTAATATCTTAGTTTCCTCCCAAGAATTAATTTCCAAATGTCTTCCGACTCATCCCCAAAATTAACACCTTAATCAAAGTTTCCTTATACCAACTTGTATAACTTTATAAATCAAAATGGTGACTCCTGAGCTTGAATCCTTCTTGAGTAAGGCTTTCTCGTTGATCCTTTACGAGTTCGAACGGTCGAATGAACTCATCCTTCAAGTATTCATAATTGAGTGCATAACCTCTCTCTAAAAAAACTATTTGCCTTTCTTTACTGTTTCCGTTCGTTGCTCGACCCTTCACCTTAAACATCGAATCTTTAGTACTCTAATTTACCACGAGCTTGCAATCACTATATTAGTCATTCTCTTCACTTTCCCCATCCGACATCTCTCTTAACCCGAAATCCAAAATATTTAAATTCCTTGTAGACCTACATCAATTACATTGTTGTTCAACTTTCCAATTTGTCACTCCCATGAACCTAAAATCGCTCCATTTCTTAAATTTTCCAAATTAATCCGAATCCTACTCCAAGGTCCAAAATGTTTCGATTTATCTCCTACTTAATTCCTAAATTTTCGACCTCGACCCGAATCATTTGAGTTACTTCCCTCTCACATCGTGATTTTGGTTCCAACTAGTTGAAGATCCTCACTTGTTTACACATCTGAACCTCGAATCATTAGTGCCCTCAAAGTCTCATTCCTTGAGTTAAGTAAGTCTCCTAAATTCATTGCCCCGCCGTTGATAGAAACCTCCAATCTTAAAACACTTTCGAGATTTTCTTCACTTTGCTTCTAAAAATAATTCGTCTGTTCCGAACCTTATCACTCGAACCATAATCCGTTAGAGAGAGAACCATAGCTCTTGAATTCTCGTGTGAAGTTTCCCCGGTGCATTCCTTACAACTCCAAATCTAGAGAAAGGGCTTGCGATAACATGGGATTGTAGTAGAAATTGACCGTGGTTTAATATGTCTTTATAACCTATATATCAAAATTAATTCAATGCTAAATGCATGCGGTTAATACATGCTCATGTCACATAATCGACACCAAAGGCATGGATTTGATGCAAAATGTAACAAATAATTCAACAAAGTGGAAATTAAAACACTTTGATCGCACAAAGTTCAAGCAAATTTTAATAGTAAGAAGTCAACGAGTAAAGCCAATAATCAATACAATGCGCAAGTTATCAAATAATTTTAAAGATTCAAGTAATCAAATAATTTCAAATAAAATGCAAGACCCTCAAGTTGTCAATTATTTCCCATGCCGTACGACTTAGACTCACAAGACATGGCACTAGAACCTTGATTTTGCAACCGGGCTTTGATACCACCTAAGATGTAGCACCTGGAACGCCGAGATGCCACACCCCTGCACTATAAGTCGATCTACATACGAAATGGATAGTCCGTACATGAACCAACCTATAGCGAACGGGTGATAATAAAAAAAACAATTTAGCTAGGCGGGACTAACCCTCAATTATATACCGCATGCATAACAATCAAAGAAAAGCATAATATAAGTCTATACCATCATCTTTGAAATTCATTTCTCATGATTCAATATACACAATTTCAAGTATACTAAGCCGTAGTTATAAAATACATAGGCATCAATAATGTGCATGAACCCTGCTAGACTCGAAATAAAGACCACTTAACTTAACTCGACTCCCGCCTAGCGCCAACCCTTGAAAACCTGAAAAGTGTGAGGTGTTAGTCTATGAAAGACTGAGCGAGGGGTTTATAAATAAATATTAGCGCAATTACCATGCAAGTCATAGTCTCGGGTAAGGTTTTATAAAAGGGAAGCAATATAAGTTCAATAATAAAATACAGCTCGCCCGAGATTACAACTAACCAATTTAGCAATACAACCGTTATCACTTCAATTCAATCAGTGGCCCGGCGAGTGAGGGCAATTCTCCAACCTTACTCCAACAGTGAACATTACCAATATTTAGATTATCAATGGTTAAGTGAGCATGCAAGTTATTACAGTGCACAATAAGCAGTTTCAGTCCCTTCTTCCTCCGGTGATGGCCGGGTGATCGGCCCGAACCATCCAATCAGACGAGGGGAGCGCGAACACTCAAACCCTCAGGTTCCCATCACCCAACCAAACCTCCTGGTGGGTTCCGGGTTAGTCCTATCAATCATGTGGAGAATGAGCACAAGGTTAACCGGCGACCCCTATGGTCGTCCCGGGTCCCCCTGACCCACACCTCCTGGGCCCGATTCAACATTCATTCATTCATTCTCGCCAATACATCAATCAATCAATCAATCAATCAATCAATCAATCCGTTCGATCTGTGAAATCAGTTGAAAATCAATAGATTTTGCAAAACTAAAGATATATAGATAAATTTTGGCTTAAAACGTCACATAGGGTTATATGGGTTCTTTATATCTAGAAATTAAACCTCACCTTTACCAATGAAAGAACTTAAGGATACACCCTACTGAGCATGCTCCTTGTCACCTGGAAAGTGATCTGTGTAACAAGGACAAGTGTACGTAAGACTCAACTCGTATGAACCATTTACGACGCACGGGAAAGTCATGATCAATTTGTCACGCAATATCAATTAATGAATGTCAAATAAAAGTATAATTATCAATAAACCAAGTATATAACTCATATAATCCACATATGGGATCCAAGGAAGTGAAAGGAATGCAATAAGAGAGGTTTTGGTGAAGTTGGACAAAAGTTGACAATTTTAGGAATTGCACACACTGAAGGAAAACTGGAATATCTTTAATTCTAGAAGTTGGAATTGAGTCTTGTTTGTTGAGAATGAAACTATACACAAATACCTTTCCGATGATATATGGCACGTTTTCTAGTTCAAAGCGAGGAGAAAATGGCATAAGCTTGAAGTTAGGCGAGTGCAGTTTGTCGGGAAAGTGGCGACACCTAAAAGAATTGATTATATCTGGCAAACTAGATAAGATATTGAGATGATTCTAATTGGAGGTTGTTCTAGACTTAAATAGGATTCCAACGGTTCACAAATCAGGTCATTTGGAGTTCGGATGAGGGAGTACCCGACCGGGTAAAGTTCAAGGGAAAAATTCCCCCTCCGGGTAAAGGGGTCCAGAAGCTCTACGGGACAAAAGTACCCGCCCGGGTACCCTTCCAGAGTTGGAAAAAGGGGCAAAATAGGGGTTGCTTCGGAGGAGAAAGAAAAGGGATCAAAACCCAAAACAAACTCAACCAAAATGCTCCAAAACAATCATATATCATGCATATAACTTGGAGACATCATTAAGTTAACATTTAATCCAAGGAAACATGCTTAGATCATCAAAATTCATCATTCAAACCCTATATATATCATGATATTCAACTTCCAAATAACTCAAGAATTAAGCATGGAATTCAAGGTTAAAGTTCATAATCATGCTTCTAATCTCAACTAACCAAGAAATCACATCATATTCATCAAACCCTAGTTTATATATATTCAAGAGATTCAATCAAGTTCTCCATCTATACCTTTAATATACAAGAAAGAATGGATAAAATGATGAAGAGATGATGATGCTTCCAACTTATGCAATATTCCTCAAGATCAAGCTTGCTATTGAGATGAAATATTTCTCCTTTCCCCCCTTGGTGTTTTGATCGACATATGTAGGTGTAAGTGTGTGTATTTTTGTATGAAAATGATGAATGAGAGAAAATGAGAGAGATGAGATACATATGATATAATATATCCTCCACTAAAGTGTATGAATCATCACTTTTTGCATTCTAGTCCCTCAAGAATATGAATGCATGCACTCAAGTCTAATTCCATGGAAAGTGAGTATCTAACTCCATTTAAGTCATGCAATTAAATCCACACATTTACATATATGAGCATTTAAGGTCATATAAGAGCATTTAGTCACATTAACAATTAATTCATAAAAGCTCATGGAAATATTATGCATCTAATGTTATGAAAAATATATAACGTATCACATAATATCAATTAAGCACATTATCAATTATTTCATGTAAATTTTACGTTAGGGATAATTCACATAAATGCATAGAAATATAATACATATAATATTATGAAATGTAGATAAATTATCACATAATGCATAAATTGAAAACGGGGCGTTACAGCCTCCTGACAGGGTAAATGGATCAGTATCCACTTTAAAAGATTTCATGGTGAAAACCATATTATCTTATAGGCTATCTAGGAATGCGTTCTGAACTTATCGAGTGAGGAGATTTCACTCGTGTACTATCTCTTAAGATTGACCAAGTTTTATCAGAACGATTCGTTTCTTCCTATTTGTGGCATGGGTTATGGCCTCAAACCCTTTGAAGTCTTTTGGGCTTACCTTTCTTCTCTCTTAGGAACGATTCCCAAAGAAAGGTATACTCTTTAAAACAAACAACATTTGTTCAAAAGAATCGTAGAAATAATATTTTATATTATTTGCATAGACTTGAACTAGCTTTAATCTTATCTCTCAATTTCTTCTTCAATTAAGAAGGCACAAGAGAGATACATTCTTTAGAATAAACAACATTTATTCCAAAGAGTTGCAAAAGTGATATTATATATATTGTTCATATAAACTTGAACTTGTTTCAAGTTCATCTCCCACTGTCTTCTTCACTTAAGAAAACTCTCACTGTCCTCTTCATATAAGAAAACAATCCCAAAATTCTAAGATAAGAATTATTAGGGAATTTTGAATGCCACAATTCATAGTGCATTTAAAGGATTGATTTGGAATGCGCAAGATTCAAAATCCTAACTGCGTATTTTGAAGTGTAAGTTCAGAATAAAGGTAAGTCAGTGAATCTTAACAAGGAACGAACCATATGCTATAGGGTTATGTCCCTTCATTCAAAGATACCATGTTTTGGAATGAGCTTACTGAGGGATAATCCTATTATCTCTAAGATGACTAAGGAATTAGTCAATAAGATATTTGTCATCTTGATCCGATCGAGCTATTAACGTCTTATGACTGCTAAGGGTCCTAACCTTTCTTATTTTGAAATTCTAATAATTTCATAAAAGTTTTAGATTCGTACTTCAGTAAGTACGTGTTGGGATTAATGCCCTGAAAATTCAATTATATTGTAAATATTTTTGGATTAATAAAACTGAAATTAAAGCAAGTTATGAGTATTTTACAAATTTAATAATTAATGACGTGTGATGGTATTTTTATATGAAATGTGTTTCATAGGAAAAGACTTTAAATACCAGAAATCACGTGTTATTAAAGTTCTAGTCGGTATGATAAGAAAGTGTTCTTATCAAGACTATAATGTGTTATATAAGATGATTAGTCTTTCGTCATAGGGAAATGGAGTTTCAAATTATGACATGTTGATGATTTTCAATGAAATTGGAAACATCGAACTGGACCACTGAAATTGTTCATTTTATACTGCTATCTAAAATGAACAGAATCTCGGAAGCATTAGACTCTTAATCCTGGCAGTGTTTCTACTTTAGGCATGTAGTGTTAATCACTGTGATGTACTCAGAAGTGAGGTCTCGGTAACGGGTGGCCAAAATACTTTGTACGTTCGGTGATTGCATAAAATGTACTGAAGAGAAATATTGATCGAGGAATCTGTATCCTTGCTGGAAGGTTAAAAATATCCCTGAAATAGATTTGCAAAAGTTCAAATAAAACTTTGGCCAAAGTACTTCGTGTGTGCGTCACCGAAGTTGTATGTTGAATGTGTTTCACATACAGGGTATTTGGACTTAAGGCGAATCAAGAAATTTCAGATTGGAAGTGAAAAATAAATGATAGTAGTATTGATTTATTTTTCATGGATATCTGTACAAAGGAGTAAAATGCAAAATTATTCTAGATCGAGAAATTCGTGAATAATTTAATTAATTTTAGAATTCAACAATTTTTATTTAGTGGAATTAAATATTGTTAAACGGCAATCAAGTATTGTCATGTGATGATAGTAGATTGACTCGTTTGGAGCTAAGATTAATTAGTCCTGCAGGTCCCCCCGCAAGCCCCAACAACGATCAAAGAGAAAATATTAAAATGAGAGAGAGAAATGATTTTTCAAAGTGTTTGAAAATAGCCAAGGTATTTATTTTGAGAAAATAAATTAAATTCCAAGGAGTTGGAAATGCCCGAAATTTTATTTTGGAGAAAATAAAATTTTTCGGAAAAAAAAAAAAAAAAAGGTTTTTTTTGCTGACGTGGCACATGCTGACGTGGCAGCTGAGGTGTCATACCACGTCAGCGGGTCAGCGCCAATGGAGAGACACGTGGACGCATGAGATCGCGCCAAGTGGCGCGAGGTCAACGGTCCAGATCAAGCCTTAAAATGAACCGAGTCGGAGCGCGGGTCGGTCATGGTTTGACCGACCCGGACACGTGGACAAATAGGGATTTGCCACGTGGATGGGGGTCCAGACCACCTGGACCGACCGGTTGATGGGCGAACCGGTCTGAACCGCGGTTTGACCAAACCGGACCGGACACGTGGCAGTTGCCTGGTGCAGCGTGCGTGCCACACGCGCCAAGCACACGGCCGCCACATGGGCGGCGCGTGTGGGCGCGTGCCGGCCGGCTTTGGCTTCCTTACGGACCAAGCTTCCACATGGCAGTCTCCGATTAGCCATTGGAGCTTGGGGCGCAAGGCTAAAAACTGAAAATGCCGCGGGTATCCCTTATTTGAGGCTATAAATAAGGGCTTCAGCTTTGTTTTTTTCATTCAACAAAAAAATTTGGCTTCCTTTTTCAGTTTAAAAGCTGTCCGAGAGTCTCTCTCTCATTCTAATTAATTAATCCTTGATTAAAGATTAATTAATACTTAATTAGGTGGTTATATAATTAATATATAATCCACTTAATTATTAGAAAATAGGGATTTTCAGGTTTTAGAAAAAGGGTTTTTCTGAAAAATATTTTCTCAAAGTATTTAGCGAAATACTGCCAGAGCCCACACTCCAATTTCTTAATCGGGGATATTACGGGGAAGCTCTGTTCACGAGGAAATATCGAGGTGCTGGAAAAGTGCCGTTGATAGCCATTTTGCAGTACGGTAATACCGTTGTGCTGCCCAAATTGATATTTGCATATTGTGATTATATGCTAGATGATTTAAAATTATGTTATCGATGTCTGTATATATTAGAGTTATGCTGCCCGATTTGTTCTGCTGCTTTATTAAAATATTTTGGAAATATTTTGATAACGATGTTATGGCGATATTTTTTGAAATATTCCGCTGTACCGTCACTCTGATTCGGGCCCGCCACAACCAACAGTACGCACATTCATAATGATTAAAATAATGATTTTGTCTAGTGCTTACATTAAGCAATCCAAAATCATAAGCATGGATCGAAATCCATACAAGACATGGGACTTCTTTTCGCTTCATATAAATGAGTTTTTCGGGGAACGTTTCCCTCTAATGAGATTCTTAGGAAGTTAAGTTTTTGAGTTCATTTTCGTAAAATGATCCTAAGATGATTAACTTGCTAATCCCATTTAGGACGTTCCAAAGTTATTTGAAACTTTGTCATTTTACTTTCTTATTTTATCTCGTTGTATGTTCGAAACATTAATGTTATGAGTTTTGCACAACAGTTTGTGTAAAATTAACTCAAGACTAGTGAATTCTGATTCAATCGGAATTACCACAATGAGAGACTCACGGAGTATCCTTATACTCTTTGCAATTCCTTTCGAAGGCCCTAGTCTGCCACTATGGAAGCTAAAGTCTGATCTTTCTTTTAGGCTTTCCCTTCTCTTACCCCTCCATCGGGTTTTAAGGGTTTCTTCTTCTTTGACCTAGATGCCTTTGCCTCAATAGTTTTAGAAGAAGAATTAATCATCATTACCTTTTAGTCCTTCATAAGGATGCTCACTTAAGTTATCAACCAATTTGATCAACTATGCTACAATAGCATCATCTAAGATTGAGCAAAATGGGTCTAAAATGATGATAGAAGCAATTCAAGCAATCAGTGAGCTAAGAACTCGTTTCTTAGTGTACTGCGTGGCTGCAAGGTCCTCCTCAGTGAGGAATTTCAGCCCACGTTACACGTGTATTCCTTCATACAAATTTGGAATAATTCCTTCGATGTGTTATACTTTGTAACACGTTCGTAAGAGAGTACAATTGCTCTTAAGTGTTCCTATAATGTGTTATACCTTGTAACACATTTATGAGGGAGTACAATTGCTCTTAAGTATTTGGAGAATTTCCTTTCACTTTCAATTGCTTTTCTTAAGCCTAGGTCGAATTTTCACAATGGGTGAAAAGTTCGCCTTATAGAGAATAATTTTCTCCTGTGGAATCTAAAACGGATTTTAAGATTCGAAGCCAATCAGAGTGGTTAGGACTTTAGTCAACTTATTTGACTCAAGGATGGATACTAATGGGTCGCATTTCAACTTGTAGACAATCACAAAACTATAACCTAAATGCTAAGAAGAGAAAATGTGAGCATATTGAATAATAACGTAACATATAGGATTAGGTCTTTTATCGTATGTAGCTCCCACTGTTTTTAGAAGGTCTATAAATCCCAAACGACCTTAGAAGAAACTTATTTTCTCAGTAGGTACTAGGATCCCAAGTATTCTTAGTTTTGGACCCACGACACGTGAGACATCCAAAGGTCTAAGAATCTTTAGGTAGGTACGAAATTGCCAATTCCATCTCCGTGGAATTCCTAGTAATATTTTTGCATCACTGATCTTTCAATCATGGACCATGACTCGTGAGACATCCATATCTACTTCAGTGTTGAGCAGGACCCATCAATCATAAGATCTCAATCAAACTTAGTCCGGAACGACCCACGACTCGTGAGACATCGCCCATTCTAAAATGATCAAGAAATATTAATCACCTAAGGTGACCAATCAAGAAACTAAGATTTAATAGGCTGCACTAATTACCCAACGACTCGTGAGATAGCAATTAGCTTACCTACTAACTCTTAAATCCTATTGATGGAATACTAGGAATTTTATTACCGTAATAGAATACCTATTTATTCGAAAGTTGCTCAATATTTTAATTAGGGATTTTCGAATTAACCAGAGGGTTGTCCGGTTTTGACCTCACCAACATGTACATTTATCCATCTTAATTGTCTTGATTAATGCAGTTTCACATAAAGTGCATCACAGAAGCAATTAGCAGATAACATGTCCTAGCATGATACTAATTATGTGATGGTCATGGGTATCCTATCTTATATGCAATTATGGGAGCCACTCCATAATTGCTAGTTCTAAAATTCATGCCACATAAACAGACATTTCACATAAGGGTGCATGTAGCACCCCAAACGGAAGGCACCACATCCCCCGCACCGAGACCCGACCCGTATATGAAATGGAAAGTCCATACACATGTCAAGTCACGGCGAATGGGGACCACTCACACGCTATGCTAGGTGGGAGCTAACTTCGAAACCAATTAAGCAATTCAAAAGAATAAAATGCACGTGCGGAAGCAAATCATATAATCAATCGTAAATACAAATTGCAATTGGCGGTTCCACTGGCAGAGATTCCTAGTCTCAAAATCATAAGAATATAAACATAACAGTTGATACATACTTAAATGACTTATTCAATCAATTCAATCAATTTATAAAATGCATGTGAACAAATTCCAACTCGATCAAGAGACTCGACAGGCTCGACTTCCCGCCTAGCTCTCCAAATCCTGCAAAAGAACTGAAAACAAAGCCGGGTTCAGTCTATAAGAGACTGGTGGGTATAAAACAAGGCATAACATATATAATATCGCAGAATTTAAATACCCACACATGCAAGCTATAATCCCGTGTGAGGTTTTGAAGATATTTCCCAAGTGGGTAAAACAAAGAAAAACAACGCTCGGGATTACAACTATCAAATTTTTTCATTCCATTCATAAGGTTTCATGGCCCGGCGAGGGGGCGTGTATAATCTCCAACCTTCTCCTCGTGTGTGCATATCAATTCAATCTTTACATTAGTGATCATTCACATTCATACATATTCGTTCATAATCATAAATAGTTACACCTTTTTCCTTCGGGTGGTGGACGGGATTGCAAGACCCAGTCACCTAATCATATCAATGTGGCTATTGAGGTTCATGAGTCCTCAATGCCCGGTTAGCTTTTTCTCATAAAAAACTCCTTAACGAGGTCCGTTTCGCCATAGTTCATGGTGGAACTAGCACATGGGATCCCCGTTGGCCCGACGGCCTCCCCGAATAGACACATGTACTAAATTCTTGGGCCCGTGTTCAGTTCATATCATGCACTCGCCAAAATCATAGTCAGGGTTCGTAGATAAAAAGGGGTCATGCGTTTGAAATCATTTACCCAAAATGACTCGATATATAAATATACTATTTTGGTTTAAAACATTTCACGTAAGGGATATATTGGGTCGTTTTAGCTATTAGAAGAGAAACCCACTTGTTACACCTTACCGACAATAGCAAGAAGAAAAGAAAGACTTGAGGTGTCCTATGAACCCGGCATCTCGGCCCTGGAGAAAACTGTACAAGAAACGACATGGTGCATATGTGAGACTCAAGACTCCAAATGAACCATATATGACGTACGACAATGCATTAACATGATATAAGATGCATAAGAAGTAACAACATGTTATGAAGATATTCATGTGCACAATTAATGCCTTAGAAACACATAAACGAGCAATTCATTCAAGTACTTTCAAGAAATGAAGGTATCATACTCATTTGTTTCATATCCTTTCACGAATCATGCCAAGTCGAGTCAAACGATAATTTCAATCAATTCAAAAGAAATCACAAGAGAGAATATATAAATTCAAATTTCATTCAAACCATTTCTATTCATTCCATAATCTAAAACCCAATCAATCCAACATGAAATCCAGAATATAAGGGTTCAAAAGAAAGAGTAGAAGATGAGAAACAATAATCCAAGCTTACCGTTCAATTATGGAGAGAAATGGTGGAGAATTGAGCTCTTGAAGGGGAAGGTGAATAGTGAAAATTTTCTTTTTTCTTGGGGAGGTCACGTTTCAGCTGCTTCTTGTCTTGGTTTGGAGTATAAAATCAAATGAGGGGAAATAATCCTGAATAAGGGTTAAGTAAGGGTCATGTGGGTTCAAACCTTGCTCCATTTGGTTAACCATGGTTCAAGATATGATTAAAATAGTGGTAGGTGGTCATTTAGGCGAATGTCACAAGTTTTGGTTAAAGTTCGGAGGTCAAAACGAGCTTAGAAAAATATGAGGCTTGCTCTATGGAACCCGAGTCTTTGATACGAGTTCAGCGAAGGTGATAAAACTCGAATCCGAGTTCTCGAGCTCAAGATATCACATACGGAACCAAGGGTGCGCTAATTGCCCGTTAGCCCCCGATTTGGTTCCACAACTTAAAATAAATTCGTTACCACGTCAAACAAAATCAAAAACATGAAACGAGCATATAGACATGTTCATAACACATAAATCTACAACATACTAAATTTTTACGAAATTTCGATATCAAATCATATAAGAACGAAGTGCGATTAAAACACTCATGCGCAAAACATTAACAAATTCATAACATTACAAATTAAATTCAAAATTTTAAATTAAAACTCAAGGTCAACGATTTAATGTTGAAATTAATTATTATAATTAAAACATGATTAATTAACATTAATTCTTAATTATCGATTTAAATAAATTCCAATTTAATGAAATAAAAATAAAATAAAATAAAATAAACTAATAACAATTTATATTAAAATTTAATATTTAAAACACTCATAAATAATTTAATTGCGCA
Organism: Lantana camara; assembly: GCA_037501455.1. Lineage (NCBI taxonomy): Eukaryota > Viridiplantae > Streptophyta > Magnoliopsida > Lamiales > Verbenaceae > Lantana > Lantana camara. The sequence continues at coordinate 88,805,515 of CM074859.1, read as the reverse complement.
ATTTATAAACACATAAGACATATTTGTACAAATGAAAAATCGGGGCATTACAGTGCAGAATTTAATGGAAAGCCCTATTCTATTACATTAATAGAAACAACCCTCCTAAACATTTTGAGGGGTTTTCTCTTATGGCCACCGTTCTTCAAGTGTTCCTTGTTGATCCTTCTTGCTCCTTGGGTGCTTGTCTCCAAAATGAAAAGAAAAATCCTCACTTCCTAAGTTCTACTCTCTTAACATAAAGTAATATGGCTCAATCTTCATATTGACCATAGACAAGTACACGGGGCATACCCCGGTCCAAAAACAATAATAAGGAAAGCCACGTAATAAACACATAATAGTACGCAGATAAGTAGGGCTCCGACCCCAATTGAAATAACGCAACTATGGGGCTCCGACCCCAACTGAAATCATCCATGTGCATAAATTTAAACATTCATAAGACTAACTCATGATCACCTACACTAGCATAAAACCGCTTGAAATTTAAATTTTCCAATTAAATTTAAAATTCCCTTGACTTCAAGTTACAACTAACTTAAGTAATTTGAATATAGTTCACTATTCAAGAGTTTATTCAAAACACAAATTCGGATCATGACAAAACTCAATTAATTTCAAAAATTAAATTTTTGCCAAAAATATCATTTAAAGTGATATTTAATATTTTCTCGAAAAATTAGAACTTGAGTTTAATTCATAAAATCTCAAATTTTATAATTATTTCAAATAAATAATTTTATAAAATTAAAACCAGATTTTAAAATTCAATCAATCCAATTTCGAATTAAAACAGTTCTCAACAAATCAGATTCAAACTGTTTAAAACCAGATTTAGATGAAAACCAATTTTTCAAGATTTTGAAGAAATAGTATTGATCCGTCAGATTCGTATTTTAAACAAAAAACAAGAATACATAACTATCATCCAAATTCAAGAATTTTCATCAAAATTCCAAAAGCAATAAAGATACAATACGAACGTTACAAGGTGGCGCTAATACCACTTGTTGGAAAACAACAGAGTAAACGCAGCGGAAGTTTAAAATTTTTTCCAAAAAGGATCTAAAAGACTTGCAATGTTCGTATCGTACGTTGGGACTCAAGAAACTCACACGAATTGAAGTTTTCTTAAAACTTATTGAGCCGACCTCAAACGTTCTTCATGCGGCATGAAAATCCCCATTTCTTGATTCTTTCTTCGAGATTCCAAAGTAGAAATCCTCTCGAGTAATAATCCAATTGGCACATAAGAAATGTTCGCCCGTGATTACAATCATTCGTGTATTATTCAAAGATTATCTGTGATATAGGGAAAGTTCCAAAGCATAACAGCTTTCTAGGGCACTATTCCCAACACAGCTGAGAGAGAACGGTACCAACGCCTAGTTGGTAAACTCATCTATTTATCTCATATGAGACCTGATATTGCTTGTGTTGTGGGAATAGTAAGCCAATTCATGCATCAACCATAGAGAGAACATATGGAAGCAGTGATACGAATCATCCGATATCTGAAAGGGACTAGTGGAATAAGAATCATGTTTGACAGACATGGCCATCTTAACATTAAGGCCTATATCGATGCAGATTGGGTGGGAAACCTAAATGATAGAAGATCCACTTCTGGATACTTTACACTTGTTGGAGAAAATGTGGTAACTTGGCGAAGCAAAAAGCAGAAGGTCGTGGCTTTATCTAGCGCAGAAGCAGAGTTCAGGGGAATAGCGAAAGGGGTGACTGAGATAATTTGGCTAAGGAAGCTAGAATTTGGGTTGGCTCCCTTAGGACCAAGTCCTCTAAAATGTGATAGCAGAGCTGCTATCAGCATCTCGGAGAACCCGGTTCAGCACAACAGGACTAAACATGTGGAGGTTGATCGACATTTCATAAAAGAGAAGTTAGATGGCACCATTCAGCTACCATTCATGAGGTTAGAAGACCAGTTAGATGATATCCTAACTAAGGCTGTCACGGGACAGGCGTTCAACACCGTATTGGACAAGTTACATATCAGGGATCCGATCACTTAACTTGAGGGGGAGTGTTATGAGATACGATATTTTAGGCATGATTATTGTTTCCTCTTAAACAGATTTGTTAGAATCCCTGACTTGTAGGGATTTTGACCTAGATAAATATCCCCTCTCTGTATTGTTTATTCATTCACGAAAAACAGACAATTCACAATGAATACAATGAAAATCTTCCCCAAATACCATATTCTAACAAGGCCTAATTACAACGCAATCCATCATTATCAAGAAATTACATTTTAGTCCCGAACTTTGAGAACCGTTTGTCATCCCTAGGGTTCCGTTATATCATTCCAAAAATACCCCAGATTTGTTGTTAAAGTTATATTTTGTAGGGATCGTTTTGTTAGTTTTGTAAACTTTAGGGATGATTTTGTAATTTTGGTCATATATTCAATGTAACACTCATAAAACTGTCAGGGAAATAAGTGTACTTGTACAAATTCCGTTAAGGGACCTTAGACCAAACAAGATTTATAGGGACTAAAATGTAATTTCCTGATAATGATAAATTGCGTTGTAATTAGGCCTAAATGCAGGGTATTCAGATGTAATTCTCCCTATAATGTAATTGTATTTTCAAAATTTTCTATATATATACCTCGAGTTTGTATATTTTGCAAATGAACATTTGTTGTAAATAGATACAAGTTTTGGAATATCCCATATGTTCATAATAAAAAATCAGTTGCAATATTTGTTAGTGAAAAATGATATATATGATTTATATATATTGTTGATCGACAAATTTTATATAGTTTACATAATATGAAAATATGATCATATACACTAAATATATATATTAGAAAAAAAATTTGCGACCGCTGATTCACTTACTAAAATAAAAAATATTGGTCACTGAATGAAGTTAGGATTAGGCATGTAAACAAGCCGAGCCGAGCCGAATCCTGCCCTTTTTTTAAGGTTCGAGTTCGGTTCGAGTGCTATTTTGGCAAACCGAACTCGAACTCGAGCATGACGAACCTAAAAAAATCAGGCTCGAGTTCGGGTTCGAGTTAAGATTCGGTTCGAGTTCGGCTTGAGTTCGTCATGAGGGTTCGTGAGCCTTTCTCGATTTTGTGTGGACAAAACTTGAAGAAGATGATACATTAACTGCTCAAAATTTCAAGAAGATTTTTGAGATCTATACCTCTAAGTGAGGATATATCTCGGACAATGAGAGCTGGTGGAGGAGGGCCTGGATGCGCGGGGTCAACGGTAGTAGCGTGACCATGGGCGGTGGACAACGCATCAGCCATCGCGAGCGGCAGCAAAGATTGTCAGATTGGACGGTGGTGGCGCGACGGTGGGCAGAGGAATAGTGGTGGGCGGCTGAAAGTGAGAATGAGGCTTTGAAAGTTGGTAATTCTTTGATAGAGAATGACCGGCGGAAAGTGTGAGTCATATTTTAAGATCTAGGGGTTTAGCAATTCTAAAATTTAATCAATAAATCGATATGTTAAACCTAAGCTAATAAGGTAATCTTATTTTATTATTTATTACATTCGATATATATATATATAGAATTGTTTAATAGATAACTATCATTTAAAGAATATAAATATACTATTTTTCATTAAAATATTAGGGTTCGCAAGTCGGCTCGCGAACCTAAATTTTAGAGAGGAAGGGTTCGAGTTCAGTTCGCGAAGGTCACGTATCGAGCCATGGTTCGGTTCGGATTCGGTTGTGTCGAACTCGAGCCCGAACCTTCATTGATTCGACTCGTTAGGTTTGCAAACGAGCTCGTCTCGTTTACATCTCTAGTTAGGATCAATCCAGTAGGGTTGGTAAATCTTTGTAACAATTTAATTTAGTGAGTGACTTTATATTAGTCACTAATATAAAAAACCTACCTCAAACTGAATTTTTTTTTTTTTTCTTATCTTGGACTTTTATCTCAAACTAAATTATTTTATTTTGGTTAAATGTGTCGCAATGCGGTTACAAATTATGACTGTATTTTGTCGGTCACTAATTAAGTATAGACAAAGCTACAGAAAGACAATTTTGTGACTAATGTTGTTTGTCACTAATTCGGTTGAAATTTGTGATCCATTTATAGACCACGAATTCATTTGGATATGTTTTTATTTTGACGGATTAGGTGGTCACTATGTTTTTCCTCGGTATTAGTTTTATTTTATTAAAATGTGTATTTTTATTATTTTTAATTCTATATTACTCTCGTGCATCAATTAAAAAATTAATCGATATGAATCAAAGAAATAACATGAAAGTTAATACATAAAATCCTCACATACTTTCATAAACATCATTACAAATGACTAAATTAAAGGTATAAAGTTTCTCAAACGGCTAATAACCTAATCAAAAGAGTTTTTTCACCATTTATCACAGTGATAGATGCATACGTAAATATTTTCAAAAGTCTTCTACATATTGAATACTTGTGCTGAATTAGTTGTTTCTGAAGTGTTCGATCTATTTATGTTTAATCTCTCCAAGCATTTGATTAAAGTCTTGATAAAACATGTGTGTGTATGTTGTTCAAATGAATTGAGATGGTGACAACACTTCAATAAATAATGATTAAACCATCGTGACTTAGTTTGGGAGCAACCAATATAACCTGATAAATTAGTCAAATAATAGAACGTGTAAGTCCTTTTACCAATCGAATATTCACTACAAAAACTGAAAAAAGTAGGTTTTTTATTATCATAAAATCTAAAACTAAAATAATAAAATGGGTCACCCATTAAAGTTAGTACCCGCTTAGTAATTAATATATAGCGAGGTTAGAAAAACCTTCCGAATTAATTCATTTTAGTGAAGATTGACCTATCAATGACTAATATATCACTATTACATTAAAAAATAGCCACAAATTGAATTTTGAGGAGCTCGATAGATCTCTGGGGTCATAGCTCGACAACAAGAAAGGTAGATCGACGGGTTAAGAGAGTTCACCCAGTTAGGCATGAGGTATGGGTCAGGATGTTCAAGCCCAATCAAGTTGTAATCGAAACCTTCGAGAATCCAACCCTAGTCTTTGAGTTGATTAACAGGTTATCCACTTGATCCCAATATCGAAGTTTATGATCCTTGTTGTTAGAACATGGTATGAGAGATAAATTAAAGTTTTCATTATGTAATTCTGTAAATCTGTATGAAAAGAATTACAATTTGATTATAACTTATAGGTAGAAGAATCCCTACAAGTCAGGGATATTTTACATAATTAACGTGATTCTCCCTAAAATAGAAGATAAGCACAAATCTTCTAACACTTGTTATGACACAAGCAAAGTTGAAGATAGGGTCATCCATGAACTCCCAAACTGCATATCGGAACATCGGATTTGGCTTACTCAACCGTATTTAACAACCTCTCATGGAGCCTCTCTTTACCCCATAGATTTTCCTTAGAGAGTGCAGTTCAGATTTTGAATCATATACCTTCCAAAACAGTCCCTTAAATGCACTATGATTTGTGGTATTTTGAAGTCCCTAGTTATTCTTTTCTAAGAATTTGGGGTTGTCCTCTTAAGTGAAGAGGACAATGGGAGAAAAGCTTGAAGTGAGTTCAAGTTTATACAACAATATAGGATATTATTTCTATAATTCTTTTGAACAAAGGTTGTTTGTTTAAAGGAATGTACCTTTCTTTAGGAATCGTTGCTAAGAGACAAGAAAGGTAATCAAGCAAACCTCAAAGAAATTTGAGAATAACCTCTCACGTCATAAATGGAAGAAACGAACCCATCTAATAAAACTTAGCCAATTTTCCAAAATAGCACACGAGTAAATTCTCCTCCCTTGATACATTCAGAACGCATTCCTAGATAGCTTAAGAGATGATATGGATTTCTCTATAAAACATCTCAAGTGGATATTGATCCACTTAACCATGAGAAGGCGCTGTCAGATTTGGAATATGAGTAGCGTAAACAAGCCTTGTAATTCAAAAAATAGATTCCATACACTCAAACCAAGTTTGGACCTTGGTTAATCCACCTAATAAGATTAGGCTCATAAATGTGATGCCCCATCTGTTCGACCATACAGGTATGACGTCACTAATGTGCTATTTGCATATTTAAGTTATTTATTGGGTAAATTACAGATCCCTCCCCCCCCCCCCCCCCCGGTCCTTTGGCCCTTGGGGCGGATTGTCCCTATACTTTGATTTTGGGCAGAAACGCCGGAGATTACTGGTTTTGTATTCATGTAGTTTAAATCGTGGAGTTGCGTCGCCACCACAGAGGCGGTATGGGTCGGAGATTAATGGTTTCGTATTCGTGTGGTTTAATTTATTCCTGGATTAGATTATGTTTTAATCCTTGTTAAAGTTTGTCTTTATTTCATGCGATTCATTATCTCATGCCCTTCGGTAGTCAGAAAATTCAGATGGTAGATTATGATAGTTGAGTATGAGATTTTATATGAGATTTATATGTTAATCTTAGTCAGATTATACGTTCTCTTCATCTGTAATTGTGATAACCTTGAAATCTGTTGTGAGATTATATGTTAATCTTTATCTGCAATTATGTAAAACCTAATCTGTGATAAGCATGTCATTTTCAGTTTTATTAATTGTTAATTATTTGTTAATTAATATGCATGCTACTTACCATTTTTTTTTATCAATTATTAGTTAATTGTTTCAGTATGTTAATTAGTTTTAGTAGCAATTATTAGTTAATTGGGTGGGGGAAAACTCTAAGAGATCAAAAAATAAGTTAATTAGCTTTTCACTGCGGTAATCGTAAATCCTAGCTTAGCAAATTATCCATTAGTCCCCGTTTATGTAGCGGTGGAACTCGAACGCCAATGCCGACGCCTCCGTCGTGGCGGAACCCCGAACAGCACCTCTTTGGCGGCGGATTCCGGCCCACACCGCCTCTGTGGTGGTGACGTAACTCCACGATTTAAACCACACGAATACGAAACCATTAATCTCCAACGTTTCTGCCCAAAATCAAAGTATAGGGGGCAATCCGCCCAAGGTCCAAAGGACGGGGGGAGGGGGAGAGAGATCTGTAACACGTGTTCTTTCAAGAATGGAATATTCCAAAAAGATACTGCCGGAAACATTATAAAGGGGGAAAGTATAACAATTATGAAAGGTTAGGGGGGAATTCACCCAAAATCAAAATATAGGGGGCAATCCGCCCTAAGGGGTAAAGGACCCGAGGGGGGTGGGGGGAGGGTCTGTAATTTACCCTTATTTATTTATGCAATTATATGTTTAATTTGATATTTAAATACTATATTTTGTATATATTGTACCACCCCGAGCGGTGGGCATCACATCCCCCACATTATAGCTCGACACGTGTAACGAAACAAGGACTCCGCACACGCATCAAACCATAGAGAATGAGGAGACAAAGCAAATCAAACCTAAGCTAGGCGGTCTAGACCCTAGAACAGAACGCGCAAAAAAATTAAATCACAAGTGCGGAAGCAACAGGATCCATGTAAATAGATATACATGTACGCAATACATTAGTATCACTTAAAACATTTATACATACCATGCCACTTGGCCAAATAAATCATAAGACATGCTCTCCAAATGGAATCATATACATATACATAAGTTCAAAGCTCAAAGATACAGAATAAACTAAAGAAATGCATGAGACTCGAACAGCTCGGCCACAAGGACTCAAAAGACAAATCGCCGCCTAGCATGAACCACAACTGTACCTGCAACTAAAGAAACAAGAGGGAAAAAGAGAGAAACAATGAGAAACAATGAGGGTCAGTCCTAACGACTGGTGAGGGGGCTAACACACGCACCCGTATACATATAGAGCAAAGCACGTAATAAGAGCGTAATAATCCATGAACCGGGGATGGTTTTTGCACTCCAAAACGTTCCCGTGATACTAAATATATATATACTTAAAAGAAGTTAAAGGATCCAAATCTGCCGAATCACTCATGGTATGATCTTCTACATCCTAGGTCTTCCCGTTCCGTCATCTGGTTTTTGCACTCCAAAACGTTCCCGTGATACTAAATATATATATACTTAAAAGAAGTTAAGGGCCGAAGGCCAAAATAACAAATTTTAAGTAATTAGAAATCCATTCCCGTTTCATAGATTCAAGATAAGACAAGACAAGACATAACACTCGGCGAGTACGAGTTTCTCCAGGTCAAGATAAGTACATATCAAGCCAGTTCAAATCAAAACAATCTCACCTCAACTTCGGTGATGGAAGGGCCTGCCTACCCTAAACCAACCAAGCAAGCAAGCAGGATGTGAGTTTCGCGACACTCACGCCTGTCGGACTCCATCCCCCACTAACCTCCTAGCGTGTTACGGTATATCCTACAAGTGGAGATCATGAACGAGAGGTGTGTCCGGCGATCCCTTAGTCTACCTAGGTGCTTTGTCCCACAATCTCCGGGGTCCATCAAGTCAACTACAAGTCAATGGACCTATCTTTCAAGGTCAATCTCGCTACAAGTTCAAAATGTATCAAGAGCCTTTTCAAAACAAAACAAAACGTAACGTATATACATATAAAAATGTTTTCAAGGTCTTTCACAAGCGAGTCAAGCCCTCAAAATACATATCAAGCACGTATCTAACATATAGTATATGTATATCGCATGCGGGCTTCAAAACATATAGGGTTTTAGGTCGATATAACTAAAAGAAATAAAACCTCACCTTCGAGACGTAACGGGGCCAAAAGGAAGCAAACGAACTCCTATGGAACCACCTCATCACCAACGGGATGATCCCCTGGACAAAACAAGCAACAAGAGACAACTTAGACTCAATATGAACCAATTAAACGCTCAGCAAATGCGTATAAATGCAAATGATGCGAGCGAAATGCAATAAGGTAGCATACATGTCATGTTAAGGCATATCAATTCATATCAAGTCATAATGAGCACGTTTCAAGTCAGACAGATTCATAAATTTCATACGACGGGAATAGCACATCATATTATATGATATTTCATGCATATACAAGTTTAAATTTCATAAACAAGACAAGGGATACAAGGAAGCTTCAAACGTGGCTCTTAAGCGTTCATGCATTCAAGTCAAGTTCACACTTAGCAATTAAAGTCATATAATTACAATGAGCCATGAAACATATCATATAACAACTTATTAACATATTAGGGTCATGATTGGGGTGGGAGAAAATAATTAAAATCAAGAATGAGGTAAGAAAAGCATGCAACCACACACAACTTCACAAACGAAGCAAGAAGAAACAAGCACAAAACTCACACCCTGCAGCATGACACGGGGCATGTCAACTGCCAAGGCTAACCTGAGACATGCCCGTATCTCAGGTCAGTAGCCTCAAGATGAGGTTCTGGCGAGAGATACGCCCGTGTCTCCCCACCAAGTACAAAAATGACATGGGCGTGTCAGCTGCTGTAGCAGCTTCGTCAAGCTGTTATTACAGCTGAAAAATGAGAGGAAAAAGCATGAAACAGGGCAACAAATAAGGCAACAATAAACACAACATATTCATGCACAAACCCCTCAAAATCATGCAAATCTCAACCCTAAAACATCCCTAAAGCCAAGGAAACAAGAAGCAAGCAAACAAGTTCCATCTCCAACACAAAAGCTTGAAGGTCCTCCAATGGTGGAATCTCACACACAGCACACATTTGAAATACATGTATAGAGAAATAAAGAGCATGCTTCAAGGGTCTCAAAACACTTAACCAATCAAGAATCTCAGAAAGAACGAGCAAGAAATCAACAAAACTCATCAAACCCATCACTATTCACCATCATGTTCAAAACTCAATCAAAGCTCAAAGAAAACATGCAAATCATAGCTAGAAAGATGTATCATGAAGTGGAGAACAAGAATACATGCTTACCTCTTCTATTGGAGAAGAAATGGAGGCAAAACAAGCTTGGAATGGCATTGGTGTGAATAGTGTCGAATCCCTTTCTTCTTTCTCCCCTCTTCTCTCTCTCTTGGTTCTTAGGGTTTTGGCTGAGGGATTGAGTGATGTGAGGGGTAGGGTTTGGTGTTAGGGTCAAGTGGCTTCAAGAAACGGGTCAAACGGAGTTAAAACGAGTCAATTACGGGTAAAACGGTAAAGGGTGGCAAATCTGTACGAGCAGTTCGATTCGGGCAAAATTCGAAGGTTCAAACGAGCTTAGAAAAATACAAGGCTAGGTTCCTTAGTTCCCAATCTTTGTTACGAGTCCAAAGGCCTCTTCTGAAGTTCAAATCCGAATTCCCGAGCACAAGTTACAGCTTCTGGAACCCAAGGTGCGCTAAAACGAGTTAGGCCCTCGAGTCCCTTAATAAACAAAACGGTTTAAGAGCCGTATCGAACAAACTTAAAAACAAGAAACGAGCATAAACATACGTTCATAAATCACATAATTCATGCAGGCAAGTTGGCACAAAAATCGAAATCACATACGAGCATATACGGGTCAAGATACAAGGATAACAAACATAAACGTGTTAAAATTCATATTCAAAGTATAACAATTAATTCAAATAATCACATAGTCAATATAATAAATATATAAAAACGTAATTAAATAAATTAAAATGCACACTTAGCACTCTCGAAACGGTGTACCTGTACGACCGAAAAGTTGGGGTGTTACAAACTTCTCTCCTTCAAAAGGACCTGTCCTCAGGTCTTAAAGCAAGGTCTTGATCGAACCCAGAACGAAGCTCTTGAAACCTTATCAGACAACAAAGTCATGAGAAAATGGATTAACTAGTTAAAACGAGCAATCACTCAAATCTCGCCGAAGTCTCCTTAACTTAGCAAATCGGACACAATGTCCTTAGTCGTTCGCTCCCACCTCCAAATAGAATTCGAAAGTAGTTGGGGAATCCTACCAGTTCTTGATGCTTGATCTTCAACCGATGACAGATTGGATATTGCTACATGGGGTTTGCAACATCTCTTCTCACGTTATTACAGCTTCCCGGTTCTTCTACTCAATCACGTAGTTGACGATACCCTTGTTGAAACCAAGCTTGGCATAGGCCACGAAACTCTGAAGAACTAACAACTATGGAAGCAGGCAAAGGGTATTAATCTCCCTCACTTAAATTATACAGCTCACGGTAGTTTAATCATCCTAAAATGCCGTCTTTTTTTTTTTAGATAGAACAAAGCACTCCACGAAGAAGTACCCAAACGAGCAAACCACCTTCTAAGAGTTGTCGAACTACGTTTTCAACTCCAGCAACCCTGTTAGAGTCCTCCGAAAGAAAGTCTTCAACTAAGGTTCAACTTCCGGGAGAAGATCACGACAACTCAATACTCCCGTCAAGTGGTATGAAATTCCACTTTCAAGGAATCATCAAGAATATCTTACTAAGATCTTCATCTCCTCAAGCTTGACTCGATCCCTTGGTTAACCCAAGGTAAGCCACGAAGCCTGTCGCACCGTCCCGAATTGAACAACCGCTCCTCAAAGGATATAGATGGGTTAGCCTTCAATCTAATTCCTAAAAATATCGTTGAGCCTAAACGGACCTCATAAAAACAACCACCAACATAAAACGGTGCTCGAGCAACAAACCAACACCTAAGGTAGCTCCGTACCTCACTAGGCGCCTTCAAACAATTCCACCAAAAACTCGGCCCTCAAAAATCACTAACCACTTGAGCACTTGACCTCACCAAACTTTCTCCAAAAGAGAGTTCACACACAAGAAAGGAAACAAAAACGTAAGCAACAAGCAATCACCAACAAGCAACGAAGAGAGAAGAGTAGCAAATAAATGGGTTTCCCCGAGAATAAAATATCCATGTATGAAATGCCATGAGTGCTTTAGTGTACCTCTCACCATGTTGGTAGTGTCGAGTTCGGTGTCAATCCCCTCGCTTTCCAAAGTATCCTCTTGGTCTTGAATCAAGATCCCGGAACCACGACGTTTCAAAGATCTTGGATTCTTGTTCTCCGAGCAAACGTTCACCTTATGTCCCAACTCTCCGCACACAAAGAATCATCCTGATTTCTTCCTACAATTCTTCTCCTTCTGATTCAGACCTTTACAATAGGAGCAACGAATAGTTTCCGATGGGAAGGACGCCGTCTTCGGTTTCAATAAATGAAGATCCTTATACATCTTGGGTTCAATAACATCTTAAAATTCTTGAGGTTTACAAATAGGAAGCTCATCTAGTGACATGAGCCTCTTACTTGGTCTTGAACTCGTACCGGATTCTTATCCCAAAAGAGGGGTATGGGACTTCGCTTGTTGTTTATTTAACTCATCTTGAGCCATCTTTCTTGTTGTCTCAGACCAAAGATTCACCTTTGAAGTAATGAGAGTTTGTTGAATATCATTCTTGAGTCCTTGCATGAAATTTCGGGCTTTAAGTCTATAATCCTTGGCAACTTGTGTAGTATAAGGCCCAGTTCTTCAAGCTTCGACTTATACCCATTCACCATCTCCAAGTCTTGTTCAAAATCCAAGAACTCTCGAAGTCTTCTTACTTTCTTACTCAGGGGATCACAACTTTGAGATTCTCGGTGGATCAAAGGAAATAGTTCTTCTCCCGATGATAAGTATTGGGAAGACATCCTGAAAATAAAATACAATACAAAATATCGATGCATGCGAGGTTTAGTGTATGTTAATGTGAATAATTAATACAATTAATAGCAAATAAATCACATAAGTGATGTGGTGAATGCAAACAAGCACATAATACTAAACCGAACCACCTAGACAAACCCGACATGACACTAGAGCTCCGGTTTTGCAACCAAGAGCTCGGATACCACTTAAGGATGTAGCACCCCGAGTGGTGGGCACCACATCCCCTGTACTATAGCTTGACATGTGTAACGAAATAAGTACTCCGCACGCGCATTAAACCATAGCAAACGGGGGACAAAGCAAATCAAACCTAGGCTAGGCGGTCTAGACCCTAGTACAGAGTGCGCAACAAAATTATATCACAAGTACGGAAGCAACAGGATCCATGTAAACAGATATACATGTACGCAATACATTAGTATTACTTAAAACATTTATACTTACCATGCCACTTGGCTAACTAAATCATAAGGCATGCTCTCCAAATCGAATTATATACAGATACATGAGTTCAAAGCTTGAAGATACAGAATAAACTAAAGAAATGCATGAGACTCGAACAACTCGACCACAAGGACTCAAAAGATAGGCCGCCGCCTAGTACGAACCACACCTATACCTGCAACTCAAGAAACAAGGGGGAAAAAGAGAGAAACAACGAGGGTGTTGGAAAACACGAATCAGAAAGCAGCGGAATTTAAAAATTTTTCCCAACAAAAGGACCTTGGACTCGCAATCGTGTAACCAAATTCGTAGAGATAGAAAACTTACTTTTCTTTTATTCTTTCTTGAAGCGTTTCAAGCCACCCAAGAATGCTCTTCTCGCGGCTTGATCCCCTCTCCTTGGTAAAGCTCGAATCTTCAAACTTCTAACTTGAAGCTCTCTAGAGATAGTCCACCAACTTGATCACAATCTAACTAGTAAGGATGCTAGTTCTCTAGTTAGTGTTTAGGCTTAGCCTAGGGTTTATTTGATCTTGGAGAAAGGAAGGTGTTCAACACATGAACCAAAAGAATTGCCAATTAGCTCCTAGAGGAGCTCGAGCTCCCCTATTTATAAGAGGGGGAGTGCCGAAATTCCTAGTCCTTAATGGGCTAGGATTTTGGTCTCTCTCTCTCCTATTACTTGATCATCAAGTAATTTTGACTTTGACTTTGAATTCTAATTCAAATCAACTTTCAAGAGAGCTAAAAATATCCAAACTATTTTTGGATAATTTTATACTTTATTTATTTAAAATAAATAACTTATTTTATCTAATTAATTAATTAATAATTAATTAACTAGATTATTTTTCTCCAAAATTGGACTTTCTTTTTAATTCAAAATTAAACCAAAGTGTATTAAATAATTAACACATTTAATTATTTAATATATATATACAATATATATATACACACACACGTGTGGGACACGTGTCACAAGGACATGTGTCACTCACGTAAGCCACACGTGTGGTTTCACACCTGTGGAACCCTCTAGGCCCGATTAACTCGTTTAATCATTTTTAAGCCTCAACGCATGTAACTAAGTTGTTGTGTGTGACCCTCTAGGTTCTCAATTCAATTAGCAGTGACCCTAATTAATTAATTCACCAATTAATTAATCAGTCCACAGATTAAACGACCATAGTCTAGCAACAGGTGTTTAACCCCTAGCTGAATTGGAATGTTCGGATTCGACAGAACGTTTAAGTCATTGATTCATGTGAGATACAATCCTCCTACTTACTATCTCTCAACCAAGATCTAGGGTAAGGGAATAATTAGAACCCTAATAGTTCGGTCTTAAAGCTAAGTGCATTTCATATCCATTTGATCTCAATCCAAGAAACCCTTTTCTTGATGTCTTGATCTACTGCCTTGGCCAAGGACTCCATATGGCATATAAATGAATTACACAATAAGAGATCACCTTCCAAATGCAAGTGTACGTCCTCTCTTGATTCTCATTCACTTTCATAAATCACTTGTGCAGCCCCAGCATAAGCCTTGAATCAGTTGTCTAAGGCGACACCCTTTAAAGCTTATACCTAAGACTACAGAGTTAACTCATAAAGTGATAAGGAACCTCAAGTCTAAGGATCAATTAATCACATCAATGACTCGTGAGATATTTCCTAATCTGGAAGTTTCCATTTCCTGAAATAGAAACTTCCTTTCCCATTTAGGAATGTTCTCACACGGGGCACCTCAGTGAACTTACTTATTAAAGTAAGCACCCTCATGTATCACGCACGTATCAACTATACACTTTGCACCTCCATGAAACAAGGTGGTCCTTCTTAAGGGCGTGATCCCACAAGCAAGCCTTAGAGGAGTCAGGTTGACACTCCCACTGTCTGTAGGACTCATCGGCTTGGAGTATTTTACTAATCATGACTTATGTGATATGGGGCTCGTTTCATGAACCATTTCACCTAAATGGTAGAGTCCTAAAGTCATCAGGATTAGGGGAGTTCTCATACATGCACAGCTAAAGTAAACGCATACCAAACAAGAGCATATAAAGAAGTGTTGCCTCAATTCGTTATTTCATTCAAAGATTGTCTGCGATTATAATAAGGAAAAGCACAAAGCGGATATACAATCGGCTTTCTAGGGCACTATTCCTAACAATCTCCCACTTGCCCGTCAAAGCCATTCTAAAGCTACTCTAAGTCCCATCTTCTGAAGATGACCTTGGAAAGCTTCTCTACTAAGGGGTTCAGTAAGTGGATCTGCCACGTTCTCTGCTGATGTGACCCTCTCAATTTGCACATCTCCTCTTTTGATAATATCACAGATTAGGTGATACTTCCTCATAATGTGCTTGGTCCGTTGGTGAGATCTTGGTTCTCTTGCTTGAGCAACCGCCCCAGTGTTGTCACAAAACATAGAAATGGGGTCTTTTATGCTAGGAACAACATTCAATTCTTGAATGAAGTTTCTAATCCAAACAACTTCCTTAGCTGCATCATTTACAGCTAAGTATTCGGCCTCAGTGGTCGAATCTGCAGTGGTTGTTTGCTTGGAACTCTTCCAACTCACTGCTCCGCCGTTTAGGCAGAAAATGTATCCTGACATTGACTTAAAATCATCTAAGTCAGATGCAAAGCTTGCATCGCAGTATCCTTCGACATTAAGATCTTTCTGACCTCCGTAAACTAAGAATAAATTTTTAGTACTTTTCAAGTACTTAAGAATATTCTTCACGGCAGCCCAGTGACCATCTCCAGGGTCAGATTGGAAACGACTTGTTACACTAAGTGCATAAGCCACATCCGGTCGAGTACATAACATTGCATACATTATGCTACCTATTGTTGATGCATAAGGTGTATGAGTCATTCTTTCCTTCTCAAGGTTAGTCTTAGGACACATCTTCTTTGAAAGACATGTTCCTACACTCATAGGAAGGTTCTTAACCTTTGCTAACTCCATATTGAATCTCTTCAATACTTTGTCAATGTACATCGACTGTGATAGTCCTATTAACCTTCTAGATCTATCTCTATAGATTTTAATTCCAAGGATATAGGACGCATCACCAAGATCTTTCATCTCGAATTGGTTCGATAACCATAACTTAGTCACTTTCATGTCATCCTTCGAATTCCCAATAAGAAGGATGTCATCAACATAAAGTACTAAGAATTGCACTGAGGTCTCCAATTCCTTTCTATACACACAGGACTCATTCGAAATTTGAATGAAGCCAAACGCTTTGACTGATTCATCAAATCGAATGTTCCAATTCCTAGAAGTCTGTTTCAATCCATAGATTGATCTTTGGAGTTTGCAAACCTTTTGCTCACTCCCACTGAATGTGAAACCTATGGGTTGCTCCATATAAATGTCTTTGTGAATGTCACCATTGAGAAAGGCAGTTTTCACATCCATTTGCCATATCTCATAGTCATAATATGCAGCAATGGCAAGCATGATCCGAATAGACTTTTGCATTACAACTGGCGAAAAAGTTTCATCAAAGTCCATGCCGGGTCTTTGAGTGAATCCTTTTGCAACCAGTCTTGCTTTGTAGGCTGCAATGCTTCCATCAACTCCAAGCTTTCTCTTAAAGATCCATTTGCAACCTATGGGTTTGACCCCATCAGGCAAATCTACCAAGGTCCAAACTTGGTTGGAGTTCATGGAGTCCATTTCGGATTTCATGGCTTCTATCCACTGTTCAGAGTCAGAATCTGAAAGTGCCTCCTCATATGTTAAAGGATCATTATCCTTTTGAGAGAATTCATGGAAGAATCCATACCATCTCTCCGGTTGTCTAGGAGTGCGTTCAGAACACCTCAGAAGAGGATTTTCGTGTGTATCGAAAT
Organism: Lantana camara; assembly: GCA_037501455.1. NCBI lineage: Eukaryota > Viridiplantae > Streptophyta > Magnoliopsida > Lamiales > Verbenaceae > Lantana > Lantana camara. Next base: position 88,788,598 of record CM074859.1, on the reverse strand, counting down.
TCGTGATTGGTTGTGGTTGATCAGGAGGAGAGGTTTCTTCAGTGGGTGGTGTGGGATCACTTTGTACTTTTTCTAATTCTATGATCTTGCCTTTCTTTTCTTTAAGGAACGGTTCCTCAAGAAAAATGGCATTTCTGGAAACAAACACCTTTTGCTCAGATTGATCATAGAAGTAGTATCCTATGGATTCCTTAGGATAACCTACAAAGTAGCATAAGTTAGAACGAGATTCTAACTTATCTCCCATTGTCCTCTTCACGTAAGCAGGACAACCCCAAATTCTTAAGTAAGAATAGCTAGGGATTTTACCATGCCACATTTCATAGGGCGTTTTAGGGACTGACTTAGAGGGAACTAGATTCAAAATCTTTGCTGCACTTTCTAGGGTATAACCCCAGAAAAAGGTGGTAAGCCAGTGAAACTCATCATGGAACGAACCATATCAAGTAGGGTTCGATTCCTTCTCTCAGAAACTCCATTAAGCTGAGGAGATCCTGGAGGAGTCCACTGAGAGATAATCCCATTATCTTTGAGATGATTAAGGAATTCTTCACTAAGATATTCGCCTCCTCGATCAGATCGAAGTGCTTTGATCTTGTGACCAGTTTGGTTCTCAACCACCTTTCGAAATTCCAAGAATTTCTCAAAAGCTTCAGATTTATACTTCATTAAGTATACATAACCATATCGACTAAAGTCATCGGTAAAGGTTATGAAATACTGATGATTGTTTCTAGTGCTTACACTGAGCGGTCCACAAACATCAGAATGGATCAAATCCAAGACCTTAGCGGCACGTTCCATAGTTCCTTTAAACGGAACTTTGGACATCTTTCCATTGAGACGGGATTCGCAAGAAGTTAACTCTTTGAGATCATTTTTAGAGAATGATCCTAAAGTGTTTATCTTGCTAATTCTGTTCTTGGAAATGTGTCCTAATCTAGTGTGCCATTAGGGAGCTGAAACTTTGTCATCTCTCTTACGCTTCGTTTCTCGTTGTATATTCATGATATTGATATTCTGAGTTAGATAAAGTCCATTACTTAGAGTACCGATGTGAACGGAAGAGTTGTTCCGTTTGATAAAGTATTTACCATTCTTAATATAAGTTTCATAACCTTCACAATCTAAAATTGGAACAGAAATTATATTACGAATAATGCTCGGTACATAAAGGACTTTATTTAAGACTAACTCAAAACTACCTAAATCTAATCTAATTGTGCCTAAAGCTCGAGCTTCAACGTTTGAGCCATCGCCGATCTTCAAGACACATTCTCCTTCTTCGAGTTGTTGGGCTTCACTTAGCATCTGTACATCATTACAGATATGAGTACCACAACCGGTATCAAGTACCCAAGAACTAGAATTAATAGAAAGATTTATTTCAACGAGAAAGATACCTTTCTTTAGAGTAGCCTTGTACTCTGGGCAGTTTCTCCTCCAATGTCCCGCTTTGCCACAATGGAAGCAAACATCCTCTTTCTGATCACGCTTCTTCTTTTGGGCCTTCCCCTTCGAAATGCCACCAGTGGGCCTAAGGGGTTTCTTCTTCTTCTTTTGGGCTTTCTTGCCCTTACCTTTAGAAGGCCCAGAAGAGGAAGATGGAGCATTCACCATCAAAACCTTATTGTCCTTCTTGATCGTGCTTTCAGCAGTCACAAGCTGACTAATCAGCTCAGCTACAGTAGCACCAGCATGATTCATATTGAAGTTAAGGACAAATGGGTTGAATGATGGAGGGAGCGAAGCTAGCAACAAATCCACTGAAAGCTCATCTTTCAGTGGCATTTCCATGGAGGCAAGTTTCTCAGTAAGGGCAAGAAACTTGAGTCCATATTCATGGACACTTGAACCTTCCCTCATTCTTAAGTGGAACAATTCCTTTGAAGTGTTATACCTTGTAACACGTTCATGAGGGCGGTAAAGTTGCTCTAAGTGGTCGTAAATCTCCCAAGCAAATTCCATGGCCTCATGTTGCCTTTGCAAGTCCGGAGACATGTTAGCCAACATAAGGCAACGGGCTTGGAGATTATCATCCTTCCACTTCTGAATCGCATCCTGCTCGGCCCGAGTGGGAGCCTCCCCTTCGGGACTAGGCTCCCCTTCGAAGAGAACATAAGTTCTCTTCTAAGAATCTAAAATGATTTTTAGATTCCTCAGTCAATCACAATAGTTGGGACCGGTCAACTTGTTTGACTCGAGGATCGATACAAGAGGGTTTTTGGTTGCCATTTCAAAACACGTAGAGAATCACAGAATCTACGACCTAAATGGAAAAACAGAGAACTAGTGAGCATGCTGAATTATAACGATATACAAAAGATAAGGTCCTTAATCTAATGTAGCTCCCACTGTTTTTCAAAGATCTATAATTCCCAAAGATCTAAGAGGAACACGTTTCCCAATGGGTACTAAGATCCTAGGCATTTTACCTCGAACCCACGACTCGCGGACATTCTAAGTAAGAACCCTAGGTAGGTACAACTTACCAATTCTAACACCTTTAGAACTCTTAGTAATTGTTTTTGCATCACCTATCTTTCTATATGGACCCACGACTCGTGCGACATCCATATTTACTTAGGCGTTAAGCTAGACCCATCAATCATAAGATCATGACCAAAACTTAGTTCGGACGACCCACGACTCGCGGACATCGCCCTTGCTAAAATTAACCACGAAATATTGACATTTTAAAATGATCAATTAGGTAACTAAGAACTAATAAGCTCCACTAGCTATCCCACGACTCGCGGAAAATAACTAGCTTCACTTACTAAACTTAAAACCTATTGATGGAATGCTAGGAATTTAACTCAAAATTTGCATCTCGAATTAAATACCTATTTGTTCGAAATTAGCTTAATATCTAATGGGAATTTTCGAATCAACCGGAGAGTTGTCCGGTTCGACCTCACCAACATATATGTTATCCAATTTTATTAGTCTTGATTAATGCAAGTACACTTAAATGCATTTCAAACAAGCACATCAACAGATAACATGTCCTAGCATGATACTAACATGTAATGATCATGGGTTTTACCTATCTTATGCGTGATATGTGGGAGCCACTCCACAATCACAAGTTCTAACATACATGCCACATAAACAGTTTAAATCACATAAGGGAAAGCGGTAACAAAATACGAGCCCTATCTCTATTACATTTAACAATTGAGATTCTCCTCCCTAACATTTTGAGGGGTCTTCACTTATGGCCTCCTTGTTACTTGAATGTGGTCCATCTTACTCCATGGGTGCATTGTCTCCAAAATGAAAATAAAACCTCACCACCTATCTCTACTCTCAAATTACAATAAAAGGAAAAAGACATAAAGTAATAAGGCTCAATCTTCATATTGGCCTTAGACAATTACACGGGGCACACCCCGGCCTCAAAACAGTAATATGGAAAGCCACATAATAAATCACATAACAGTACGCACATAAGTGAGGCTCCAACCTCAATTGAAAAACGCAACTATAGGGCTCCAACCCCAATTTAAACCAACCATGTGCATAAATTAAAACCATACATAGATCTAAACCCATGATCACCTAACATGGTTTTGCGAGAATTTAAATATAGCCAATAAATTAAAATTCTCGCTTCAAGTCCTAATGACTTAAAACACGACTTGATGCGAGTCTTATTTATAAAAGTTTTCAATAAATCCCAAATTACCAAAACAAATAAAATTCCAATTAATTTCTGAAAATTAATAATTTTATCAAAGATTGTATTTTCCCAAAATATAAACCGTTTCAATTTCTCAAAAATCCTAATTTTAAGTTTTATTCAAAAATTAAAATAAATATTCAAAAAATAAAATTTTAAAAATTAAAATAAAAATTGGGACTGGATTACACGAAACACGAAAAACACGGATTACGAAAAAATGGGGCCCGTACGCGAGAAGAGCCGTGAACGATGCAGACGCGTGCGCACGCGCGACACGTCGTAATCCGGGTTTTTTGTTTCGTGTTTTCGTTCAAAAGCAAAACCAATCCAAGAAATCCAAAAACAGTTTATACAGTTTCAAATCTAAAATAGTTTTCAAAAAATTAAATTTTGTAAAAACCAATTTTCAGAAACTTTCAGGAAAAAATACAGTTTCGTAATTCAGGCTTTCTAAAACAATTACAAATACTCAATCGCATCAAGCCTAAGAATTTCTACCAAATTCAGTATAATTGAGATGAATCAGAAATGCGATTAACGAGGTGGCTCTGATACCACTTGTTGGAAAACACGAATCAGAAAGCAGCGGAATTTAAAAATTTTTCCCAACAAAAGGACCTTGGACTCGCAATCGTGTAACCAAATTCGTAGAGATAGAAAACTTACTTTTCTTTTATTCTTTCTTGAAGCGTTTCAAGCCACCCAAGAACGCTCTTCTCGCGGCTTGATCCCCTCTCCTTGGTAAAGCTCGAATCTTCAAACTTCTAACTTGAAGCTCTCAAGAGATAGTCCACCAACTTGATCACAATCTAACTAGTAAGGATGCTAGTTCTCTAGTTAGTGTTTAGGCTTAACCTAGGGTTTATTTGATCTTGGAGAAAGGAAGGTGTTCAACACATGAACCAAAAGAATTTCCAATTAGCTCCTAGAGGAGCTCGAGCTCCCCTATTTATAAGAGGGGGAGTGCCGAAATTCCTAGTCCTTAATGGGCTAGGATTTTGGTCTCTCTCTCTCCTATTACTTGATCATCAAGTAATTTTGACTTTGACTTTGAATTCTAATTCAAATCAACTTTCAAGAGAGCTAAAAATATCCAAACTATTTTTGGATAATTTTATACTTTATTTATTTAAAATAAATAACTTATTTTATCTAATTAATTAATTAATAATTAATTAACTAGATTATTTTTCTCCAAAATTAGACTTTCTTTTTAATTCAAAATTAAACCAAAGTGTATTAAATAATTAACACATTTAATTATTTAATATATATATACAATATATATATACACACACACGTGTGGGACACGTGTCAGAAGGACACGTGTCACTCACGTGAGCCACACGTGTGGTTTCACACGTGTGGAACCCTCTAGGCCCGATTAACTCGTTTAATCATTTTTAAGCCTCAACGCATGTAACCAAGTTGTTGTGTGTGACCCTCTAGGTTCTCAATTCAATTAGCAGTGACCCTAATTAATTAATTCACCAATTAATTAATCAGTCCACAGATTAAACGACCATAGTCTAACAACAGGTGTTTAACCCCTAGCTGAATTGGAATGTTCGGATTCGACAGAACCTTTAAGTCATTGATTCATTTGAGATACAATCCTCCTACTTACTATCTCTCAACCAAGATCTAGGGTAAGGGAATAATCAGAACCCTAATAATTCGGTCTTAAAACTAAGTGCATTTCATATCCATTTGATCTCAATCCAAGAAACCCTTTTCTTGATGTCTTGATCTACTGCCTTGGCCAAGGACTCCATATGGCATATGAATGACTTACACAATAAGAGATCACCTTGCAAATGCAAGTGTAGGTCTTTTCTTGATTCTCATTCACTTTCATGAATCACTTGTGCAGCCCCAGCATAAGCCTTGAATCAGTTGTCTAAGGCGACACCCTTTAAAGCTTATACCTAAGACTACAGAGTTAACTCATAAAGTGACAAGGAACCTCAAGTCTAAGGATCAATTAATCACATCAATGACTCGTCAGATATTTCCTAATCTGGAAGTTTCCATTTCCTGAAATAGAAACTTCCTTTCCCATTTAGGAATCTTCTCACACGGGGCACCTCAGTGAACTTACTTATTAAAGTAAGCACCCTCATGTATCACGCACGTATCAACTATACACTTTGCACCTCCATGAAATAAGGTGGCCTTTCTTAAGGGCGTGATCCCACAAGCAAGCCTTAGAGGAGTCAGGTTGCCACTCCCACTGTCTGTAGGACTCATCGTGTAACATCCCGCTACTTCGGCATTTCCAGGTACGCGTCACGAGAGAGTTTAATTTCATGATTTATGTAATTCGTATGCCTTAAATGTCAACGTGTAATTTATTTAAGTTTATGCGCTTTAGATTTAATTAATTGTTTGGGCTCGAATGCTCAATACTTGAAGTTTAGGGACCTAATTAATTAGGGTGCTTTGGCCTTCGTGGAAATCTTGAGCTCGGGAGTTCGAATTCGAATTCTGACCCCTTTATTGAGTTCGTTTCGACGATTCGGATTCGATGAAATTAACTTTATATTTTCAAAGCCATTTGTTAGCCCTATCGTTTTAAAATCCGATTCGTTTGGATCGGATATCCTTTGATCCTACCCATTTTGTTAACCCGACCCGTTTCTTGGCCCTAAAAGGAACCGAACCCTCTTTTCTTCCCCATTTTGATCGGTTCAAGCAAGGAGAGAGGGAGAGGAAGAGAAGAGAAGAAGAAGAAAGCCAACCCTTTTCGAGCTCAAGAACCCCGACCCCCGTTCGCCCAATCAACAATCCAAGGTAAGCAATGTGACCCTCTCCTTACGTGTTTCGATTCTACCGATTGAATCTTACTTTATTGTCGTATTTCTTGAGTTTGGGGATAGTGATGAATAGTATAGGTTTCGTGTTTTGGGTGTTTAGACTCGTTTCGAACCCCGATTTATGTTCTAATGTGATATATACATGTGATATATCTTGAATTTGTGTGTTTTTGGTGTATTATGTGATTGGAATGTGGTTTGGGGTGGTTTGGGAACCACCCCCGTCGACCCCTTGCTTTCCTGATCTTTTTTTTTCGGAGAAGACGACCCAACACGGCCGTGTCACCCCCTAGTTCATTTCCGACACGGCCGTGTCAAGCCCTCGACTTTGAATTTTTTTATTCGGACACGGCCGTGTCAGCTTCCAGGCCAATTTTGACACGGCCGTGCTGACCTCGTTTGAACTTGGATTTGCCTGATTTTTGAACCTACGGAAACCTCTTGAAGTCTAGAACATCCTCCAATTGGAATAACCTCAAAATTCGTTCTAGATTGTAAGTTATAATCGTTTGAAATTTGTGTCGCCATCCAGTCGAAATTCTGCTTTCGTCCAACTTCAAACGTACGCCATTTTCGGATCGCTTTGAACCACGTTTTGAGCCACCTACCATTTTATAGATATTTGTGTCTAGTTTCATTTTAAATAAGCAAAACTCAATTCCCATTTCTCAAACTCAAGTTATGACCGTTTTACTACAGCTTGTCCGTTTTGGAAAATTTCCAGCTTTTGCCCATTTTTGCTCGGAACAATCTCTTGTGCTTTCCTTCCGCTTTTCTTGCACCTTGCCACCTCCGAACTCATTCCTAACTTGTTTTATCTTGTGTATGTGTATGTACTTGTTGCTATATGTGTTTTATGTTGCTTATTTAATATGAATTATTTGCACGAAGCATCAATGCACCTTGTTATGTATCTCCGCCTTGTAATATAAATTGTTTGTGTGCATGAACGTGTTATATGATTATAAATGAATATGTTGAGCTATGTATTGTCTTGGTTTGCAAGTGATTGATTCAAATATGTGTTATGCCTACTTGATTGCATCTCTTATATGCATGAACATACGTCGTGCGTCTGTATGGTTCATTCTTGAGTCTAAGTCTCGTCTTTTGCCTTTAGTTTGTCCAGGTGCACCCGGGGTGGTGTTTTGTTCGTCAAGTTGATTCCGGGGTGAATCAAGTGCTTTGTCTTCGTCTTCGTTTGGTTCGAGGTGAGATTAGGATACAGTTATACCCTAATGAAATGTGCCGGTTTTTGTATGCATGCGACTTATAAGCCTCTATGTATATGTAGATATGTGTGAAATACGTATTTGTTGGCTTTGCCATAAGTTTGCAAGTATGAAGCTATGTATAAGCCTATGTACGCTAAGATTTGATTCTGTTATGATTTTGAGGTCGGCGTGATACGTACGTACGATATGATAAGTACGATATGCATGTGCTATGTATAAGTGTGAGTCTAGCGGGTTTAAGCTTCCGATTTCCGTGATCTATGTAAGTGTGGGGCCCCAGTTTCCGTGTAAGGGATGTACCGGAACCCACCTGAGGAAGTGGGGGATGGAGTCCGAGGGTTTGAGCAGCAGTGAGCACTCCCCTCTTCCGTTTTAGGATGGCTAGGGTCGCGTAACCCTTCCATCACACCTACCTGGTATGTTTTGTTTGTTCTGTTTTGGTTAGTCTGTCTGTGTGCTCGTATCCGCCGAGTTTCGTTATGTCTGTCGGTTATAAGTTCGTGAAACGGGGGTAGATTCTCAAATTAAGATAAAATTTGATATACTTTTAACCTAATAAAATACGTTTGGATATGTGTGCTTCGTCTACATGTTTTGAATGTACGTATTAAATAAGTTAAGTTTCGTTCGATTTATTTTGCTAAATCACCCTGTATATATATTATCACGGGCAAATGTTTTGGCGTGCAAAAACTACTCCCGGCTTCATGAACATCTTCTTTTTACGTGCTTTGCTATGTATATTATGTATAGCGTGCGTGTGTTAACCCCTCGCTCAGTCAAGTGTGACTGACCCCTCCCTCTTTATGTTTTTAGCTCTGCAGGTTTTGGCTTTGGAGTCCGAGCTAGGCGGTGTGAGTCTCTTGGAGTCGAGTCTTGTATTAGTTGGGTCTTTGCATTTTCATTTTGAATTCAGTTTTAGTTTTGTATTATTAAACTATGAACGAATATGTTTAAGTATGATTTGTTCAATTATGTTTTGAATTCGGGACAGGTTAGGACAGGTGCTTGGATTAGGTGAACCCGTTTGTATTTATGATTTATGTTATGATTTAAATTTCGGGATTAGGAATTATGCTAGATTGAACCCGTCAACTGTTTGCATGATTTGAATTTTTGTTTGGCATGATCACGCTTCTATATATTCGTTAAGTATTATGTGTGCAGGGTCTACGTCCCTCCTAGCTCAGGGTTTGAGTTTGTTTTGTTTGTCACCGTTCGCTATGGTTTGGCACGTGTGCGGAGTCCTTGTTTCGTTACACGTGTTGAGCTATAGTGCGGGGGTGTGGTGCCCATCGTTGGGGCGCTACACATCGGCTTGGAGTATTTTACTAATCATGACTTATGTGATATAGGGCTTGTTTCATGAACCAGTTCACCTAAAATGGTAGAGTCCTAAAGTCATCAGGATTAGGGGAGTTCTCATACATGCACAGCTAAAGTAAATGCATACCAAACAAGAGCATATAAAGAAGTGTTGCCTTAATTCATTATTTCATTCAAAGATTGTCTGCGATTACAATAAGGAAAAGCACAAAGCGGATATACAATCGGCTTTCTAGGGCACTATTCCTAACAGAGGGCCAGTCCTAACGACTGGTGAGGGGGCTAACACGAGCACTCTTATATATATAGAGCGAAACACGTAATAAGAGCGTAATAATCCATGAACCGGGGATGGTTTTTGCACGGCAAAACGTTCCCGTGATACTAAATATATATATATACTTAAAAGAAGTTAAGGGCTGAAGACCAAAATAACAAATTTTAAGTAATTAGAAATTCATTCCCGTTTCATAGATTCAAGACAAGACATAGCACTCGGCGAGTACGAGTTTCTCCATGTTAAGACAAGTACATATCAAGCTAGTTCAAATTAAAACAATACCACCTTAACTCTGGTGATGGAAGGGCCGACCGACCCTAAACCATCCGAGCAAGCAAGCAGGACGTGAGTTTCGTGACACTCACGCCTGTCGGACTCCATCCCCCACTAACCTTCTAGTGGGTTCCGGTACATCCTACAAGTGGAGATCATGAACGAGGGGTGTGTCCAGCGACCCCTTGGTCGACCCGTGTGCTCTTTCCTATAATCTCCAGGGTCCATCAAGTCAAGTACAAGTTAAGGGACCTATCTTTCAAGGTCAATCTTGATACAAATTCAAAACGTATCAAGAACCTTTTCAAAACAAAACAAAACGTAATGTATATACATATAAAAACGTTTTCAAGGTCTTTCACAAGCGGGTCAAGCCCTCAAAATACATATCATGCACTTATCTAACATATAGTATATATATCGCATGCGGGTTTCAAAACACATAGGCTTTTAGGTCGATATAACTAAAAGAAACAAAACCTCACCTTCGAGACGTAACGGGGTCAAAAGGAAGCAAACGAACTCCTATGGAACCACCTCGTCACCAACGGGATGATCCCTGAACAAAACAAGCAACAAGAGATAAATTAGACTCAATATGAACCAATGAGATGCTCGGAAAATACGTATAAATGCAAATGATGAGAGTGAAATACAACAAGGTTGCATATATGTCACCTTAAGCCATATCAATTCATATCAAGTCATAATGAGCACGTTTCACATCAAATGGATTAATAAATTTCATACGATGGGCATAGCACATCATATTATATGATATTTCATACATATACAAGTTTAAAGTTTATAAACAAGACAAGGGATACAAGGAAGCTTCACACGTGGCTCTTAAGCGTTCATACATTCAAGTCAAATTCAAACTTAGCAATTAAAGCCATATAATTACAATGAGCCATGAGACGTATCATATAACAACTTATTAAAATATTAAGTTCATAATTTGGGTGAGAGAAAATAATTAAAATCAAGAATGTGGCAAGAAAAGCATGTAACCACATACAACGTCACAAACGAAGCAAGAAGAAACAAGCACAAAACTCACACCCTGCAGCATGACACAGGCGTGTCAACTGCCAAGGCTAACCTGAGACACGCCTGTGTCTCAGGTAAATAGCCTTAAGACGAGGTTCTGGCGAGAGACACGCCCGTGTCTCCCAAACAAGCACAAATGTGAAACGGGGGTGTCAGCTGCTGTTGCAGCTGAAAAATAAGAGGAAAAAGCATGAAACAGGGCATCAAATAAGGCAATAATAAACACAATATATTCATGCACAAACCCCTCAAAAAACTTAACCAATCAAGAATCGCAGAAAGAACGAGCTTAGAAAACTATAAGGATAGGTTCCTTAGCTCCCAATCTTCGTTACGAGTCAAATGCATCTTTCGGAATTCGAATCTGAATTCCCGAACTCAAGTTACAGCTTCCGGAACCCAAGGTGCGCTAAAACGAGTTAGGCCCTCGAGTCCCTTAACAAACAAAATGGTTTAAGAACCGTATCAAACGAACTTAAAGACAAGAAACGAGCATAAGCATACGTTCATAAATCACATAATTCATGCATGACAAGTTGGCACAAAAATCAAAATCACATAAGGGCATATACGGGGTAAGGTATAAGGATAATGAACATAAACGTGTTAAAATTCATATTCAAAGTATAACAATTAATTCAAATAATCACATAATCAATATAATAAACATATAAAAACGTAATTAAATAAATTAAAATGCACACTTAGCGCACTCGAAATGGCGTACCTGTATGTCTGAAAAATCGGGGTGTTACATATATGAATTATTTGTTAAGAATATGTGTTGGCACTTTGAACGTTCTACTCTTATGACTCCAAATTTGATTCGTTTGACTTCGAACTTGATTTTGAATTTTGTCAATACATGATATGCATGGGATATGTAAGTTATGAATGTTTTTACGTGCTCGTTACATGTTTTTGAACTCGTTTGTGGTGGTCTTGGACTATCTTTGTGAAAACGGGACTTAAGGGCCTAATGAGCATTTAGCGTACCTTGGGTTACAAGTGTCATAACTTGAGCACAAGAATTCGGATTCAAATTTTGACACTACCATTAGACTCGTATCGACAATTTTTATCCAATGGATCAAGCCTTACAATTTTCTAAGCCTGTTTGAATCTCCAAAACTTCACCGAACCGAGCCCCATGTGCAAAATCTACCACCCCTACCCGTTTACCGTAATTGACCCATTTCAACTCCTTTTGACCCATTTCTTTGACTCATATCACACCAACTTAACCCTTTATCTTTTCTTGCTGCCCCATTTCAAAGCAACCCAAGAAAAAAGTAAGAGAAGGAAGCAAGAGCAAGGAGAAACAAGAACCCTTCATCTCTTGGTCACATTTGAGCTCTTCACAGTTACATACTTCATCATCTATTGAAGGTAAGAATATTTTCGAATTATCCTCTTCTTGGTGCTTCTTTTAATCGATGAACTTTGTGTCTTGAGCTTGGTTTGCATAGAATTTGAAGAAATAGATGAATAGTAAGGGTTTGAAGCTTGATTTAAAATTTATATTCTTGCATGTGTTTTGTGGAGTTTTGATGCATGTTTCTTGTTCATTTAAGCTTCTTTGCTCCATTTATTGACTTCTATTTCATGGTAGACGTGTATTTGATAAACCACCATTAATGAACTTGAAGAAATGAATAGAAAATGGGTTTTAACTTGCAAGATATAATCTGCACATTTGATCTTTGTTGCTACGGTTGATATGGTGTTGGAATGGTGGATTTCTAGCTCGTTTTTCTTGTGTTTTTGGTCTGTTATTTTGTGCATAATATACCCCCATGTCTGTCCTATTTTTTTCCTTGCATTTGCACCAGGTTTCAGCTGGAAAAACAAAGAGGAAAGCTGTCATCCGAGGAGTCAACAGGCGTTCGCCCGCTGACAGTATAGCGGCTGAACGACCGTTCGCGGAGGGGCAGGAGTTTTTGTCCCTCTAAACGACCATTCGGACAGGACAAAGGGAGCGACTTAATGGCCGTTTACACCCCCATGTAGGCCAAATTGATCTCTGACCCTTGGAACGGCCGTTCCACCCCTTTACATGCGTTTGGTGAACGGCCGTTCACCTCTTCATGTGCTGATATGATTTTGTTTGTTTAGTTTGAGCTTTTATTCGATCTTTCCTACCTTGTTTATGACTTTGCTTTGTTAACTTTTTGTACAACATATTAAGATTTATTTTTTGGATTTATGATATGATTTTGATGCTTGAATTTGAGATATGAACTTATATGCTCTACATGCTACCTCATATTATTTCTTTTGCATAACTCGCATTCATATGCATTTATCGAGCGTCTAATTGGTTCATATTGAGTCTAAGAGTGTCTTTTGTTGTTTGTTTTGTCCAGAGGAGCAACCCGTTGGTGATGAGGTGGTTCCGTAGGCATCCGTTTGATTCCCCTTTTCATCCCCGTTACTTTCGAAGATGAGGTTTTGCTCTTTTAGTTAAAATAACCTACAACCCTATGTTTTTTGAGCCTGCATGCGACTTATGTAAATGATAAGATAGATATGTGCATGATATGTACTTTAAGGGCTTGTACCATTTGTTATAAGGCTTTGAAAACGCTTTTATATGTATGTAAGTTATATTTTCGTTTGATTAGAAAAGTTATGATGTGTGTGAGTGTGTAGCGAGATTCGACTTTGAAAGATAAGCTTTGTGGGTATATGAATTTGAATTTAACTTTGATTTGGGCCCTGGAGAGTGGTATGGTATCTCGGGACGGCCGTAGGGTCACCGAGCTCTCCCATCAACACTTTCCTTTGAGAGTTTTCACCTAACTGTAGAAGGTTGAGGAAGGGTGGTTCTCTTGAGCTGGTGGTAACCCCACCGAAGGTGCAAGAAAGTAATTAAGTCTTGTCTCGTGTGGCTTTGACCGATAGTTAGGGCTTGCAACCCTTCTATCACCCGGTGTAAGGATGGTTTATGAAATTGTTTTCGAATATAAATATGCCTTTGAATATGAGAAGTTCGGTTGGAAAACTCGTACTCACCGAGTTAGTGTGACTATGTACAGATCTATGAAACGGGAATGGATTCTTAACTACTTAAAATTGTTTGTTTTGGCCTTCTGCCCTAACCTTTCTTTAAGTATATATATCTACTATCATGGGAAATTTGGCTTGCAAAAACCATCCCCGGTTCATGGATCATTATGAATTTGATACTTGTTTTGCTCTATACGTATATAGGGTGTGTGTGTTAGCCCCCTCACCAGTCTTTAGGACTGACCCTCGTTGTTGTTTCTCTTTTTCCCCATTCTTTGAGTTGCAGGTACAGTCAGAGGTTTGAGCTAGGCGGCAAGTCTGTCTTAGTGTCACACTTTTGGTGTAGCTTGAGTCTTCATGCATCGCAGTGGTTTTACCTTGTTTATGTACTTATGATTTTGGGATATGTATTATGGTTATGAATACTTTGTTAGACTTTGATTATTTTGGCCTGAGATTGTCATGGATATGTGTAAAGACTTGTATATGATCGTTGTTGATCTAGTATGATATTCGTTAGCATGTTATGATTTGACCTTTATCGCTTCCATTATTAATTGTTTTGATGTGCACTTTGATTGAGGGTCTAGACCGCCTAGCTTAGGAGAGTTTTTGTTTATCTCCCATACGCTATTGTTCGGCGTGTGTGCGGATTCTCTATTTCGTTACACATGTCGGGCTCTAGTACGGGGGATGCGGTGCCCATCATTCGGGGTGCTACAATAAAGGTACAAATGGATCCAATGGAGTAAATGAAAACGTTACAACCATCTAGCAAGCTAAGTTGGTAAAAGTTTCATTTAAAGACTAAAGAGTGAATTTTGATGAAACCTTCTCATTGGTTGCAATGCAAAGCCCATTCTGATTATGCTTAGTATATCTACATATTGTGACTATGAGATATGGGAAATGAATGTGAAACTGTCTTAAGAGATGAAAGATCTTAGCGATATATCTTATATTCTTAGGATAAAGATTTATACAGATAGGTAAAAGAGAATAATAGAATTATATCACTGTCGATGTATTAGTGCAATTGTTTTCAAAAAACTACAGTGAACTAAACAGGATCCAAATTGTTTTTGCTTTTCGTTGCAATTGTTTTCTAAATATTTAAATTATATTGAAATGTGTTATATCGTGGGTCATGACCGTACCCTAATTAACAGTCGTACAATTAGTGACTGCAAAATATTATATTACAATTTTATATATGAAAATTTTCATATTGATGGGTCTGAATATGGGATACAGAGTCCAATCACTTTAGAATTTGTTTGGGTGAAGAAACCAGTCGTTGATCGCCGGAAAAGATGGGGGTTCTACCTGCTAGGACAAACACACAACGAAAGTCAGATGGCCAAGTGGAGATCATGAACGAGGGGTGTGTCCAGCGACCCCTTGGTCGACCCGTGTGCTCTTTCCTATAATCTCCAGGGTCCATCAAGTCAAGTACAAGTTAAGGGACCTATCTTTCAAGGTCAATCTTGATACAAATTCAAAACGTATCAAGAACCTTTTCAAAACAAAACAAAACGTAATGTATATACATATAAAAACGTTTTCAAGGTCTTTCACAAGCGGGTCAAGCCCTCAAAATACATATCATGCACTTATCTAACATATAGTATATATATCGCATGCGGGTTTCAAAACACATAGGCTTTTAGGTCGATATAACTAAAAGAAACAAAACCTCACCTTCGAGACGTAACGGGGTCAAAAGGAAGCAAACGAACTCCTATGGAACCACCTCGTCACCAACGGGATGATCCCTGAACAAAACAAGCAACAAGAGATAAATTAGACTCAATATGAACCAATGAGATGCTCGGAAAATACGTATAAATGCAAATGATGAGAGTGAAATACAACAAGGTTGCATATATGTCACCTTAAGCCATATCAATTCATATCAAGTCATAATGAGCACGTTTCACATCAAATGGATTAATAAATTTCATACGATGGGCATAGCACATCATATTATATGATATTTCATACATATACAAGTTTAAAGTTTATAAACAAGACAAGGGATACAAGGAAGCTTCACACGTGGCTCTTAAGCGTTCATACATTCAAGTCAAGTTCAAACTTAGCAATTAAAGCCATATAATTACAATGAGCCATGAGACGTATCATATAACAACTTATTAAAATATTAAGTTCATAATTTGGGTGAGAGAAAATAATTAAAATCAAGAATGTGGCAAGAAAAGCATGTAACCACATACAACGTCACAAACGAAGCAAGAAGAAACAAGCACAAAACTCACACCCTGCAGCATGACACAGGCGTGTCAGCTGCCAAGGCTAACCTGAGACACGCCTGTGTCTCAGGTAAATAGCCTTAAGACGAGGTTCTGGCGAGAGACACGCCCGTGTCTCCCAAACAAGCACAAATGTGAAACGGGGGTGTCAGCTGCTGTTGCAGCTGAAAAATAAGAGGAAAAAGCATGAAACAGGGCATCAAATAAGGCAATAATAAACACAATATATTCATGCACAAACCCCTCAAAAAACTTAACCAATCAAGAATCGCAGAAAGAACGAGCTTAGAAAACTATAAGGATAGGTTCCTTAGCTCCCAATCTTCGTTACGAGTCAAATGCATCTTTCGGAATTCGAATCTGAATTCCCGAACTCAAGTTACAGCTTCCGGAACCCAAGGTGCGCTAAAACGAGTTAGGCCCTCGAGTCCCTTAACAAACAAAATGGTTTAAGAACCGTATCAAACGAACTTAAAGACAAGAAACGAGCATAAGCATACGTTCATAAATCACATAATTCATGCATGACAAGTTGGCACAAAAATCAAAATCACATAAGGGCATATACGGGGTAAGGTATAAGGATAATGAACATAAACGTGTTAAAATTCATATTCAAAGTATAACAATTAATTCAAATAATCACATAATCAATATAATAAACATATAAAAACGTAATTAAATAAATTAAAATGCACACTTAGCGCACTCGAAATGGCGTACCTGTATGTCTGAAAAATCGGGGTGTTACATATATGAATTATTTGTTAAGAATATGTGTTGGCACTTTGAACGTTCTACTCTTATGACTCCAAATTTGATTCGTTTGACTTCGAACTTGATTTTGAATTTTGTCAATACATGATATGCATGGGATATGTAAGTTATGAATGTTTTTACGTGCTCGTTACATGTTTTTGAACTCGTTTGTGGTGGTCTTGGACTATCTTTGTGAAAACGGGACTTAAGGGCCTAATGAGCATTTAGCGTACCTTGGGTTACAAGTGTCATAACTTGAGCACAAGAATTCGGATTCAAATTTTGACACTACCATTAGACTCGTATCGACAATTTTTATCCAATGGATCAAGCCTTACAATTTTCTAAGCCTGTTTGAATCTCCAAAACTTCACCGAACCGAGCCCCATGTGCAAAATCTACCACCCCTACCCGTTTACCGTAATTGACCCATTTCAACTCCTTTTGACCCATTTCTTTGACTCATATCACACCAACTTAACCCTTTATCTTTTCTTGCTGCCCCATTTCAAAGCAACCCAAGAAAAAAGTAAGAGAAGGAAGCAAGAGCAAGGAGAAACAAGAACCCTTCATCTCTTGGTCACATTTGAGCTCTTCACAGTTACATACTTCATCATCTATTGAAGGTAAGAATATTTTCGAATTATCCTCTTCTTGGTGCTTCTTTTAATCGATGAACTTTGTGTCTTGAGCTTGGTTTGCATAGAATTTGAAGAAATAGATGAATAGTAAGGGTTTGAAGCTTGATTTAAAATTTATATTCTTGCATGTGTTTTGTGGAGTTTTGATGCATGTTTCTTGTTCATTTAAGCTTCTTTGCTCCATTTATTGACTTCTATTTCATGGTAGACGTGTATTTGATAAACCACCATTAATGAACTTGAAGAAATGAATAGAAAATGGGTTTTAACTTGCAAGATATAATCTGCACATTTGATCTTTGTTGCTACGGTTGATATGGTGTTGGAATGGTGGATTTCTAGCTCGTTTTTCTTGTGTTTTTGGTCTGTTATTTTGTGCATAATATACCCCCATGTCTGTCCTATTTTTTTCCTTGCATTTGCACCAGGTTTCAGCTGGAAAAACAAAGAGGAAAGCTGTCATCCGAGGAGTCAACAGGCGTTCGCCCGCTGACAGTATAGCGGCTGAACGACCGTTCGCGGAGGGGCAGGAGTTTTTGTCCCTCTAAACGACCATTCGGACAGGACAAAGGGAGCGACTTAATGGCCGTTTACACCCCCATGTAGGCCAAATTGATCTCTGACCCTTGGAACGGCCGTTCCACCCCTTTACATGCGTTTGGTGAACGGCCGTTCACCTCTTCATGTGCTGATATGATTTTGTTTGTTTAGTTTGAGCTTTTATTCGATCTTTCCTACCTTGTTTATGACTTTGCTTTGTTAACTTTTTGTACAACATATTAAGATTTATTTTTTGGATTTATGATATGATTTTGATGCTTGAATTTGAGATATGAACTTATATGCTCTACATGCTACCTCATATTATTTCTTTTGCATAACTCGCATTCATATGCATTTATCGAGCGTCTAATTGGTTCATATTAAGTCTAAGAGTGTCTTTTGTTGTTTGTTTTGTCCAGAGGAGCAACCCGTTGGTGATGAGGTGGTTCCGTAGGCATCCGTTTGATTCCCCTTTTCATCCCCGTTACTTTCGAAGATGAGGTTTTGCTCTTTTAGTTAAAATAACCTACAACCCTATGTTTTTTGAGCCTGCATGCGACTTATGTAAATGATAAGATAGATATGTGCATGATATGTACTTTAAGGGCTTGTACCATTTGTTATAAGGCTTTGAAAACGCTTTTATATGTATGTAAGTTATATT
Organism: Lantana camara; assembly: GCA_037501455.1. Classification (NCBI taxonomy): domain Eukaryota; kingdom Viridiplantae; phylum Streptophyta; class Magnoliopsida; order Lamiales; family Verbenaceae; genus Lantana; species Lantana camara. The sequence goes on along the minus strand of CM074859.1, from coordinate 88,770,038 downwards.
TTCGTTTGATTAGAAAAGTTATGATGTGTGTGAGTGTGTAGCGAGATTCGACTTTGAAAGATAAGCTTTGTGGGTATATGAATTTGAATTTAACTTTGATTTGGGCCCTGGAGAGTGGTATGGTATCTCGGGACGGCCGTAGGGTCACCGAGCTCTCCCATCAACACTTTCCTTTGAGAGTTTTCACCTAACTGTAGAAGGTTGAGGAAGGGTGGTTCTCTTGAGCTGGTGGTAACCCCACCGAAGGTGCAAGAAAGTAATTAAGTCTTGTCTCGTGTGGCTTTGACCGATAGTTAGGGCTTGCAACCCTTCTATCACCCGGTGTAAGGATGGTTTATGAAATTGTTTTCGAATATGAATATGCCTTTGAATATGAGAAGTTCGGTTGGAAAACTCGTACTCACCGAGTTAGTGTGACTATGTACAGATCTATGAAACGGGAATGGATTCTTAACTACTTAAAATTGTTTGTTTTAGCCTTCTGCCCTAACCTTTCTTTAAGTATATATATCTACTATCATGGGAAATTTGGCTTGCAAAAACCATCCCCGGTTCATGGATCATTATGAATTTGATACTTGTTTTGCTCTATACGTATATAGGGTGTGTGTGTTAGCCCCCTCACCAGTCTTTAGGACTGACCCTCGTTGTTGTTTCTCTTTTTCCCCATTCTTTGAGTTGCAGGTACAGTCAGAGGTTTGAGCTAGGCGGCAAGTCTGTCTTAGTGTCACACTTTTGGTGTAGCTTGAGTCTTCATGCATCGCAGTGGTTTTACCTTGTTTATGTACTTATGATTTTGGGATATGTATTATGGTTATGAATACTTTGTTAGACTTTGATTATTTTGGCCTGAGATTGTCATGGATATGTGTAAAGACTTGTATATGATCGTTGTTGATCTAGTATGATATTCGTTAGCATGTTATGATTTGACCTTTATCGCTTCCATTATTAATTGTTTTGATGTGCACTTTGATTGAGGGTCTAGACCGCCTAGCTTAGGAGAGTTTTTGTTTATCTCCCATATGCTATTGTTCGGCGTGTGTGCGGATTCTCTATTTCGTTACACATGTCGGGCTCTAGTACGGGGGATGCGGTGCCCATCATTCGGGGTGCTACAATAAAGGTGCAAATGGATCCAATGGAGTAAATGAAAACGTTACAACCATCTAGCAAGCTAAGTTGGTAAAAGTTTCATTTAAAGACTAAAGAGTGAATTTTGATGAAACCTTCTCATTGGTTGCAATGCAAAGCCCATTCTGATTATGCTTAGTATATCTACATATTGTGACTATGAGATATGGGAAATGAATGTGAAACTGTCTTAAGAGATGAAAGATCTTAGCGATATATCTTATATTCTTAGGATAAAGATTTATACAGATAGGTAAAAGAGAATAATAGAATTATATCACTGTCGATGTATTAGTGCAATTGTTTTCAAAAAACTACAGTGAACTAAACAGGATCCAAATTGTTTTTGCTTTTCGTTGCAATTGTTTTCTAAATATTTAAATTATATTGAAATGTGTTATATCGTGGGTCATGACCGTACCCTAATTAACAGTCGTACAATTAGTGACTGCAAAATATTATATTACAATTTTATATATGAAAATTTTCATATTGATGGGTCTGAATATGGGATACAGAGTCCAATCACTTTAGAATTTGTTTGGGTGAAGAAACCAGTCGTTGATCGCCGGAAAAGATGGGGGTTCTACCTGCTAGGACAAACACACAACGAAAGTCAGATGGCCAAGTGGGGGAACTGGGGGTGATTCCCAGTTTGGCTCTCCGATGCTCAAGTCAGATGAAGATCTGAAAGAGGAAAATGTTGAGTATGAGTAGCAATAATGGAAGTTGCTTACAGTGGAGAAGATGAACTTGCCTATTTATAGTTGAGGGTCAGGGACCCTTTAGTCATTTGCATCGCGTGGTCCTGGCCGAATGTTGCCCTAACACGTGGCATTGCGAGAGAAACCTAGGAGGAATCTTCTCTGCAAAAGCTGGTGAAAGTTGGTATTGGCAACAGTGGTAGGTGCGTGGGCATGTACGGGGTGTCAGAGAGCCGTTTGGGGAGTTGATAGCGAGGGTTTGAGAGTACGCTCGTGTTAATCAAAGCCTTGGAGGCCAAGGAATCCGCTAAGGTGTGAAGACCGAGGCTTATGTAACGAGTTGGAGTGGAAGCCTCTCTGAGGGAGTATAGCGCTCGAAGAGGGCTCTCTTGATTGATTGGAACGTTGGCCATGTTGTGGGGATGACGCTCGTGAGAGAGCGGTAATATTGATCAAGTGTGTATGCAATAGAAACGACACATGTTCTCGGAGGATGCTGGCGCTGGAGGGGTTTAACGCTCGTATATGACTAATGCAATCACAGGAAGACAGATGCCATCATCTTTGAGGTGCCACATGTCAAAACGTGGGACGAGCGTGTTTTGACCCCATCACATATAAATATAATTTAGTTTCTAATAATTATTAAATAATATCTAATAATATATTAAAATTTAAAGTTATTTTTTAATGTAAAAGTAAAAAAAAATTCTATTTAGTTTCTAATAATTGTCAAAGTAATATTTAATCATAAATTTATCAGAGAAATAATATGATTTTAGATTATTAAAACTTTTCATTTCCTTATTTAAAATTATAAAGGGAATCGCTGGGAAAAAAATTATATCATTTAGAGCAAAAAAATATTATCACTATAGAGTTGCTTGATCGGGTTCGGTTGATACGGGTCTAGGGGTAATTTTATAATCCTGACAGATGTATTCAGTGTCTTATCAATACTATACTATTATATTAAGCGAGAACTGTTTCGATTTCTTGGTATCCTTTTTTTTTTTTTTTAAATTTATTTTAATTTATTTAATTAAAAAAAAAATCACACTCACATAAAATTCTAATCTATCTCAAACAAGTCGCTTTTGATTTTTAATTTAGTTTTAGTTTATTTTATTTGATTTTAAGAAAATCTTAGTAAAATCCTAACCAATCTCAAAAATGTCTTTTTTTTCTTTTTAATTTATTGTTAATTTATTTGATTTAAATAAAAATTAAAACCACTTTGATCTCTTAAATTGCTCCATGTTAATCCAACATCTCTTAAAATTTTCAATGTTCTGATGTATATATTACTCTATAGATTGTATATATCTTTTTATAATATTCATGTGTTGATTATATATTTTTATACTTGATCGATGTATTTTTAATAATAATAATTTTATTATTTACATGCGTGCAAAAGTTACTACTTTTAATTAAAAGAGAAGTATAAACTGTAACTTTTACTTTTTGTTGGGATCTAAATGTAACAAATCCTAACATAAAATATAATCATAGGATTGTTATCGAGATTTTCTCCTACTCATATATAAATCAAATGAAAAATGTAAATGTTCGTATAATAAGTCATGATCACACGTATCTAATGAGATATACAAACCAACACGCCCAAACCAAAATACAAAACTCAAGAAAGTACATACGGCCATAATTAAAATCGTGACCTCTATTGTACTATCAAAAGGCTGCTAGCCATTCGGGACAAGAGAGAGTGTTAATTTGAAATATAGAAGATCGGTAGTGTTACTATTATATCGAATTTCGAATATTTAACAACTTCGGTTTTTTTTAACTTCTTTAAAAAAAAAAAAAAAAAAACTTCATTTTTTGTGATAAATGGATCGCATAAATATAATATTTTATTCGGACCACTTATAAATGAAACGCTACGTTAGGTTACTTTTGTCTTGTAAAGAATCGTTCTTGTTCATAAGTGAAAATAAAGTTTGTGAGGGTTATCCCTCCATACATAACTTATGATTTTGTTTTTCGTCCACACAATAATATTGTATTATGATGACCACATTTTTTATATTAAGTGTGACAACATGACATGATCCATTTGAGATTTGTAGAACATAAAATCTGTTGGACTACTGTCTACTGGTATGTGTTAGAGATATTAATTCTAAAATTGCAATTAGCCATTGGTTTTTAAATCCGATACTTCAGAATTAACAAATAAAATAGAGTTTCCTGTAATGTTGTTTTGAACGGCGTAGAAATTACATCATTTTTAAAAGGTTAAATTGCGGCGACACCCTATCCTTTGGCATGTTTTGCAGTTTCCCCCTTAACCTTTAAATTTGCGCGATTTCCCCCTTAACCTTTGTAAAATGTATCACTCTCCCCCGTTTGGACGGAATCTTGGGGAATATTCCGTTCAACTTTTAACAAAATTTTAGCGTGATTTCTAAGGGTAAATCTATTCAAATCAGATGTCAAATGTATTAATATTATATATCAAATCGAAAATCTCGACGCAAGGAACACAATGGTGACCTTGAAACCAAAATCCGACAACCAGAGAAAGAAGAATTACCGGTCAAAGATGGCGTACGAAAGACAGAGTTTTGCGGGCGAATTCCGGTGGCTTCCGACGATCAATAGGAACGAATGGGTATCGGTTTTGTTCATCTTGGAGAGAGGAACACGATAGTGGTGGTCTTGACTCTTGGATCATCGTGATGGAAGAAAAATCGACGGTCAAAGTTCATCTTGTATCGGTTCGAATGGAATATTCCGCGAATATTCTACCGGAATCGTGCAAAAGGAGTAATGTGCAAATTTAAAGGTTAAGGGAGAAAGTGCAAAACATACCAAAGGATAAATGGTTTGCCATAATTTACCCTTTTTAAAATTAGTTGACCCATAATCTTGTAATTAACAACACGTTGTAAAAAAAGAAAAAAATGAATAAGTAACGGTAAAATACCAGATCATAAATATGCTAATCCCATGAGGAATACCATTATCTACATAAGAATATTTATGAGAGTTCTATTAACGAATTATTATTACTAAGAACTTATATATTTTTTTTAGATGGACTTACATCTTGAAGATGTATCATCGGTAACGTTTAATAAATTAATTATTCGTGATAAGGAGAGTAAAAACCTTAAAGCTATAGATTAATTATCCATATATACTTGTCACCTTCTTTAATCATTATTTTGAAGAATTTATTTCATTCTAAGGATAAATTTTTTCTATAATTTTACCTTTGGGATTCTAGTTTTTCCTATAATTTTACCTTTGAGATTCTAGTTTTTCCTAACATATTCTATTTTTAAATTGATCAACTCCACGTTGAAACTAAACTTTGTTGAGTTGACGAAGCCAAAATTTGTTTCTACTTTTTACGTCTGCAACTTTGTATTTATCTTTTATTCAATTTTTTTCTTTTTTTATATTCATTACTTATTGTATGCGAAATAATGTTGTAGTGATCATCGCCCCACAGGCCCACACTGATCACACAGCACATTTATAGCTCAAACTGACAAGCACTGCACTTGCCATTTATACTTATATAGACCATAAGCATATATAGACCCAACTGAATATCAAGAATTATAATTTAGTATCACTAAATAAAATAACTATATTTACACCTCTCTAATTTAGCAGCCAAATTTATATATCCTTATAAATTTAATAATTATATTTATATCTCTTCATGAATTTAATAATGTCCAAAAAATTTGCTTTTTAATGTATAATGAAATTATTAAATTTATGAAAAGATATAAATATACTTAGAAGGCGTTTGGTACCCTTGCAGACTTAATTCAAGTTAATATTATTCGGGCTTATTAAACTATATTAGCCAACACAAGCAATGTTTAATTTCCTGTTTGGTACCTTATCCGTACAAACCAGGCGGTTTTTGCTAAACTTAATTTTCTGTTTGGTTGGTCATAAGAGAAATCCCCTTTCACCTGGGAAAGCCAAAATTGCCCTTCAATTATGATGGAAAAGGGGTAGGTTTGTCACATTCATTGCTCAAGTTGAGAATCTAGGGTTTCAGCTCAGAAGAAGGGGCTGCGATCGTGGCGTCAGCGTCGCTGGTTGAGTTGATAAAGAAACGTGGTCGTCGTTCGTGTAATTTGTGGAAGGTATGTGTTTACTAATTCCTGGGATGTATGTGTAGTTCATTATTTTCTGCGTCTGAGCTAAAAGTTTCCAAGTCGTCTGGCAGGAGGCCAATTTATTTGTGGATGCTTTCCGTTTATGATGCCTGAATTTATATTGTGTTATTTGAGTTGTACATGACCTCATCCTCGGGATTTAATTTTTGCAGTGAGGCCTATATGCATATTAGTATGAATGACTTGCACTGTAGGTGATTCGTCAATTTTTCCATCATATTTACAACCCAGCAAGTACATTTTTTTTACTTGACAATGGCCTTGGTGGTTGTCCAAGGCAGTGCGCAGATTGCCCTCTTATGAACCTGCACTTGTTTCCAAACTAGCTTCAGTTGATTTCCGTTCCGTTGTGCAGGTTGCCAAGTTATGGGCTTTCTTGCAGCACCACAATGTCCGAAAGGACAAGGAGAGATGATCCTCCGAACATCTCAGTCAATTAAGAATCCTGGGAGGATGTACTACATCTGCCCTCTGGAATTGAAGCATGAAGGGTTCTTTATGTGGTGGGATGTGTATCAAAAGAGTTGTGGCCGGCCGTATCCCAGCGATACAAACTCAGCAAACTGCTCTACAGCAGACTCTAAGAAGTATGGAACAAGGCGTAACATTGGAGATGACAATATGTCTAGTACATTCCCCTGTCCGTCCGGCTTACATACAGATCAGTTACGCGGCATGTCGACCTCCGATTTAGGAGGATGGGTAAACCAGAGCTGGGAGATGGATAGAGGTCGTTTTCTCGTAGCTACTGTTCATGTTTACGTATTCTCCTATGCTGTTGTATTGTTGGTTGGTATTGTTTTGGGCTTTATAATTGCTCGTGCAATCTGATGTGTACTATGTGTGTTTTAAGTTATTTAGGATGTACGTGTGGGCATTAGTATGAATTTTTATTTTGCGACCAATGTGATGTGGATCTGTATAAATTTGTCCCGTTTCAATTATGCCATATTTTGTTCATTCATACAACAGCAGCTAGGTGTGGTTATTGGTCTGTTTGGGTGACTGTTTTTTATAAGACTATGGAGTGCCCCTGTCTGTTACATGTCACATGCAGAACAGTGAAATTCCCTTGGCCTAAGCATACGTTCCTTTGCAAAGTTTTTCTATATATTGCCTGCTGTCATGGTGTAGGTGAGGCATACCGCACATTACATGGAAAACTAGTCCACTTTTAGTGCTTCATCACTTTGAGGTAAATTGTGCACAAAGTTTTCTTAGCTATGTCACGGCACTCTGTCGAACAACTGGCAGAAATTTACAGACAAACACAGTGCTTTTACAAAAATGGTTGGTCAAGCACACATGACTCTCTTTTCATAGCATTGCTTGAATGTGAAGCCCGAAGGGGACGTGGCCAATGGCCGAAATTGAACCATGATGTTGTTCGTGGTCTAACCAATGTACTGAATAACCTCTTTGGGTTGTCTCATGATCAAAAATACTATTTACGTCGGCTGTCCGTGTTGCAAAAGCGATTTCACACCTTTGATTATTTGAAATCGTTATCGGGTGTCAGTCAATCTGAGGACGAGGGTGTTTTGAATGTCCCTCCATGTACGTGGGATCAAATCCGTCAGCAGGTATTATTTCCAGCTCGGTGGTGTTATATAATTTGATATACGGAATTGTGGTCTTTTAACGAGGTCTGTATTTGCACATTTGCAGGGAAATTATCATTGCTTCTGGTACTATCACGACGACGAGCCAGCTTGGAATTCACTTGTGCGTATATTCGGTCCACCTATGTAGCAGCATATAATCTGGTGGCAGCAGTTACGTCGAATTCAATTGTCGTTGCTTGATTTTTTCGTCTGTATAATATGTTTACCATGAATTGGTGGATTTTGTGTTGAGTAATGTCCAATGTTGTTTTCCCCTACTGTTATGACCAATATGTTGTAAATTAAGTATAAGTTCGATATATTTTTTTGGGTTTTTCTTTAGAAAGGTTTTGGTTTGCACTTATTGGCAGCATAGAGGAAGCCAGAAAATGGAAAGTTGAAATCTGGAACTCCATTTACAATAACCTCAGTGATACAGAGACAATTTATTCAATATGCTCAGATTAAGCCACACTAACTAGGGGTCTGGCGTGCATGCAACATTGTAAGGAATTATTCAAATTGAAACTAACACATTACAAGAGAATGAAGATTACTAACCACAAACACTTTGCAAACATTGCACAGCCATGGACTTAACAAAGGAAACAGTGTCCCCGGCAGCTAGGGGATATCTTCATTAGAGTCCGAGTACATTGCCGGGTCGACAACCAAAGCGGGGGGGTCATTTGGAAAGTTGGGAAACATTCTTTTCCTAAAAATTTCATGTAGTTCAGCCTAATTTTCAAATCCATTATGTCGAAAGTTAGCTTCGACAGAGTTAGCTTCGACAGCAGTTTCCTGGTCAAAATAAACAACGTACTTCATGAATAGATCAATGGTAAAAAAGAACAAGACAAGTTGTGGTTCGTGTAAACCTGTTGTATGTGATGGTTAATATACTGAGGGTCTATTTCAATTCGGTTCTCATCCGCATCGTACGTGACCCCTGGGACTTTCAAGAAATTACGGAACGAGATATACTCTGATCTCAAACTTGTGATGCCCCTTCGCACCCGGTTTTGAGCGATTCCAGTGCGTAATTTGCGTCCCATTTCACCTGCTATCATACCACAAGCCCATATAGCTTCGACTTCCGTGACCAGTACATGATTGCCAACATAATCATGAAGCTCTCCAATGAGGATTTGCTTGAAGCACGTCGTGCATGGAAACCTTGGCTGGTTTTGGCCATTGTGTGCATTCATTTTTTTTTTTTTTTTTGACCCACCTCAGGTTATTCAGTTGTATTTGGCAATAGTTTTTGTATTCAGTGTTGGTGTTTTTATACATAACTTCCATATAATTGGTCATTTTTGGAATTGGTTTCCAAGGCTGTAAAGTTAACCATAAAGGCATGCGTGAACAGGAACATTTATGTTATAACCTTTATTCATGGACCCCTGACCAAAAGAATCTCCATCATTCCATGAAAGACAATACAAGTTCCAACAAGAGGCCACATAAAGAAAAGAAGTTGGGTGTATCTCATACTATTGGTTGTCAGGAACCTTGACGGATGAAGATATGAGAATCTCATGCTTTTTCTTTTTTATGCTGCAACTTCCTGAAAGATTCTCCAAAAGATTACTATGCGCGTGCAATAAAGAGACACGCTAGAGTTCACGCTAGTTCAATTTGGGGGAACAAAAGCTTGTGCTTCACCATCCAATCACATATAGCTTTTGTTTTCGATGACACATATTACACATTGCCAAATATATAAATGAAAGGCCAAGCTACTGACAATTACCTATGTAGACTCACATTTTCAAGCTTCGGAATATACCATCTCAGCTATATCTACCATGCCTCGTTCACGACGGGAATGCCGCCCTGTCTTCCTAACTGATATTGAGCCATTTTGTGCTTGTTCGAAGCATGTGCTTATTATGGAGCTCTACGAGTTTGCGAGCCAAAACGTTATTATGAGTGAACCTCCAGTTATGGTTGCCGCCGTCGAGGAAATTGCACGTAACATGAGTCGGCGATTGGATATCGATATGTCCCAGAGCGAGGTCAGTCGACACATCATGCAGCTTCGAGAAATATACCGCGAATTCAGAATGTTTACGTACAAGGTTGGGGTCACGTACCATGGCCGCATTAACGTTGTCAACGTTGATGAGCAATACGTCCACTATTTCGGTGACCGGGTAATGATTCCCATTAACCTTCCAAAGCTTCACGTAATGCCCGAATAAGTTTAATTAAAATGTTCATATGTATTTTAACTTCCATGTTTTTTGTTCTCACAGGAGAGTAGGCTGGATCGTCTTTTTCGGAGTCGTGGGTTCCCTTACTACCATGAACTTCATTACGTATTTCGGTCTTCGAAAGTAGCCCTACTTCCAGGGGAACCGACGATAAACTACGTGGATCCGGAGGTCTTTTCCGACAATGAGTACTAAACAAATTCGGACACAACATACTGAGGACACAACAAGTTCGGATTTCATATCTGTGGCGTTCACTGTTGTTGGTTTCTCTTTAATTATGTCCCATGTATGCAAATGCTATTTCCCTTTCCGTGTAGTGAGTCGGTGTTTATGCATCCTATGACTTGTTTGTCATGAATTTGTAATGATGCTGGACCTTATAGAACTAAGAAAATCTTTTTTATCTTGAACTTGTTTATCGTAACATTTTCATAAGATGGCCTCAGATTCTCATTTCTGTACAATATATTTTCTTCCACATATTATTCCAGATAGCCTACCCTTCAATGTTAATTTGGAACATCCGCAAACACAAGTAATTGTCGTAAGAACACTGTATGTAACAACCATTGGTCAGACATGATCTATTACTTTGAAAACAAAACCATGCCTGAATATTATGTTCTCAAACATACTTCATACCGAAAAAAAAAATAGACAAGTAACATAAAAGTTGTTCAGACATAACTAAAAACAAAGCGTTCAATGGTAACGACTGTGCGTCAATGCTATTTTAATAAATGCATGAGGCTCATGACAAACGTGCTCCGAACATCCACCGGCATTCCATAGAAGGCTCTCAAATCGCGGTGATTGTTTGATAGATGATACGCAACCCACATGACAGCCTCCTTGGTCAAATCAGGCAATGAGATAAGTGCATCATACAACCCGTCTTGTTTGGCCGCGATGTCAGCCAATGGATCGTTATGGGAAGGCGGCACAAATTGGCTTGGCCCGGTATTCAGACTTACCTGTGCGGACTCCATTAGCTGTACCATCAAATCTTTAATCTGTGCAGCATCAATGTTCGACGAGCGGCGCCGCTTGTTACTGCTTTTCGTTGATTCAACACCCTCACCATTCGGTGGTGTGATAGAAGTGGCATCTTCTCCATCATCGTCAAGTTCTATGGTCCGGGGAGTGTTGCTATCATGGCCAACACGTCCACGACTGCACGCAGCTTCTTTTGAGGCATTCGTCAAGTCATTGCTTGCATCTCCCACATCCACAGCGGAATTACCGGTCACACGATCCGCCCCAAACAATATGTTCCAGCATTCTAGCATGGGAAAAGACTTCCCCCGGACCAACTTAACCCCTTCCTTGTATACCTTGTACACGAATCAGAGATTGTATATCATATACGATTTATTACACTACAACAGAACCTATTCAGAACATAATATAACAATGTAAACGATAGTCTTACCTTCTCCTGGTCACTCCAGGCCTCGGGTTTTTCAGCAACAAGCATGTGATTAACCGGATCGAATGAGAATCTATGGGCACCACTTGCTCGTAGTATAGTCACGATGGCAGTGTGAGTTCGTCTCCAAACTGACAATTTTGACTTCATATGCTTGTCTTCGATCCCACATCCTGGCAGCATGTCTCCTATCATGTTAGCAAGCCGTGTCATGTAGTTACTGTGAAGAGAGCTATCCAACTTGATACCCTCTGAATACAAAACCTCCAGCGATACCAGCAGACATTCTTCCTCCTTCTTTGTCCAAAATCTTCGGGGCGCATTCCCATCCTTCCCTGTCTGTGTCCTCATCCTAGAAGTAGCCCGATTGTCTTCCATTGATCACCTACGGGGTACGCATAAAGAGGATTATCAAATGTAGGATGTTGAAGAGTAAAGTATCGAGAGAGAAAGGTTTTGTATTCCATTATTTTCTGATATGCAAAGAATTACAAAGAGAGCAAATAAATAAAACCTAGATCCCTAATCAAATCCCGTAACACAAGGGATTAGAAGATCTTTCCTTAACTACTAAGGTCAACACTCCCCCTCAAGTTGGGTCGGGGGATGTCCAACGCCTAACTTGTGTAATATCTCATGAAACACTTCCCCTGCAACAGCCTTAGTCAGAATATCAGCCAGTTGGTCCTCCGATCGTACGAAAGGGAGTGACACGATTCCTCCTTCCAGCTTTTCCATGATAAAATGACGGTCAATCTCCACGTGTTTTGTTCTGTCATGCTGTACCGGATTCTCCGATATGTGGACAGCAGCTTTGTTATCACACTTCAGGGGACACGCCCCTATTGGGGGAAACCCCAACTCAGTCATCAACTTTCTCAACCATAGAACCTCTGACAAGCCCTTTGCGATCCCTCGAAACTCTGCTTCGGCACTTGAAAGTGCCACTACCTTTTGCTTCTTACTCTTCCAAGTTACTAAGTTTCCTCCAACAAATATAAAGTAGCCTGAGGTCGACCTTCTGTCACTCAAGTTTCCTGTCCAATCTGCATCTGTATATGCTTCTATTTGCAAGTGATTATTCCTTTGAAACAAAATTCCTGTGTCAGGAGTCCCTTTCAAATACCTCAATACTCGCAGCGCTGCCTCCATATGTTCCTTTTGAGGATTGTGCATAAACTGACTCACCACTCCAACTGCATATGCAATGTCTGGTCTACTATGTGAGAGGTATATAAGTTTTCCAACCAGATGTTGGTACCTCGCCCGATCTGCTGGTTCAGGCCCTTCTGTAATCCTTAACCCATGATTGCTCACCATAGGAGTGTCACTTGGTTTGCAATCCAACATTCCTGCCTCTGCTAGTAGGTCAAGAATATACTTCCTCTGTGATAGACAAATCCCTTGATTTGACCTCATAACTTCGATCCCCAGGAAATACTTTAGGTGACCCAAGTCTTTCATTTCGAATTCCCCAAACAGATTCTGCCGAAGATCCTTTATTTCTTCAATGTCGTTCCCGGTGATGATCTGATGGGATGCGGGCCCACAACAGTAGCAGTCCGGGACCACATTTTAAAATTTTTATTATAATACAAGTATTAAAATATTTCTGAAACATTTTAATACAAAACGGAAGACTTAGCCGGATCTACTCAAGTATATACATGCAATTGATAATAAATTTTAAATCACTTAAGCAGATAAATATCTAACATGCAATTAACACTTAAGAGCACATAATTTATCATGCTTAAAATAAAATAACTGTAAAATATTACCGTACTGCAAACATGGCTATCTAACGGCATTTTTCCAGCTCCTTGCCCACTCGTGAGACCGGCAGAGCTTCCCTGCAATGACCCCAGGGACACCCTCGGAGTGTGGGCTCCGAAAGTATTTCTCTAAATACTTAGAGAAAATAAACTTTAAACTAGAAAACCCTTTTCAGGGTTTATTCTCCCGAAATTAGGCGTTTTATACAAACACCTAATTAAAATTAATTCCGAAATAAATCGGAATTAACTAGGAGAAAAATGGGACTTGGTTTCAAAGCCAAGATTTGGCCAAAACCATCCCAAAACTGAATATGAGAAATGAGGACCCAAGGCCCCTATTTATAGGGGAAAAACCGAGGGCATTTTGGATACAAAAGCAAGGGTAAAATGGTCATTTCACACCCCCACTTGCGTAGACAACTTGGACACGAAAACCAAGGACACTACGTTGAAGGTCTCGTCACCACGAGTCCAACGCCGCCAGCCACGCGCCCATCTGATGTGTCACGCGCCCTCACGCGCCGCCTAAAGACGGCGCGTGTATTGTACCCTCGGCTAGGGTTTGGGACTGACGTGGCCGATTCTCATTCGGCCACGTGTCCAGGTCTGGTCCGACCCGGAACCGGACCCAGTCCGACCCTACCCAAGATCCGATTTGTTGCCCGACCCGTTGACCCGGTATCCGAACCGTTAACCGCCCGGTCTAGACAAATCTGGACCGTTGCTCGCGCTTGACGTGGAGTGATCTGCCCCGTCCACGTGGCGTGCCACGCGGCCGCCTAGTCAGCTCCACCTGGACCCACACTGCTGACGTGGCGTGACACGTCAGTGCCACGTCACCTGCCACGTCAGTAATTTTTTTTTTTTTATTAAAAAAAATTAAAATTTTATTTTCTCCAAAATAAAATTCCGGGTATTTTGGCCAAAGTGCTTTGGCCAAAGTCTAATTCGAACTTTTGCAAATCTATTTCAAGGATATCTCTTACCTTCCAGCAAGGCCACAGATTCCTCGATCAATATAACTCTTTAGCACATTTCATGCTGTCACCGAATCATACAAAGTATTTTGGCCACCCGTTACCGAGACCTCACTTAGAGTATGTTACAGTGACTAACACTACATGCCTAAAGCCGAAATATTATCAGGATTAAGAGTACAATGCTTCCTGAGATTTTATTCATTTTAGATAGCAGTATAAAATAAATAATCTCAGTGGTCCAGTTCGATGTTTCCAATCCTATTGAAAATCATCAACGTGTTATAATTGGAATCACCATTCCCTATGACGAAAGACTAATCATCTTATATAACCACGTTATAGTCTTGATAAGAACATATTCTTATCTTACCGACTAGAACTTTAATGACACGTGATTTTGGTATTCAAAGTCTTTTCCTACGAAACACATTTCATATAAGAATACCATCACACGCCAATAATTGTTAATATGTGAAATACTCATAACTTGCTGTAAATTCAGTTTTAATTAATTCAACAAATTGAATTTTCAGGGCACTATTCCCAACAATCTCCCACTTGCCCTAAATTCAATTTGGCTATACATCTAAGTCTTATTCCTTTCACACGAGTGTCAAAACTCGTTTTGCACTCTTTCACGCCAATACTTTAGCGAAGGAATTTTTTTTTTTTTTTTTTTTAGACGTTTCTCTGAGCCAACAACTAGGAAATCATGAATCCAATACATCTAACTGGTTGCTTCTCAAGCTACCATGTATTTGACTTCCATGTCGGTGTAAGCAATACAAGTCTGCTTAACATTCTCCAATTAACGGTTGCTCTTTCTAGAGTATACTCGTATTCTAATGTCAAACATCTAGAATACAAATCAGATTATAAGTCTGAATCTCTATACTCTATTGAAATGAGCTCACCACTGTGGTAGACAAGCATATAATCTCAAGTCCTTCTCAAGTACTCCAATATATGCTTTTACTACTACCCAGTATCAAATTCTAGGGTTTGACTAATATCTGCTGACTTAGACCTATTTATATAATAGACATCTGGCCCTGTACATAATATGATATACATAAAGCTTCCGCTGCGGAACTCTAATCATGTCTTCTATCTCTTCAGTTGTCTTAGGACACTGATCTCGAGATAGATAAATTCCACATTTAAAAGGTAATGAACCTTTCTTAGAATTTGTCATATTATACCTTACCAGCATCTTATCAATAAATGCTTCTTGTGATAAACCAACCTCCTTATTCCTATGATCACGACAAAAGTCTAATCCTTGGAATAATATTGGTATCACTTAGGCCTTACGTGTCAAACTGATTTGACACCTGAATCTTGAATATTGACAAAATTCTTGCATCATTCCCAATGAGCAGAATATTAATTACGTACAAAGTGAAAAAGTTACAAAGCTATCATGATGTCATTTTGTACACTTCATGGTTCATCAGGCAATCATACAAATCCAAAGAATCTAAATTGCCTTATAATTCTGATGCTCCATAATCTAGACGCCTGCTTAATATCATAAATCGATCTATTAAGCTTGCATTATATGTACCTGATTTCTGGCCGTGAAGCCTTCAGGTTATGCCATGTATATCTTTTTCTTGAAGTTGCCCGTTCAAGAACATAGTCTTTACATCCATTTATTTAATCTCATAATTGATGATGAGATAAAATGGAGAGGATAATGGACTTAAACATTTCTATAGGCGAGAAGACCTCATAAATGATTTCTTCTTTCTGGGTAAAATCCCTTGCCATAAGTTTGCTCTAAAGTCTCTACTTTTTCGTCCATTTATCCTTTTATCGTTTTGTAGAACCCAATTGTATCTAATAGGGTTTAATGCCTTCAGGCGCCTCTACAAGTTCAAGACTTTGTTAGAATATAGATATTCTAACTTAGATTCCATGGATATTGACCAAACGGTCAGCGTCTATATCTTTTACAGCTTCATTACACGTGATAGGATCAGATATGTTAGATTCAACCACTTGGGCTAATCTTAGGTATCTTGTCAGGTGTCCTGACAATCCTCCCACTATAATGATGCTCTCGTGTACACATCTCTACATCACATGTTGTATTTGGTACATCACATGTATCCAATATATTTTCAGTCATCACAGGTTTATGGAAATCAGTATCTAATACTGTTATTTCTTTTAACACTACTTTGCTTCTACCCTTTGCGGTTATCTATGTAATTATCTTTGAAATATTCACAAACATCTTTTGTGATTTCTCAAATTACAAAATATACCACCTCTTGTTTTTCTTAGGATAACCTTAGAACAAGTAAACCTTTGTTCTTTATTCTAACTTGTCAGGATCCATCCTTAACTCGTGGACCAGGCTACCTTAAATCTGAAGATAAAAGATACAGGGTTTTCACCCTAGCTACAGATCCATCAGTGTTTTAGGAACTGACTTAGATAGAACTAGGTTTGTCGTTTTGTGTGCAAGACCCCAAAACGAAATTCATAGGGTAGCATGACTCTTCATGAATCTTACCACCATTATCAGAGTTCTATTTCTCCTTTCTGCAATACATCTTTGCTAAGACGTATCTCATATATATAGTTGAGATCCAATCTCATTTGAGAAATTCTGTTTAACTCTGAACTTAGATACTTATCACTACTTCGACCTAATCGAAGTGCCTTGATATGTTTTCTAATTTGATTCTTTGACTTCAGTCTTATATTCTTTGAACTCTTCAACAATTACAGACTTAAGTCTCATCAAATAAAAATATATGTATCTAGAGTAATCATTCAAACGAATGATGAAATATACAAAACTTCCTCTTGCTTGAATAATCATAGGATCACATATCCGTATGAACTGACACAAGCAACTTCATGGCTTAAATACCTTTTGTCTCAAAAAGGTTTCTTGGTCATTTTAACCTTCTAAATAGGATTCGCATATTGATACTATTTTCAAGTCAATAGGACTCAACAATCAGTCTTTGGATCCTATTCAGATTCAATTGACCAATAGATAGGTGCCACGAAGAAGTTTTTCTTCTTAGATGGTAGGTCAAGCTTCTTAATGTTAAACTTGAATTAGGGTTTTCATTGATGTATAAAAGGCCATCTTTTATTGTGCCAGAGCAAATAAACCTTTTATTTTGCTTAGTGGTAAACTTTTGTTCAAAACAAACAATTAAACTATTAGTTATCAAATAACTTACAGAAATTAAATTTCTGTATATATGGCACGTATAATATTAAAACCCTTTTGCCAAAATACGACTTTATAGTCTTTACTGCTAATACAATTACACTTGTATTATCCCCGAGCAGTAGTTATGTGTTAGCCGTTTTTCAACCTTTCTGGTTGGTTTGAATCTTCGCAACAACTTGCAAATATGATTAGTTGATCTCAAATTCACATACCAGGAGTCCGGTGAATTTCCAACTAAACATATTTTCAACGAGTAAGATATCTTCATATCTTATCTAAACGGCGTAACAAACAGACAGACTAAGTATTTTGGATAATTTTCTTTTCCAATACCCATTACCACCGAAATAGAAACACTTTTCCATTGTCGGATTTGACTTTCTATTTCTGAACCTTCGATTGGGAACTTTTCCTTTTCTTTCTTCCACTTACTGGTTTTCTAGCCCGTTGATATTGATGTCTGATTAAAGAGAACTTTTCCCTTAGTCTATATCACCCTTTCTGCCACATTGAGGTCGTTCATTGGTTTAAAAAAATTATTTAAAATAATCTTGAACGTTCAAATGACTTAGGCAGAGAGTATAGGATCGTATCCTATCTGTTAAGATTGTCTCTTTAAGCACAAAGGCTTTCAATCTCATTCAGATTAGCTATCATATTCATAATATGATTATGAAACAGTGATTCTTCAAACATCTTTAACTGACAATCGTTTTCATGGCTCGTACCTACGTACGACTCTGTCTTCAACACATGTTCTTATCAGTAGACATCTCATGTGTTTGATGCTCAAGAACATTTTAAACATATGTCAGGATATAAGACTAGCCAGATCATCACACTTGATCTATTTAGAATAAACGTCTTTCTAATCCTGACTGGTTGTAGTTTCCGAAATTTTCGGATAAGGTTCAGTGAGTACGTAAACTTTCGTGTCTCAATACGATGTCAAGATTCATTACTTAGTCAGCGTAGTTGAACCCTTACTAGCCTGTTTCCTTATAGACATACAATTTGGAGTGGGCTAAGAGAGATCGTAATTATAAAACTGAAATAAATAAATAAATGCAAGTTATGATTATGTATTTCACTTTCTTCTGCGTCTAACCAATAAATGAAATCCACGTAAGCATTTTGGTTTACGCAATGGTGACTTAACTAACTGCAGTTGACTCCCCGGAGGCGAGGTCGAAAACCGCTTAGAAAAGCAAGAACTGTTCTTAATTAACATGTCATCTAGGTAACTCTTACCAAACAATGTCAATCCACCACGTCAACCCTTGGCCTCTAAGTAAATGTAACATAGCTCCGAAGGGAGGTTAATACATTACTTAGTCAAGTGTGTACCATTACCTAGAAGTCCGTACGAGTAGGTCAAGACACTCCACGGAGGCGTGGTCGAGCTGACTTCCCCGTATTTCATTCTACCCGTAGAAGTCTAATCTTGTATACCGCGAATATATACCCGCCGAAGGGAGTAGTATACATCCACTATACTATAGACGGGTAATGGAGGTCGTGAGAATCCAACTCTTTTCATCTCGCTCCCACTTGAATTTTTAAAAGGTGTGGATTATCTGTTGATTATTTAATAATCACTTTTGGCGTCTTATTGTTGGAAGTAATTGATCTAATTAATACCCTCCCACTAGGATTACTAAATCATATTTAAAATCCAAATAATAATATTTTAAGGCAATTTAATAACTATTTATTAATTAGGCCGAAAAATATTAGTTCAATTATGCATCGCGTCTAATCTTTATTAAACAATACTATTTAATCGCATTAAATAAAATATACATAATTGAAATATCATAATATCTCATATTATCATGATCATGCCATAAAATAAAATAATTAAGCATGCTTTCATATAATTATCACATAATTATCATGCTTAAAATTTTAAATGACACAAAATAAATATGCCATAAATTAAATCAATTAAGCATGCTGGTATAATTATCACATAATTATCATGCTTAAAATAAATGACATAAAGTAAACATGTTATAAATAAATTATCTCATAATTTAAATCATGTTTACTGATTCGGTAATTAACCAGGAAGATTATTGAAATCGATTCCCAGAAAATTACCATTCCACGTAAATTCCCAGGAAACACTGGAGGGGTCACAACGGTCCCACTTAAAAACCAGCCTCCTTTGACAGAATTTACGTGCACAGTATCAGATTTAAAATTATGCATTGCATGCATCATATCAATGCATGTATATATCTAGAGCACGGCTCTGATACCACTTGATGGGATGCGGGCCCACAACAGTAGCAGTCCGGGACCATATTTTAAAATTTTTATTATAATACAAGTATTAAAATATTTCTAAAATATTTTAATACAAAACGGAAGACTTAGCCGGATCTACTCAAGTATATACATGCAATTGATAATAAATTTTAAATCACTTAAGCAGATAAATATCTAACATGCAATTAACACTTAAGAGCACATAATTTATCATGCTTAAAATAAAATAACTGTAAAATATTACCGTACTGCAAACATGGCTATCTAACGGCATTTTTCCAGCTCCTTGCCCACTCGTGAGACCGGCAGAGCTTCCCTGCAATGACCCCAGGGACACCCTCGGAGTGTGGGCTCCGAAAGTATTTCTCTAAATACTTAGAGAAAATAAACTTTAAACTAGAAAACCCTTTTCAGGGTTTATTCTCCCGAAATTAGGCGTTTTATACAAACACCTAATTAAAATTAATTCCGAAATAAATCGGAATTAACTAGGAGAAAAATGGGACTTGGTTTCAAAGCCAAAATTTGGCCAAAACCATCCCAAAACTGAATATGAGAAATGAGGACCCAAGGCCCCTATTTATAGGGGAAAAACCGAGGGCATTTTGGATACAAAAGCAAGGGTAAAATGGTCATTTCACACCCCCACTTGCGTAACCAACTTGGATACGAAAACCGAGGATACTACGTTGAAGGTCTCATCACCACGAGTCCAACGCCGCCAGCCACGCGCCCATCTGATGTGTCACGCGCCCTCACGCGCCGCCTAAAGGCGACGTGTGTATTGTACCCTCGGCTAGGGTTTGGGACTGACGTGGCCGATTCTCATTCGGCCACGTGTCCGGATCTGGTCCGACCCGGAACCGGACCCAGTCCGACCCTACCCAAGATCCGATTTGTTGCCGACCCGTTGACCCGGTATCCGAACCGTTGACCGCCCGGTCTAGACAAATCTGGACCGTTGCTCACGCTTGACGTGGAGTGATCTGGCCCGTCCACGTGGTGTGCCACGCGGCCGCCTAGTCAGCGCCACCTGGACCCACACTGCTGACGTGGCGTGACACGTCAGTGCCACGTCACCTGCCACGTCAGCATTTTTTTTTTTTTTTTATTAAAAAAAAATTAAAATTTTATTTTCTCCAAAATAAAATTCCGGGCATTTCCAACTCTTTGGAATTTGATTTATTTTCTTAAAATAAATCCCTTGATTATTTTCAAACACTTTGAAAAAATTCATTTCTCTTTCTCCTTTTAATATTTTCTCTTTGGGTTTTCAATTGGGGCTTGCAGGGGAACCTGCAGGACTAATTAATTTTAGCTCCAAACGGATTAATATATTATCATCTCATGACAATAATTAATTACCGTTTAACAATATTTAATTCCACTAAATAAATATTGTTGCACTCTAAAATTAATTAAATTATCCACGAATTTCTCGATCTAGAATAATTTCGCATTTTACTCCTCCGTGTAGATATCCATGAAAAATAAATTGCAACTACTATCATTTATTTTTCATCTCTAATTTGAAATTTATTGATTTACCTTAAGTTCAAATTCTCTGTATGTGAAACACATTCAACATACAACTTCGGTGACGTTATCACGCGAAGTGCTTTGGCCAAAGTCTTAATTCGAACTTTTGCAAATCTATTTCAAGGATATCTCTTACCTTCCAGCAAGGCCACAGATTCCTCGATCAATATAACTCTTTAGCACATTTCATGCTGTCACCGAATCATACAAAGTATTTTGGCCACCCGTTACCGAGACCTCACTTAAAGTATGTTACAGTGACTAACACTACATGCCTAAAGCCGAAATATTATCAGGATTAAGAGTACAATGCTTCCTGAGATTTTATTCATTTTAGATAGCAGTATAAAATAAATAATCTCAGTGGTCCAGTTCGATGTTTCCAATCCTATTGAAAATCATCAACGTGTTATAATTGGAATCACCATTCCCTATGACGAAAGACTAATCATCTTATATAACCACGTTATAGTCTTGATAAGAACATATTCTTATCTTACCGACTAGAACTTTAATGACACGTGATTTTGGTATTCAAAGTCTTTTCCTATGAAACACATTTCATATAAGAATACCATCACACGTCAATAATTGTTAATATGTGAAATACTCATAACTTGCTGTAAATTCAGTTTTAATTAATTTAACAAATTGAATTTTCAGGGCACTATTCCCAACATGATCATGTCATCGACGTAAATAATCAGACCTGTAATCTTTTCACCCCTTCTTTTTAAAAACAGAGTATGATCTGAATTACTCTGTGTGTACCCATACTGCTTCATCGCAATGGTGAACCTCCCAAACCACGCTCTAGGAGACTGTTTTAGGCCGTATAGTGACTTTCTCAGCCTACACACCTCGTGAGTCCCAAACTCATGAGAGAACCCCGGTGGAATCTCCATATACACTTCCTCTGTTAACTCACCATGAAGAAAGGCATTCTTGACGTCAAACTGATGAAGTGGCCAGTCCTGGTTTACAGCAACTGAGAATAGGACGCGGATAGTGTCGATCTTCGCCACGGGAGAGAAGGTTTTGGCATAATCCACCCCGTAGGTCTGAGTGTAGCCTTTTGCAACCAGACGAGCTTTGTACCGTTCAATAGACCCATCCGCTCTCCTCTTAATTGTATACACCCACCGGCATCCCACTGGTTTCTTGTCAGCCGGTTGTGGGCATCTCTCCCAGGTGTTATTCTTTCTTAGTGCATTCATTTCATCATCCATTGCTTGTCTCCACTCGGGGACCTCCATTGCCTCTTCCACACTCCGTGGAACAACATCGGTATAGATAGCCATTGTAAAGGCTTTTGCTGACTCGGTTAGGCTCCCCCTGACCAAGTTAGCCACTGGATACTTCTGCGTTCTGGGCTCGTGTTCCGGAAGATACCGTTTGGGTGGTATCCCACGCGTACTTTGAGCAGGAAGTACATATCTATCCGTTTCGGTCACACCTGCAGTGTTAGATGTAGCAGAAATAGAACTGGAAGAAACCAAATTGTAACGCCCCATATTTCCGGATTTCGAGTAAGCACGCCACGTGTATGTTTTGATGATTTTATATTAATTATTTAATTCTTGCATTCATTAATTAAATGTGACATGATCATTTTATAAAATTGCATTTTCTAAAGTTGTGAAAATTATTTCATTTCATGATTTATGTACTAGAATTGATTAATTGATTATGTGACATTAATTGATCATTTCCTTGAACTATGGGATTAATTGCATAAGAGGGCTTGGTCTTTGATTATTTAACTTCTCTAACTTGTACTTGATTGCTTAACTAATAAAATGGAGGATTTATGTGCAATTAATTAGGATGACTCATAAAGTGGGAAGCATTAATATCTTCATTTATATCATATTTTAATCCATTACACACAAGACATATTCATACACATATTGCTCCATTGCTTGATCGATCAATTGCCAAGAGAAGGGAAGGAGGAGATTTCCATACTTTGAGCTAATTCTTGAGTTGATCATTCATCTTGAAGCATCATCATCCTCATCCTAGCGTATCATCTCTTCTCTTTTCATTTCCAAGGTGAAAATGGATTTATTTGATTGATTTCTTGATCATGAATGATAGCTAAGGTTATTCATTTGGATTAGATAATTGTGTTTTAATTATGGGAAGCATGAATACTTGGTTATGGCTTGAATTTGATGTGCATATATTAAGGTTTATGGACTTATAGCATAAGTTGATATGTTGAGCTCATATGTGTGATTCTTGATGATTAATGAGTTATGGACATGATTATGTGGAACTTTAGTGCGTATTGAACTTGTATATATATATGTTGCATGAATTATGGCATTTGGATTGATTAGAATTGGAATTGGTTGATTGTTTGTTGTGGTTCGATTTTTGCTCTGTTTTTTCTGCCTCTGCTCCCCTGTTCCAATTGCTCTGATTTTTCTACTGTAGAATATATTTGAAGTGTAGAGTACTCTCCTTTTTACAGCTCGTCAATATCTATTTTCGTTTGTGAGTTATGGCCGTTTTAATTTGGTGCTGCCAAACTGTCGCGATTCTGCGCTGATCCAATTTAAAACCGATTTGTGGCTTGATCAGAGAGACTAAATGATGGAAGTATTTAAAACTGTTTTACTGGTGTATTTCTGGGTATGTTGTACATATCTCCACCAATTTGCAGATCGTTTCGACTTCGTTTGATAAGGGAACGACGATCATCTTTCACTAATAGCGCTGTAGGAAATTTTCTGCTTTGTGTCATATTCAAACAAAATCTGGTATTTACTCGGGGTGAACTAGAATTTGGGCCTTACATCATTGTAAAGATATGGTTGTCTAGTTTTCTAGGAATTTTGCGGTTCGTTAAAATTCATTCCGATGAAGGAGTTATGCTTATTTGAATACAACGTGCGCATGTTGAAAATTTTCTGCATTAGTACCTACAAATTTCACATTTTGCTCCAATGCCTTAATTGATCCCAAATTGCTATTATATGATACATTTCATGCAAAAACAAGATTATTTTGTGCCGTATTCATGATTCCACATAGTCTCGTTGCATTTCGCCGTTCGTCTTAATCGGTTCATATGAGTCGTGTCTCACTTGCACTTGTCATTGTTTGCACAGACCAGCTTCCTGGTGACGAGGGGCCGGCACCTTAGGCGGTTTTCTCGATTGGTTTTGTCAGTACAGGTGAGGTTTAATTTCTAGTTATATAGAACCATATGACCCTTATATGGATTTTAAGCCAAAACGTATACGTATATCTATAGCTTTCCTCAAATGTTAATTGATTTTCACTGAACGACTGTATTGTATTGAACCGACTGTTTTGGCGAGTATATTGATTGCACTGTGGGCCCGAGGGTAGTAGCTTGAGCCAACCGGGAAAGCATGGGCTGACGGGTAACTCCGGCTCTATCCTCACCATTTGGGATGACCCCTGAAGCCACTAGGAGATTAGTGGTGGAAGGAGTTCCGGGCTTTGGGTTTCATGCGCCCTCTGCTCACACTGATTGGATGGTTGAGTCTAGCTAACTCACCATCACCCCGGAGGAAGAAGGATGGACTGAAATTGTTACGTGTGCACTGTAATTGATTGCATGATCACCTATATAATTGATAACCTAATCATTGTACACTGTTGGAGTAAGGT
Source organism: Lantana camara (assembly GCA_037501455.1). NCBI lineage: Eukaryota > Viridiplantae > Streptophyta > Magnoliopsida > Lamiales > Verbenaceae > Lantana > Lantana camara. Next base: position 88,745,355 of record CM074859.1, on the reverse strand, counting down.
TGGAGAATTGCCCTCACTCGCCGGGCCACTGATTGACTGAAATGGAATTGATTGATTGATTGTTAAACTTGTTAGTCATAATCTCGGGCGATGTTATCTTTTTATTGAACTTATATTGTGGTTTTCATAACTCATTACCCGAGGTTAGGACTTGTGTGTTAAATGCGCTTATATGTATATACCCCTCGCTCAGTCTTCTTAGACTGACACCTCACTTTTTTCAGGTTTTGCTAAGGGAGTGCTAGGCGGGAAACTGTGTCGTCCGGAGTCGTAGTTTCGGGTCTAGCACCTATGTTTGTCTTTACACACTTTTGTACCACTTATGTTCATCACTATTTTGTCATGTATATATGGGAGATGATATTGTATTGATATGACGGATTGATTTTGAAACTTATGCTTCCGCTTACATATATCTTTCTGCATTGTTATAAGTGGTTAAGGGTTAGTCCCGCCTAGCTCGGTTAGTTTTTTTTTTATTGTCTCCGTTCGCTATAGCTTTGATTCATATATGGATTGTCCGTTTCATACGTGGATCGAGGCTATAGTGCGGGGGATGGGACACCTCGCGTTTCGGGTGTTACACAAATCATCTGTACTAACCTCAAGGATATCAGTCGAGGAAGGAAGTGGGACAGTGGCAACCTCCTGAACGGGCTGAACTTCTCTGACATGGGAAGGGGTTTCGGATGACAGAGACGTTGCGCAAAGCCAAGTGAGTGGGTCCTTATGCTGGTCAGACTCCCCCTGACCGCTAGTTTGGCTTGAAGCCACATAGAAGTATTCAGTTTCAATAAAGTCACAATCCATCGTGACAAACATGCGACGGGTTTTAGGGTGGAACCACCGATATCCCTTCTGATTAAGCCCATATCCTACAAAGACACATTTCTCAGCACAAGGATCGAGTTTGGTCCGTTGTGTGGTGGGGATATGTACGAACACCGAACACCCAAAGACTCGGGGGGTAAGAGAAAGGGGTGGTGGCACTTGAGTGTATTCGCTCAGAATATGTATGGGAGTGCGGAAGCGAAGTATTTTTGTAGGAAGCCGATTGGCCAAGTAAGTTGCTGTGGCTATGGCTTCGGGCCAAAAAGTCGAAGGGACACATGACTCAATCATTAAGGCCCTAGTGATCTCCAAGAGGAACCGGTTCTTCCGTTCTGCTACCCCGTTTTGTTGGGGTGTATGGGGACAAGTGGTTTGATGAATGAGCCCATTGGTAGAGAAGAAGGACTGCATTTTATGGTTAATAAATTCCCCCCCGTTATCGGACCGGAGTATTTGAATCTGAGCACCAAACTGAGTTCGAACCATATGATAAAAATGAGTAAATTTATCAAAGACATCAGACTTGTGTTTCAAAAAATAAACCCAACTCATTCGTGTGCAATCATCGATAAAAGTCACAAAATAATGAAATCCCCCCCCACCAGTAACCGGGGCCGGGCCCCAAACATCAGAATGAATTAACGAAAAAGGGATTTCAACCCGAGTATTATTTAAAGGGAATGAGTGTCAATGACTTTTTGATAAAACACAAGTATCACAAGATAAGTTTGTACTCGAGAAATTGGGAAATAACATTTTTAGATAACTATCCGACGGGTGTCCCAAACGCCGATGCCACAACCAACTCTGTCTGTCATCCGACCCCTGGGCCAAATTAATCCGCCCCCCTGTGGTCACTTCATCAACAAAATATAAACCGCCCCGTTCAGTGCCACGCCCAATTATCCTCCTCGAACGGATATCCTGCAGAACACAAAACGAGGGGTATGTTACAACCGTGCAATTTAGCTCTTTGGTAACATGACTGATTGAAAGAAATTTATTTGAAAGGGACGGGACCAATAAACAGTTTGACAATCGTAAAGTGGGATTAAGTTCCACCACCCCCCCCCCCCCCCGGCCTTAACCGGGACAATTTCACCACTCGCAGTTTGAACAGTCCGTCTCCTCGGATTTTGAAAAGAAACTAGATCATCCGGATCATAAGTAACCGTATCATTGGCTCCACAATCAAATATCCAGTTGGAATTTTTAACATCAACAGGCTTACTTACAGAATTAATATCCACAGGCTTATGAACAGAATTAATGTCAAAATAATTATCACAATTAGCATGCTGACTTAAAGAGGGGCAAAAAGGGAAATTGAACCCCCCTTGCCCTATACCTCTCACGAAAGAAGGGCTTTCCCATTGCTGCTTTGGAGCAGTTCCGCCGCCAGGGGTTCTGTCTTGTGAAAAACTCGCCGCCACCATCCCGGTTTCACCCACTGCTTCTCCGGCGACGGCCCGGTTGGCGATCGCTGCTGTACCGCGTGTCCGCCCGCGGTCGGCGTCGGCTTGTTTCTCCCGCGGCACCCACCAATCCGGGAAGCCTATGATCTCAAAACATCCCTTCATCTCATGGCCCCTCTTTCCGCACTTGTCACACACTAGATCAGCCTTGTTCAGGGATGAAGTTGTCGATGAAGTGCGCGGCAGATCTGATCGGCGCGTGGGCTTATGGCTTGAAGACCGAGACTTGGTTCCTTGTCCCTGTAGCACCAGACCCATTCCGAGGCCCGATGATGGATGCGAGTCGGAGGATGTTGCCGGCGGTCCCAAGATGGCCTTCCGAGCAGCTTCCCGGCGAACGGTCGCATATGCGGCATCAACTGAGGGCAAATCGGTCTCCCTTAAGATTTCCCTGGTAATTGCATCATACTCCGGATTTAATCCCGAAAGAAACTTAAAGACGCGATGTTCTTGTTGGATCTGATTATATTTGGTGATATCTTTTGGGAATTCCATCGGATTGGGTCGTCTCCGGTCAATTTCAGCCCATAGACTCTTGCTTGTACTGAAATATTCTTTAAGAGTGGTTTGTTCTTGCTTGATTCGATCTGCTTTAGTCATAAGATCGAAAATTTGGAGGCTATCTTCCCCGGATTGATATGTGATTGACAGTCCTTTCCATAGTTCTCTAGCAGTGGGGTAGTGGATGAACTGGGTTACTAACGATGGTTCGATGGCCTGTGTAATCCAACTAAACACCTGGAGATCACGTTGTTTCCATGTTGTATATGCGTCTTCTGTTTCAGATGGTGGTGGTGGATGGCCGGTTAAGTGGTTGAGACGGCCACGGGCTTCGATGGCAATCTCGAGCATCCTCGCCCATAGAACATAATTATCATTATTTAATTTGAGATCAATAGTTACTTGACTATCCGAGTTTGATTGTGATTGTGGTTTGTGTTGTTGCAGGAGTATGGCTATCTGTTGAGATAAGGCCGTGGCTGCCTCGGATAATGCCGGCGATGATTCTCCAGCATCATTGCCCATTGCCCCGACGTGTTCCTGGCAGATGATGATGTCGGTTTAATGGTCCTTAGGATTGTATGGCTCTGATGCCATGTTGAAGAGTAAAGTATCGAGAGAGAAAGGTTTTGTATTCCATTATTTTCTGATATGCAAAGAATTACAAAGAGAGCAAATAAATAAAACCTAGATCCCTAATCAAATCCCGTAACACAAGGGATTAGAAGATCTTTCCTTAACTACTAAGGTCAACATAGGAGAGGTAATTTAAATGGAACAAAGAGAGGATTATCAAATGTAAGAGAGGTAATTTAAATGGAACAAACACATTCTGTAGGATTCAACGAAGTATTACAGGAACAAAAATGAACGACCATACAAACTGCCTAAACCCTTGCATATTAAGATAGAAAACGCCATCAAATTACATCAAACATGAACATAGTTCAAGGCATCAGTGGGTAAAATTACAGGACATGCACACATTCAGAGCACCCAATAACATGGCAGCCCAAAGTTTTGAAATTCATCTCTTTTAAAAAATAGATTCCAGTAGCAACTCAACTAAAGAACTACTTCAATCTCACATAAAAAAAAAATAAAAAACAATTATTAGTGAGGCCTCCATGACTGAAACATATTGTGCGCCATGTCATCTCGGAAATTAGTCCAGATAGGAGTAGCTTCAATACTCCCGATAAACTCCCTATCGTCACCATTATGTTCCTCCATGTTGCGCAACACTTCTTCCTCGATTGGGTCAACCTCCATTTGCGTCCTAATGAAGTTATGGAGAACTGCACATGCAAGTATGGTCCAATTCTGGACCTTGATTGGATACCATGACTTGCTCCTTAAAATGGCCCAACGTCCCTTCAACAAACAAAAAGCACGCTCAATTACATTGCGTGCCTTGCTGTGGCGTAAGTTGAAAAGTTCCTTTGCTGTTTGAGGGGCAGATGTACCGGCACCCCATTCTTTGAGATGGTAACGGGTCCCACGGTACGGTGTAAGGAAACCATCAGCATTTGTATACCCACAGTCAGCAAGATAATATGAACCTACACAGCAGTAACTGGTTACGTACTAATATGTATATTGAAACTGGCTTTAACTCTACTAAAAAATATATACCACAACAATAGCCATTTCATACCGGCCGACACTTTCAAACCATTCGGACGATGTAACGCGTCCCGCAGCACCCTGCTGTCAGCGGCCGAACCTTCCCAACCCGCAAGCACATAAATGAAGTTCATTTGCGGGTTGCACACTCCAAGTACATTAACCGCGACCAATCCTTTCCTTGTCCTATAATTTGGTTGGTCCTTCTGCCGAACTATTACGTCCACGTAGGTTCCATCTAAGGCCCCGAGACATCCCTTACAAGGTGGAATAATTGAAGCATCATCAGCGAGTAAGATACGATATTGACATACAAATCATAATAACAAGTGACCAACACATAGGCTACTGCATTAAAAATAAATAAACAAATAAACATGCCGCACATGATTCTTATAATTTATAATTTGAAATCAACAAACCAATTTATTAGAATACACTAACCTTGAAATGTTTCCAAGGCTCTGTTGTGCAAGTCAGAGGGACACCAACAGGCTCGATCAGCAGAACTTTACTGATACGAAGTAACGCCTTCAAACTTTGCCTAAAATACCGGCTAACTGTAAAACCGGAGCAGTAGAAATCCCCCTTGACAGTCCGGTTTTTGTGATGGTGGGCTAGGATGTTCAAAAACATAGCGACCTTACACGGTATGGTTACGAATCTTTCATGTGTAAGACCTCCAAAGTGTTAAAGCAAATAACACAAACGGCAAAAGGCATTTCTATCCATCCTAAGGTTATCAATACACTTTTGATCACTAAGTTGTGTAAATCGTCGTAGATGTTTCAGCTGATCGGGCTAGTTAGCGATAACGGAGTACCGACGCTTGCGTGAACACCTCTCAGACTCAACTGTTTCGTTGTACCAAATGTACAACAAGTACAGCAGTGTTATTGTGAGGTCAGTACGTTTAATGACAAACTCTACCCATGCCACATACCTTAAACGTGTGTTTGGATCCATTGCAAGTAATTCAAACAAATCTGCAACGACGGCCCAAAATTAAAGTTCGCATAACAATGTCAAAATCAAGTTATCCCCAATAATGAATTTAACTGAAAATTGTATCCCCGCAATTCTATTTGACGATACCTGTTCAAAATCATTTAAACCCTACATGCGCAGTTTAAAGACCAAGACATCCCCAAAATTAAAGTTCGCATCACAGTTCCTAATTCATGTTATCCCCAAAACTTAAATGCACAACACACACTCTTATTCATGTCAACTGTACAAACACTACAGAAAACAGGAGAAGAGGAAGTAACAAAGGCAACCAACGGAAATCACCACACAATAAAAGCTAACATAACCGTTCATGGTCAACCTGGTCCGACTTCGTCGACGCTTCCGTAGAATGCCGAACCCACAAACTTCAATCTAATACAAGAAAAACTGTTAGTATTGCCAAGTGAAGGCAACGAAAACCAGATTGTACACGTAAAATGAATGGAAGCATACCAATTCTTCTTCGCTTTCCTTTGGGAGAAACGATTTGCTTGAGATCCACAAAACCTTTGCCTCAACACAGTGCGAAAAAGAAGGCGTCTAATAATGGAAGCAAGAGAAAGGGCATTGTCTGGCATAAAAAAAGTGCACAGTTATGGACCAAAATTCAAGAACCTCCAACACCACTTAATATCACCGAAAAGTGGAGATGAGATTTGGGACTTAATATGCTACAGTGTCGGGCTAAATCAGGGCCGGATATTAAAGTCCCTTGGCCCACGTGAGTTAATATAGGATACCAAACACAAAACTAACCCTCCTTCTCCATATCTATGTGGGTTAGTACATATATCAAACGCTTCCTTATTTGATTAAGTGGGTATTAAATTATAATTTTTAATATTTTTACGGGGTCTAAATATAATTGATTATATTTATATGTATAATGTTAGTCTTGCTTATTTTTTAGGGGACATTTTGCAATACAATTAGACAAAGTCTGCTAATACAATAATGTCGTCGCATGCATCTGTCAGCTAACAGTAAATTCTTGGATCTCATTAATGCATCAATGGCTGGATTTCATCACTTTCTATAATCATTCAGATAAAAAAAAGATAAAAATGTTTAAAATATAAATGAGATTTAATATGAATCATTGGTCATATGTGGCAAATTCTTGACCGGTGCATGCACTCCTCATTTTTTTATTCAAAAAAATTAATTAAATAATGAAAATAAAATTCAAAAATAAACAAAAAATATTTTTTTCTATTTTTAATGGGGGGTGCATGCACCGAGACCCACACTCGATGCATGCAAGAATTTCTCGTCTTATGTATAAGATCAAACACAAGACTTATATAAGATTTTTTTTTTCGGTTAGCACAAACTAGCAGCAGTAATACATACAGAAAGATTACGAGATATAACTAAATAGCATATTGACATTTCGGTAATGTGATATATTTAAATTTTAAGCAAATAGTCTATCCTTTCTAACTTATTCTAAACTCTCTAAAATTGAAAATTTTATTGTAAACTCAAAATTAAAAGCTTTTTGTAAACTTCCTAAATGTTATAAAATTACTATAATACCCTTATTGAAATTTAAGAATGACACCTCATGTTCCATTTAATCACCTCATTCCACTCTTCACACTGAAAACTTCAGTGGCCATCTGGGAGAGCTGATGCACTGCCTACCACCGCCGCAAGAATTCCTCATCGTCGTCGTCGTATCAGAGCCCACCTCCTAGTCTCACCATCTCAGAGCCGAAAAAAGGGTGATTAAAACTATTGCCGGAGAGGGAGAAATCGAAAAAATGAGCAGGCCAGGAAACTGGGAAAGAGTTAAAAAAGGCATCGAGAAGGAAGTTGGAGGACCATTCATTGTGTGAGAGGAGCGAAAGTGATAATTGATTTGTAGAGTCGACTTTTTGGGGTTTAACAAGCCTTATTATCTTGTGACTTGTGGGAAGAAGAACCATCTAATTCTAGTGGCAATGAAATCCGCGACATGAATCTAGTCCTGGAGAAAAACTTCATCAGGTTTTAATTTATTTTTAGTTTATGAAAGATGAATTAACCATAGTTTTCTTTATCCCCTTCATGTGATGATTAAATTTATAAATTAAATAATATTTTTTTCTTCATATTTTAGTTAGAAAATGTACTAGAACACCAAACTCATAATTAGAAACGCCTGATATTGATATTGAAGCCAACTCATGGGACATTGACTCAAATGACCAACACTATGACATTCGAAAAACATATTAGAACAGAGGCAGATATAACATTAATTCTTTGCAGTTTAGGCCGTTGGATGTTGTTTTATCACAACTGTCAGATGAGGTTTAATGAGATGCACCAAGACGATGTTACAACAGCTAAATCTGGAATGATCTCACTCGTTGATAGAGACAGTGATCCTCCAAGGGCTGTGTTATGTTTTAAGGAAGGCAAGGATCTGACCGGTGATTATCAAGCTAATCGTACGGCCCAGGAGCTGCGGGAAAACCAGCTTAAGGGAGGGGACCATTAATCTATTATGTAGGGTTTATGTGCAACGGAATTCCTAGAATTTCCAATGATTTTGATGGGACGTTTTTATAGCTGTTAAGGTGTTGTTTAGTGCACATTATAGTGGTGTTGGTTGCTCACTTTTGGGGCAAGAAGTGTTTTGTGTCTAGTAACTCTCCTCTTAGTTCTTCTTCTTCCCACCTCTCTCAAACTCTCTGTAATGTTCCTTTGAAGTTTTGTTACTATTACATCAATATAATTCAGTTTTGCTTCATCAAATTATTGTTATTTTATCCATTACATTACAAGTGGTATCCAGAGCCAGGGGATCCATACAGACTCGTTTAAGGTCCAAAGAGCTCCATGATATGCTGAAGAAACGAGAAGGGATATTAGTGAAGAGAAGACTATGAGGTTGGTAAATGAACAGAGGATGAATGATAAGTCAGGAAGCCTGGAGAAACTGATGTTGCAGGTGGCCGCCATAGCTGAGCAGATGCAACAGTATAATAGGAAAGTTTTGGGTAATGGTCTGTCAGCTTCAACTGGAAAAGGGAATGGATCAGTGACAAATACCCCTCAACACACAGATTTACAAACTCAGGGGAGTCAGGGCAGTGGGTCTTCGTTCCAAGGAAATGGATATACGTTGCACATAATTGAATTCTCATTCTTTGGTGGTACAAATCCTAGGGTGTGGATTTGCAAAGCCTAGAATATTTCAAGCTTATATCCACTATACCAGAGGAGGATAAGGTAGCTTTAGCATCTATCTATTTTATTGGAAATGCTAAGACATGGTTACAAAGTTTGCAAGAAATAGCTCTTCATTTAACAGGGGATCAGTTAATTGATGTTGTATTGGAACGATTTGATGTTGTGGATAAGCAAATGATGGTTAGTGAATTTCATAAGCTTAGGCAAACTGGTTCTGTGGATGAGTATTTAATCAAGTTTGAGGAAATCAAGTCTCAAGTGTTAAATTTTGTAAGAATTTGAACGAAGAGTATTTTGTTGCTGCCTTTGTCTGTGGGTTAAGAGAAGAGATACAGGAAAATGTCTTTGCCTTGAAACCACAGAGCTTAGGTGAGGCTACTAATATGGCAAAAAACCAAGAGGATGCTGTGAATGCTATTGTTCTTAGAGCTAGTAACAACAACAAGCAGCTAACTTCTAAGACCACTGTAAAGGTTACCAGTCCCATTACAACTTCTAAGAATACCCATAACAACAACAAGAGTGGTTTTAGTGGGAACTCATTTACACAGAGGAAGTTCTTAACTGCTGCCGAAATGAGAGCAAGAAGAGAGAAAAACCTGTGCTATAACTTTGAGAAAGCCTTCACTCCTGGCCATAAATGTAGACAAAAGTAGCTTTTTATAATCATACCAGAAGAGGATGATTGCAAATTGAGTGAAGAAATACAAGATGGAGGCATAAGGGAGGAAGAGATTTTTGATGAAGAGGATATGACTGTGTCACTCCATGCTATTTTTGGAACCAAGAATTCACACATGATTAATGTAGCACCCGGAACGCGGGCCACCACATCCCCCGCACCTAAACCTGAACCTGCATATGAAATGGGAAATCCATATGCGAGCCCAAGTCTAAGCGAACGGGAGACCACACACTCACTAGGCTAGGCGGAGCTCAAACTAAACCAGCGCGTAATAAATAAAACAAATAGCGGAAGCAAGGAGTTCTAGAAATATGAAATTCCAAAATCATATATACATCAAGTGATAAAATAAATAGTCATGACAATTCATATTTCCAAAACAAAATTCATAACATGATCAATTTATTAAATACATGTCAAAAATGAAATGCGATGCACCTAGCACGACCTATACCCAAAAGTGAGACTCAAACGACCCACTTCTCCGCCTAGCTCGTGCTGAAAAGTCCTACAAACTAAAAGTGGGAAAAGAGAGGTGTCAGTCATATCTCGACTGAGTGAGGGGGCTGACGCACGCCCGCACACTAAAAATATATAGAGCAAAGCACGTAAAAGATAAAGGCTATGAACCGGGAATAGGCTTTGCATATCAAATCATTTCAAAAAAAAAAAAACATTACATATCATATACGTATACATTACATTATTAAAGACTCTATTCCCGTTCCATAATCCAACCATTTCATCAAGCTCGGTGAGTACGAGCATCCACCATTACTTCTCATTACATTACAGTATAAAACAGAAATCACATTCAATCCCCTTCTTCGGTGATGGAGGGGTCCGTCAACCCTAGCCATCCATTAGTACATTCCTCGAGGGGCGATTAACCCACACGACTGCCAACGAAAGCACCACGCCCTTCCCAACCGCCCGGAGTTGGGCGTAATACCTCGGATGGAGATCGTGCACAGGGGTCATAATAGGCGACCCCATGGCTGTCCCGGGTCTCCCTTACCCACGTCTCCGGGGCCCAACATTACCTTTCATTACCATTCCATACCATTCTCGCTCATTACAAACATTAACATTACAAACAATAAAATTAAACTTCCATAAACATTAAACTTTCATTAAAACATAAGCTCATATATGCTCGTAGATATAGCCCTTTCGAAAGCCAAAACTTGATAACAAGATCGTAAACATATCGTACATTACACATACTTAACTATATATATAATATACAGTCGCATACGGGCTAGAAAACGAGTATTTAAGGGTCTTAGGTCGCTTAACTAAAAAGAAAAGAGCCTAAACCTCACCTTTAAACAAAAGAGTGTCATGGTGCAAGAAAACGATCCCAAACAACTTAAACTTCGGGTACGACTCCTCCCGGAAGCACCCCTGAGACAAACAAACGAAACACTAAAGACTTAGACTCAAACATGCACCATTTAGACGCACGACGATGCAATGAATGCTATGAATGCAAGGAAATATCAAATGAAGCGTTTAAGCGTTTACAAATTTCATTTCACGTAAATTCGCATCGAATGAATCCATAAAATTAATTCAAGACATTTAACATATAATACAACATATTTTCATAACATATAAGTCATAAACAATTAGAGAGAAGACATTTAAAGAGCATGAAATTAATCACTAAAATCATGCACGCGAGGTCAAATTATTGAAGATCATAAAATATATAAACTTAATAAAACCATTTCCATAATTAAAATCATAATATATAATATACATTATAATATATATATAATATACATAATACAATATATATATATATATAAATATATATATATATATATATATATATATATATATATATATATGTATGTATGATATAAGATATCATGCATGGAAAACTATATCATACATGGAAATCTATGAAAATGTTTGATATAAGGGCTTGCATGCATGTTTGTATGTACGTGTGTGTGTATATATATATATAAACACTCACATACACACACACATGCATAATCATGTGTAATATGTAATTATAATGCGTGATTGTGCATGTGTGTGTGTATGTGAGTGTTTATATATATATATGCACACACATAGCTATATATATATGTGTTTGTGCATATATATATATATATATATATATATATATATATATATATATGCACACACGTACCTACAATCATGCATAAAATACAAGCACAACACATTACAATTCATGCATTAAATATATATATATATATATATATATATATATATATATATATATATATATATATATATATATATATATATATAGCCACACATATGTACAAGTAGCATGCAGTAGCCATGCACGGAGTAGAAGCAAACAAAGCACACCAAACTCTCACATGTATGCACCATTGTATTCAAGAAATGTAGCAGCCACACAGGTCACGGCCGTGACAAGATTCTTCACTAAATAAGTCACGGTCGCGACCATAAAATCAAGCAGGTTCGAGGCAGCAACAACAAAACATAAAATGCAAAGAAAAATCAAGGTAACAAAGAAGCATACCAGGGTAACAAAGGGACCAAATTATCAGACCAAACCATGCCTAAATTAAACCACAATCTCCCCAAAGTTGCAGCACAACACGCCGCAGCCACGCATCAAAGACAACAACTCAAATTATGCTCAAAACCAACATATATGCTGCTGAAAATGAAGGACAAACAGGGCTGCAACAGCACGTACACTACAAGAAATCCTGCGAATTCCGACGGAAAATTCCGAGGGAAAAATTCCGTCGGAATGCCGTCGGTTATTCCGAGGGAATTCCGACGGTATTCCAATGGATCTTGATATTTTTTTTAAAAATAAATATTAAATAATTCCGACGGGATTTCCCTCGAAATCCCATCGGAATTATTTCATTTTTATTTTTAAATATTTTATTTTCAAAAATCGATGGGATTCCGAGGGAAATCCCGTCGATTTATTAAAATAGAAAATATAAAAATTAAAATTAAATAATTTTGACGGGATTCCGAGGGGAATCCCGTCGGTTCTTTAAAATATAAAATTTGAATAATAATAGTAAATAATTCCGATGGATTTTCGAGGGAAATTCCGTTGGTTTTTCAAAATATAAAATTTAAAAAATAATAATAAATAAATTCAACGGTATTCCGAGGGAAATCCCGTCGGTGTGTTTAAAATATAAAATTTTAAAATTAAAATTAAAATAAATTTTAAATAATATATTTCTATTAAATAAAAATATAAAATATAAAAAGTAAAAATTAAATAATTCCGACGGGATTCCCGGAAGTTTAAATAAATATTCAAAAAATGACACCGATGGGTATACCCGTCGGTGTTTAACAAATATAAAAACAATACACATAAAAAAACCTTAAGTTATATAGGCCTGAAAACTCTTTTTCCCCATTTCTTTTTCTCCCTCATCTGCGCGCAAAAACTCAAACCTCTTCCGCTCCGCCGCCCGCCTGCCTCCGACACGTCCGCCGCTGCCTGTCTCCGAGATATCCGTCGCGGCCCGCTTCGTTCTTCACCAGCCACCCACTACGCCTCTCTATCACTCCCATTGTACAAGGGTTGAAGAACCCCTTTTCTCTTCCTTGCCCTATAGATGTTACATTCTGACAGCCACCACATTCCGACCAGCTACCACCACCGTCCGCCGCCCAGCCGCCACCACTCCTTGCTCCCCGCCGCCGCTGCTTGTCCGCTCGTCCCATTCCGCCACCACTGCTGCTCGCTCCGCAGCTCCTTGCCATCGCCTGACCTGCTTGTGCTTCTCTATTTCAGGTTTCTTCAGTCCTTATATTTAAATTCTTATTTTTATTATTTGCTTAAGTTTTGGATATATAGTGATTAGTTAAATTAACCGTCTTCTTTGTAAGGCTTTGAAACTTGAATTAAAATTCAATGTATTTTTCTATTCGGATGCCTTTTACAGTTGGGCAAGTTGCTATTTTGGATCAGAGGATTGCAAATTATTTATTCATGCGTGGAGGAATAGCAAATGGACTTTTATAATTTATACCTTGCTGCTTGTGAATAGCTAATATAAAATAGGTCAAATATGCTTCTGGATGAGGTTTTTTGTTTAAAGTATTGAAATTGATCTTGGATTTGCTTTACTATCTCATATTTGGGAATTTGGTTGATTTTCTTTTATCTTCTGCTGCCCAGGTGCTCCTTTATCAACCTCCAGCCCCGAAAGGAGGGAACTGCGCCTCCTTACGCTAATCCTTCTCTTCCACCTTGCTGCAAGTCCACCTCTGCATCCTCAATCTACCGCCTCCAGCTCAACTCCATCACTGTGATTGCCATGCGCTACTGTCCATACCTTCTCTCAGGTCTGCCACAGCCTTTATATATATGCACTCATATACTCAGTACAATTCCATTATGTATTTATGTTAATTTATGATATAAAGTTTTGCCAGTGTATGGTCAATCTTATGTTCTTATTCATTTGTCAGGGTAGATTTTGATTGTGGAACGAGTAAGGTCATGTATTTATGGCTAATGCCATAGAAATCCGCTAGTTAGTTCGGAAATATAAAAAACCTTTGATTTACAATGACCGGAAGCCGTTGTTGTGTAGTGTAATGGATAATATGCATGCCTTTTCACACCCGTTGTGGTGTGTCTCTTTACAGTGTTGCTATCCTAGAACGAGTGAAACAGCGAGTTTAATAAAAACTTGTTGAGTTTAGAAAGATTGGTGGTTAGTTGACTGTATGGGTTGGGAAGCCATACTGATGTTTGTTTTATTGCAACTTTAAAGTTGTACTTTTATTTGAATTGAAGTAGGTTAATGACGTTCCATACACATTGTTCCGTTTGAACTTTTGATTTACTCTGCTAAAAATGTAGATGGATGGGAGAGTCGGTGGGTCAAATCAGACTGGAAGAACAACGAAAACACGGCTGGAGAGTGGAATTAAACTTCTGGCAAATGGCACGGAGACGCTAATGACAAAGGTAATGAGCCAAAGTTTGTGCTCATGTCAAAACTTTTTTGGTTCATGTCAATAGTATACTGAAACCTTTGCCATCTATTTTGGTTAAATACAGGAGTAAGTTCATACTCTGTACTGTCTCATTTGAGAGGTGAACATAGCATGATATGTTGATGGTGACCAAACTGTGAGGAATGAGTATAATCCAATTACTGTATATATATTTGGTAAACTTCTTTCCCCTTTATGTTGAGGCTGACATAGGATCTTACTCTCATTTCTGGTTCTTTTAGTTGTTCTCTTTCAAGTGGAATTCTGCTTTATTGACCTTAAATTATAAAAAATTGTTCTTTATTTCATCATATTGTTCTTTATCTTACTAGTTCTTGTTATTATTATTTGTGTCCACGAACATATGTATTTCCACACAAATATTCTGCTATGGTATTGCCTTAAAGTTGCCAGTATTGTAACTCATATGATGTAGAGGATGGAGTTAAGTGATGTCGTTGAAGTAATTTGTGTGTGTACCGTTTGTAGTTTTTCATGTCTACGGAATATGTTGATTTGATGAAGACTGATGCTATTAATGGAAATTATTTGACTGCCTGAGTTCATCTATTTGCAATAAAGTATACTTTGGGAAATGAAAACTGAATTTACTTATTTAGAAAGTGTAGATTTGTTTTCATCTATTGATCTAGATGGTAACTATTAATGTTTGGGGAAGAGAGAACAATTGAAGTTGCCTGTGATGTAAATTGGTTTTTGGAGCACTGTTTCATATTGTCCCAGTGAATTGACCCTCGGCTTTGTTCTTTTTCTAGCAACAAGTTCCAGTGATCAAGTTATATTTATGAGTTACATTGCAAGATAGTTTCAAGTAACATAGTTCTTTCCCTTTGCTAGGTTGCTTTGGACTTAACCGAAGAAGAGAAGCAGCAGATTTGGGAGCTCATCACTTAATATGCTCCAAGATTCAAAGCGTTTTCTGCATTGGGAACTGATTTGTAAGTTAGCGAAGTGTGAATTTTCCTATTAGGCTAGAAACAATATTATTATGAATACGTATTAGGCCAGAAACAAGCGTGTATACGATATATAAGAATTTATTAAGTTGGATGAATTTTTAGCATGTATTTGAACGATGAATGTTTAGATTTAATGTATAATTGTTTTTAGTATATTTGTTGGAAATGAATATTTGGATTGATGGTGGATGAATATTGGGATAAATTGTAGTAGGTACCAACAAAATGAAAAAAAATCAGATTAAAAACAAAATATATAACTTTTTTAAAAACATTTCCGACGGGATTCCGAGGAGAAACCCGTCGGAACGATTTAATGTTTTTAATTTCAAGAAAATTCTGACGGGATTCCAAGGGAAATCCCGTCGGAATGAATTAATTTTTTTTATTTTTCAAGCAAATGTTGACGGAATTCCCCTCGGACGTGAGACCACACACTCTCTAGGCTAGGCAGAGCTAAAACTAAACCAGAGCGCGCAATGAATAAAACAAATAGCGGAAACAAGGAGTTCTAGAAATATGAAATCCCAAAATCATATATACATCAAGTGATTAGATATATATAGTCATGACAATTCATATTTCCAAAACAAAATTCATAACATGATCAATTCATTAAATACATATCCAAAATGAAATGCGATACACCTAGCACGACCTATACCCAAAAGTGAGACTCGAACGACCCACTTCTCCGCCTAGCTCGTGCTCAAAAGACCTGCAAACTAAAGGTGGAAAAAGAGAGGTGTCAGTCATATCTCGACTGAGTGAGGGGGACTAACGCACACCCGCAAACTAAAAAATATATAGAGCAAAGCCCGTAAAAGATAAAGGCTATGAACCAGGAATAGGTTTTGCATACCAAATCATTTTAAAAAAAAAACATTACATATCATATACGTATACATTACATTATTAAAGACTCTATTCCCGTTCCATAATCCAACCATTTCATCAAGCTCGGCGAGTACGAACATCCACCATTACTTCTCATTACATTACAGTATAAAACAGAAATCACATTCAATCCCCTTCTTCGGTGATGGAAGGGTCCGTCAACCCTAGCCATCCATTAGTACATTCCTCGAGGGGCGATTAACCCACACGAGTGCCATTATAAATTCCTCGAGGGGTAGCTAACCCACACGAGTCCTCCCCGGCTACATACCAAAGGCATCGAAAGCACCACGCCCTTCCCAACCTCTCGGGGTTGGGCGTAATACCTCGGATGGAGATCGTGCACAGGGGTCAAAACCGGCGACCCCATGGCGGTCCCGGGTCTCCCTTACCCACGTCTCCGTGGCCCAACATTACCTTTTATTACATTCCATACCATTCTTTCTCATTACAAACCATTAACATTACATACATTAACATAAAACTTCCATAAACATTAAACTTTCATTAAAACATAAGCTCATATATGCTCGTAGATATAGCCCTTTCGAAAGCTAAAACATGATAACAAGATCATAAACATATCGTACATTACACATACTTAACTATATATATAATATATAGTCATATGTGGGCTAGAAAACGAGCATTTAAGGGTCTTAGTTCGCTTAACTAAAAAGAAAAGAACCTAAACCTCACCTTTAAACAAAAGAGTGTCGTGGTGCAAGAAAACGATCCCAAACAACTTAAACTTCGGGTACGACTCCTCCCGGAAGTACCCCCGAGGCAAACAAACGTAACACTAAAGACTTAGACTCAAACATGCACCATTTAGACGCACAGCGATGTAATGAATGCGATGAATGCAAGGAAATATCAAATGAAGAGTTTAAACGTTTATAAATTTCATTTCACGTAAATCTCGCATCGAATGAATCCATAAAATTAATTCAAGACATTTAACATATAATAGAACATATTTTCATAACATATAAGTCATAAACAATTAGAGAGAAGTCATTTAAAGAGCATGAAATTAATCACGAAAATCATGCACGCGAGGTCGAATTATTCAAGATCATAAAATATATAAACTTAATAAAACCATTTCCATAATTAAAATCATTATATATATACTACACATAATACAATATATATATATATATATATATACACACACACACACACACGTATATACAAACATGCATGCAGACCCTTATATCAAACATTTTCATAGTTTTCCATGCATGATATCTTATATAATACAACTATATATTATATAATACAACTATATATATATATATATATATATATATATATATATAAACACTCACGTACACACACACATGCACAATCATGCATTATAATTACATATTCCTCACACACACACACACACACACACACACACATATATATATAAATATGCACACACGCACCTACAATCATGCATAAAATACAAGCACAACCCATTAGAATTCATGCATTATATATATATATATATATATATATATATATATATATATATATATATATATATAGCCACACATATGTACAAGTAGCATGCAGTAGCCTTGCATGGAGTAGAAGCAAACAAAGCACACCACACTCTCACATGCATGCACCTTTGTATTTAAGGAATGCAGCAGCCACACAGGTCATGGCCGCGACCAGATTCTTCACTAAATAAGTCGCGGTCGTGACCATAAAATCAGGCAGCTTCGAGGCAGCAACAACAAAACATAAAATGTAAAGAATGTTAGGAATAGTGCCCTAGAAAGCCGATTAGTCATAATCCGTTTTGGGACTTTCCTAGTATCACAGACAATATTTGAATAATATACGAATGATTAATATCACAGGCAAACACTTCTTTATATGCTCTTGTTTGGTATGCGTTTACTTTAGCTGTGCATGTATGAGAACTCCCCTAATCCTGATGACTTTAGGACTCTACCATTTAGGTGAAATGGTTCATGAAATGAGCCCTATTTCACATAAGTCATGATTAGTAAAATACTCCAAGCCGATGAGTCCTACAGACAGTGGGAGTGTCAACCTGACTCCTCTAAGGCTTGCTCGTGGGATCATGCCCTTAAGAAGGACCACCTTGTTTCATGGAGGTGCAAAGTGTATAGTTGATACGTGCGTGATACATGAGGGTGCTTACTTCAATAAGTAAGTTCACTGAGGTGCCCCGTGTGAGAAGATTCCTAAATGGGAAAGGAAGTTTCTATTTCAGGAAATGGAAACTTCCAGATTAGGAAATATCTCACGAGTCATTGATGTGATTAATTGATCCTTAGACTTGAGGTTCCATGTCACTTTATGAGTTAACTCTGTAGTCTTTGGTATAAACTTTAAAGGGTGTCGCCTTAGACAACTGATTCAAGGCTTATGCTGGGGCTGCACAAGTGACTCATGAAAGTGAATGAGAATCAAGAAAGGACCTACACTTGCATATGCAAGGTGATCACTTATTGTGTAAGTCATTCATATGCCATATGGAGTCCTTGGCCAAGGTAGTAGATCAAGACATCAAGAAAAGGGTTTCTTGGATTGAGATCAAATGGATATGAAATGCACTTAGCTTTAAGACCAGATTAGTAGGGTTCTAATTATTCCCTTACCCTAGATCTTGGTTGAGAGATAGTAAGTAGGAGGATTGTATCTCACATGAATCAATGACTTAAAGGTTCTGTCGAATCCGAACATTCCAATTCAACTAGGGGTTAAACACCTGTTGCTAGACTATGGTCGTTGAATCTGTGGACTGATTAATTAATTAGTGAATTAATTAATTAGGGACGCTGCTAATTGAATTGAGAACCTAGAGGGTCACACACAACAACTTGGTTACATGTGTTAAGGCTTGAAAATGATTAAACGAGTTAATCGGGCCTAGAGAGTTCCACACGTGTGAAACCACACGTGTGGGTCACGTGAGTGGACACGTGTTATTGTGACACGTGTTCCACACGTGATTATTTAATTATATATTGAATAATTAATTTGTTAATTATTTAATAGACTTTGGTTTAATTTTGAATTAAAAAGAAAGCCTTATTTTGGAGAAAAATAATCTAGTTAATTAATTGTGAATTAATTAATTAGATAAAATAAGTTATTTATTTTAAATAAATAAAGTATAAAATTATCCAAAAATAGTTTGGATATTTTAGCTCTCTTGAAAGTTGATTTGAATTTGAATTCAAAGTCAAAATCAAAATTACTTGATGATCAAGTAATAAGAGAGAGGGACCAAATCCTTAGTCCATAAGGACTAGGATTTTCGGCCACTCCCATCCTATAAATAGGGGAGCTCGAGCTCCCCTTAGAGCTAATTGACAATTCTTTTGGTTTATGTGTTGAACACCATCCTTTCTCCAAGATAAACAAAACCCTAGGTTAAGCCTAAACACTAACTAGAGAACTAGCATCCTTACTAGTTAGATTGTAGCCAAGTTGGTGGACTATCTCTAGAGAGCTTCAAGTTAGAAGTTTTGAAGATTCGAGCTTTACCAAAAAGTGGGGATCAACTAAAACGATCAGAAGGGATGATGAAACGATTCTGAACCCAACAAAAAACGAGTGAAAAAATCGAACCAAAGAAGATGGCGAAAACCGTTCGTCCATATCCTGAAGGATGAATTTTTTCACGAGGGTTTTATGGCTGGCAGATTTCTACTTTCGCAAAACTGGTTTTCGAAGGGAGTTTCAATCATGCCTTTCTCGTTTCATGTTTCTTTCTTTATGTTATATTGTTAAGAACTTCCTTAACATGATTTGAATCTAGGTTGGTGTGGATTGTTATCCCTACAATGGATTCTGAAGTAGAAAGAGGTTTCGAGGGACGGGTTGCCATTACCGCATGAAGCGCGTTTGAGGGCGGCTCAAAACGTGTCAAGAAAGCTACTACCCAAGTGAGTTTCTTGATCTCTACGAATTTGGATTCACGATTGCGAGTCTAAGATCCTTTTGTTTGAAAAATTTTTAAATTTTCGCTGCTTTCTGATTCCTGTTTTCCAACAAGTGGAATCAGAGCCACCTCGTTAATCGTGTTTCTGATTCATCTCAATTAATTGAATTTGGTAGAAATTCTTAGGCTTAGATGTAAATTAGGTATTCTTGAGTTCTTTTAGAAAGCCTGAATTATGAAACTGTATTTTTCCTAAAAGTTTCTGAAAAACGTTTTTGAAAATTTGATTGAAATTATTTAGATCGAATATATTTAAATCGTGTTTTAAATTTTGGATTGTTGTTGGTTTTTGAACTAAAAGTACGAAACACAAAATTGCGTTACGAGAACGCGAGCCTAGACGTGCTAAGGCGTAGCACGCCTAGGCCCGCGCGCCCGTCCGCCCAGCAGTCCCGCAACTGCGCGGGAGTGGCCGCTGCTACTGCTCGCCTGCACCTAGGCCCGCGCCTAGGCGCGTCTGCTCTCCTCCCGCAACCGCGCGGGAGCCTCGCCCGGCATGCCCGCCAGCTGCTGCGCGCAGGGCGTCCGGTGGTGGCGTGCGGGCGGACAGTCCAGGCATTCCGGGCCGTTCGTTTCGCGATCTTGATTTTCATGTTTAGTCCAATCCAATCCCAATTTAATTTTCTGAAAAATTTTGTTTTTTTATTAAATTTGAATTATTTTTGAAATAATTGTTTAAATTGGGATTTTGAAAAATTAAGCGATTTAAATTTTCGGAAAATTGCAAACTTTATTTTGTGAAAATATTGAAAGAATAAAATTGTTAATTTTCAGAAATTAATTGGAATTTTATTAGTTTATAGTTTTTCGGGTTTTATTGAAAAGGCTCTTGAACAAGAATTGCATCTAAGTCGTGTTTTAAGCTATTAGAACTTAAAGCGAGAATTTTAATTTATTGATTAAATTTAAATTCTTGCAATTTATGCAGGTTAGGTGATCATGGGTTTAGACTTATGTATTGTTTTAATTTATACACATGGATGGTTTAAATTGGGGTTGGAGCCCTATAGTTGTGTTTTTCAATTGAGGTTGGAGCCTCACTTATGTGCGTACTGTTATGTGATTTATTATGTGGCTTTCCATATTACTGTTTTTGAGGCCGGGGTATGCCTCGTGTAATTGTCTAAGGCCAATATGAAGATTGAGCCTTATTACTTTATGTCTTTTTCTTTTTATTGTAATTTGAGAGTAGAGATAGGTGGTGAGGTTTTATTTTCATTTTGGAGACAATGCACCCAAGGAGTAAGATGGACCACATTCAAGTAACAAGGAGGCCATAAGTGAAGACCCCTCAAAATGTTAGGGAGGGGAATCTCAATTGTAAAAATGTAATAGAGATAGGGCTCGTATTTTGTTACCGCTTTCCCTTATGTGATTTAAACTGTTTATGTGGCATGTATGTTAGAACTTGTGATTGTGGAGTGGCTCCCACATATCACGCATAAGATAGGTAGAACTCATGATCATTACATGTTAGTATCATGCTAGGATATGTTATCTGTTTATGTGCTTGTTTGAAATGCATTTAAGTGTACTTGCATTAATCAAGACTAATAAAATTGGATAACATATATGTTGGTGAGGTCGAACCGGACAACTCTCCGGTTGATTCGAAAATTCCCATTAAATATTAAGCTAATTTTGAACAAATAGGTGTTTCATTCGAGATGCAAATTTTGAATTAAATTCCTAGCATTCCATCAATAGGTTTTAAGTTTAGTAAGTGAAACTAGTTATTGTCCGCGAGTCGTGGGATAGCTAGTGGAGCTTATTAGTTCTTAGTTACCTAATTGATCATTTTAAATGATCAATATTTCATGGTCAATTTTAGCAAGGGCGATGTCCGCGAGTCGTGGGTCGTTCGAACTAAATTTTGGTCATGATCTTATGATTGATGGGTCTAGCTTAACGCCTAAGTAAATATGGATGTCGCACGAGTCGTGGGTCCATATTGAAAGATAGGTGATGCAAAACAATTACTAAGAGTTCCAAAGGTGTTAGAATTGGTAAGTTGTATCTACCTAGGGTTTTACTTAGAATGTCCGCGAGTCGTAGGTTCGAGGTAAAATGCTTAGGATCTTAGTACCCATTGGGAAACGCGTTCCTCTTAGATCTTTGGGAATTATAGATCTTCGAAAAACAGTGGGAGCTACATTAGATTAAAGACCTTATCTTTTGTATATCGTTATAATTCGGCATGCCCACATTTTCTCTGCTTAGCATTTAGGTTGTAGTTCTGTGATTCTCTACAATACGAAATGCAAACCCATTCGTATCCATCCTTAAGTCAAACAAGTTGACAAAGTCCTAACTAACTCTAAAATGGCTTCGGATCCTAAAATTCATTTTAGAATCCGAAAAGAGAAATTGTTCTCTATAAGGCGAGATTTTCATTTATTTGAAAATTCGACCCGGGCCAAAAGAGAAGCAACCTGAGGTGAATGGATTTTTCCAAACCACTTAAGAGCAATTGAACCACCTCATAAAAATGTTACAAGGTATAACATTATGGAATTATTCAATATTCCAAATGAGGAAACAAGTGCACACGAACAAGGTCTAAAGATCTTATTTGAAGATCTTATGGTCTCGATCATCAACTGAGAAAAGAGTTCTCAATGCACTGATTGCTTACATTGCTTCCACTATCATTCAAACCCTTTATGCTCAACTAGAATGATGCTAATGTAGCATAGTTAATCATTTAGTTGATAATGGTTGAGAGCATCCTTAAGAAGGAATAAAAGGTTGTGATGGTTAATTCTTTTTCTAAACTCACTAAGTTAAAGGCTTGAAGGCCTAAAGAAGAACAAACCCTTAAGAGCCCAATAGAGGGGCATGTAAGGGGTACGCCCAAAAGACACTAGAGATCAAATTGGACGTTTGCTTCTATGGTAGCAAATAAGGACTTTGAAAGGGAACTGCAAAGAGTATGAGTACTCTGAAATGTTACCTCGTTTAGTAATTCTACTAGGAATAGAATTCACTAGTCTTGAGTCAATTCTGCATAATCCGTTGTGCAAAGACTCAAGGCACTAATGTTCTGAACATATTACGAGATAACAAAAGTAAGTGAGATGACAAAGCTTCGAATTACTTTGGAACGTTGAGATATAAAAGGATTAGCAAGTCAGACACCTTAGGATCATTCTATGAAAATGAACCTATAGAGTTGACTTCCTGTGAATCCTGTCTTGAGGGAAGCGTTCCTGAATCCCGTTTATAAGAAACGTGGAACGTTCCAAAATTATAGTGGATTTCGATCCATGCTGATGAGTGTAAGATGCTTAATGTAAGCACTAGATACAATCGTCAGTTTAAACATTATGAATGAATGTACTTGTTGAAGTACAAATTCGAAACTTATATGAAATTCTTAGAATTTCAAAAGGAGGTTAGGAACCGAAGTACTCATAAGTTATAGGTAAATAGATATGATCGAGATAGCCAATATCTTAGCAACTAATTCCTTAGTCATCTTAGAGATAATAGGATTATCTCTCAGTAAACTAATTCGAGAACACCTTAGTGTTTTCGAATGAGGGAATGAAACCTAATAGGATGTGGTCCATTCCATAGAAAGCTTTACTGACTTATAATCATTCTAGGAATAAACTACCAGAATATGCAGTTAGAGATTTTGAATTTAGTACCTTCCAAAATCAGTCCTTTAGTTGCACTATGCAATGTGGCATACTAAATTCCCTAATTATTCTTGTCCAAGAATATAGTGGAATCCTCTTAAGTGAAGAGGATAGTGGAAGATAAGCTTGAAATGAGTTCAAGTTTATACAACAATATAGGATATCGTTTCTGCGATTCCCTTGAACAAAGGTTGTTTTTCTTAAGGAATGTACCTTTTTTAAGGAATCGTTCCCATAGAAGAAGAAAGGCAAGCAAGCAGACCTCAAAGAAATTTGAGGATAAATATCCACGCCACATATAGAAGAAACGAGCCCATCTGATAAAACTTAGCCAAATTTTAGACTATGTACACGTGTGAAACCCTTCTCTTAAGACGCGTTTAGAACGCGTTCCTAGATAACCAAGGAATTATTTGAAGAGGAGACATTGTCAGATTTGGAATCTGAGTAGTGTAAGCAAGCCTTGAAATCCAATATGGATTCCATATACTCAAACCAAGTTTTGACCTTGGTTGATCCACCTGATAGGATCAAGCTCGTGTAGCTTCGAGTGAATGAAAGCATTACAACCTTCTTGACGGTTGAAATGCAAAAGTCCATTTGGATTGTATTTACCACATTCTCATATTCTGACTATGAGATATGATAAATGAATATGAGAACTGTCTTGTTCAATACTAGATTGAAAGAGACTGAAATAAGGTATTTCTATAAATCTCATATTCAGAGGGAGTATACATAAGGTATGCAAATCCCTAAGTCAATCTGTGGATTGATAAAGGCTTCTAGAAGTTAGACAATTCGATTCCACAGTCAAATCGTTTGACACAGATGGAAGTCGTATAAGTCTCAGAGTGTACATATGAAAGTTAGTGATGTAAGAGTCAATTATGGTTCTTTAGAAGACGACATCCTTCTCATTAGGAATGTCAAGGATGACGTGAAAGTTACCAATTCTTGTTTAAGAAACAATTTGGCATGAAAGATCTTAGTGATTATCCTAAATTCTCGACATTCAAATCTATAGAAGATAGATCTAAGAGAATAAAAGGATTATCACAAAACGAGTACAAAACCATAATACTAAAAGGAGTTTAGTATGGACAATGGAACATCTCTTTTGAAGAGTATGTGTCCTAAGATAACTTTAAGAAAGTTAGAATGTCCAAAATCCCTTTAAGTGAAAGGGTGCATAATGTATGAAATGTCATGTACTAGACTTGATATGGCGCAACACTAAGCGTAGTGGGTCGAATCTAATATGACCTCAGAGAAGGTCATTAGATTTCTGTAAAGGATGTCCTCAGAGTACTTGAGAAGAAATGAGGATATGTATTAGTTTACAGAGCCCAAAAGATCTTGTTGTTAGAAGGATATTTGATGTAACCGTTCATCAAACATAGATGATTATGAAATCATTGAAAGGATACAACTTCTACCAGAATGGTAATGCAATGTGTTGGAAAGAGGTTCCAAGGACGGACATTACAAAACTCGACTATCGTAGTTGAGAACTTAGTCGTATTATATAACGCTAAGTTAAGTGTTTGGGTAAGAAACTCCATCTAACTTGTTAGATGAAGTTCCTAGCATGAAACAACTCCTTTATCATATTGTATGATAAAATGGATGGTTGCTCAAGTAAGAGAACCAAGACCTCACCAAGAGACTGAACACGTGATTACGAATCATTTTATAAGGAAAAGGTGTTTCCTAAGAGATGTGTAAACAAGAGGGTCACATCAGCAGAGAATATAGCAGATCCACTTTGGAAACGCCCAAAGTCAATAGGCTCTCAAAGTGCATTTTGAGAAGATGGGATTTAGAGTACCTAAATGGCTTTTACGGGCAAGTGGGAGATTGTTAGGAATAGTGCCCTAGAAAGCCGATTAGTCATAATCCGTTTTGGGACTTTCCTAGTATCACAGACAATCTTTGAATAATTTACGAATGATTAATATCACAGGCAAACACTTCTTTATATGCTCTTGTTTGGTATGCGTTTACTTTACCTGTGCATGTATGAGAACTCCCCTAATCCTGATGACTTTAGGACTCTACCATTTAGGTGAAATGGTTCATGAAACGAGCCCTATTTCACATAAGTCATGATTAGTAAAATACTCCAAGCCGATGAGTCCTATAGACAGCGGGAGTGTCAACCTGACTCCTCTAAGGCTTGCTCGTGGGATCACGCCCTTAAGAAGGACCACCTTATTTCATGGAGGTGCAAAGTGTATAGTTGATACGTGCGTGATACATGAGGGTGCTTACTTCAATAAGTAAGTTCACTGAGGTGCCCCGTGTGAGAAGATTCCTAAATGGGAAAGGAAGTTTCTATTTCAGGAAATGGAAACTTCGAGATTAGGAAATATCTCACGAGTCATTGATGTGATTAATTGATCCTTAGACTTGAGGTTCCATGTCACTTTATGAGTTAACTCTGTAGTCTTTGGTATAAGCTTTAAAGGGTGTCGCCTTAGACAATTGATTCCAGGCTTATGCTGGGGCTGCACAAGTGACTCATGAAAGTGAATGAGAATCAAGAAAGGACCTACACTTGCATATGCAAGGTGATCACTTATTGTGTAAGTCATTCATATGCCATATGGAGTCCTTGGCCAAGGTAGTAGATCAAGACATCAAGAAAAGGGTTTCTTGGATTGAGATCAAATGGATATGAAATGCACTTAGCTTTAAGACCAGATTATTAGGGTTCTAATTATTCTCTTACCCTAGATCTTGGTTGAGAGATAGTAAGTAGGAGGATTGTATCTCACATGAATTAATGACTTAAAGGTTCTGTCGAATCCGAACATTCCAATTCAACTAGGGGTTAAACACCTGTTGCTAGACTATGGTCGTTGAATCTGTGGACTGATTAATTAATTAGTGAATTAATTAATTAGGATCGCTGCTAATTGAATTGAGAACCTAGAGGGTCACACACAACAACTTGGTTACATGAGTTAAGGCTTGAAAATGATTAAACGAGTTAATCGGGCCTAGAGGGTTCCACACGTGTGAAACCACACGTGTGGGTCACGTGAGTGGACACGTGTCATTGTGACACGTGTTCCACACGTGATTATTTAATTATCTATTGAATAATTAATTTGTTAATTATTTAATAGACTTTGGTTTAATTTTGAATTAAAAAGAAAGCCTTATTTTGGAGAAAAATAATCTAGTTAATTAATTGTGAATTAATTAATTAGATAAAATAAGTTATTTGTTTTAAATAAATAAAGTACAAAATTATCCAAAAATAGTTTGGATATTTTAACTCTCTTGAAAGTTGATTTGAATTTGAATTCAAAGTCAAAGTCAAAATTACTTGATGATCAAGTAATAGGAGAGAGGGACCAAATCCTTAGTCCATAAGGACTAGGATTTTCGGCCACTCCCATCCTATAAATAGGGGAGCTCGAGCTCCCCTTAGAGCTAATTGACAATTCTTTTGGTTCATGTGTTGAACACCATCCTTTCTCCAAGATAAACAAAACCCTAGGTTAAGACTAAACACTAACTAGAGAACTAGCATCCTTACTAGTTAGATTGTAGCCAAGTTGGTGGACTATCTCTAGAGAGTGTCAAGTTAGAAGTTTTGAATATTCGAGCTTTACCAAAAAGTGGGGATCAACCAAAACGATCAGAAGGGATGATGAAACGATTCTGAACCCAACAGAAAACGAGTGAAAAAATCAAACCAAAGAAGATGGCGAAAACCGTTCATCCATATCCTGAAGGATGAATTTTTTCACGAGGGTTTTATGGCTGGCAGATTTCTACTTTCGCAAAACTGGTTTTTGAAGGGAGTTTCAATCATGCCTTTCTCGTTTCATGTTTCTTTCTTTATGTTATATTGTTAAGAACTTCCCTAACATGATTTGAATCTAGGTTGGTGTGGATTGTTATCCCTACAATGGATTCTGAAGTAGAAAGAGGTTTCGAGGGATGGGTTGCCATTACCGCATGAAGCGCGTTTGAGGGCGGCTCAAAACGTGTTAAGAAAGCTACTACCCAAGTGAGTTTCTTGATCTCTACGAATTTGGATTCACGATTGCGAGTCTAAGATCCTTTTGTTGGAAAAATTTTTAAATTTCCGTTGCTTTCTGATTCCTGTTTTCCAACAAAGAAAAATCAAGGTAATAAAACAGCATCACAGGGCAACAAAGGGACTAAATTATCAGACTAAACCATGCCTATATTAAACCACAATCTCCCCAAAGTTGCAGTACAACACGCCGTAGTAACGCAACTAAGACAGCAGCTCAAATCATGCTCAAAACCAACATATATGCTGCTAAAAATGAAGGACAAACAGGGCAGCAGCAGCACGTAACAGAGGACCACAAGTTCAGATCATTTTTCATGCATTTCGTGCCCAAAATTCATGCAAAACTCCATTAAAATAGCAACATATTGACAGCAACTAAGAACTATGATAGCAGTTCGGTTTTGAGCCAAAAATCCCCCATTTTTCATCCATAAACTCAAGTTCATTAATTGTAGAAGTTATTACACACAAGAACCATGCATTTAATGGAAAGAATCTAGTTTTAGAAGCTTAAATGATCTTATTTCATGCCATAAAACTCAAGATATACACATGTAGAGCAAGTATTAAAAATTTTGAAGAAAACCTAACTATTCATGCCTTGAATCAAACTCATATAATCTCATGCTTATTCCTAGAAATTCATGGATGAAATTAGAGCTTAGAACATGGAGATTAAGAATCCTAACTTACCTTGAAGCTTGGAAGAGAAGGGGTATTCGGATGAGCTAAAAAAGGGCCAAAAAATGGAGATTTGGCCTTGTTGCTTCTCTTCCTTCCTTCTAGTTGGGTTTGGCTCATGTAGCAGCAGCCAAATGAGGGAAAGAGATGGCTTTAGATTGTGTTTAAGTCAAACAAAGTACAAGGGTAGGGTTTAATAGCTCAAATATAGGTCATAGGGGCGTACAAGGTACGCGTAACTGAAATTGGCTTCGTCGGGAGTCGAAACGGCATCGAAAAATTACGAAACTTATTCCATTGCATCTGGATCGTCGGAAAGAGTTGAACGCCGAAGAAGGCACTCAAATCCAAGTGCCGAAGCTCAAGATATAAATTAAAATGTACACAAGTGTACTAAAATGACTTGTTTTCCAAACAAGTCCAAAACTTTCAAAAAGTTACGAATAAGTCCAAAACCAAATTTTCAATTAAGTCCACATATTTTAAAATCATGCAATTACATCCTTAAATCACTTTTTCACATAATTCATGAAATTAGCATGCTCGGGAATAAAATTCACATATCAGAAATTCGTAATTCACAAGAATTCACACCGTAGTTTCACTTAGGGCATTTTCTTGACATTTAAATCACATATTTCATATAATTTCAAATAATTCATATAGAACACAATAAAAAATAAAATATGAATGCATCAAATAAAAATAAAAATAAATTCAATTACGAAAAATAAACTCACACGTGATACAAACGTGTACGTACGAACAAGCGGGGTGTCACAATTAAGTTCAATGGGGTGACTAAGGAGCAAGCAGTTCAAATGATGTTGGATTGTGGAAGTGCAACTTGTTTTGTAGATGAGAACTTGGCCAAAAACTCTGAAATCCAAAAAGGAATACACCACTCCTTTGTTGGTCAAGGTAGCTGATGGGAGAAAAATGATAAGTAGAATAATATTTCCAGACTTGAAATGGAATATTGGGGGACATGAATTTATATTTCCAGTGAGAGTATTGAAATTGGGTGGCTATGATATGGTTATTGGAGGAGATTGGCTGAATGATCACAATCAAATTGGGTTAGATTACAAAAATAAGACCATCACCGTTTCTGAAGGAGATCAGAAAATCCAACTCAAAGCTATTAATGATCAAGTGGATGGACAACAAGTTGAATTGCAAATGATTTCAGTTGTAACTTTTGAGGAATGGATGCAGAAGGTGCACAAGGGATGATGGGTCAGTTGTTTTCTGTAACTGATTCAAACAATGAAGATGAAGTGCAAAATCCTGAACTACAGTAGATCTTAAACCAGTACCAGGATGTATTTGAGGAGCCTAAAACATTACCACCCAAAACGATGATTGAACATCAGATTGAGCTCAAACCTGATGCTACACTTAAGAAGTAAATGCCTTACAGGTATTCACATGCTCAGAGGAAAGATAGAGTCTCTGGTAAAAGAAATGCAGGATAAAGGGATTATACAGGCAAGTCAGAGCCACTTTGCATCACCTGTGCTCTTGGTCAAGAAAAAAGATGGCAGCTGGAGGGTGTGTGTTGATTACAGGTACTTGAATACTCTCCCAATCAAACATAATTTTACAATTCCTATGATAAATGAGTTATTAGAAGAGCTTCATGGGGCAAAACACTACTCTAAGATTGATTTAAGGTCTAGTTGTTTTGAAATCAGAATAAAGGATAGCGACATTTCAAAAACCAATTTTGTAACTCATAATAGTCACTATGAGTTTCTAGTGATGCCCTTTGGATTATTAATGCCCCTGTAACATTTTATTCTTTGATGAATCACATCTTTTTCCCTCATCTTAGGAGGTTTATATTGGTCTTTTTTTATGACATTCTGATTTATAGTAAGACTTGGCATGAGCACTTGGAGCATTTGCATATGGTATTTGAAATACTGAGAAAGCATGAGCTTTTTGCAAAAATGAAGAAGTGTAGCTTTGGAAAAGGAGGAATTGAATATCTAGGGCATATCATTTCTAGAGAAGGGATGTCTACAGACACTGAGAAAATGAAAAATATGGTGTAATGGCTTGTTCCCAAGACTATAGAAGAGTTAAGGGGATTTCTTGGTCTTACAGGGTACTACAGGAATTTTATTCGGAACTATGGGTTGATTAGTAGACCTCTTACAAATCTGCTCAAGAAAGATGGGTTTAAATGGAATGATACAACCAATGAAGCCTTTAATAAACTAAAACAGGTTGTGATATCAACATCAGTATTGATACTACCAGATTTTAAGAAACCTTTTGTATTAGAAACTGATGCCAGCAAAGATGGGATTGGAGCTGTACTGATGCAGCAAGGGAGGCCAATTGCTTATCTTAGCAACACTTTGGGGGATACAAACAAAGGTTTATCAGTTTATGAGAAAGAATTCTTGGCCATTCTAATGGCAGTTAACAAGTGGAAGAACTTTGTCAAGGGAATCGTTTCATTGTAAAATCTGATTAGCAAAGCTTGAAACATTTGTTAGAACAAAGGTTGGGAACAATATTGCAACAAAGATGGGATTATGAAGTCCAATACAAGAAGGGGGTTGAGAATAAAGTTGCAGATGCCCTTTCTAGGAGAGATCATTCAGTAATGATTCCAGCTTGGGTGACTGAGATAATTGAATCTTATGATAAGGACCCTTTGTACTCCCAGATTATCCAAGCCACATCAGTGGATAATGCTATGTTTCTTGAATTCCAGTGGAATGGTGGTCTTCTAAGGAAGAAGGGAAGGATTTGTATTGGAGATAATACTGAATAGAAGCAGAAAATCATCAAGTCACTACATGATATATCTGTTGGTAGTCATTCAGGTATTGTGGGAACCTATCAGAGAGTTAAATCAATGGTTGTGTGGCCTAAGCTTAACCAAGATGTAGAACAATGGGTTAAAGAGTGTGATACTTGTCAGAGGGTTAAACACGAGAATGTGAAATATCCAGGGCTACTATAACCACTGCCAGTTCCTGAGCAAGCATGGAATCATGTATCCATGGATTTCATCACTACAAAAAATTAGCCGAATTCCGAAGGGAAATTCCATTGGTTTTCTGTTGGAAAAACCGATTCCCGATTGAAAACCAACGGGTTGGCGCCCGTCGGATAAAACATCATCAGAATTGGGTACCGACGGGTCACTTCCGTTGGAAATATATTTCCAACGGAATTCTGACGGAATTCCAACAGACTTCCAACGGAAAATTTCTCGTCGGTTTTCCGTCGGAATTTTTTTCCAATGGAAAACCAACAGATTTCCAACAAAACAAAAATGATTAAAATTTTAAGCTAACAAACGGAATTCCAACAGAATTTTTCGTTGGTATTACTTTAGAAAAAAGAATAAAAATTAAAAAATTAAAAAAAATTAAAAATTTCATTTGTGAGACCCGAACCACCCCCGAAACGAGCCACACCAACCCTTCGGATAAGCCAGCACCTAAACGATCGATCCGAGATTGAGTCATTACTAGAATTAATTCTTAAATTTAATTGTGTGAGCGGGGATTCGAATTCGGGTCTCCAAGGAAGAATAATGACTCCCTTACTAACTTGGACAAGTTCCTTCTTATTAATATTATGTCTTTAAATATATTTATACACTAATTTCAATTAGTTATTTAAATACTTTTTGTTATTAATTTTAAATATAAAATTTTAAATATATAATTATTTAAATTAAATATAATCATATTTATTGAGATAGTAATTAATTAGTTATTTTACCAACAAAAAATTATCAAAATTAATAAATCCTCTACCATTTTTGTGTATATGGTAACTAATTAATACTCTGCCAACTATTTAACAAGAAAAGCATTTAGTATTATCGTCGGCAAGTATTTAATATTTTAATTTTGTGAATGTTAATAAAATAAAATCTTTCCACAATATTCTTATATATATATATATATATATATATGTATGTATAAACTTTATTAATAATGTATATACTTAAAATTATATAAAATATTATATTAATAATTAATAATTTGTATATTATATAATTTTTAAATATATAATTATTTGTATTAACTATAATCGTATTTTTCTAATTAAATTTGATTGAAAAATTCCAACGGAAAACCGACGGAAACCAAAGTAAAATAATCCAACGGAAAACCGATGGAAAACCAACAAAATTTGTATTTCATTGAAAATTTCAACGGAAAAGTTGGTTTTCTTTTATGAAGAATAAAAAAAAAAACCTATGGGATTTTCCCATCAGTTTTTCATTCCCGTCGGTTTTTCGTTGGAGTTTTTATTTTGTTGAAATTCCAACGGAAAAATTTCCGTTGGTTTTTTTTATTTCATTGAAATTCCAACGGAAATATTCCATTGGTTTTTTTGGCGAAATTTTTTTTAGAATTGCGCTAAAATTTTTGATGAAATTCCGTTGGAATTTTCGGCGCAATTTTTTTTTTTAAAATTTGGCCAAATTTTCCTACGAAATTCCAATGGAATCCCGTCGACTTTTCCGTTGGGATGCAAATTTTCTTAGCCGTGGGAATTCAATTCGAATTCCTTCGGTTGTCCATCAAAAATTCTAACGGAAAACCGACAGACTTTTCCATCGATTTTTTCCCATCGGTTTTCTTGTAGTACATTGAGGGTCTTCCTAGTTCAAAGGGAAAAAAATGATATAATGGTGGTAGTGGACAGGTTTAGCAAATACAATCACTTTTTTGCTATATCTCATCTATTTACTACTGAAACATAGCTAAGATTTTTTTAGATAAGATTTACAAGCTTCATGTCATGCCACACACCATTGTGTCTGACAGGGACAAGATTTTTACTAGAAAATTCTGGAAGGAGCTATTCAGATTGTTAGGAACTTCTTTGGCAATGTGAACAACTTATCATCCTCAAACGGATGGTCAGACTGAATGAGTGAATAAGTGTTTAGAGACCTACCTCAGGTGCATGTGCTATCCTTAGTAGAGTATTGGTACAATACTAATTACCATTCCAGCTTTAAAGTTACTCCATTCCAGGCCCTTTATGGTTATTCACCAAGAAAACATATTTTGGGACCTTATGATGTCGGTGAAAGTACAGAAGTCACTAAATTGGTACAAGAGAGATCTAAATTTAACATTGTGTTGAAAGAAACTCTGGAGTCTGCTCAAGATAGGATAAAATCTTATGCTGACAAGAACAGAACTGAAAGGGTTTTTGAAGTTGGAGATATGGTTCATTTAAGGTTACAATCGTATAGGTAATCTATGGAGTTAAGAAGGAATCTGAAGATGGCTCCAAGATACTTTAGACGGTATCAGATTAAAGCTAAGATGGGGAAAATAGCTTATAAATTGGTGTTGCCTACTGGAAGTCAGATCCATCCCATCTTCCATATATCTTTGCTTAAAAAGAAGATTGGAACCAAGAGGGTGGTGAGTACTGAGTTGCCAGAAATAGCTGAAAATGGTAATTTCAAGTTGTACCCTGCTGCTGTGTTGGAGATAAGGATCATTCCCAGAAATAATGTGAGAAATTTCAAGTTGTAGCTCAACTTCTTGTGCAATGGGTACATTCTGGACCTGAGGATGCAACATGAGAGGACTATAATGTGATTGCAATAAAATTTCCAGCGTTTGATCCTTCTGGACAAGGATCTAAAAATGGGGAAGGTAATGTCATATTTATTCTCTAATTCAACTGATATTGAGAGTTTGAATTTGGGCCGTTGGGTGTTGTTTTTTCACAACCGTCAGATGAGGTTTAATAAGATGCACCAAGAGACGTCGCAACAACTAAATCTGGAATGATCTCAGTCATTGACAGAGATAGTGATCATCTAATGGTTGTGGTATATTTAAAGGAAGGCAAGGATCTGACCGTTGATTATCAAGCTAATCGTACGACCCAGGAGCTGCGGGAAAACCAACTCAAGGGAGGGGACTATTAATCTATTATGTAGGGTTTATGTGCGGAATTCCTAGAATTTCCAACGATTTTGATGGGACATTTTTGTAGCTGTTAAGGTGTCGTTTAGTGCACATTATTGTGGTGTTGGTTGCTCACTTTTGGGGCAAGAAGTGTTTTGTGTCTAGTAACTCTCCTCTCAGTTCTTCTTCTTCCCACCTCTCTCAAACTCTCTGTAATGTTCCTTTGAAGTTTTGTTACTATTTCATAAATATAATTCAGTTTTGCTTCATCAAATTATTGTTATTTTATCCATTACATTACACTTTGTTTCTTGGTGAATTCCAACATCAATTTTGTTCGTATTCCATCAAGAACAATGCAAAACGTATCTTTGAATTCATATATTGAAAAAAGAAAATGTTGATGCCTTTTGACGAGATATGATTTTTTGAACTCATATATTTCCTGATTTACTAATTTCTCAAATCTTTGAAAGAATCCATACATTTTCTGGTTTAGATATCACAAAATTTTGAATTCATATACTTTTTCTAGTTTATTTGAATTGAAAAACAGAAATTGTTGACATTGTTTTTCAGTCAATATGTTTTCTGATTTTCAAATTTCTCAAATCTTTTAAAGAATCAAATATCTGAATTCATATATGTGTTGTTTGGTCGTGAAGATTGGCATTGATTCTAAACTTTAGAGATCCCACATAAAATGTGATGATTTTTTGTTGTAATCTTTTAGTTGAGTAGATTTTTGTAGATATAATTGATGATTTTGATAGAATATTTACTATTAATAAGGATTGTTTCTCCATCCAAATTTCTGTTACTTAGTTCTTAGATTTCTCTCGCTCAATTCAAGTTAAACGCGCATTGGGATTCTCATAGATTTATTATTGTAATTTTTTCATGTTTAACAATTTGTTGATGTAATTGTAATATTGTTTTAATATTCAATTATACAATTTTGTGTTAAACATTTACGTCGGAGAAACAAGCAAACAACTTGAGTTTCTGGCGATGGTTAAAGATATGAAACCAGGCTTTCCTATGAAGAGATTGCAATTATTGGAATAAATATTACACATAACGTATTATGAGCTTTAAGAAATCAAAAAAAAATTCCCCTGATACACTTTGAGGTTGGGCTAACACATGCTATTATAGTCATGAACTTAAAGTTAATTCACGAACAGGTAAGTATTAAGTGAAAAAGAAAATATGTTTAGTTGGAAGTCCACCATATTCCTGGTGTGTGGACTTGAGATCAACTAATCATATTTTCAATTTGTTGCAAAGATTAAAACTAACCAGGAAGTTTGAATAGAGCAATATCAGAGCACCTATGCATTTGTTAGAGAATTTTATATTTGGTTTTTCGAATTATTAGTAAATTTGAGTATCATAAAAATGTGGATTTAAAATTGTCATTAGTATAGTTAATGATATGGTAATATTGAATAATTTATATGATTTGTGTAGTGTGGAATTCAAAACTAGATACGGTCCCCATAAAACTAAAATGGGAGCTTATATAGTATATTGGATTATAGTGTGTAACTATTTGTATAATCAGTCTAGTGTGCAATTCAAAACTACATATAGTCCATATAGAACTAAAACTAGAGTTAATATAGTAAATCAGATTGTAATGTGTAAGTATTTGTAATATCCGTCTAATGTGCAATCTACAATGGATATGATACATATAGAACTAAAATTGAACTTAGTATAGTATATCAGATTATAATGTGTAACTATTTATATAATCTATCTCGTGTGGAATTTAAAATTGGATACGGTCCATATATAACTAAGACTAATGTTAGTTTAGTAACTCAGATTGTAATGTGTAACTAGGAGTCCAATAATCCAGACGAGTCATAGTCCGTTTTGGTACTATGCTCCTTCTGCGTACCGGTACAGTAGACACGTGATTTCACCTACCTCTGATGATAGCACATGCCTTGGTAGAGGTCGCGATTAAGGTTCACCGTAGGCCTAGTCCCTTCCTATATTCCCTCGTATACGTTACCTCGAATCCCTTCCTAATAGAGACATGTTATTGGGGATTCAATCAATAACAAGAGCTCAGGTCATGCAATCATGGAAGTCATTTTCATTTGTTATTAGGGATTCAATCAATAACAAGAGCTCAGGTCATGCAATCATGGAAGTCATTTTCATTTTCTTTCACTTGAAGTTATGAACTCACGTAAGAATTATATATATAACCCATGGTATGATATTTGGTAAGAGGTATGAAATGGCATGGTCAAATTCATGTGCACCATTAATTTCACATATAGCCATTAGACAGATAATTATGTCATATACGAAGTATACATGTGTGTATCAAAGCATACAAGGTCATTTATGCACAATTACTCACTTTGACACACAACAATCACGTTTGAGGTCAATTAGAACACGTTTGATCAAGTTTCATTTACAAAAAAATAGTAAAATATACAACTAAAAGCATTTACATACACAAGGAATAGCTAAGCCTCCATGGGGGTTGAAGAAACAGAGAGAAAAAAGCAAGAAAATGGATTTTGGGCAAGATTGGGTAAAAGTTGTAAGTTTTCTGAAACGCACAAGTTGTAGAAGAATAGGAATATCTTGAGTTTGTGAAGTTAAAATTGAGTTTTGTTTGTTGGATAAGAAACTATACAAATAAGGCTTTCCAACCATGCATGGCTCGGATTTTAGTTCAAAGCGGATTAAAATAGGCGTTGGTTTAAAGTTGAGTGAAAGAAAAATTTCTATAAACTGGCGACATGATTTTTAGACGGTCATATTCCCTCCTTGGAAATGATTTTAACAAGACATAAAAAGGAGGATACTCTACACTTCAATTAATTTTAGCTAGTAAAATTTCATATCAATCCAAGCATTTTAGAGGTGGTCGTGGCTATGATAATTTTGCACTTAAAACAGTAACGGCCGTCACCATTGTGCAGAATCATTTTCTACGTTACTGTAGCGGCCATGATGAAAACGCGTGTTTTTGTTAGTGGCCTCGAATAGCCTCTAGAATGCAGCAAAACAGGGCATACGAATGAAGGAGGGGATGGTCCCAAGACATCCCTAAGTCCGTTTTCCTCCAACAAAAACACTCCGTTTAAGGCCGAAGGCCAAAATCAATCAATTTTAGTAATCTATAGTCCACTCCCGTTTCACGAACCATAATAATAATCAAAATTATAACCACTCGGCGAGAACGAGTTCAAACCCACTTACTCCCTTTCATAGTCATAATCGAAACGAAACATACAAACTCATAAACAATCCTCCTTCTCCGGTTGGGGATGAGGAGGCCTTCCTCAACCCCGTTCTCCTGTCAAAATGTGTGAGTCGGGGGATCCTACCCGCTCCTCGACGGGTGTTAACCGCCGGTGCTCGAGAATCTGCCTTCCCCTCGAACTCTCGAGGATGGGAGAATTTCCCTACGTAAAAACTGGGGTTGTGTTGATGAGAGAGCTCGACGACCCCAAGGCCGACCCGAGAATCACATACCACTTCCCCGGGCCCATTTCTCAATTCATAATTCATAATCTTAATAATTTCGAAATTTCATAATTTTCCGACATATATTCAAAGTCGTAATCTCGCTATTTTCAAAACGTTCACACACACCAACCCTTTTCAAATCAAACAATGTAAAATAGATTACGTATATATAAAAACGTTTTCAAATGATTTCATAGCAAACGGGACAAATCCCATAAAATACTAATCAAACACGTATTTACATAATTATATATACGTAAGTCGCATGCGGGCTTAAAACACAATTATGGTTGTAGGTCACTTAACTAAAAGGAAGAAAACCTCACCTTTCCAACTTAGTGGAGCAAAAGGATAAAGAATGGACGTAATCAGACGCCTACGGGACCTCCTTGTTACCAACTGGACCAAACTCTGAACAAAGGAGACAACAAAGGATAATTTTAGACTCAAAATGTACCATATAGACGCTCGACAAACGTATACGATGCATAAACGCATATAAAATGCAACACGTAAGATACTTGCGTTCATATTTCAGGAATTTCATATGAAACGGTTCTAAAAATGCAATACTATGAAGATAATATATAATTTAACATGTTAAAATATCATGTAAGTCATACAAGGAGCAAGAGATTAGCACATTAAAGGAATAAACGAAATACAAGTTCATTCATGCATATTGGAAAGCACTTACGCCACATAATAGCATGTAAGAGCATAAGTCATAAACGAGCATCTAAATTTAATCACAAATTTCATATTATACAAGGTAACATGTATTACGACATGTTACCAATGCATGCATGTAATAAAATTAGCAAGAAGAGGCATTCAAGGCAAATAAAGGGAGCATGGATTGAAGTATGCACTCAAGGTACCATATAGAACGTATAAAATAATAGCTTGGAAACGAGCAAATAAAACGAGCCATAAATCTGTAGCATATATCTTAACACATAATATTACATATTATCTATGCATAAAGGTGATAAAGAAGTAAAAGAAACACGTAAAACATAAATGAAACGAAAAAAAAACACTTAACGAACAAAACACGTAGCAACAAGCCCAAAAAAGGGTCACGGCCGCGACCAAAATCAAGCTAATTCTGGTCGCACCCGTAACCACACTCTACACCAATAGGTTCAGCAGCTAAAACTCAAAAGTGGGCTAAAAACAGGTTCCCGGCCGCTACTAGAAATGCACTGAATTCGGTCGTGGCCGCGACCAATGTCGCAGCAGGAGCAGAACAGCAAAAACAGCAGCAAAACTCACTCCAAAACTCAAGTAAATCCATCCTAATCCAAGCTAACACACTAAGGTAAGTTAGGGTAACAAAAACTTATGCATTCCAAGCTATTAAATGGTCCAAACTTGCATCAAAACATGCTAGAGATGAAGAGAGGTCAAATTCATACCAAGCTTCCAAATATCATAAATGGCAAAGTCATGATTCTTCAATTAACACTCAAGGCAAGTTCATATATATTATAAATGATGTCTTAGGAACAAAATACATGCTTCATATCAAAGGATTTCACAAGAGATCATCCCAGAATTCACCAAATTCATCAAACCCTCACTATTCACTATATAAGCCATATCTCAAGCAAATAATAGTGAAATCTTACCAAGTTGGAGTTAAAATGACCACATAGACATGGAGAGATCAAAATTGGACTGACCACTTTGATTGGAAGAGAATTGATGGAGTGTTGAGTTCAAATCTTGAAGAAAATGAATAGTGGCCCTTGTTTCTTCCTCTTCTCTTCTTCTTTCTTCTCTTGGGGCTGAATTTCTTGTTGTGAGGGGTGTGTGGTTCAAATTGGGGGCTGAAAAGGGGAAGAGAGGATTAACTCAAGTCATTTGGTCATGGTTTGGGGCTTAATTGGGGTTAAAAGGGTCTTACAAGTGCAAGACTAGTCAATAAGGGTGTCTTTTAATGCAAAGTGCTTGTTTCGGTTGATTTCGGGGGTCCAAATGGGCATAGAAAATTACCAACTTAGGTTTCTTGGTTTCCTTTCTTCGTTATGAGTCCGACGAATCTTCTTGAATTTGAATCCGAATTCCCGAGCTCGAGTTATGGCGTTCGGAACCTAAGGCGCGCTAAGCTAGTTAGGCCCTCGAATCCCTCACAAATCCCGTTTCACAAAAACGAGCCAAGAAACAAAATAAATGAACTCTAAAACATGTAACGAGCATGCAACCACATTCACAACTCACATAATTCACATATACCAAGATTACACAAAAATCGGAATTAAAGTCAAACGCATATAGAGCAAATTACACAAGACGTAAATATAAACGTTTAAAATTCAAGTTACAAATTAAAAAAGTAATTACAAATAATCACATAATCATTAAAATAACACTGAGTTGCATAATTAAATAATTTAAGTGCACATAAAACACTCTCGTTAGTACCTGGAAATCCGAATGATCAGGATGTTACAAACTTCCCCCCTTCAAAAGGACCTGTCCTTAGGTCCTAAAGGTCTTGAACGGTTCCGAAGACAACCCAACTCCATAATACAACACTCTAATCTTAGAGAACGGCAGACTTCTCGAGACCTTACCTCCTTAATTTGCATACCGGACACAAAGTCCTAGTCGTTTGCCCCCACTTCCCAAATAAAATTTAGGAGTGGTTGGAGAATCCCCAACCAATGGCATGTAGACATTACTACTCCATAACGTCTTTCTTATGCCATTACAACCGGTCTCCCAAAACTCCGAACAACCTCAAACCCTGAGCGGGACAAACTTGTGACCTTGCACTCCTCAAAGTGTAGGCTACCATTTCTCTGCAAGCAACACACAACAAAAGTCTTCCTTTATGCCTCGTTCGGAAACAACGTAGCCTTTCGTACCTCCGGTTAGGCAAAATCCAATACCGTGGATAACTCTCTTCAACGCTTCTTCCCACTCAAAACCATACCTCTTATTCGTCATACATGTTAATGGGTTGGCATTCTTAAAGAAGATTGCTTAGTATCCCCCACTAACACGATAGACTTCTCACTCTAAGAATATCAACGGGTTAGCCTTCTCTCTATCACCCGTAGATACCGTTGAGTCCAGGGCGGACCTCCTAAAAGCAAGCGCCAACGCCTACGGTAACTTCATATCTTAACTAAGCGCCTTCAAGAAGAACCACCGGGCAAGCTCGGCCCTCACAACTCACCTACATTCCTGAGCACTCACCTTACTAAACTCTCTCTACAAGAAGAAAGTCTACACGAAAGAAAGGAACAAGCCACAAGCACACAACAAGCAAGAACATACAAGTATCAAGAAATAACAAAGAAAGGAAGGCATCGGAAAATTAAAATAAAAAAGCATGTATGACGTGCCATGAATGCTTTAATTTGCCTTTCACCGTGGCGGTAGTGTCGGGCTCATGGTCAGATTCTTCACTTTCACTTGCGTTAACTCGGATTTGATTTGGAGTCTTGGAACTAAACTCTTCATAGGTTTCGGATTCTTGTCCTCCGGACAACCATTTGCTAAGTGTCCCGATCCTCCGTACTTGTAACATCTACCGAACTTCTTCCGACAAACATCCTCCGTATGATTCGGGCCTGGACAATACGAGCATTAAATTGTCTCCGATGGAGGAGGCATTAAATCCCTTTTAGATGATCGAATTTTTTTCTTCTTTTTGTCGTGGTTGACTTTTGGAATTCTTGGGGTCTCTTTTGAAAGACGGATCTCTTGCGTGAACTAGAACTCGAACCGGATTCTTGTCCCACATAAGAAGAGTGAGATTCCATCCTTTGATTGTTAATTTCATGTTGGGCCACTCTTCTAGCTTCCTCGGACCATGTAGGTACCGGTGAAGCTTAGAAAACTTGAAGAATATTATCCTTGCGTTCTTGTAGATAACTTCGGATATTAGGACAATCTTTGCCAGCTCCCGAACTTGCAAGCTCCAGTATAAGATCGTCCATTTTCTTCAATTCTTGCTCAAAATCCAGAAATTGCTGGAGTCTTTTAACCATTGAACTTGGAGGGATATAAGTGTAGCAAAACTCTCGAATGAATCTTTCCCAAGTGAGCTCTTCCCCGGATTCTTCCATTCTCGATCTTAATTCCTTTATCCATTTTGAAGCTCGGCCTTGGAGAAAATGACAAGTACACTTCACTTTCTATTATGAGGTTCCCGGACGATTTTCCTAAATCTCTAATATTTCGGACAACCATTCTTCGGCCCTAAATTCATCACCTCCGAACCACTTCGGCGGATTGAACTCTTTAAATCTCTTGTAAACCGAAAATTCTTGTTTTTCTTATCCTTCCTTCAAAGGTGCGTTTTGATGTCGAGAAGTCATCCTGAAATGAGAAAAATGATTCCAAAATTCGATGCATGCGGGGTTTAGTGTATGTTCATGTGAAGTATTAACACAAATAATTCAAACAATTCAAATAAGTCACGTAAATATGAGACTGAATGCAAACAAGCACATAATCCTCAGCCGAACGACCTAGACAGACTCGACACGACTCACGAGCTCCGGTTTTACAACCAGGAGCTCTGATACCACTTTCAGATGTAGCACCCTGGAGCGGAGGGCACCACATCCCCCGCACCAAAGCCCGACACGTGTAACAAAATGGAAACTCGGCACACGTATCAAGCTATGGCAAACGGGTGACAAATAAAATATACTCCCTAGCTAGGTGGTCTAGACCCTAATACAGAGCGTTTAATAATCATAAATCATAGAAGCAATAAATTTCAGATTTTAACATGCTAGCAATTATCACATTATATCCAACATTAGCACTTATATATACAATTAAAATAAGATAAGTATACAAATCTTATCCCAGGCCAGAGTAATTACCGAATTATACATATTTTAAAATTCGCAAAATACATAAAGTAGATGAAATACAATGCATGTGACTCGAGCTATCCTTATACAATGACACAAGTACAACCGCTTAGCTCGAACCTCCAAAAGTACCTGCAACTTAAACAAAAAGGGGGAAAAGGAGAAATGAAAACGAGGGTCTGTCCTAAAGACTAGTGAGGGGGCTAACACACGCACACGTACATATATATAAAGCAGAGCATATTCAAGATTAAAGTGTTCATGAACCGGGGCGTGGTTTTTGCATTCTAAATCATTTTATCCCCGTGATATTATATATATAGAGAAAAAGGTTTAAGGCCGAAGGCCAAAATCAACCAATTTTAGTAATCTATAGTCCACTCCCGTTTCACGAACCATAATCATTTGGCGAGAACGAGTTCAAACCCACTTACTCCCTTTCATAGTCATAATCAAAATGAAACATACAAACTCATAAACAATCCTCCTTCTCCGGTTAGGGATGAGGAGGCCTTCCTCAACCCCTTTCTCCCGTCAAAATGTGTGAGTCGGGGGATCCTACCCGCTCCCCGACGGGTGTTAACCGCCGGTGCTCGAGAAACCGCCTTTCCCTAACTCCCAAGGATGGGAGAATTTCCCTACATAAAAATTGGGGTTGTGTTGATGAGAGAGCTCAGCGACCCCAAGGTCGACCCGAGAATCACATATCACTTCCCCGGACCCATTTCTCAATTCATAATTCATAGTCTTTATAATTTTAAAATTTCATAATTTTCCGAGTTATATTCGAAGTCGTAATCTCGCTATTTTCAAAACATTCACACACACCAACCCTTTTCAAATCAAACAATGTAAAATAGATTACGTATATATAAAAACGTTTTCAAATGATTTCATAGCAAACGGGATAAATCCCAAAAAATACTAATCAAACACAAATTTACATAATTATATATATACGTAAGTTGCACGCGGGCTTAAAATACAATTAGGGTTGTAGGTCACTTAACTAAAAGGAAGAAAACCTCACCTTTCCAACTTGATGGAGCAAAAGGATAAAGAATGGACGTAACCAAACTCCTACGGGACCTCCTCCTTACCAACTAGACCAAACTCTGAACAAAGGAGGCATCAAAGGATAATATTAGACTCAACATGTACCATATAGATGCTCGGCAAACGTATATGATGCATGAACGCATATGAAATGCAACACGTAAGGTACATGCGTTCATATTTCACGTATTTCATATGAAACGGTTATAAAAATGTAATACTATGAAGATAATATATAATTTAACATGTTAACATATCATATAAGTCATACAAGGAG
The DNA here is from genome assembly GCA_037501455.1 of Lantana camara. Lineage (NCBI taxonomy): Eukaryota > Viridiplantae > Streptophyta > Magnoliopsida > Lamiales > Verbenaceae > Lantana > Lantana camara. Next base: position 88,701,202 of record CM074859.1, on the reverse strand, counting down.
CAAGAGATTAGGACATTAAAGGAATACACGAAATATTCATTCATGCATATTGGAAAGCACTTACGTCACATAAGAGCATATAAGAGCATAAGTCACAAACGAGCATCTAAATTTAATCAAAAATTTCATATTATACAAGGTAACATGTATTAAAACATGTTATCAATGCATGCATGTAATAAAATTAGCAAGAAGAGGTCATTTAAGGCAAATAAAGGGAGCATGGATTTAAGTATATACTGAAGGTACCATATAGAACGTATGAAATAATAGCTTGGAAATGAGCAAATAAAACGAGCCATAAATTCATAACATATATCCTAACACATAATATTACATATTATCCATGCATAAAGGTAATAAAGAAGCAAAAGAAACACGTAAAAGATAAACGAAACGAAAGAAAAACACTTAACGAACAAAACACATAGCAACAAGCCCAAAAAAGGGTCACGACCGCGACCAAAATCAAGCTAATTCTGGTCGCGCCCGTAACCACACTCTATACCAACTGGTTCAGCAGCCAAAACTCAAAAGTGGGCTAAAAACAGGTCGCGGCCGCTACTAGAAATGCACTGAATTCGGTCGCGGCCGCGACCAACGTAGCAGCAGGAGCAGAACAGCAAAAACAGCTGCAAAACTCACTCCAAAACTCAAGTAAATCCATCCTAATCCAAGCTAACACACTAAGATCAGTTAGGGTAACAAAAAATTATGCATTCCAAGCTATTAAATGTCCAAACTTGCATCAAAACATGCTAGAGATGAAGAGAGGTCAAATTCATACCAAGCTTCCAAATTTCATAAATAGCAAAGTCATGATTCTTCAATTAACACTCAAGGCAAGTTCATATATATTATAAATGATGTCTTGGGAACAAAATACATGCTTCATATCAAAGGATTTCATAAGAGATCATGCTAGAATTCACAAAATTCATCAAACCCTCACTATTCACTATATAAGCCATATCTCAAGCAAATCATGGTGAAATCTTACCAAGTTGGAGTTAAAATGACCACATAGACATGGAGAGATCAAATATGGACTTACCACTTTGATTGGAAGAGAATTGATGGAGTCTTGAGTTCAAATCTTGAAGAAAATGAATAGTGGCCCTTGTTTCTTCCTCTTCTCTTCTTCTTTCTTCTCTTGGGGCTGAATTTCTTGTTGTGAGAGGTGTGTGGTTCTAATTGGGGGCTGAAAAGGGCAAGAGAGGATTAACTCAAGTCATTTCTGTAGCACCCTGGAGCGCAAGGCACTACACCCCCCGCACTGTAGCCCGACACGTGTAACAAAATGGAGACTCCGCACACGTATCAGACTACAGCGAACGGGTGATAAACAAAAAAACTTACACACTAGCTAGGCGGTCTAGACCCTAAAACAGAGCGCGCAGAAAATCAAGATCAAATGCGGAAGCACCAAGAACAACATATAAAATCATACCTGCTCGAATTTACACAAATTATACATATCATGCCCATCCAAGGCCAAATAAATCATACTAGGTTCTAAGTTCAAATTCTGAATCATAACTTATACAAATTTCATACATATTTTAAACATAAAAGTAAAGCAGAAAGGTAAAGATGCAAAGACTCGACTGATGGACTCGAACAAACTAAACAAAAGACTTCCGCCTAGCATGCACCGACCTGCACCTGCAAACTCAACAAAGCAAAAAGGGGAAAAAAAAGAAACAACGAGGAGGGGTCAGTCCTAAAGACTGGTGAGGGGGCTAACACACTCACACATACGTGTACATAGAGCAGAGCATTTTCAAAATTAGAATGTTCATGAACCGGGGTGGGGTTTTTGCAATCCAAAACATTTAGTACGTGATAATATTTATAAGGAAAAAGAGTTAAGGCCGAAGGCTAAAATGAACCAAATTTTAGTAAGTAATGAATCCACTCCTGTTTCACAAACTAAGTTCAAAATCACACGCACGGCTCGGCGAGTACGAGCCTTGGAACAACCTAACTCCGTTCATAAATCAAAGCTTAAATCAAAACAAAACATAATTCAGAATCAGACAAACATACCTCTCCTCCGGGTGATGGTAGGGTGGCCACCCTGACCATCGGACAAACAGTATGGGTCATGAGTTTCATGACGCTCACGCTCTAGGACTCCTTCCCCCACCAAGCCTTCTAGTGGGTTCAGGGTTGATCCTTAAGTGGAAGACCGTACTAGGGACTACCCGACGGCCCACACCGTCCAGGGTCTCCTTCGCACAAATCTCCGGGGCCCATCTAATTGTTCAAATTGTTCGAAAGTTCTTAATCTTCAAAATCCAACATAATTTTCAAAATATAACTCGCGGTTTCAAAACACATACACCAACTCTTTTTCAAAACAAACAAACGAAAATATTTCTTACATATACGTAAAAGCGTTTTCAAATATTTCTTAACAAAAGGGCCAAAATCCCACAAAATACATATCAAACATATATCTAAGTACATATACATATACATAGGTCACATGTGGGCCTAAATCACATCAAGGGTTGTAGGTCGTAATAACTAAAAGAAAGAAAACCTCACCTTGTCGACCACAACGAACAAAACGAACTGGAACACACCTAAGAGACCACCTCCTTTCCCTCGAAACAAAGCACTGAACAAAGCAAAGGACAAAAGATAGACTTAGACTCACATACGAACCATATAGACGCTCGGCATAAGCAAACGGGTGCAAAAGATGCATAAGAGATGCAATGCATCAACGTATAATGCATGCAAGTTCATAACAAATCATTTGCCCCATAATTCACGTAAAAAAAATTCATAAATTCATGCAACGAACATAACACATTATAGCACATGTTAGGCATGCATACATACGATAAAAGAATCAAAAAAATATTTAACGAGGCAAAGAAACGGCACATTGATGCATGCTAACACATTAAAGGGCATATAACGCACATTAGGTCATATATCGCACTTAAAAGCATCAAACTTACGAAAATAAATTCACAAAATTCATATAACATGAATAACGTATCATTCAACATGTTAGGAAGATATTTCATATCATTTAAGGGCAAGGAAAAATCATACGAAACACTTAAACAAAGCATAAAGTCATAAACGCACGTATGAGAGCATGTTGCACGTATAAAGCCATAAATCAAAACCGAGCACGTTAAACATGCCATAAATTCATAACATAACACTTAACACATAATATGACATGTTAACATATCATACCTATCATATATTAATCATATAAGAGCAAGGAAAGACAAGCAACACATGAACGAACCGGAAAATGAACAAACACAGCGGCACAACTCGAAAGTTGGCCAAAATGGGGTCGCGGCCCAGCACACACAGCAGCAAACAAGTCGAACCTAGGCCAAAAAGGGGTCGTGCCCGTGACCGGAAATGCACTAATCCCGGTAGCGATCGCGATCGAACCCGCAACAGCAGCAAAAACAGGGCAACAGCAGCAAAACACAAGCAAAAACCAATCCTAAACCAAGCTAGCATGTAAGGGAAAGATCATATAACATATATACATCATATTAAGGTCATATAACATGCAAAAATCGAACCAACCATGCAAGGAATGGAGGAGAATGGATCAAACATACTTGTTCTTTATTTTTCATTCAAAACATTAATTGAATCCTTCATTAAATGTAACTACCAACTGGAATGAGTTCATATAATTCATATTAGATGTCTTAGGTTCATAAATGATGCATTAAACAAACAAGAATGAACAGAAATCATGCCAAATTCAACAAATTGCTCCAAACCCTTACTATTCATCTAGTTATCCATATCTCAAGCAATACTCCACCAAAATCAGCAAAAGAGGACTCAAAATAAAGAGGAGAAGATGAAAAACAAGATACCGGACTTACCTTCCGAATTTGAGGCGAATCGGTTGTGTATTGAGCAAGAAATGACCAAATAAATAGTGCTTTCCCCCTTTCTCCTTTCTCTCGGTATTAACTGCTGCTTTCTCCTTCTTTCTTGCCTTGAGTCCGAAATGAGGAGCAAATGGTATGAAAGAGGGTTAATTTAGGGTTAAATGGGTTCAAGTATCGGGTGATTCAGATAAGAAACGGGTCGGTTATGACTAAAACAGGAGAACAAGGAAAATCTGTCACAAGGGGCGTGTTTCGGGTGAAATTCGAAGGATCAAACGGGTTTAGAAAATTCCAAAGTCAGGTTCTAAGGCTTCCATTCTTCGTTACAAGTCCGTCGCTTCTTCCAGAATTCGAATCCACATTCCCGAGCCCAAGTTACACCTTTCGGAACACAAGGCGCGCTAAAACAAGTTAGGCCCTTATGTCCCTAACAAATAAACGGTTCAAGAACCGTATCAAACGAACTCAAAAACTTAAAACAAGCACGTAGATAAATTCATATCATACATGTTTCATGCATAGCATGCAATCACATAGTTAGGAGTAAATACGGGGTCATGCGGATCGAACAAGGGGTCAAACGGGGTCAAAATGAACAAATACTTAACAAAACGTGATAAATAATTATTCAAATAATCAATTAGGCATATAATCAATTTAATTAACACGTAAAAGCATAAATAAATAAATAAAACGTGTATGAATCACTCTCGAAAGTGCATACCTATACGACCGGATGAGCGAGATGTTACAATTTGGTCATGGTTTGGTGCTTTATTGGGGTTAAAAGGGTCCCACAAGTGCAAGACTAGTCAATAAGGGTGTCTCTTGACGCAAAGTGCATGTTTTGGTTGATTTTCAGGGGTCCAAATGGGCTTTGAAAATTACCAACTTGGGTTCCTTGGTTTTCTTTCTTCGTTATGAGTCTGATGCATCTTCCGAAATTTGAATCCGAATTCCTGAACTCGAGTTATGGCATCCGGAACCCAAGGCGCGCTAAGCTAGTTAGGCCCTCGAATCCCTCACAAATCCCGTTTCACAAAAACGAGCCAAGAAATAAAATAAACGAACTCTAAAACATGTAACAAGCATGCAACCACATTCACAACTCACATAATTCACATATACCAAGATTACACAAAAATCGGAATTAAAGTCAAACGCATATAGAGCAAATTACACAAGACGTAAATATAAACGTTTAAAATTCAAGTTACAAATTAAACAAATAATTACAAATAATCACATAATCATTAAAATAACACCGAGTTGCATAATTAAATTATTTGAGTGCGCATAAAACACTCTCGTTACGGCGTACCTGGAAATCCGAACGATCGGGTTGTTACACATGTCCTTTCCATAACACTTTAACTAGGGGAATTTTTCGGTTCCTCAATTCTTGGAATTTTCTATCCAAGATTCTGACTGGTTTTACTTCATAGGTCAGGTCGGGTTCTAGAGGTGCTTATTTTACGGGAAGGATGTGAGAGTCCTCAGCAAAATACTTGGGAAGTTGGGATACATAAAATACAATGTGTATTCTGGTAAGATTCGCTGGTAGGTCTAGGTGGTACGCAGATGGTCCGACACGCTCTATGATTTCGAAAGGTCCTAAGTATTTGGGACTCAATTTTCCGGCTTTCTCAATGCGTGTGAAACCTTTTCTTGGTGATGCTTTCAAAAACACTTTTTCGCCTACCACAAATTCTATGTCCCTTCTACGAGTATCAGCATAACTCTTTTGTCTGTCTTGGGCAGCCTCCATCCTTTGTCGAATAATCTCAATCTTTTCCGTAGACTCCGTTATCCACTTCTTAACAGTCTTCTTTGTATCCCTTTTTTCAGTTGCCTTATCTTCATCTATATCCCAATACAATGGAGATGTACATTGTGACACCCCGTCTTCTCGGCAATTCAGGTACGACATCACGGGAGAGTTTAATTTTGTATTTTCGTAATTTATGTGTGATTTGTATATCTTATGTGGCACTTTGTGTTTTATTTTACTTATATGGGCATTACAATTCGCTAAATGTTCTTGGGCTCAATCGCTCAATATTTGCCGAATTAGGGACCTAATTTTATTTAGGGTGTTTTAGCCTTCGTGGCTATTTTGAGCTCGGGATTCGAATTCGAATTCTAACCTTGTCATTGGGTTCGTTTCGATGATTCGGATTCAATGAATTAACCTTTTATTTCCTAAGCCATTTGATAGCCCAACCGTTTTAAAATCCGATCCGAATGGACCGGATACCGTTTGACCCTACCCGTTTACCCGAATGGTATCAGCCCTTAAAGGATGATATTATCCTCTCTCTCCATTTGATCGATCAAAGCAAGGGAGAAGAAAAGAGAAGGAAGCCCCTTTGGCCATTCCAAGCTTTGGGTCGAGCTCGCCTCGTCCGACCTTCCAACCGAAGAACAAAGGCAACAATTGTATTCCTCTCGTTACGTGCTTCAATTCTACTGCATTTCGTGGTATGATTCCGTGTCTAAGTGGCTATTTGGGAGTGATGATGAATAGTTTAGATTTTGTGTTTTGGGTGTTCAGACTCTTTTCTTAGTCCAATTTATGTTCTAATGTGATATATATATGTGATATATCTTGATTTTGAGTGTTTTTGTTGTATTGTATGATTGGTATGTGATTTGGGGTGGTTTGGGAACCACCCCCGTCGACCCCTTGCTTTCCTGCTCTTTTTTTTCGGAGAAGACGACCCAACACGGCCGTGTCAGCCCCTAGTTCATTTCCGACACGGCCGTGTCAGGCTCTCGAGTTTGAATTTTTTTAACCCGACACGGCCGTGTCAGTTTTCAGGCCAATATTCACACGGCCGTGATGACCTCGTTTGAACTCCGATTGGCCTGATTTTTAAACCCACGGAAATCTCTTGAAGTCTAGAATATCCTCCAATTGGAATCACCTCATTATCCTTTGTCATTTGTGAGATATAATAGTTTGAAATTTGTGTCGCCACTTCGCTTAAATTCTGCATTCGTCCAACTTCGAACTTACGCCATTTTCGCCTCGCTTTGAACCCCAATTCTAGAGACCTACCATTTGAAACATCTATGTGTCTAGTTTCATTCCCAAGAAACAAAACTTAATTCTCATTTCTCAAACTCAAGTTATGATCATTTTCCTACAGCTTATCCATTTCGGAAAACTTCCAACTTTTGCCCGTTTTGCTCGGAACCGTTTCTTATGTTTTTCTTCCGCTTTTCTTGCACTTTTCACCTCCGAACCCATTCCTAACTTGTTTTATATTATTTTATGTGTATGTATTTATTCTTATATGCATTTTATGTCGCTTTAGTAATGTGCTTTGTGATCATACGTGAATAAGTGCCACCATTTGCCTTTCGTTTACCTTTGTATGCATTGATAGTGCACTTGAGCATGCTTTAATGTGTTTTAAGCATATGATAAGCTATGAAATGCATTCCCTTGTATGAAATAAGTTTGAATATGAATTTTGTTTAGGTAGTTGAATCTCTTATGTGCCTATGCATACGCCGTGCGTCTATGTGGTTCTTCTTTGGGTCTAAGTCCTGGTTTTTGTCTTCAGTTTGTCCAGGTGCACCCGGGGTGGTGTTTCGTGAGCCGTTTTGATTCCGGGGTGGATCACTTGTGTTGTTCTTGGCTTCCTTTGGTATAAGGTGAGGTTAGGTTATAATTAAACCCTATGAAATGTGTTCGTTTTCTATGCATGCGAGCTATGACCATAAGTATAAGTAAATATGTGTGAAATATGTAATGTGACAAGTCTTTCCAAGTACGATACGCTATGTACAAGCCTATGTACGCTTGTTTTGGGTATATATGATTTACTACGGTTGCAACATCAAACTATACTTCAAACCGTGGGCCTCTTACGAGCCGAGAGCTACGAGCTATGGATATGCTGTGGATTTGACACGGAGAGGTATGTAAAGTATAGTTGTTGCAAGGTAAGATTGTTATGTCAGTTTGTTTTGTTAATTTTGTTATGTGGCGGGTTATGTTATGGTATGCTCCCTATGATTTGTTCGGTATGATTGGGCCCCTGAGTTGTGGGTAAGGAGGACCCGGGTCGGCCATGGGGTCGCCGGTTTATGACCCCGTGCACATCTGCACAGTTTATAGGAATAACCCTGAACCCTCCAGGAGGTTTGGTAGGGGGATGGGAACCTGAGGGTTTGAGTGTTCGCGCTCCCCTCATATGATTTGGATGGTTTGGGTCGCGCAACCCTTCCATCACCGGAGAAGGAGGCATGTATGATACGTTTGCTATGTTTTATTTTGGATTTGTTATGTATGTTTCGTTTGAGGAGCCCAGGATGGGATTAGGTGCTCGTACCCACCGAGTATGTATGTATGCTTTGGTAAAGTTCGTGAAACGGGGATAGACTTTAAAATTGAAATAAAATATGCATCTTTTTAAATATGTAAGCTAAGATATGATTTGATTCAATATGATTTGCTAGGAATTAATCATCCGGTTTTACATGAAATCCTTTAAGCTTTGGTTTGCTTTGTTTCTTTTAGAATCCCTATATATATGTATCACGGGTTAAACTTTGGTATGTAAAAACTATCCCTGAGTTCACGCACTATGTGATTGTTATGTGCTTTGCTCTTATACATATAGCGTGTGTGGGTAGCCCCTCACTCAGTCTGTGTGACTGACCCCTCTCCCCTTTTGTTTTAGATGCAGGTTCAGATTTTGGAGTTCGAGCTAGGCGGTTTTGAGTCGGGTCTGTCGAGTCCGTGTCTGTCTATTTGTTTCATTAAGTGCTTAGCTCGTTATTGTGTGAGAAGTTATGTATACGTATATGATATACTTTATGCAGGTTTGCACTTATAATTTGGAATGTATGAATTACGGGACAGGTTAGGACAGGTTCGTGAAATTAGTTGAACCCGTTTGTATTTTAATTTATGTTATATTCGGGATTAGGGATCTATGTTAGTTGAACCCGTCAACTGTTGCTTTTAATTTAAGTTGTTTGTGTGATTGCTTCCGCATACGCTTTCGTCTTTGTTGGTTGGTTTAATTTGCAGGGTCTACGTCCCGCCTAGCTTAGGTATGTGTCTGTCTGTCTCCCGTTCGCCTTTGCTTGATTCATGTACGGGTTCTCCATCTCGTATGTGGATTAGGCTTAGGTACGGGGGATGTGGTGACCCACCGTGCGGGGTGCTACATCCTAAAGTGGTATCAGAGCTCTAGGTTGCAAAACTGAGCTCAGAGTCGTGTTATGTCAGTCTAGGTCGAACGACATAGGACAATGTGGCTATGTGCTTGCATTTGCATTGTGATTTGCTGTGATATGTATTTGGATTCTTAGCATTTGGTTGATTTTACATTTCCTGATGCATTGCATTTATTTAATTGCTCTTATTTGATTTAATTACGTGTCATTCTCACGTACTAACCGGCATGCATGTCTTATATTGAGGTTGTTGAGAATTTCAGGATGCCACCACGTAGATAAGATTTTGGTCAACCACCACATCGACATCATTACAATTAAGGGCAAAATCACGCCGAGATGCAACCTTTGAATCCGATGGCAACCTTATATCGAGACTTCAGAACATTCAACCCTCCCCAATTTAGAGAAGGCAATGATATCAGGGCGGAAGAATGGCTCTCCGAGATTGAAAGTATATTCAAGGTATGGCCGTGCGACTCACAAGATAAGGCTCGCCTTGCCTTACTACTTTTGCAAGGTCAAGCAAGACAGTGGTGGAAAAGAGTTGCTCCACAATTAGAAGCAACGAACGAAGGATTGACATGGGATACCTTCGTTCAAGAGTTTAGAAGAAGGTACTCACCGGCTATTTTACGAGATCGAAGATTTGAGGAGTTTCGTACTCTAAAACAAGGAGGCAAAATGGTCATGGAATACATCGAAGAATTTGAGAGGTTAGGCACCTATGTACCACATATCATGAACAATGAAGAGATGAAGACTTGGTACTTTATGGAAGGACTACGAGATGAGTTCAAGGAGGCCTTAATTGCCGAGGATATGAGTACTTGGGACAAGGCTACCACGAAAGTTTTAAGGGTTGAAAATCGGAGAATTACAAGAGGCAAGGAAGAAGAGGAGTTGAGACCGAGAGGTGAATTAGGATTTTGCTTGAACCTACAAATGGAAGAAAGATTCCAACCTCCCGGTATCCAAGCTAAGAAGAAAAGGATTCGAGGAAAGAAATATAAAATCGGGGATCCTTCGAGACCAAGGAAAGAATCTCAACCTTGTGCTTATTGTGGAGGAACTAATCATGCCTACAGCTCGTGTTGGGATAGACTGAAGAAGTGCTATGCGTGCGGATCAAAGAAACATATGGTTGCCGAATGTGATCAATCTAAGGCTAATAAGCAATGGAAGCGAGAACAAAGACTTCAATTTGGAAACCAACATGAATCCAAGGATGGAGGTATTTGCATTCATAGCACATGCATTCATGACATTTTAGGTTATGCAATTATCTATTAATTGTGCTATAATTGCCATTATAACACATTTTTTTAAGTGTTTGAGTGGTAATTATGTGATGCATCCTATTTACACGTTAACCCGGCATGCATATTTAGTGTTTGCTTGATTGGATGTCATTTATTTCAATCTCCAAGTTTTATGCCCGAGGAAGTTAGAAAAGATGGTTAGAGAAAGAGGCAGAATTAGGGACCCTCTTGAGATCGGGTTGAAGGTTGTAGCATATATGAAGAAGGTGTTGAAGGGTATGGGATTGGAAAGTCTACAAATGAGATTGAAGATTTAAGGGAATTGGAATCCACTTTGAAGAAGAGCTAAGTTCTTCAAGGAGGTACAACGATGAAAGTTCCGAAAAGAGAAGTAATTAATCCATGAGCAAAATTGTGAAGAACTCTACTAATGGGCATAAAATTTGGGTTAACCAAAATCACGGGGCATGGAGATTGACTCATTTTTCAACCGCGCCCTTGGAGAAGAGTTTCGAGGAGAATTAATAGGAGACTTTTGTTGGGCTTTTGGGGAACATCAATGGATTGAGGTAAAATCTTAAATGAAGTCGTAGGCTAAGGGCGAGATGATAAGAAGTAAAATTTGCCCACGAAGAAGGGCACTCGGACGAGAAGGAATTGGGGAATGTGTCAGTGTTTAAGTTGGGGAACTTCGCGATTTCCTAACAGCAAGGATAACACAAGGAGATGTCCTCAGGGTAAAGGAAGAGTTTGATGAGAATTACTAAGAGGCTTTGGATGTAATTCTCTTATATTCCAGGAAAATAGTATACGGTACTTTCGAGCACCTTGACGAAGAGGATTTATGATTACAAGACAATACCCCTTCTTTAGGATTTCTACGAGTAAGTCTTCAAGTGAAAGAATCCGGAGTAAGGCCGTTGGTGATGAATTAGAGCTCGAGGGATGTAATTCTTGGAACCAATAATAAGACCAAGAGAATATCTAAGAGTGAAAGATTAGGTTAGAGAAAATTCCGAGGATAGACAACAAATACGGGATGAAGATCGGGATGAAATTTGAAGCAAAGGGCACCGTGAACCTCAAGGCGAAAATATGGACAAAAGGGACTTCGACTATGAGCACATCATCATAAGATCAAATTTTCCCACATCGGTGAACGGTACACTTAAACATGCATATCACGTACATCATGCACTTTAGTTTTATTTTGTGTTTTGAGTGCTCGAGAGTGGTGTCTTGGTAAGATGAGGGTCGAGAATTGCAATGAGATCAACAACCCCTCGATGATTTTGGTGGTATATAAAGAAGGTTCGGATGTTAGACACTCCGGACCTTAGATCGTGGACTCGTGTGGCTGAGCTTAAGAGTTGACTCAAATGACTCAAACGGTGAGAGTTGAATCTATTTTAGACCCTCTTAATTGTGCGAGTCGAACGAGCAATTCAAATGATCGGATCGATTTAGAGATTCAAACCCCTTGTGCTTGAAGACCTTTCTCGAGCTAACCCTCGTCGGGACGTCATGAACCTCGAACTTGGGTGAATACGGAAAGTTGTTCGAGCTTGAAACTCGAGCAGGCGAACCTGGGGACCAGGTTCTCTTAAGGGGGGGAGATTGTGACACCCCGTCTTCTCGGCAATTCAGGTACGACGTCACGGGAGAGTTTAATTTTGTATTTTCGTAATTTATGTGTGATTTGTATATCTTATGGGGCACTTTGTGTTTTATTTTACTTATATGGGCATTACAATTCGCTAAATGTTCTTGGGCTCAATCGCTCAATATTTGCCGAATTAGGGACCTAATTTTATTTAGGGTGTTTTAGCCTTCGTGGCTATTTTGAGCTCGGGATTCGAATTCGAATTCTAACCTTGTCATTGGGTTCGTTTCGATGATTCGGATTCAATGAATTAACCTTTTATTTCCTAAGCCATTTGATAGCCCAACCGTTTTAAAATCCGATCCGGATGGACCGGATACCGTTTGACCCTACCCGTTTACCCGAACGGTATCAGCCCTTAAAGGCTGATATTATCCTCTCTCTCCATTTGATCGATCAAAGCAAGGGAGAAGAAAAGAGAAGGAAGCCCCTTTGGCCATTCCAAGCTTTGGGTCGAGCTCGCCTCATCCGACCTTCCAACCGAAGAACAAAGGTAACAATTGTATTCCTCTCGTTACGTGCTTCAATTCTACGTGCATTTCGTGGGATATACCTTGATTTTGAGTGTTTTTGGTGTATTGTATGATTGGTATGTGATTTGGGGTGGTTTGGGAACCACCCCCGTCGACCCCTTGCTTTCCTGCTCTTTTTTTTCGGAGAAGACGACCCAACACGGCCGTGTCAGCCCCTAGTTCATTTCCGACACGGCCGTGTCAGGCTCTCGAGTTTGAATTTTTTTAACCCGACACGGCCGTGTCAGTCTTCAGGCCAATATTGACACGGCCGTGCTGACCTCGTTTGAACTCCGATTGGCCTGATTTTTGAACCCACGGAAACCTCTTGAAGGCTAGAATATCCTCCAATTTGAATCACCTCATTATCGTTAGTCATTTGTGAGATATAGTCTTTTGAAATTTGTGTCGCCACTTCGCTTAAATTCTGCATTCGTCCAACTTCGAACTTACGCCATTTTCGGCTCACTTTGAACCCCAATTCGATCCACCTACCATTTGAAACATATATGTGTCTAGTTTCATTCCCAAGAAACAAAACTTAATTCTCATTTCTCAAACTCAAGTTATGATCGTTTTCCTACAGCTTATCTATTTCAGAAAACTTCCAACTTTTGCCCGTTTTGCTCGGAACCGTTTCTTATGTTTTTCTTCCGCTTTTCTTGCACTTTTTCACCTCTGAACCCATTCCTAACTTGTTTTATATTATGTTATGTGTATGTATTTGTTCTTATATGCATTTTATGTCGCTTTAGTAATGTGCTTTGTGATCATACATGAATAAGTGCTACCATTTGCCTTTCGTTTACATTTGTATGCATTGATAGTGCACTTGAGCATGCTTTAATGTGTTTTAAGCATATGATAAGCTATGAAATGCATTCCCTTGTATGAAATAAGTTTGAATATGAATTTTGTTTAGTTAGTTGAATCTCTTATATTCCTATGCATACGCCGTGCGTCTATGTGGTTCTTCTTTGGGTCTAAATCCTGCTTTTTGTCTTCAGTTTGTCCAGGTGCACCCGGGGTGGTGTTTCGTGAGCCGTTTTGATTCCGGGGTGGATCACTTGTGTTGTTCTTGGCTTCCTTTGGTATAAGGTGAGGTTAGGTTATAGTTAAACCCTATGAAATGTGTTCGTTTTCTATGCATGCGAGCTATGACCATAAGTATAAGTAAATATGTGTGAAATATGTAATGTGACAAGTCTTTCCAAGTACGATACGCTATGTACAAGCCTATGTATGCTTGTTTTGGGTATGTATGATTTACTACGGTTGCAACATCAAACTATACTTCAAACCGTGGGCCTCTTACGAGCCGAGAGCTACGAGCTATGGATATGCTGTGGATTTGACACGGAGAGGTATGTAAAGTATAGTTGTTGCAAGGTAAGATTGTTATGTCAGTTTGTTTTGTTAATTTTGTTATGTAGCGGGTTATGTTATGGTATGCTCCCTATGATTTGTTCGGTATGATTGGGCCCCGGAGTTGTGGGTAAGGGGGACCCGGGTCGGCCATGGGGTCACCGGTTTATGACCCCGTGCACATCTCCACAGTTCGATAGGAATAACCCTGAACCCTCCAGGAGGCTTGGTAGGGGGATGGGAACCTGAGGGTTTGAGTGTTCGCGCTCCCCTCATATGATTTGGATGGTTTGGGTCGCGCAACCCTTCCATCACCGGAGAAGGAGGTATGTATGATACATTTGCTATGTTTTGTTTTGGATTTGTTATGTATGTTTCGTTTGAGGAGCCCAGGATGGGATTAGGTGCTCATACCCGCCGAGTATGTATGTATGCTTTGGTAAAGTTCGTGAAACGGGGATAGACTTTAAAATTAAAATAAAATATGTATCTTTTTAAATATGTAAGCTAAGATATGATTTGATTCAATATGATTTGCTAGGAATTAATCATCCGGTTTTATATGAAATCCTTTAAGCTTTGGTTTGCTTTGTTTCTTTTAAAATCCCTATATATATGTATCACGGGTTAAACTTTGGTATGCAAAAACTATCCCTGAGTTCACGCACTATGTGATTGTTATGTGCTTTGCTCTTATACATATAGCATGTGTGGGTAGCCCCTCACTCAGTCTGTGTGACTGACCCCTCTCCCCTTTTGTTTTAGATGCAGGTTCAGATTTTGGAGTTCGAGCTAGGCGGTTTTGAGTCGGGTCTGTCGAGTCCGTGTCTGTCTATTTGTTTCATTAAGTGCTTAGCTCGTTATTGTGTAAGAAGTTATGTATACGTATATGATATACTTTATGCAGGTTTGCACTTATAATTTGGAATGTATGAATTACGGGATAGGTTAGGACAGGTTAGTGAAATTAGTTGAACCCGTTTGTATTTTAATTTATGTTATATTCGGGATTAGGGATCTATGTTAGTTGAACCCGTCAACTGTTTCTTTTAATTTAAGTTGTTTGTGTGATTGCTTCCGCATACGCTTTCGACTTTGTTGGTTGGTTTAATTTGCAGGGTCTACGTCCTGCCTAGCTTAGGTGTGTGTCTGTCTGTCTCCCGTTCGCCTTTGCTTGGTTCATGTACGGGTTTTCCATCTCGTATGTGGATTAGGCTTAGGTGCGGGGGATGTGGTGACCCACCGTGCGGGGTGCTACATACATTTCCTTCCATATAAAGCTTCGTAAGGAGCTGCTTTAATGGATGCCTGATAACTATTGTTGTATGCAAACTCAACCAGAGGCAAACATTCCTTCCAATATTCTTGGAAGTCTAAAGCACAAGCTCGCAACATATCCTCTAGATATTTGATGGTTCTTTCTGATTGACCATTGGTCTGAGGATGTGCTGCTGAACTGAAGTGTAGCTTGGTCCCCATTATTTTTTGAAGATTCTGCTATAACTGTGAAGTGAATTTTGGATCTCTATCGGAGACTATGCTGGTAGGCACCCCATGTAACCTTACAATCTCTTTTTGATACAACTTTGCCAAAGAACTGACCTTGTCAGTAGTCTTGACTGGTAGGAAGTGCACAGACTTAGTTAACCGGTCAATGATAACCCATATACTATCATATCCTCCTTTAACCTTCGGTAGTCCCGTAATAAAGTCCATAGTGACTTGTTCCCATTTCCAGGTGAGGATTGGTAATGGTTGTAACTTCTCTCCAGGCTTTTGGTGTTCCGTTTTAACTTGTTGGCAGGCCAAACACTTCTTGACATAGCCAGTAATGTCTCGTTTCATTCCAT
This sequence comes from Lantana camara, assembly GCA_037501455.1. Classification (NCBI taxonomy): domain Eukaryota; kingdom Viridiplantae; phylum Streptophyta; class Magnoliopsida; order Lamiales; family Verbenaceae; genus Lantana; species Lantana camara. The sequence goes on along the minus strand of CM074859.1, from coordinate 88,685,461 downwards.
TCCACCAGAAATGTTTTCTGAGATCATGGTACATCTTGGTTCCTCCTGGATGTATCATGTATCGAGTCTTATATGCCTCATCTAGAATTTCCTTTCGAACCACTGGAGGTACACAGACTTGACCTTTATATCTCAGGATTCCGTGTTCATCTGTTGTGAATTTGGTCTCAATATCTTTTTCCTTAGAGTTGAGACACTTCTTGATCCATTCATCCTGTGCCTGGGCTTAAGCTTTTCCTATAATGGTGAGGATATCAATATATTGGCTAATCAGGATTTTGAGACGACAATTACGGGTTCACTTCTCCCATACAACACCGATAGACTAGATTTTCGGCTGAAAGCGTCTGCCACTACGTTAGCCTTTCTTGGATGGTACTATATTATACAGTCGTAATCTTCTAGGAATTCTATCCATCTTCTTTGCCTCATATTCAACTCCTTTTGAGTGAATAAGTATCTCAGGCTCTTGTGGTCTGTGAAGACTTCAAAAGTTACCCCGTATAGGTAGTGTCTCCACTTAGCGAGGGCGAATACAATTGCTGCTAACTCTAAATCATGTGTTGGGTAATTCGCTTCATGAGGCATAGGCTATGACTTTGCCATTCTGCATTAGGACGCACCCTAATCCTTCCTTGGATGCATCCGTATAAACCACATAGCCCTCTTTCCCTTCAGGCAAGGCTAGTACTGGAGCAGACGTTAATCTTTGCTTCAATTCTTGAAATCTCCGTTCACACTTTTTCATCCATTCGAACTTTCCTTTCTTCTTTGTTAACTGAGTAAGAAGCGCTGCTATCTTGGAGAAATCTTTTACAAATCTCCTATAATAGCCTGCAAGTCCTAAGAAGCTTCTCACTTCGGATGAATTCTTTGGTGTCTGCCAGTTCATCACGGTTTCGACCTTTGAAGGGTCTACTTTTATTCCAGAACTGGATATTATATATCCAAGGAAAGTCACCCTTTCCAACCAAAATTCGCACTTGCTAAATTTTGCATACAGTTTATGTTCTCGTAAAGTACTCTAACACTATACGAAGGTGTTCAGCATGTTCCTCAAGGGTCTTTGACAACATCAGGATGTCATCAATAAAGATGACTACAAATTGATGCAAATATGGTCGGAATATCCGGTGCATTAGATCCATAAATACGGCCGGTGCATTTGTTAATCCAAAAGGCATCACTACAAACTTAAAGCGACCGTAACGGGTATTAAAGGCAGTCTTTGGGATATCCTCATTTCTGATTTTTAATTGGTAATACCCTTGCCTTAAATCCAGCTTAGAGTACACAAGGGATCCTTGAAGAATATCAAACAATTCTTCGATATGGGGGAGAGGGTATTTATTCTTGATCGTCATACGATTGAGCTCTCGGTAATCGATACACAGTCATAACGATACATCCTTCTTCTTGACAAATAGCATAGGTGCTCCCCATGGAGATGTGCTAAGACGGATATATCCTGATTCTAACAACTCATCAAGTTGTTTTCTTAATTCTTGAAGTTCGCCTGGAGCCATTCGGTACGGTGTTTTTGAAAATGGCTCAGCCCCAGGAACTAAGTCAATTACAAATTCTAATTCTCTGTCAAGGGGTAATGAATTCAGATGGTCAGGGAATACATCAGTGAATTCCTTTACCACCTCTACTTCCTCAATTTTGAGCTGATCTTTAGGTCTATTCAACAGATATGCAATGAATCCGGTAGCTCCTTTACCAATTAAGTTCTTGGCTTCTGCTGCTATAACCAGTGATATCGGTTCTAATTCTTCTTTGGATCCAGAGTTATCACCTTTTCCTAAGGTGACTTCTTTCTAGGAACAATACAACTTAGCATGGTACTTACTAAGCCAATCCATTCCCAGAATAATTTCATATCTCGATATTGGTATTTCTATAAAATCTATCGGTAGTATTGGGTACCAATCCGTATAGGGCAGCGTTTATATCCTCTATCCGTAGTAAGGCAAGTTCTTACAGGAGAACTTACTTTGAGCACATAAGGTAATGGTTCAAGTGGAAAATTGAAATGCGCACATTATTGAGATGCAATGAATGAATGCGTGGCACTAGGATCATATAAAATGGTAACTGGCATGTTTATAATATGTACCGCACCTTCAATGACCTTAGTCGGATCTGGATCCTCATTGCCTTCTATAGCGTAGGTGCGTCCCTTAACTATGGTCTTCACAGGAGCCTTTGCCGGAGCCTTTCCTCTACCCCACTGTTTCGGACCTTTTAGGACATTCTGGATATTGATGATCAAGGTTTCCATACCACGTACATACACCAGCCTTTCTACGACAATCCTTTTTAGTATGACCCCGCCTCTGACAATATTCACAAACAATCTCCTCTTGAGGCTTTGGTGGTACTGGTTGAGGTCTGGACCCAAACTGTGTTGGTTTCTTTCCTGGGTTTGGCTTCGCTGGTCAGCAGGTCTCTTGGATCCTTGAGATGGCTTGTAGAAAGATCCAGGATGGCTATGAGCTATACGAACTTCTTTGTGTGTAGCTTCCGTCTTCATGACCGTCTCTACAACCTTAGTATAAGTTTCTATTTCAAATGGAGCTAAAGCCCACATAAGATCCGACTTAAGTCCCTTGATGAATCGTTGAGTCTTCCGACGTTCATCATGAAGGATATGTGGGGCGTATTGAATTAACCGGATAAACTTAGCTTCGTACTCAGCTACAGACATATTCCCTTGCACCAGATCCATAAATTTTGCCTCTCGGGCATCCCTAACTACCTGAGGGATATACTTGTCTTGAAACACTTTGACAAAGTCTACCCATGTAACGCCCCAATTTCCAGACAGTCAGGTACGCTCGAGACGTGTGAGTTTCGAGAGTTAGGATTTTAATTTATTATTTTTGTTTATTCAATTTACATGTGTTATATTAATTTTATAAATTGTATCCCAACATGATTACGTGAAAATATGTGAAGTACGTGCTGACTTGAGAATTGTTTTATAAATTGGATTTAATTGTTACTTGAATTAATTGCCGAACTTGTTTTAATTACGTAAGTGTCCTTAATTGACATTCATTTATATTAGTGGACCGAATTGCATAAAATTATTCTTAGACTAAATTGATCATTTTCCAAACTTGTCATACTTAATTGCATAACTTATAAAACTTGGAGGATTTAATTATAATTTTATATATTTCATCAAAATCAAAGAGATATATCGTTATGTGCTTCTTCATTCTTCCATTCTTTCATTTCATCAAAAATCATCATCTATACCTGCTTCCTTCTCACCGAACCAAGCCATGGAGAAGGGAAGGGGAGATTTCATTGATTTCATGCAAGTTTTCAAAGGAAACCACATGTTTTGGAGCTCAATCATCCATTTCGATCATCTTCTTCCATTTATTTTCATTTCAAGGTATATATGATTATATACGTGACTTCTTGATAATATTTCTTGAAGCTAGGGTTAGGATTTAAGCTTGTCAACTTGTTTCTTTGATGTTAGAAGCATAATTCTAGGCTTTAGACTTGAATTTCATGCATAAATCTTGAAGGTTATGGAGTTTAATAATATAAATGTTCATGGGGTTTGATCTTGATTTCTTGATGATTCAAGCTAGAACTAAGTATTTATATTGGTTTTGTTGTGCCTTAAACATGTATACATATTTCCTGTCATGAATTATAGCATATGGAATTGAATTATAAGAGTTTGGGGAGATTTTGTGTTGGATTCGTGTCTCCCCTGTTTTCTGCTATGTTTCTGTACTGTCTGCGTAACGGGAATGACCCTTCCCGTTCCCTTTATATTTGGGAAAGGCCGTTCCCATGTTCAAATAGTATGCATGGCGGCGAGAATGGGAACGACCGTTCCCACTTTGGCTCACAACCCGGGAACGACCCTTCCTGTTTTCGGGGAGTGACTTCGGGGAGCTGGGAACGGCCCTTCCCGTTTTGAACAAAAGTCCGGAGCTGCCGTTCCCAGGCCTCTGGAAGGTTAGAAACTTTCTGCATAAATTCCAAATTTCCATTTCCTCTCCTTTACCTTTAATTGATCCCAACATGTTATTATATGATCAATTATATGTCATAACGTGATATTTACATGCTACATTATTCATTGCACGATATCTCGTTATGTGGTTATTCCGTGCATCATATTTGGTACCATTATTGAGTCATGTCTCACGAATGCACAAATGTTTCCGTTTCTTGCCCAATTCTTCTCTAGGGCGAAGATTGTGATCAATTGAGCACGTACATGCACACTTGAGTCATCGTGTCGCCTGTCAGGTGAGGTTTCATTGCTAGTTACATGGAACCCGTATAACCCTTATATGGAATTTCAAGCCAAAAGGTATTTATATTTATAATTTTCCATGAAAATACTCATGATTACAAGCAAGTCACGTTTAATGCAAGCAAGTCATGTTCATGAAAAGAAAGCAAGCCATGTATCGTGCATATTTTGGGGAGTAAGCATGATTGTTCACTTTGGGCCCGAGGGTTAGTGTATGAGCCAACCGGGAAAACATAGGGCTGACGGGTAACTCTGCACCCCTATCATGTGGGATTACCCCTGAATCCACCCGGAGGTTTGGTGGGGGAAGGAGTTCCATGCGTGGGTGTCATGTTCCTTACGTACACCATGTCGTGGATGGTGAAGGCTCGCAACCTTTCCATCATTGGAGGGAGAAGGAGACTGGGGTCAGGTCCGACACCACGGGCTGTCCTCGGGTTACTGCATGGTTTTCATTCCTTGATTGTATTGACTGAATACACTGCCGCACTAATGTACTGTAACTGAATTGCATGATCACCCGTTAAATTAATAAAGCAAGCATGTATTATTCACACTTGGTGTAAGGTTGGACATTTGCCCTCACTCGTTGGGCCACGTATTGCATGAACTGAATTCAATGAAATATTAAACCTGATAGTTGTATTCTCGGGCGAAGGATATTATATTCTTCAACTCATATCATATTTTCCTTTCTAAAACTTCACCCGAGGATATGACTTGCATGTTATGTGCGCTAATATTTATTTAGACCCCTCACTCAGTCTTCATGGACTGACGCCTCCACCTTTCAGGTTTATGCAGGTACATGCTAGGCGGGAATCGAGTCGAGTCCAGTCCTGGTAGTCGAGTCATGCACGGTTCATTTATTTATTATTTAATATGATTCATTGTTATTATTATTTATTATGTATTTTAGAGATGATAATGTATTGATAGTAAAATAACAAGCCTGTTGTTTGTAATTGATTTGAGCATAGTATGCGTCCGTTTTAATTTTGACACATTATGAATTGATTAATTGGTTTGGGGTTAGTCCCGCCTAGCTAGTTGTCATTTTTTTTATTATTGTCTCCCGTTCGCTATGGCTTAGTTCATGTATGGGTCATCCATCTCATATGTGAAGTGAGCTATAGTGCGGGGATGTGGCATCTTTGCGCTTCGGGTGCTACATCTTAGGTGGTATCCGAGCCCGGTTGCAAAACTAAGGTTCTAGTGTCGTGTCGTGTCAAGTCTAGGTCGTACGTCATAGGAGTTGATTGTTAATTTGAGAGTCTTGCATTTTATTTGAATTCCTTGATTTACTTGAATCCTTTGAATTAATTGAATTACTTGATAACTTGTGTATTGCATTGATTTTTGTCTATAATTGTTGATTAATTGATCTTGAATTGTTGGAAATTTATATGACCAACGTGTTTTGTTTTAAATATTGATGAATTACTTGTTGCATTTTGCATCAAATTCCTGTTTTGGTGACAATTGTGTGACATGAGCATGGCTTACCCACATGCATTTATTTTCAAAGGAAGTTGTGAGTTGCAGACTAGGAAAATAAAATCAACTGTGGGAACTTATACTACCGAAGAAGTAGATCAATCGGGCTAGGAGGTTATTTCATTCAAGGAAGAGGTGAAGGAAGATTTGAGGCTACTAATGATCCAAGGTTCGGAATTCTGTGTAAATTGAGGATTTTCAGATAGTGTGTGTCGAAATTTAGGAGTGAGAAAGAAGCAATTCAAGTAATTCCGATCGAAGTAAAATTTTGGGAATTAAATACGGGAGGAGTGGAGATACTTCGGACCTTGAAATAGGGCCCTAATTGACTGGGAAGGTTGGGAAATCAATCAAATTGGGATTCCAGACTAAACAACTAGAAGAATTGAACAACCGATTTATGGGAAGTCAAGAAGCTAGGAATTCTATATCCGACCAAAGTGAGTTCATTTTCCCAATCCAAGTTGAATTGTCATGTTGTGAGATTGAATTGGAAGATATGGAGCAACAAATGGGGATAATGAAGAAAACCAAAGTAACAACTAGGGTGAATACCGGGCCGCCTTTGGAGATTAAATTCTTGAAAAATACTGAAACAACAACGGCATGAACATAGAAGCATTCAATTCAAGAATTACAATCTCAGACCATCAAGTTATACAAGGTAATACAAGGAACAGTGTACTTAAGAATTAATTATGGAGTAGGAAAGGGAACCGTTTAGACATCGATAATCGGAAAGGAGTTGGGTTCAAGAAGATTCAAAATCAAGTCAGGAAAATGTATAAATCGAGGCCAGAAAATTTTGATGATTTAGAAGACCGTGGGTAAACAAGAAATAATCAACAATACGAGATAAGTTTAGGATACAACAATCCAGAAAGAGTGCCGGGATAAAGTTACCCCTACTATGGTGATAGGTTCAATGTATTCATAAGCACGTGCAACATACCTTAATTAATTGGCTCTAGTTTATATATGTTACTGTAATTATTAATTGAGATTTCATGCTTGATGTGTTACATACCTTTAAATTAATATAATTGTTTCAACGTGTTGCATTTTAAGTTGTTATAAATATAATAATATGTGTATTAACATTTTAATCGACATGCATTATTTAGTGTTTATTGTAATAGGTCTCTCTCCAATTTTACCTCCACTACCGTCTCAACTAAGGTTATATCGAATCAAGAGATTGGAAGAAATTCACGTTCGAGTATTATTGGGGTTATTCATTTAGAACCAGGATCATTAAGCATGTGGTTGAACAAAACGTAGATTTCAAGAGAAGTACGTGGAGGAATTGAGAAGTGGTAAACCAGTTCAAGGAAATAGAAAAATTCTATTTTCTTAAGGGGGAGAGCCGGTCTGGAAAGAAATCAAAAAAGAGAGTTAGGTCTCACCAAGGAGAGGTGGAACTTCCAGAAAACTGATTCCTTCTGGAACCCCTTTATCAGAACCATGCGAAAGAAGTCTTCAATAACTTAAACCTTTTCTCCCTCTTACCTGAAGAAAAGTCCCATCATCAACAGTACCTTTGCTTTATTACCATTCTCAGAATGTGGGTTCATCTGTTTTGTGTCTGCGCGTAGTCTTGGGATATCAGTTGGCTCAGTAAATGGAAAAGGATTCAAATTGGTTAATATTTGGGCTAATCCCAAGTTTTAATAGGACGACTCCAGCAAGAGTTTTCTTACGAAGTTGTTACTTATACCCTAGAGATGCTTGTAAATGCGCACCACCTTCATTCGTGCTGCTGGCATTGCTTCCATGAATATACCAGTTTGCCGTGTGTTGGAAAACACGAATCAGAAAGCAGCGGAAATTTAAAAAATTCCCAACAAAAGGATCTAGGACTCGCAATCGTGTAACCAAATTCGTAGGGATTAGAAACTTACTTTCTTAATTGTCTTTCTTGAAGCGTTTCAAGCCACCCAAGAACGCTCTTCTCACGGCTTGATCCCCTCTCCTTGGTAAAGCTCGAATCTTCAAACTTCTAACTTGAAGCTCTCTAGAGATAGTCCACCAAGTTGACTGCAATCTAACTAGTAAGGATGCTAGTTCTCTAGTTAATGTTTAGGCTTAACCTAGGGTTTCGTTTATCTTGGAGAAAGGATGGTGTTCACCACATGAACCAAAAGAATTGCCAATTCGCTCTAAGGGGAGCTCGAGCTCCCCTATATATAGGTGAGGGAAGTGGCCGAAATTCCTAGTCCTTATGGACTAAGGATTTGGTCTCTCTCTCTCTCTCCTATTACTTGATCATCAAGTATTTTCCAACTTTGACTTTGAATTCTAATTCAAGTCAACTTTTAAGAGAGCTAAAAATATCCAAACTATATTTGGATAATTTTATACTTTATTTATTTAAAATAATTAACTTATTTTATCTAATTAATTAATTCATAATTAATTAGCTAGATTATTTTCTCCAAAATAAGACTTTCTTTTTAATTCAAAATTAAACCAAAGTCTATTAAATAATTAACAAATTAATTATTTAATATATATAATATATATACACATTCACGTGAGACACGTGTCACTCACGTGACCCACACGTGTGGTTTCACACGTGTGGAACCCTCTTGGCCCGATTAACTCGAGGTATCATTTTCAAGCCTCAACTCATGTAACCAAGTTGTTGTGTGTGACCCTCTAGGTTCTCAATTCAATTAGCAGTGACCCTAATTAATTGATTCACTAATTAATTAATCAGTGCACAGATTAAACGACCATAGTCTAGCAACAGTTGTTTAACCCCTACCTGAATTGGAATGTTAGGATTCGACAGAACCTTTAAGTCATTGATTCATGTGAGATACAATCCTCCTACTTACTATCTCTCAACCAAGATCTAGGGTAAGGGAATAATCAGAACCCTAATAATCCGGTCTTAAAGCTAAGTGTATTTCATATCCATTTGATCTCAATCCAAGAAACCCTTTTCTTGATGTCTTGATCTACTGCCTTGGCCAAGGACTCCATATGGCATATGAATGACTTACACAATAAGAGATCACCTTGAAAATGCAAGTGTAGGTCCTTTCTTGATTCGCATTCACTTTCATGAATCACTTGTGCAGCCCCAGCATAAGCCTTGAATCAGTTGTCTAAGGCGACACCCTTTAAAGCTTATACCTAAGACTACAGAGTTAACTCATAAAGTGACAAGGAACCTCAAGTCTAAGGATCAATTAATCACATCAATGACTCGTGAGATATTTCCTAATCTGGAAGTTTTTATTTCTTAAAATAGAAACTTCCTTTCCCATTTAGGAATGTTCTCACACGGGGCACCTCAGTGAACTTACTTATTAAAGTAAGCACCCTCATGTATCACGCACGTATCAACTATACACTTTGCACCTCCATGAAACAAGGTGGTCCTTCTTAAGGGCTTGATCTCACAAGCAAACCTTAGAGGAGTCAGGTTGACACTCCCACTGTCTGTAGGACTCATCGGCTTGGAGCATTTTACTAATCATGACTTATGTGATATAGGGCTCATTTCATGAACCATTTCACTTAAGTGGTGGAGTCCTAAAGTCATCAGGATTAGGGGAGTTCTCATACATGCACAACTAAAGTAAACACATACCAAACAAGATCATATAAAGAAGTATTTCCTAAATTCGTTATTTCATTCAAAGATTGTCTGTGATTACAATAAGGAAAAGCACAAAGCGGATATACAATCGGCTTTCTAGGGCACTATTCCTAACAATCTCCCACTTGCCCGTCAAAGCCATTCTAAAGCTACTCTAAGTCCCATCTTCTGAAGATATCCTTGGAAAGCTTCACGACTAAGGGGTTTAGTAAGTGGATCTGCCACGTTCTCTCGTGATGTGACCCTCTCAATTTGCACATCTCCTCTTTTGATAATATCACAGATTAGGTGATACTTCCTCATAATGTGTTTGGTCCGTTGGTGAGATCTTGGTTCTCTTGCTTGAGCAACCGCCCCAGTGTTATCACAAAACACAGAAATGGGGTCTTTCATGCTAGGAACAACATTCAACTATTGAATGAAGTTTCTAATCCAAACACCTTCCTTAGCTGCATCATTTGCAGCTAAGTATTCGGCCTCAGTGGTCGAATCTGCAGTGGTCGTTTGCTTGGAACTCTTCCAGCTCACTGCTCCGCCGTTGAGGCAGAAAATGTATCCTGACATTGACTTAAAATCATCTAAGTCAGATGCAAAGCTTGCATCACAATATCATTCGACAGTCAGATCTTTCTGACCTCCGTTAACTAAGAATAAATCTTTAGTACTTTTCAAGTACTTGAGAATATTCTTTACGCCGCCCAGTGATTATCTCCAGGGTCAGATTGGAAATGACTTGTTACACTAAGTGCATAAGCCACATCCGGTCGAGTACATAACATTGCATACATTATGCTACCTATTGCTGATGCATAAGGTGTATGAGTCATTCTTTCCTTCTCAAGGTTAGTCTTAGGACACATCTTCTTTGAAAGACATGTTCCTACACTCATAGGAAGGTTCTTAACCTTTGCTGACTCCATATTGAATCTCTTCAATACTTTGTCAATGTACATCGACTGTGATAGTCCTATTAACCTTCTAGATCTATCTTTATAGATTTTCATTCCAAGGATATAGGCCGCATCACCCAGATCTTTCATCTCGAATTGGTTCGATAACCATAACTTAGTCACTTTCATGTCATCTTTCGAATTCCCAATAAGAAGGATGCCATCAACATAAAGTACTAAGAATTGCACTGAGGTCTCCAATTCCTTTCTATACACACATGATTCATTCGAAATTTGAATGAAGCCAAACGCTTTGACTGATTCATCAAATCAAATATTCCAATTCCTAGAAGCCTGTTTCAATCCATAGATTGATCTTTGGAGTTTGCAAACCTTTTGCTCAATCCCACGGAATGTGAAACATATGGGTTGCTCCATATAGATGTCTTTATCAATGTCACCATTGAGAAAGACAGTTTTCACATCCATTTGCCATATCTCGTAGTCATAATACGTAGCAATGGCAAGCATGATCCGAATAGACTTTTTCCATTTGCAACCTATGGGTTTGACCCCATCAGGCAAATCTACCAAGGTCCAAACTTGGTTGGAGTTCATGGAGTCCATTTCGGATCTCATGGCTTCTATCCACTGTTCAGAGTCAGAATCTCAAAGTGCCTCCTCATATGTTAAAGGATCATTATCCTTTTGAGAGATTTCATGGAAGAATCCATACCATCTCTCCGGCTATCTAGGAGTGCGTTCAAAACGCCTTAGAGGAGGATTTTCGTGTGTATCGAAATTCGTGATTGGTTGTTGTTGATCAGAAGGGTACGTTTCTTCAGTGGGTGGTGTGGGATCACTTTGTACTCCTTCTAATTCTATAATCTTGCCTTTCTTTTCTTTAAGGAACGGTTCCTCTAGAAAAGTGGCATTTCTGGAAACAAACACTTTTTGCTCAGATTGATCATAGAAGTAGTATCCTATGGATTCCTTAGGATAACCTACAAAGTAGCATAAGTTAGAACGAGATTCTAACTTATCTCCCACTGTCCTCTTCACGTAAGCAGGCCAACCCCAAATTCTTAAGTAAGAATAACTAGGGATTTTACCATGCCACATTTCATAGGGCGTTTTAGGGACTGACTTAGAGGGAACTAGATTCAAAATCTTCGCTGCACTTTCTAGGGCATAACCCCAGAAAGAAGGTGGTAAGTCAGTGAAACTCATCATGGAACGAACCATATCAAGTAGGGTTCGATTCCTTCTCTGAGAAACTCCATTAAGCTGAGGAGTTCCCGGAGGAGTCCATTGAGAGATAATCCCATTATCTTTGAGATGATTAAGGAATTCTTCACTAAGATACTCGCCTCCTCGATCAGATCGAAGTACTTTGATCTTGTGACCAGTTTGGTTCTCAACCTCCTTTTGAAATTCTAAGAATTTCTCAAAAGCTTCAGATTTATACTTCATTAAGTATACATAACCATATCGATTAAAGTCATCGGTAAAGGTTATGAAATATTGATGATTGTTTCTTGTGCTTACACTAAGCGGTCCACAAACATCAGTATGGATCAAATCCAAAACCTTACTGGCACGTTCCACAGTTCCTTTAAAAGGGACTTTGGACATTTTTCCTTTGAGACAGGAGTGGCAAGAAGTTAACTCCTTAAGATCATTTTCAGAGAATGATCCTAAAGTGTTTATCTTGCTAATTCTGTTCTTGGAAATGTGTCCTAATCTAGCGTACCATAAGGGAGCTGAAACTTTGTCATCTCTCTTACGCTTCGTTTCTCGTTGTATATTCATAATATTGATATTCTGAGTTAGATAAAGTCCATTACTTAGAGTACCGATGTGAACGGAAGAGTTGTTCCGTTTGATAAAGTATTTACCATTCTTAATATAAGTTTCATAACCTTCACAATCTAAAATTGGAACTGAAATTATATTACGAATAATGCTCGGTACATAAAGGACTTTATTTAAGACTAACTCAAAACTACCTAAATCTAATCTAATTGTGCCTAAAGCTCGAGCTTCAACGTTTGAGTCATCGCCGATCTTCAAGACACATTCTCCTTCTTTGAGTTGTTGGGCTTCACTTAGTGTAACGCCCCGGTTTTTATTTATTAATATCTTATGCCTAAAATAATTTTATAAGTTATAATTTATAATATTTTCATGAAATTCATATTAAACTTATAACTTATCTCAAAACATGAAAATGTTTATTTCGTGAATTAATTACCGAAAATGATTTAATTGTCAACTTGGGCCCTAGATGTGCATTCTTTTAAATTTAGGGACCCAATTGCATGAAACCTTTGAGGACTCAATTGATCACTTTTCAAACTTGATATCCTTAATTGCTTAACTTAAATAACTTAGAGGGTTTAACTGCAAATAATACATATTTCCCAAATATCACGGTATATTGCATCTCAAAGCTTCCTTCTTCATTTTATTCAAAATAATCGATCATTTGCTTCCTTTGTTTTACCGAACCAAAAACCTCAAGCATGGAAGGGGAGAATTAATCATCTCATCAAGATTTCCCCAAGAGATATTCAAGAAGTGAAGCTTCATCATCCATTCTCATCTTCTTCATCCATTTCTTTCATTCAAGGTGGGTATATGCTTGGTTTGTGATTCTTGTTCAAGTATGGTTTAGTTAGGGTTTGTAGATTATGTGCTAGATGAGTGAGTTGAAGTTGGAAGCATGATTATGTGATTATTTCATGAATTATGGCATGAGTTATAGTTTGAATTCTTGAGTAATTAGCTTGAATGATCAAGTGTGATCATGAGTGTGGAATCATGAATTCTTGATGATCTTGTGTGGTTTGAGTGTTTAAGTATTATGATATCACTTCTTGAACCTATATGTATCATATTTCCAGAAAAGCATGAATTGGTTGATTGAAAATGGAACTTTGGTTGCTTTGTTATGCATTCCCGTAGCCTCCCCTGTTTTTCTCTGTTCTTCATATTTGCAGAAACAGGGAACGGCCGTTCCCAGCCTCAAGGCATTGTGGGAACGGGCGTTCCCACCTTTTCAAATAATGAGGGCGGCCGAGCATGGGAACGGCCGTTCCCAGTTTGGCCTTGAGTCGGAAGGGCCGTTCCCAGCTTCCGCGCATTTTAAAAGGGGAAATCGTTGGCGCGCTTTTGGGGGTAATGGGAACGACCGTTCCCAATTACAAAGGGAACCCGGAACGGCCGTTCCCACCTGAAATGCAGAACAAAATATTCTGCATAAAATTACATTTTTAGCCCCTCGATCCAACGACTTCTTTGACCCCGAATTGCTGTAATATGTGCTAATATGATATGAAACAACATGTTATCATACCACATTGCATTTTCGTGGTTATCTCGATACATTTCCGCCGTTCGTCACATCTCGGGCTTTTTAGGTCATGTCTCATGTATAAGTGTCGTGTTTGCACAGGTCACGAGGGTAGGGACGAGGAGCAAGCCCCGTAGGCCGTACCTACTTGTCTTTGTCGGTATAGGTGAGGTTTAATTGCTAGTTACATAGAACCTGTATACCCCCTTATGTGATATTTTGGCCAAACTAGTATTTACGGTTATATATTTCTATAAATCATTGATCATTTCAAGCCAGGTTCAAGTAAGCAAGCAAGCAAGCAAGTCAGGTATTGTTTCATGCATGTTTAGGCGAGTAGCATGACGGTTTGGGCCCGAGGGTAGTGACTAGAGCCAACCGGGAAAGCAAGGGTTGACGGGTAACTCTGGCGCTATCCTCACCATGATTAGGGGTCACCCCTGAATCCACTAGGAGATTAGTGGAGGAAGGAGCTCCGGGCTTAGGGATTCATGTACCCTCTGCTCAACGAGATTGGATGTTGGGGCCTTGCAATCCCTTCATCAAACCGGAGGGAAAAGGAGACTGGGGACGAGTCCGGCACCACGGATGCGCCTCAGGTTATTGCATGACTGTCATTTCATGAACGTGTTATATGAGTACACTATCGCACGATTGCACGATAAATGAATTGCATGATCACCTATTGACTATTAAACAAGCAAGCATGTTCATGTTCATTGGGAGTAAGGTTGGAGACCGCCCTCACTCGCCGGAGCCACGTATTGATTGATTGCATGAAACGATCCAGTAATTAATATTGATAGTTGTAATCTCGGGCGAGTTCTCTATTATCGTGAACGTATAATGTGTTAATTATAAAACCTTACCCGAGGTTATAACTTGCATGTGATTGCGCTAATATATATTTATGCCCCTCACTCAGTCTTCGGTAGACTGATACTTCACCTTTCAGGTACTTGAGAGCCGGTCGTGCTAGGCGGGAGTCTGGTCCAGTTTTGCATTGTCACGGGTCTAGCAGTGCACCATCATGTATATATTTTACTACTACTCATGTCATGTCTATGGTTATCACATTTGGAATACTTGATCATGTACAAGAGATGATAATGTATTGATAATTAGTTTGGTATCTATACGTATCTATCTGACAAATATGGTACCTATATGTATATATATGAATTAATGCTTCCGCTTTTAATTGTTGTGCATTGGTATTGTATTGCTTTGGGGTTTAGTCCCGCCTAGCTCGTCTTTTCTTTTCTTTGTCACCCGTTCGCTATAGGTTAGTTCATGTACGGATTGTCCATTTCGTATGTGGATCGGCCTATAGTGCGGGGGTGTGGTATCCCTACGTATAGGGGTGCTACACTTAGCATCTGTACATCATTACAGATATGAGTTCCATAACCGGTATCAAGTACCCAAGAACTAGGATTAATAGAAAGATTTACTTCAACGAGAAAGATACCTTTCTTTAGAGTAGCCTTGTACTCTGGGCAGTTTCTCCTTCAATGTCCCGCTTTGCCACAATGGAAGCAAACATCCTCTTTCTGATCACGCTTCTTCTTTTGGGCCTTCCCCTTTGAAACGCCACCAGTGGGCCTAAGGCGTTTCTTCTTCTTCTTTTGGGCTCTCTTGCCCTTACCTTTAGAAGGCCCAGAAGAGGAAGATGGAGCATTCACAAGCTGACTAATCAGCTCAGCTACAGTAGCACCAGCATGATTCATATTGAAGTTAAGGACAAATGGGTTGAATGATGGTGGGAGTCAAGCTAGCAACAAATCCACTGAAAGCTCATCTTTCAGTGGCATGTCCATGGAAGCAAGTTTCTCAGTAAGGGTGAGAAACTTGAGTCCATATTCATGGACACTTGAACCTTCCCTCGTTCTCAAGTGGAACAATTCCTTTGAAGTGTTATACCTTGTAACACGTTCATGAGGGCGGTAAAGTTGCTCTAAGTGGTCGTAAATCTTCCAAGCGAATTCCATGACCTCATGTTGCCTTTGCAAGTCCGGAGACATGTTAGCCAACATAAGGCAACGGGCTTGGAGATTATCATCCTTCCACTTCTGAATCGCGTCCCGCTCGACCCTAGTGGGAGCCTCCCCTTCGGGACTAGCTCCCCTTCGAAGAGAACATAAGTTCTCTTCTCAGAATCTAAAATGATTTTTAGATTCCTCAGCCAATCAGAATAGTTGGGACCTGTCAACTTGTTTGACTTGAGGATCGATACAAGAGGGTTTTTGGTTACCGTTTCAAAACACGTAGAGAATCACAGAATCTACGACCTAAATGGTAAAACAGAGAACTAGTGAGCATGCTGAATTATAACGATATACAAAAGATAAGGTCTTTAATCTAATGTAGCTCCCACTATTTTTCAAAGATCTATAATTCCCAAAGATCTAAGAGGAACACGTTTCCCAATGGGTACTAAGATCCTAGGCATTTTACCTCGAACCCACGACTCGCGGACATTCTAAGTAAGAACCCCAGGTAGGTACAACTTACCAATTCTAACACCTTTAGAACTCTTAGTAATTGTTTTTGCATCACCTATCTTTCAATATGGACCCACGACTCGTGCGACATCCATATTTACTTAGGTGTTAAGCTAGACCCATCAATCATAAGATCATGACCAAAACTTAGTTCGAACGACCCACTACTCACGGACATCGCCCTTGCTAAAATAGATCACGAAATATTGATCATTTAAAATGATCAATTAGGTAACTAAGAACTAATAAGCTCCACTAGCTATCCCACGACTCGCGGACAATAACTAGCTTAACTTACTAAACTAAAAACCTATTGAAGGAATGCTAGGAATTTAATTCAAAATTTGCATCTCGAATTAAATACCTATTTGTTCGAAATTAGCTTAATATTTAATGGGAATTTTCGAATCAACCGGAGAGTTGTCCGGTTCGACCTCACCAACATATATGTTATCCAATTTTATTAGTCTTGATTAATGCAAGTACACTTAAATGCATTTCAAACAAGCACATAAACAGATAACATGTCCTCGCATGATACTAACATGTAATGATCATGGGTTCTACCTATCTTATACGTGATATGTGGGAGCCACTCCACAATCACAAGTTCTAACATACATGCCACATAAACAGTTTAAATCACATAAGGGAAAGCGGTAACAAAATACGAGGCCTATCTCTATTACATTTTTACAATTGAGATTCCCCTCCCTAACATTTTGAGGGGTCTTCACTTATGGCCTCCTTGTTACTTGAATATGGTCCATCTTACTCCATGGGTGCATTGTCTCCAAAATGAAAATAAAACCTCACCACCTATCTCTACTCTCAAATTACAATAAAAAGAAAAAGACATAAAGTAATAAGGCTCAATCTTCATATTGGCCTTAGACAATTACACGGGGCATACCCCGGCCTAAAAAACAATAATATGGAAAGCCACATAATAAATCACATAACAGTACGCACATAAATGAGGCTCCAACCTCAATTGAAAAACGCAACTATAGGGCTCCAACCCCAATTTAAACCATCCATGTGCATAAATTAAAATCATACATAAGTCTAAATCCATGATCACCTAACATGCTTTCGCGAGAATTTAAATTTAGCCAATAAATTAAAATTCCCGTTTCAAGTCCTAATGACTTAAAACACGACTTGATGCGAGTCTTGTTTATAAAAGTTTTCAATAAATCCCAAATTAACAAAAACAAATAAAATTCCAATTAATTTCTGAAAATTAATAATTTTATCAAAGATGTATTTTCCCGAAATATAAACCGTTTCAATTTCTCAAAAATCCCAATTTTAAGTTTTATTCAAAAATTAAAATAAATATTCAAAAATAAAATTTTTAAAATTAAAATAAAAAAATTGGGACTGGATTGCACGAAACACGAAAACGGATTACGAAAAACGCGGCCCATATGCGAATAGAGCCGTGCGCGATGCAGGCGCGCACAGCGCGCGGCCAATCCGAGAAATCCGGGTTTTGTTTCGTGTTTTCGTTCAAAAGCAAAACCAATCCAAGAAATCCAAAAATAGTTTATACAGTTTCAAATCTAAAATAGTTTTCAAAAATTAAATTTTTTAAAAACCAATTTTCAGAAACTTTCAGGAAAAAATACAGTTTCGTAATTCAGGCTTTCTAAAACAATTACAAATACTCAATCGCATCAAGCCTAAGAATCTCTACCAAATTCAGAATAATTAAAACACGATTAACGAGGTGGCTCTGATACCACTTGTTGGAAAACACGAATCAGAAAGCAGCGAAAATTTAAAATATTTCCAACAAAAGGATCTAGGACTCGCAATCGTGTAACCAAATTCGTAGGGATTAGAAACTTACTTTCTTAATTGTCTTTCTTGAAGCGTTTCAAGCCACCCAAGAACGTTCTTCTCGCGGCTTGATCCCCTCTCCTTGGTAAAGCTCGAATCTTCAGACTTCTAACTTGAAGCTCTCTAGAGATAGTCCATCAAGTTGACTACAATCTAACTAGTAAGGATGCTAGTTCTCTAGTTAGTGTTTAGGCTTAACCTAGGGTTTCGTTTATCTTGGAGAAAGGATGGTGTTCAACACATGAACCAAAAGAATTGCCAATTCGCTCTAAGGGGAGCTCGAGCTCCCCTATATATAGGTTAGGGAAGTGGCCGAAATTCCTAGTCCTTATGGACTAAGGATTTGGTCTCTCTCTCTCTCCTATTACTTGATCATGAAGTATTTTCCAACTTTGACTTTGAATTCTAATTCAAGTCAACTTTTAAGAGAGCTAAAAATATCCAAAATATTTTTGGATAATTTTATACATTATTTATTTAAAATAAATAACTTATTTTATCTAATTAATTAATTCATAATTAATTAGCTAGATTATTTTCTCCAAAATTAGACTTTCTTTTTAATTCAAAATTAAACCAAAGTCTATTAAATAATTAACAAATTAATTATTTAATATATATAATATATATACACATTCATGTGAGACACGTGTCACTCACGTGACCCACACGTGTGGTTTCACACGTGTGGAACCCTCTTGGCCCGATTAACTCGAGGTATCATTTTCAAGCCTCACCTCATGTAACCAAGTTGTTGTGTGTGACCCTGTAGGTTCTCAATTCAATTAGCTGTGACCCTAATTAATTAATTCACTAATTAATTAATCAGTCCACAGATTAAACAACCATAGTCTAGCAATATTTGTTTAACCCCTAGCTGAATTGGAATGTTCGGATTCGACAGAACCTTTAAGTCATTGATTCATGTGAGATACAATCCTCCTACTTACTATCTCTCAACCAAGATCTAGGGTAAGGGAATAATCAGAACCCTAATAATCCGGTCTTAAAGCTAAGTGTATTTTATATCCATTTGATCTCAATCCAAGAAACCCTTTTCTTGATGTCTTGATCTACTACCTTGGCCAAGGACTCCATATGGCATATAAATGACTTACACAATAAGAGATCACCTTGCAAATGCAAGTGTAGGTCCTTTCTTGATTCTCATTCACTTTCTTTGATGTTAGAAGCATGATTCTAGGCTTTAGACTTGAATTTCATGCATAAATCTTGAAGGTTATGGAGTTTAATGATATAAATGTTCATGGGGTTTGATCTTGATTTCTTGATGATTCAAGCTAGAACTAAGTATTTATATTTGTTTTGTTGCACCTTAACATGTATACATATTTCCTTTCATGAATTATAGCATATGGAATTGAATTATAAGAGTTTTGGGAGATTTGGTGTTGGATTCGTGCCTCTTGAGTTTTCTGCTCTGTTTCTGTATTGTCTGCATAACGGGAACGACCCTTCCCGTTCCCTTTATATTTGGGAAAGGTCGTTCCCATGTTCAAATTGTATGCATGGCGGCGAGAATGGGAACGACCGTTCCCACTTTAGCTCACAGCCGGGAATGGCCCTTCCTGTTTTCGGGAAGTGACTTCGGGGAGCTGGGAACAACCCTTCCGATTTTGAACTAATGTCCGGAACGGCCGTTCCCAGGCCTCTGGAAGGTCAGAAACTTTCTGCATAAATTCCAAATTTCCATTTCCTCTCTTTTACCTTTAATTGATCCCAACATGTTAGTATATGATCAATTACATGTCATAACATGATATTTACATGCTACATTGTTCATTGCACGATGTCTCGTTATGTGGTTATGCCGTACGTCATATTTGGTACCATTATTGAGTCATGTCTCATGAATGCACAAATGTTTCCATTTCTTGCCCAGTTCTTCTCCAGGGCGAAGATTATGATCAATTGAGCACGTTTATGCACTCTTGAGTCGTCGTGTCGTCTGTCAGGTGAGGTTTAATTGCTAGTTACATAGAACCCCGTATAACCCTTATATGGAATTTCAAGCCAAAAGGTATTTATATTTATAATTTTCTATGAAAATACTCATGATTACAAGCAAGTCACGTTTAATGCAAGCAAGCCATGATGATGAAAAGCAAGCAAGCCATGTATCGTGCATATTTTGGCGAGTAAGCATGATTGTTCACTTTGGGCCCAAGGGTTAGTGTGTGAGCCAACCGGGAAAGCATACGGCTGACGGGTAACTCTGCACCCCTTCATCATGTGGGATCACCCCTGAATCCACCAGGAGGTTTGGTGGAGGAAGGAGTTCCGTGCGTGGGAGTCCTGTTCCTGACGTACACGATGTCGTAGATGGTGAAGGCTCGCAACTTTCCATCATTGGAGGGAGAAGGAGACTGGGGTCGGGTCCGGAATCACGGGCTGTCCTCGGGTTACTACATGGTTTCCATTTCTGGATTGTATTGACCGAATACACTGTCGCACTAATGCACTGTAGCTGAATTGCATGATCACCCGTTAAATTAATAAAGCAAGCATGTATTATTCACACTTGGTGTAAGGTTGGAGATTTGCCCTCACTCGCCAGACCACGTATTGCATGAACTGAATTCAATGAAATGTTAAACCTGATAGTTGTATTCTCGGGCGAAGGATATTATATTCTTGAACTCATATTATATTTTCCTTTCTAAAACTTCACCCGAGGATATGACTTGCATGTTATGTTCGCTAATATTTATTTATACCCCTCACTCAGTCTTCATGGACTGACGCCTCCACTTTTCAGGTTCATGCAGGTGCATGCTAGGCGGGAATCGAGTCGAGTCGAGTCATGGTAGTCGAGTCATGCACGGTTCATTTATTTATTATTGAATATGATTCATTGTTATTATTATTTATTATGTATTTTAGAGATGATAATGTATTGACAGTAAAAATAACATGTCCGCTGTTTGTAATTGATTTGAGCATAACATGCGTCCGTTTTAATTTTGACACATTATGAATTGATTAATTGGTTTGGGGTTAGTCCCGCCCAGCTAGTTGTCATTTTCTTTATTATTGTCTCCCGTTCGCTATAGCTTAGTTCATGTATGGGTCGTCCATCTCATATGTGAATTGACCTATAGTGCGGGGATGTGGCATCTTTGCGCTTCGGGTGCTACAACCCACCTTTAATTAACTTGGCTTTCTGCCCAAATACGTTTGATATAATTCCCCCAACTTAACGCTGCTCCTTCTAACATAAAAACTGCAAACTAAATCCTTTCGGGTTCCTTAGGAGAGATACCCATGGCTTCGAAGATCTTTTCGATACTAACTATCCAACCTTCAGCTTTCACATCAGTGGGTTCTCCGAAGAACTTTGGAGGGTTCATTCGTAGAAATTTCTCCAAGGTCTTTTCATTATTTCCTTTTGACCCGTTAGTGCATGTCTGCACTATTTCTTTAAGAGCGTCTACTAATTCGGCCCTCCTACTGAGGATGTACCTTCTCTTAGGGGAGTAACATCTTGAGCGGTTCTTCAGGGAGACATATTGATCTGCAGTGGCCTTATAAGGAGTATAATGCATGATGGTTAAGAATGTATTGCAGATACTCACATAAGTTTAGATTTCAAGTAATGTCAAACAGTACACACCATATCACACAGATTTAGCAAAATAAAGCACAAGTTGGATATAATAGAGCAAGTAAAGGTACAAGAAAGTAAAGTACTCACTCACGGTCCTGCTGGTATCTTGAAGCGACTCTAACTCATGATGCAACAAGTATGAAAGTAGTAAATCTAATGATAATGTGAGGCAAGAATATAGCTGCAAAAGTGGGTTATATATATATGGATCAAGTTTGAGAGCTACAACTACCTGAATAAAAGGTAAAATGGGGTGGACCTGATCTACTCAAGTTACACCCTACAATGAAGCTCTCAACTATCTCACACTCATAATCTACGTCAGCTACTGTGTCAACTGCTACATCCAGGGAAGGTCCTCCATTGGCTGGTATGTACAGTCCTCACGCTTATTCCATGTTACTTCTATATATATATACCTAACTCCATAACATCCTCTCTACTCCTGCTGGTCAATATCCACAATCTCACCATGAATAGGACACCACCCAGCACCTGGCTCCTCCTCAGGATCCTCCTTAACCTCAGCACCATCCTCAGGCTCCTCCTCAGCCTCCGCCGCAACATCCTAATCATCTATCTCCTATACGGCCTGTCCACCGATCAAATGGTACACATCAAAAAGTTGATGTCAAATGCGGGATCGGTAATGCTGATACACAGTCTGAGCCGCATCCCTAACAATAGTCATGGAAGCTAGATCCGCCATTAAGGATGCCACCTATGCTACAAGATCTGCGTTCTCCTGCTCTAGGGTGGCAGTCTGATGCTGTGCAAAGTTCCTTCCTATAGCAATGCCAGGCGATTAGGATAAGTGTGTCCTATCCTACCATTTCTGCCTCTACGTGCTACGTGCCTCACCCGCTGCCAAGTGTAATATCGAGTAGGATTTTCATGACGAGAGACTGCTATAGTGTGGGGAGCCTCGTACTCTTCTAACCAGGTGTGATGTGGGTTCTCGTAATCCTGATTCTTCATTGGTATATAAAGAAAACACATAAGGTAAATTCTAATGTTCAAGTATAGAATGAGCATTCTTCCATCATTGTAGTTTAAGTCTCTTCTTAACCTAACCTGATGCTCTGATACCACCTCAAGCTGTAGTGCCCCCTAACACTATAACTCCTACACCGTACTACCCTCGAGTGGATGTGGGACCTAGCACTCGAGAAATACTACGACGAACGGTATAGACGGTACTTAAGTAAGGTAAAATGCAGCGGAAGATAGAGAAGTTTAAAACTCACAAGTGAGCAGGAAAGTAACACACAGAAAGAGCAAATGATATCATAAGGGGGTAATGTAGTAGAGTAGCATACGGAGTTAATGTATAAGGGCAGCTTATTGGTAGTATATACATGAACAGGATTAAATGCCCTCAACCTAATCCTGACCTAATATGTTCGACACCTATAGCTTCAAGATACCTCTAGGTGTTGATGTCCTCGCTTCCTGAAATCATGCGTTTGAAAACAGGCGAGAGGTTAGTCAAAGTGACTAAGTGAAGGAATGCTAGTTATAGATATACGTATTTATAGATACGACCAAGAGGTTCTCGGTCTAAAATAATAGCAATAGGATATAACAAATATGATACGGTTCATAGGTTCAAAGTAGGGATAGGGGTGTATGGAGATTATTTGCAAAGTATGAACCGTTTAATAAGAGATTTTATATTGCCCGCAAGTAAGGCCTCTCCAACCGTACTCCTTAAATATTTGGTAAAACAATACCGGGCTGATCAAGGCACCGGTACTTTAATAAAACCAAGTATGATGACAACTCCGCTACTGCGTAGTGTCAATAGGGAATCAAACCCCAGAGATGATGTATGTAATAAGTGGGAATTATGTTCTCGGGAGGGTGTCTCCCTTATCTCTTGGCGTGGAGTAACTAACCTCCAGCTAAACCACAACCAAGAGTTGGTGGTGGTCTGTGGCACCAACAATACCCTCGACCCGATAACTTCCGGGTATTGCTCGGCAAAACTGCACACCGGGACCCATAATGAAATAGATAATGATTTACTTGCTTAGTCAGGAATCAGTTCTTAGTTTTAGTAGGACTGAAGTTTATAATGTCCGGATAAGATCCTGATTCCGACTTAAAAGTATTTTCCTCTTAGAGAGGTATATTGTATTGTAATAATATGTATAGGTAGAAATTCAAATAATAGGTAGGTTTGGAAATCGTTTTATAAATAGGAAATCATGATTCCAGTTGAAAATGTTTGAATCCTCACCTAGTACCGAGATTCAAATAGAATTGAACGGATCCCATGGCTCAGTATTATCGTTGCCTGAAAGTAATAACTACTACTGACTTAGAACTAGGTTCTTATTATTCTAATCAAATAACAAGATAAAGTACAGGAAATGTAACATGTTAGAGATTTCCCGATAAATCCTAATTTTAACCGTTTAAGGGAATTTAATTAATTAATTAGGTTGTATGAAGTCTTTAACTAAACAATATTTATTAATCACATTATGATCCTAATTAGAATATTAGAAATGAAATTTAGGGTTTAATTCAACAATGTAGGTTGGATTTTAGAATTCTTTCATAACTTACCAATTTTTGGAAAATTCAGGTAAAATCTTACTTTAAAATTTCCAAAACCTATTTTATAATTATTTTTAAATAATTTTCAAAATTAATTGAATATATGTTGACCAAAAGTCAATATTACTATAGAAAACATTTACTATTCAATTTCTTATGAATTAAACACTTTATAACATAAAATCGAACACACACACACACGCACTATCACACGTAATTCATTCAAGAACAACATGAACATGTTCTTAGACTTATGAATGTGTTCATATTAGTTCATGATCAGATTTTATAAATTCTAAGTTCATAACACATAATTAAACTTAAAATGTAGCACTTTATGTAACTTTAATCATAAAATTAATTCTAAATAATTATAAATTATTCTAGGCATGAATTTAATCAAACAAGATCATAATTATTTAAATACATACTCACATTATATCATATCATAATTCATGCATTTAATTAAATAAAATTCCATAATGTAGGCACATTGTACATAAAACTAACAATTATGCATATATTTCATAAAATAAAATTCCTAAAGCATAATTTAATTAAATCTAAGCATGCTACTATTATTATTATATTAAGAACATAATATAAATCATGACATAATAAAAGAAAAGCACACCTTAGAGAGGAAAAGAGCTGTTGCCGTGAGTGAGAGAGAGTGTGATGATTTTGGTGTGAATTTTTGGGAATGCTCTCTAGGGTATTTATAGGTACAATTTTGGGGTCTTAAGTGCAATTTACTATAGTTTAGGATAATGACTAAGAGTGTAGGGTAGCTAGTGTATAATTATAGGTTACTTAGTTGGTATGCTAGGTGTATTGTGTTGTAGGAGCTTATGTATACATACATTATCTAGTAATTATTTCATAATAAAATAAATCTGAAATAGGGTGAAAATGATAATAAAATCATAGAAAAATCTCTAGATTTTAGTTTGAAATGAGAAAAATTGTAAAAGAAAGAGAATCGAAAGAGCTTTCCGATTATTATAAACACTTAACGTTGAAACGTCTACATTTAAAGTAATAAGCGTTTGAAATTTTGAAAAATCTGAGAAAATACATAAAACGGAGCTAGGATGAGAATTAATTTCTGAGAAAGTATTCATGATTCTTAAAATAATTTAAGGATTATTTTGAGTATAATATTGGATACCAACTGTTGTACGGTTTGAAAGTTAGTTTTTACGGCGGGAATAGTACTTTAGGAATAATAGGAAAAATTTATAAAACGAGCTAGGGTTTGAAATAGGGTTTGGAAAAGGCCTTAAAATTCATAAAATAATCCAAGGATCACTTTGGTTATAGTATTGGATAGGAAAAACGTTGAAATTCGAAAATCTCTCAATTAGGGCTAAAGTAGGGCTTTTGGCCGGTTTTGGTTACTACGGGAGCTACAATGGGAATTAGGGTTTGGGAATGATATCATAGTTCATAAAATTTTGTAAGGATTCATTTGAAATGAATAATGGATAGGTAAAAGTGTCCCAAAAATTTTCTACATCTAGGGATGAATAGTAATTAGGGACCTAATGGAAATTTTTGACAAATAATTTTCATAGCATATCTCAGGATAATAAAAGCTAGGATATGAGTCCGGAAAATGTGGGATCTATCTTCCTAAAGCTTTAAGAGGAATATGTGAAGCTTTAGGTTCGGTGAATGAATAGTGATAGGTGTTTCGTAATAAGATACATATCAAATTTAAACCATAAAGTCATATGATTCACATAAATGAAATGCATGATGGATTGAGGCTATAAACGCTTTTCTCTTAACCCTCTACTTACCCATGTCATCCTGATCTTGAAATCCGGGCTGTTACACCGTGCATGAGAGTGCAATGAATTCAATCAAGAATCACAAATTAAAGCACATAGTCACATAAGAAATGCATAAGAAACACATTGATAAATAGTTCCTAAAGCCGTACAACTTAGACTGACTCGACATGATACGAGAGCCCGGGTTTTGCAACCCTAAGCTCTGATACCACTTAAGGATGTAGGGCCCGAGCGCGAGATGCCACATCCCCCGCACCAAGACCTAACCCGTATATGAAATGGAAAGTCCGTACAAGTGCCAAATCAACACGAACGCAGACACAACTCACTCGCTATGCTAGGCGGGAGCTAACCATTAAACCATAGAGTAACAAGAGAGAAAAGAAATCAGAGTAAAACATTAAAGCGGAAGCATTTCATAACCGGTAACATATGCAATGAGCTTTCAAGCTTCAAATACTAAAATATTTATACAAATATCCAAGTATTCATGGCCCTCACGGCCTAACATAATCAAAAGGCGCCCAAAGCATTCACGAACATAATATAATATAAATATGAGTGTAAGTGCGGTAAAAGAATGCTAGACACCAACACAAGACCCACACAACTCGGGTTCCCTCCTAGCACACCCCAAAACCTGTAAGAGGAAACTGAAAACAAGGCGGGTTCAGTCTAAAGGAGACTTATAAATATCATGGAATTCAAACACATACGTGCAAGCCATAATCCCGTATGAACTTTTTATAACAATTCCCAAGCGGGTAAAATCAAGAAAAACATCAAACGGGATTAGAACATCATATTCATTCATTAGGTTATTCATGA
The DNA here is from genome assembly GCA_037501455.1 of Lantana camara. NCBI lineage: Eukaryota > Viridiplantae > Streptophyta > Magnoliopsida > Lamiales > Verbenaceae > Lantana > Lantana camara. Next base: position 88,658,640 of record CM074859.1, on the reverse strand, counting down.
GCCTGGCCAGAGGCTAAGTCTCTAACCTTCAGCTTGTATAATCATTAAAAGTGTTCATTAGGTTATCACACACATAATCTTTCGTGCACATTCTGCAACGCCCGACTCTTAAGTCATGCGGGTAGGACGTATGTGATAAGTATTGGCGCATTTAATTTATTTTAATTATGTATCTATTTTTTTATTTTTAATATTAATTGAAATTCTTTGAATATATGAATTATTTGAATGATCTTTTATATGAATTTCTTTGATCGTTATGCCCTTATTTGATATGATTGCGTGCCGTTCTTATATGATTTGATTTTCGATTTTTGTGTAAATTTGATAGGTTGGAGATTTATATGTTATGAACATATCTATATGCTTATTTCATGTTTTCGGACTCGTTTGTTATGTTTTTGAATTTTATTTCGGGAACGGGACCAAGTCGGGAGCTAAAGGGCGTTTAGCGCACCTCTGGTGCCGGGCGGCATATCTTGAGCTTGGGAACTCGAATTCAAGTTTCATGAACTCTATTGGACTTGTATCGACGATCTAGGTTCAATAAACCAAGACCCTTATTTTTGTAAACTCGTTTGAACCCCCCAAAATTTAACCGAAACATGTAACATCCGCCTAAATGACCACCTCCCACCATTTAAACCAAAACTTAAACCATGGTTAACCAAATTGAGCAAGGTTTGGACCCACATGACCCACATTTAACCCTTAATCAGCTAACATACCTCTCATCCCATTTCATACGTCAAAATTAAGGCAAAGCAGCCACAAATCGAGACCCTTGTGAGAAGAAAAAGAATACTATTCACTTTCTTCCTTTTTGAGCTCAATACCTCACCAAATCACTCCAAATTCGAAAGGTATATTTATGATTGTGTTATCCATCCTATTTTCTTTAATTTGACATCTTAATTGCTGAATTCCGTGGAGAAATGAGCATGTTTTGATGAAATGGATGAATAGTAAGGTTTAAGAGCTATTGATGAATTTTGGGTGATCTCTTGTGAATTCTTTGGATTTTATGCAACCTAAGGGAGCCTAAGACATGTATGAGTATTGATTTAAACTGATTTTATAAGATGGTTAATGGATTTTTGAGCTAGCTTGGGTGTTCTTGAAGTTTTGACACGAAGAAATATGGTGATTTATGTCTTGCTCATTCCTTCACTTCTTTCATGATCTTTGGCCCAGAATTTGGCATGCAATGACTGATAATATGTTTCCTTAACTTAAATTGTTGTTTCCCTTTGATGTTTACATGATTTGGCATGAGTTTTGGGGCTGTTTTTGCCATTTTCCCCTGCTGCCTCGAGGAGTCGTGGCCGTTATCGCGTTTAGTACTTTTCCGGTCGCGGCCGTGCTTCCAAATCAGCCATGTTTCGATTTATAAAGTGCCATGTCACAACCATGACCATTTTTAGGTCATTTTGGGTCGAGGCCGTGACCATTTCTCAGCCAACTTTTGACTTTTAGTTTCTCGCTTGTGTACTACAGGTGTTTTTGTCCTTTCGTTTGATATTTGCTCGTCGTTACCTACCCAAACGACCTCCGATTGACCTGAATTTTTAGACATAGAAACCTTTTGAAGTATAGAACACTATCCAATTAGAATCAACTTAAAATTCGTCCTGGTTTATGAGATATAATCGATCCATTTTGGTGTCTCCACTTCACCGAAAATCTGCCTTCATCAAACTTCAAACCTTTGACATTTTCACATCGTTTTGAAACAAAATTCAAGCTAGATATCCTCGGAAAGCCCTGTTTGTCTAGTTTCATATCCACTAAACAAAACCTAATTCCAAATTCTACAAATCAAGATATGTTCAAATTTCTACAGCTCGCGCATTTCCAGAAACTGTAAGCTTTTACCGAAATCCACTTCTTCGCGTTCCTTTCACTCCCTTGACGTCCGTATGTGTTTCAATTGATCTATTTTGATTCTAAAATGTGTCTATAATATTAATGGCTTATTGAATGACATGCGATGATATTTCTATAACTTTTATGGTTTTAATTACGGGGTGTAGACATGATTTTGTGTATGAATGGGTAAATGCTACAATGTGATCTTCCTTGCAACCCTTGCCTTTTCTATGTGTTTAATGGATTCTTTCACTTCTAAGTGAATCATATGCATTCCTAACATGAATTACAACATGTATTGAATGAACGATTGGTATTTGAATGAAAGAATGGTAACGAAAGAACACGATCTACTCGTATAACGAATGATTGAATGGGTTACATGACTAAGTGGCATTAATTATATACATGAATCTTTGAATAACACATTTTTATAACTTGTACATGTCATATCATATTCATTGCATTGTCATGCGTCATACATGGTTCATTTGGAGTCTTGAGTCTCACGAGTTCATTATATTGTCTTTTGTACAGTTTTCTCCAGGGCGGAGACGTGCCGGGTTCATAGGTTACTCTAAGTCTTTATTCCTTCTTGGTAGTGTTCGGTAAGGTGTAACAGGTGGGCTTCTCTTCTATTAGCTATGATGACCCGATATATCCCTTATGTGAAAGATTTAAGCCAAATTATTATATATATATATATATCTCGAGTCTTTCTAGAGTAAATTATTTCCAATGTAAAGCCCCTCTTTTATGTATCCTTACCTTATGATTGTTGGCGTGGACATGATTATGCACATACGGGTCCAAGGGCTTAGTGAAAGTGGCTATCCGGGGAGGCAAGGGCCGACGGTGATCCCTTGTACTAGTCCCCAACTTATGTACGGTGATACCGACCCTCGCTAGGAGATTAGCGAGAAATGGGAGCTGAGTGCCATTGGGGAATTCATATAACCCCCTTTGGTCAACGAATGAGATGGTCGGGTCTTGCTAAACCTTCCACCACCCAAAGGAAAAAGGTGAAAGTGTTTATGATTTAGTATGATAATGATTATGACCGATTATGTATGAATGTGTATGATCGCTAATGTAAAGATTGAAATGATATGCACACACGAGGAGTAGGTTGGAGATATTCGCCCACCCGCCAGGGCTTACGTAATGACCGCATGATTGTAATGAATGAATGAACTTATTGGTTGTAATCCCGGGCGTTGTTTATCTTTGTTTTCACCCACTTGGGAAATATTTCAAAACATCGCATGGAATTATAGCTTGCATGTGTGTGTGTTTAAATTCTGAATTATTATTATGATATGCCCTGTCTTATACCCACAAGTTTCCTATAGACTGAACCCGACTTTGTTTAAGTTCTTTTGTAGGTTTTGGAGCGCTAGGCGGGATTTTGAGTCTGTCGAGTCCTGTGGTTAAGTCGGAGTCATTGTACACGCATTTTGTAATTTGAATAAGTTATCTTGAAAGATGTAACATGTTATGATTATGATACTTTGATTCGGGACAGGCTTCTAGGGATAGATTGAACCCGTGACTTATGTTTTATGATTTATGATTTATGTTTGAAATTTCGGGACTAGGTATCTATGTTAGTTGAACCCGTCACATGCCGCTTATATTGTGATTGACCTTATGTTATGCTTCCGCATGTGTATTCATATCTTGGGTTGATTTGCCTACTTAGTTCCTAGGGTTAGCTCCCGCCTAGCATAGCGAGTGAGTGAGTCCACGTTCGCCGTGACTTAGCACGTGTATAGACCTACCATTTCATATGTGGGTCGGGTGTCTGTGCGGGGGATGTGGTGCCTTCCGTTTGGGGCACTACATCCTTAGGTGGTATCAGAGCCCTGTTGCAAAACCGGGGTTCTAGCGTCCTGTCGTGTCAAGTCTAGGTCGTATGGCATAGGAACAACTTGTCAACATGTGCACCGCATTGATCATGAGCATTATTATTGCAATTTGATGTGGAAATACATTGTTAAAAGTTCTTAACTTAAATTTTGTTGCCTTATGTGTTGCATTTTACGTCAAATACGTGCTCTTGGTGCTAATTATATGTCATATGCACTTACTAACTGGCATGCATTTATATTTGAGATGAATTGTGATTGTAGGATATTCTTACAACATCAAACCACGACCAATTCTCACGATCGCAACAACTCGTCACAAGCTCTTTTTTTTTAGGTGTGGATGATTTAAATAAAACTCTGGGGATTTAGAGGAATTCGGGCAATTGGTGGTTCTTACGACAAAGTTATAAGATGGGAGTTCAAGATAGAGATGGGAACTAAACCATGGGTGAAGACTTGGCATGGATAAGGAATCGAGCCCATCAAGACAATGAAGTGATTAAAGAATTGTGGAGAAGTAAAGATAGAAACCACAAAGGAGCATGTCAGTTCTCGGTAATGCTTTGAAGACCAACCATTATGTTGCAGAATCTATGCCTTGCTCTTGTGGGGTTTCTATTACTAGTAGCTTTATTCAGGTTGAAGGCCGTGTTTTGCCAACTCCTAAGCTTAAAGTCAAGGAAGAAGATCTTTTCGCTAGGATGGAAGGTAGGAATCAAATTAGGAATAAGTTAAAGAAAGTTAATCAACACGGTGAATAAAATCTATGGGAGATAAAGATGCTAGGAGTTCCATCTTCGATCGAACTAGAGTTATTTTCCAAATCCAAGCTAAATTGTCGGATTGTGAGGCCGAATTAAGAGATATGGAAACGATAAAGAAAGGCAAATAGCTTTTGGAGGAAATTGTGTGATCAAGTGTAACTAATTGGAGAATGGGTCCTTTAACCAATTTGAACTCGCGAGAGTAATTGAAAGAACTTCGATGAAGGTGACAATAATGGTAAAGATGCGGACGATATTTGGAGGCCGATACTTGGAAAGAAGTCAAAATATCAATCCCATGGACGTAGAAGAATTTGGGTTCCAGAAATCAGAATTGCGAACCATGGAGACATACAAGTTGATACAAGAAAACTTTGAAGATTTTGAAGATCGTGGTAAAACAAGAAATGAACGTAATTCGAGGTAAGTCGTACTTAGAGAAATGAAGAACAAGTTGTTAAGCTAAAGCTTACCACTACGGTGACTGGTGTAATACATTCATGGCACGTGCATCATACGTCGCTTTAAATTATTTAAATTCCCTTATTTATATGCGCATTTCTAATTGACATAATTACTCCAATGTGTTGCATATTTAATTGTTTGTAATTGTACCACGTGCGTTGGCATCTTAACCCGACATGCATTTTAGTGTTTACTTGATAGGAAGTTCTTTCACCTCACATATCAAGTGTCATTCTAACCGAGCCACATTCTAATCAAGATAAAGAAGTTGAGAATCTCTTATGCCATGAAAGATAGAACAAGGTCAAGGAATTGAGAATAGAACTTTTAAGGGGAAGAGCTCGATTGGGAAATAAATTGAAATCACGGTTGTGCTCGAATAGGCCACTCTTAGAAGGAACGGTGGAAATGTAAGAGTTAACAAGTAACGGGAATTATACAAAAGTGGTAAGAGATGAAATGGGAGATCTAGAACTCGATGCAATTTCAAAACCGATGTGGATGAAGCTTTGAGAATAGTATTAGAAGAAATAGGTACTTCGAAACATGAGGATATGGGTTCAAGGAACGCTTGGGAATTGAAACGATAGGATTAGGTACAGGATGATCGAGGGTAAATTGGGTTGAAGATCGCTAAGGGGTATTCATAGTACGGGATTTGGATTTTTGAAGATGATGGAATTATGAGGGAGCTTCCGGGAACTCCTAAATTAGCGTTGGCAAAAGGAAACCGGATCAAGCTATCAGATAATAGGATGGTGTTAATAAAGGTTCATTCAATTATATATTACAGGCATCCGGCCTACACAGAACAAAGCAAATATTATTAAGTCATCAGTCATTTTTCCATGATAACTTAGGAGAAAATTTGAGATGAGACAAATCAAAAAGGGGTGATCATTGAAGGACTTGGATCAAACTTCAAGAATCATTAAGAATGTTTCATCTTCAATTAGGGAATTAAATGGGCGAAAATCGAATACACCCCTAAAGGCTTTAAGAGGATGAAGGGATAACCTAAGAAGAAGATGGGAAAGGATTGTGTTGAGATAGACCATAATGATGAATATCTTAAGATCGGGATTCAACTTTCAAAAGTTGACGAGAGTAGCTGCCTTCGAGAATATGGTAGATTTTGATGTGAGTAAAGATAGTGGATTTAGATCTGACACCTGGATGAATGTTCTAAAGGTATACGGGAAGGTTGAAGCCCGGTTGCTTAAGAGAGTCGGTCTTGCTGTAAGAAGTTTATAGGTGAATAATGAGGGATCGAAGAGGGATAGATGCAGTAAAAGTCAGTATGGAATCAAGAATAGAATCATTAGAGGGTATATCATCTTGTCATTGGGCACACTAAGGATATTGGAGATAAGTCAACAACCAAGCCAGCTTTTGGGCCAGACCATGTCTTGGGTAGACAAACCACCAACTTTAAAACTCTCGACTATGGTGACCGGTATATAAAACATTCATGGCATATGCATACACGTAATATAAATTTAAATAATTTCTTGATGCTATATGCCTTACAAATTAACTATATTCGTTGTTCCCTGTTAAGGTTATAATTGATGTAGTTGATGTTTATTACCTGCCTCTGTGTGACCTACGTGATTATTAATTGTTGTACTCATGTTCTGATATCTCTTTCTTGGTGTTTTACTCTCTGATGTAACTGCAATTTTGTCCTTTGGCCTTTTTGCATTGTTGTTCGAGAGACGGGGTTCTCTCTTTTTGCTGCTTTCGAGAGACAGGGTTCTCTCATTGTTATTCGAGAGATGGGGTTCTCTCTCTTTGCTGCTTTCGAGAGACAGGGTTCTCTCATTGTTGTTCGAGAGACGGGGTTCTCTCCTTGTTGCTTGTGAGGGATGGGGTTCTCTCATTATTTGTTTTCGGGAGGACAATGAATCCAAGGAAGGATTCTTTTAAGGGGGAGAGGTTGTAACGCCTCGACTTTTCAGTCGTGCGGGTAGTGATGAGGCCAAATTACGCTCGAATCAGCACCGCACACGTGTCACCATCTAAGTCGCTTTCCAATCGTTAGGAAACCCCTAAGTTTGGACGCTCGCCTTACTGGGCTCGTGGAATAAGCCCAGCCCATTCACCGCTCAAAGCTTGCACACAGCCCAAGCCACAAGAGTGGGATTTATTCGCCAATCCCACTTGACGCTCGTCCTGCGGACCCACGGGACGCTCTCCTTCGGAGCCCATCTCTTTCGCGCCAGTGATGCCCGTTGTACTGACGCTCGCCGGCATATGCGCTCAACGCCGCCCTCGCTTGGCGCACGAGTTATCTAGCGCTTACGAGACGTCAGCTTGAGGAACCCCATCCGAGCGTCCCCGGCGCTCGAACCGGGAATCAAAGACTCCGCTCTAAGGTTAACTCCCACCGTGGTGAAGGGTTCCCTTCGAGGGCACACCAGGCCACATGGAAGACCGTTCTAAGCGATTCTACGCTCGCCTGCGGTACTGTAACTACCTCTGACAGAATGGTAGTGTGCACCACTCCTGACACGCCCCAAACTTTTCAGGGCAGTCACTTTCATACCATCACATAGCGCCACGTGTCTAGGGCAACACAGGGTTTGGGACCACTTGGTCACTATTACCGAAACACCCCGGGCCTGAACGTATAAATAAGGGAAATCAGCTCTTTCTTCCCTAAGTCATCTTCTTCCACAAGAATACTCTGCACCAACTGGGCATTTTCCTCTGCACTCCTTTCTTCTCCAGACATTGCATTTCACCATTTTCACTACATCCATACTGCATTTTCGGGTTCTATCCTAGCTGGAAGAACCCATGTTACAAAGGAAACCCAGTCCCTCAGGCTCAAAGGCCTGTGATGGTCTTCCCACCAAAAAAATCTTAAAGTGTTGGTGATTTATTAGGATTCTCGTTCCTGTACCATCATTTTTGGCACCGTCTGTGGGAAACCATCATCATCATCTCTAGATCTTCATCTATTTCTTCCTCTTTGAGCTATTGAGGAGTAACACCAGTAGCACTAATCTTGGTGATTGCTACAAGATCAGGTCTGGTTGACAACAGGGGCGTTCTTCCCCCAGTTAATGAAGACAACCCCGACGGCTGAGCCAACGCCGCCACTACACAAACTGGCAATACTCCTGTTGGTGGGAGTACTGCTCCAGTCACAAATGGAGGAAAAGGGAAAGAAACTGTGCTTGGATCTCACCCGGAAGGAGGAAACGGAGTAGGAGAATCTGGTTCTGCGCTTCCACCGACCACGCTCGTTCCCGCTACCGCTGTCACCAACCCGACGGCCTACCCCATGGCTATGCCGCCGCCAGGGTACCCATGGTGATGCAACCAGGAGTGATGCCGGGAATGATGCCGGGGATGGTGCCCATGGTACAGCCATACCAGGTGGGCAATTTGCAGCTTCCAATCTCCCTGCCCAGAGAGATTCAAGGGGTGGAAATGCCCCAAATGACATCGCAGCAACTCCAGGCGTTATACGCTCAATGTGAAGTCCAGGCTGCACAAAATGCCTGGAACCATTTTACCGCCATCTATTTCCCTTCGAGGGCAGGTGCTCAGGTGGCTCCACCAATGGGGGCATGGAAGACTCACCCCTTGGCGGTGGCTTAGAACGTGTTGAGGGCCCAGCTACCTCCACCACCTCAGCACAAGGAAAAGATGCACCCCCGAGGGCTGATCAAGAGGTGTGCCCAGTGGAGAAGGAGAAAGCCCCTTCCGTGAGTGGCGATGTTGAAGAAGAGGTCTAATCCAGGGCCACTAGGAGGACCGGCAGGAGGGATGGAGGCAACCCTCAACTGGCTGTCGTACAAGACCAGCTGAATGGGCACCAAAACATGGTGGTACAGCTCTCTCGAGCACGGTCTCAAGTCCCCCATGCTGGGGACGAGAGGTCCAGGGCCAGAGACACTCGTAACCCATGCAACTTGGTCCCTCACCACTGGAGGGAGGAAGATTACGAGGAATATGATGATGAGGGCAGGAACCATAGGCCTTTGATAGGCGGTTCGCCCCTCGTTGATGAGATATTGATGGCCCGAGCGGGGAAGGGGGAAAAACTTTGAGCGTCCTTTATGTAGTGGTCGAAGTAGATCTCCCATACAACATCATTATCGGGCGTCCAGCCCTCGTTGACTTCAAGGCGGTTATTTCCACCTATCACTAGAAAGTTAAGTTCCCCACCCTCGAAGGAACTGGAGAAGTGCTGTACAATGTTAAGGTGGCCTGGGAGTGTTATATCCTGTCCTTGAGAAGTCACAAGCCAAAGCAAGCAGTCCAAGCGGGGTCCACCAAGAAATCTGTGGATTTCACCAAGTTAGATGAAGATGGCCACAAGCGTAAGAGGGCCAAACTCCACAGGAAAAAGAATAAAAAGAAGGCAGCAGACGGGTCCAAAGACAACGGAGCTGGTCCACTTGGACCAGTTGAGGGATCCTCCTCGGAAGGCGAGGGTCATGAGCCCTCGGAAGAAACCAGTGATAGGATCACAGGAAAGAAGCGAGCGTTCGAAGCTCCTCGGCCTGAAGATCGCATCAAACCCACTGACAAATTCCTGACTATCGAATTGGAGCCAGGAAATCCAGATAAGGCCACACAGATAGACTCCAACCTCGACGATCCCTCACAAATTATGATGATCGAGTTTCTACGAGAGAATGTGGACGTCTTTGCCAGAAAAGCCTCTGATCTAACTAGCATAGATCCGAGTGTCATAGTTCACAGGCTCAACGTGGATCCAGCTTTCAAACCAATCAAGCAGAAGAAAAAGGGACGTTCAGGGTTTCATGAGATAAGTTATTGAGGAAGAAGTCAATAAACTCCTTGAGGCACAGTATATTGAGGAGATCCTATACCCTGAGTGGCTCCGCAACGTGGACCTTGTGCCTAAGAGCGCGAACAAATGGCGAATGTGCAATGATTTCACTTATCTCAACACAGCTTGCCCGAAGGATCCCTACCCTCTGCCAAGGATTGATCAGTTAGTGGATTCAACGTCCGGTTGTGAGCTTATGAGTATGATGGATGCCTTCCAGGGTTATTACCAGATCTTCATGGTGCCGGAGGATCGCCCCAAGATATCCTTTGTGGTCCACATTAGAATTTACTGTTTTATAGTCATGCCATTTGGGCTCAAGAATGCAGGAGCCACTTATCAACGCCTCGTCAAAAGGATGTTTGAGCGCGAAATCGGAAAGTCCATGGAGGTTTACGTGGATGACATGATCGTCAAGAGCGAACGCCAACAATCCCACTTGGACGATCTCAAACGGGCCTTTACGGTATGAAACTAAACCCCTCAAAGTGCACATTTGGAGTTCGAGGGGGGAAATTTTTGGGGCACGTGGTCAGTCAAAGGGGTATTGAGGCCAACCCAGAGAAAATCAAGGCGATCATGGACATTCCTTTCCCTCAAAATATTAGAGAAGTCCAAGTACTGGTGGGCAAAATCATCTCACTGAACAGGTTCATTTCCCATTCGGTGGACAGAAACTTGCCTTTCTTTAAAATTCTGTGTAACGCTGGCAACTATACCTGGACCGGGGAATGTGAGAAGGCATTACAAGACATGAAGAAGTACCTCTCACGTGCGCCCTTGTTAACGAAGCCGGTCCCCGGAGAGAATCTATTTGTTTATCTCTCTGTTTCTTCAGAAGCTACGAGCACCGTCCTTGTTGCTGTTCGTGAGCGTAAACATTTGCCAGTATATTATTTGAGCAAAACTCTGCAAGGGGTAGAAAAGAGATACATGGAGATAGAAAAGTTCGCTTTCGCCCTCGTCAACATCTCCAGGAGGTTGAGGCCTTATTTTCAAGCTCATTCCATCACTGTGCTTACGGATCAGCAGCTCAAGCAAGTACTTTCGAAACCAGACGTCTCAGGTAGACTAATCAAGTGGTCCATAGAGCTCAACCAATTTGATATCCACTTCGAGCCTAGGACTACCATCCAGGCCCAAGCAGTGGCGGATCTCTTGGTTGAGAGATTATGTTTGGAACCTATACCCTCGCCATATGACGGTCTTTGGCTTTTACACACTGATAGTTCCTCGACCTCCCAAGGGAGGGCGGGAGCTGGGGTGACCCTCAGAGACCCTCGAGGAATTGAAATTGACTATGCGATCAAACTAGCTTTCCAAGTCACCAACAATGAAGCTGAGTATGAGGCCCGCATCCAAGGACTCAGAATCGCCCTTCAGAATGGAGCCTCTCGGGTCACTGTTTACGTTGACTCTCAACTAATTGCTAGTCAGGTTGATGGCACTTATGAGGCTCGAGAAACCACCATGGTGAAATATCTACCGAAGGCTAAGGAAGTAATCGCCAAGTTTAAGGAGTTTCACCAATTGCAAGTCCCACGAGCGGAAAACGAGCGAGCGTTCTGTCATGTTCCTTAGAACTGAGAAACCGTTGATATGCAAGGGAAAACCTTTGAGTCAAGTGAACATTATCAACCCATCCGAGTCGTGTTGGCTTGATGATATCATCAAATTCCTACAGAATGGAACTTATCAGGGTGACAAAGTGGAAGCACGGAAAGTAAGGGGTAAAGCCTCTCGTTTGTCCCTCGATAATGAGGGTAGGCTCTTCAAGCGGTCTTTCCAAAGCCCTCCGATGAGGTGCCTAAGATCCTCGCAAGTTAGCGAAGTATTGGAACTTGTGCACAATGGAAGCTGTGGGAATCATTCTAGCGGTCGGATTTTGGCTAAAAAGGTGTTAAGGAGTGGGTTCTATTGGCCCTCAGTGTTACAGGATGCCATCAACTTCTTCAAGAAATGCCCTAAGTGCCAATTCCATTCGAACGTTCCTCAACTGCCCACAGCTCAAATGATCCCCATTGATGTTTCGTGGCCCTTCAACCAATGGAGCATTGACATAGTAGGGCCCCTCCCCATGGCGGTCGGACAGAAGAAATTTGTGATCCTCACGGTGTATTACTTCACCAAGTGGGCCGAAGCTCAAGCGGTCGCGGAAGAACGAAAAGTAAGGGGTAAAGCCTCTCATTTCTCCCTCGATAATGAGGGTAGGCTCTTCAAGCGGTCTTTCCAAGGCCCTCCGATGAGGTGCCTAAGACCCTCGCAAGCGAGCGAAGTAGTGGAACTTGTGAACAATGGAAGCTGTGGGAATCATTCTAGCGGTCGGATTTTGGCTAAAAAGGTGTTAAGGAGTGGGTTCTATTGGCCCTCAGTGTTACAGGATGCCATCAACTTCTCCAAGAAATGCCCTAAGTGCCAATTCCATTCGAACGTTCCTCAACTGCCCGCAGCTCAAATGATCCCCATTGATGTTTCGTGGCCCTTCAACTAATGGGGCATTGACATAGTAGGGCCCTTCCCCATGGCGGTCAGATAGAAGGAATTTGTGATCCTCACGGCGCATTACTTCACCAAGCGGGCCGAAGCTCAAGCGGTCGCGAAGATAACATTCAAAGTAGTGAGAGACTTCATCTGGAAAAATATCATCTGCAGATACGGTATCCCGAGGGTACTGATATCAGACAATGGATCTCGTTCATCGCTGCTGACACTCGGGGAATGGTGTTATGAATTAGGCATTGAGCAACGCTTCACTTCCGTGGGCCACCCTCAGGCCAACGGACAAGCGGAAGTTACCAATAGGACTATACTCCAGCATCTCAAATTGATGCTCGAGAGCAAAAAGGGCGAATGGGCTGAAGACCTCCAAGGAGCCCTCTAGGCATACCGCACTACCTCGCGAGCTGCCACGGGCAAGACCCCTATTCCCTCGTATATGACTTCGAGGCCATGATACCTATAGAGATCGCTCAAGGATCCGCAAGCGTTGCTTACTTCGAGCCTACCGCCAACGAGAGTAACCGGGCGCTCGAATTAGTCCTGCTGAACGAAAAGAGGGACACTGCTTGGGCTCGGATGCACAAATATAAAGCGCAGTAGCCTACCAGTACAATAAGCGTGTCAAAGATAGGACCTTCCAACTAGGAGACTTGGTTCTCAAAAAGGTTGAGGTATCTAAGCATGTAGGTAAATTAGATCCCAATTGGGAAGGCCCCTTCAAAGTCATCCAGGTACAAGCGAATAACACCTACCTACTAGAGACTTTGCAAGGCGAGTGTCTCCGCTGACCGTGGAACGCCTGCAACCTAAGACGACTCTATGTTTGAGGTAAATCTTGTAAATTCCCGCTCGGCGCACACTGTATCTTCTTTTGACGAGAATACAAAGTACATCAGTAAGTAATTTCATACATTGTTTGCCGTTTACTTAATTCAATTCGTAGTAAATCACACAATCGATTGCATCAAAGCTTACTCCGTGTTGAGGGTATTCCACGTCGAACGACTTAACATTTATTCTCGTGCGGATTACTCATAAATGAGCGTGACCCCTCTGTAAATCAATGCTGATGGTGTTTCGAGGGTGTCCCACACTTGGCAGCTTGAGCGTATGAGATTTTTGAGCCCTTCTCAAACGAACGGGTCACAATTGAGGGCTGCTACATGCTTAATTACACCAACTGGGTACCAAGTATCCTGGTTTACGCTTGTAAACCCTTCAAAGGTACTCATTACATTGAATATACGAACGCTCATTAAGGAAAAACATTTAGCTAATCCTAGCACTGATTTCTAAGTTCAAGTGTAACTCCGGCTACGCTCATTACATTGCAACACGGAGGTTAATTCTTAACCCAAGATAAACCCTTAGCAAATCCCCCTGTTGATTTCTAAGTTCCAGTTGGCGTTATCACAACGCTCAGTACTGCTCAAATTCTTAAATTGATTTTTACCAAAGTCAAACACGTAGAAAAACCCTTGATGGATTTCTAGGTTCAAGTTTAAGCCTTAAAGTAGGGTATGGCCAAGGTGACCATCATACGATACACCCTCGTGCCTATGTATTCGTATGTCACGAAATTCCAAGCAGAAGTCAACATTAAACACCCAAGGTGTAACAACACAACATGAAGGAAAATGGAATTTCATTAACATGAAAGAAAATTACAAGTACTGGAATAAATTACGTTAAAGATAAAAGTGGTTACAGATTCCAATTGAGCAGAGGGTCGGATTTAGTGGCTTCACTCTCAGGATCTGGAGGAGCAGTAGACAAGGGAACAGGAGCTAGAACTTCAGCGTAGGAGGCTTGAGCGTCGTTAGGACCGGTGCCATCTTGAGCGTCAATGGTGGTGCCTTCATCTTTAATTATTAAGGGCACAAGATCGATGGGGTTGGCCACCATATACTCGTTTTGGAGCATAATAACCAAATCGTTGTACTCTGGCTCTGTGAAGTCTTCAGTTGGGTCCCAAGTGGCAACCATTAGCTCAAAGTTTTCATCCAAATCCATCCTCAAACGCTCGTCCGTATGGGTGGATGGAGGCACTACGCCCAGTTTGATCAGTTGGCCCATAGACTTCCAGAAGAACAGGCGAGCGTTATCCAAGCAGTGCAAGTTAGCGGCGAAAGCGAACTCTTTGGAACGTACAAACTTGACAACCGCTTCCCAGGCGACCCTCGACTCCAGGCCCTCAACTTGCCCCAGCAAATCAGCGAGCTCTTTCCTTGTTGCCTCAAACTGCTCGTTACTCTCGGCCAAATGCCTGTTGAGCTCCTCATTGTCAGCCTTCAACTGATTGTGCTCCTCCTTCAGCTTTTTGTGGCGCTCGTCTAGCACCAAATAGGCATCCTCCTGGCTCTTCAGCGCCTTCTTGATGTGTTCATGATCAATCTTGAGCGCAGTAAGCTCCGCAGAGACATTGTTGTAGTTCTCTTGCAGCTGATCGGGATCAGAGACGCGCATCATCTTTTTGTACTTGTCTTATGCTCAGCATAGACCTTCGGTCGTTTCTGCAGGTTCTTCAGCCTAGGAATTACCTCCTAAAAGGCCAGCAAAAATGGGAGTTATTGTAAATTCAACTTGAGAGCGGAACCCGGATAACGTCCTGCTCGTTCAGTTTATCGTGGTCCCTGGAGAATTGTAGCTTACTCAGAAACCCCCGTAACCAAGTTACGGGTGGATGAGCTCTTCCTTAAGAGCACATGGCCATCTTTCCTGGGGCGCTTGTAATGAGCGTCGCCCTTCGCCATCTTCTCCATGCTGGCCCATTACAACCTCCTTCCTCTTTTCTGTAATGGGGATAGAATCCGGCAATCTCTTCCTTTTCCCTGAAAGCTCGGCCCATATTTCCTCGAAGATTTGGACCACAGAGCCCGAGCGATTACTACGGGATCCATGCGAGCCCGTTTGAGCTTGCCCCACGGCAGCAGCTGGAGGAGTGGCACCGTGAGCGTCTGAGAGCGTTAAATCCTCTATGTGGCCAACTCCTTGGCTATCCCCCCGACCACTTGTTCCTCGCCCGGACCCTCACTGGATTCCGCGCCTCCCTCGTGGAGCGTCAGGAGCCTGTTAGTTATGCGGTGGCTGCGGCTGCTGCTGCTGCTGCTGCTATTGGTTTGCTCTAGCTCTCTGAGAGCGCATCTTTGCCAGAATGCTTTCAGCGGTCGGTCCAGCCATGAGTATTTCTGCTTCTGCAAACAGAAGAAAGGAGAGCGTCAGAGGAATATTATCTGGATATTTGTTATGAAGATACAACAGTCTTGACAAGTTAGTGACACTACTCTAAGTGTTAGAAAAGTTAGTTCCTAGAATCTAACCATCACGGTCCATGATTTGAGCGGGAGGGTTGGTTATCATGTCTTGGATATTCGACAGCCTATAACGGAACAATATCCCCTCGTTCCTCATCAAGTCCTTGGCCTTAATTAGCTGCTTCTCATTTTTCATCACGAGGGCCAAGCTTTTCGCCCAATACTCGAAAAGCTTATCCCCTGATCTATGCTTAACTAAGGATCCTTCTCCATGAATGATCCACGCTCGAAACACCCCAACCCCCCCCCCCCCCCGGCCCCCGGCCGGGTGCCACCACGAAAAAGAATTTCTGTTTCTAATTCTCCCCGTACGAAGTCGAAGGCAAGTCTATCATCTTCAACCCAGATTTGGCTTGGGCGTAGTAAAAACCGTCACTGGGGGGCGAACGCGGGGAGCGGACCACCTGGATTAGGCTGTTGAAGTTGTCAAATAAGGGCTCGTGGCCCGTTGCCCTCATCAACATGACAAAGGCGTTCATCAATGCTATCCCGTTAGGAAACACCTGAGAGGGGCACATGCTCAGAGCGTTTAACAGGTCGGCGATAGGAGAGAGGATCGGAAATCTCAAACCCCCAGCCAGTATTGTGTCCCTGTAAACCGTCAACGCTCCCGGAGGCGGTCGGTTAGCTCTCTCCCACTCGAGAGGAAGGCGAGTTTTGTATACATTTTCCCAGTAAACAAAGGATTTCAACTCGGCCAGCTCCGCGAGCGTCAGGGTGCTTTCAATCTCATCTGGAGATTTATCTGTCTGGTGGGGATTATCTTTCCTCACTTTAGTGGCCAGCTCTTTCCCTGTCCTTTGATGTTTTCGGGGAGGCTCCGTGCCTCCTTGACGCCCGGAAGGCCCCGCTTCATTTTCAGGGGCCGCAATCGCCACCGCAACTTGGTGGTCTTGTGGCCTCACAATACTACTCAGTAGGGGAAGAGCCCTTTCCCTTTGCCTCTGCATTTCAAGCCCCAAATTCATCTCCTCAAAACTCTGATTTACACCGTGGGGATCACGTTCATTCATCCCTTGAACTGCAGCGTTCAGGTCCTCATCCCCAGTCTCTACAGGGTCCGTTGTTATCAGAACGGCAGTTGGAATTTCGTCATGAGGGGAAGAGCTTCTTACAGACATCTTGTCTATCTCCCTCAGCATGTCGTCGACAATGTTGCCCGCCATTGTTGTTCTTGTTTTAGAGAAGTTGGAGGTTATTTGCAGAAGAAGAATGGTAGGGAAGGGTGAAATTCTAGCATGGTAAAATCACGGGAAAGATCCTTTTACAGGAAACAATGCTCCAGTGCCACTTAAATCTAGGGTTAGTATCAGAGTTATAAGGATTTACCTAAGGTTGAAGGAGAAGTTGCCTGGAAAATTCGCCGAAAATCACTGGAACTTGCAGAGAGAGTGGCTGTTTTGCTTGAAAGGATGGAGGATTGTGTAAAGAGAATTAAGAGGCTGCAAAATCCCTATTTATAGGGAGGAAATACGCATTAATTAGGGTTTGGGATTCAAACCGTAATCATTTCCCGCCTTGTAAACTCCCCACTTTTGGTAACTGCCACACGTCTCCCAACATACACGCGCCCACATCGCCACTCCGCATTAAATGCAGATGAGACTTCATTTAATACGATGTCAGAAGGTGTCCGTTACTGAAGATGAAGAGTCATCTCCTTCCAACAACTCGACCCTCGGATACGCGAGGCCAGGGCTCAGTTCTCAAAATTCTACAGTACGCTCAAGCGTAGCTACAAAATTTGGGGGCAAATGATGAGGTCAAATTACGCTCGAATCAGTACCGCACACATGTCACCATCTAAGTCGCTTTCCAGTCCTCGGGAAACCCCTAAGTTTGGACGCTCGCCTTATTAGGCTCGTGGAATAAGCCCAGCCTATTCACTACTCAAAGCTTGCGTGCCTCGGTCCAAGCCACGAGCGTGGGATTTATTCGCCAATCCCACTTGATGCTCGTCCTGCGGACCCACTGGACACTCTCCTCCGGAGCCCATCTCGTCCGTGCCAGGGATGCCTGTTGTAGTGACGCTCGCCGGCATATACGCTCAACGTCGCCCTCGCTCGGCGCACGAGTTATCTAGCGCTCACGAGACGTCATCTTGAGGAACCCCATCCGAGCGTCCCCGGCGCTCGAACCGGGCATCAAAGACTCCGCTCTAAGGTTAACTCCCACCCTGGTGAAGGGTTCCCTTCGAGGGCATAGCCGGCCACATCGAATACCGTTCTGAGTGCTTCTACGCTCGCCTGCGGTACTGTAACTACCTATGACACAATGGTAGTGTGCACCACTCCTGACACGCCCCAAACTTTTCAGGGCAGTCACTTTCATACCATCACATAGCGCCACGTGTCTAGGGCAACACAGGGTTTGGGACCACTTGGTCACTATTACCGAAACACCCCTGCCCTCAACGTATAAATAAGGGAAATCAGCTCTTTCTTCCACAAGAATACTCTGCACCAACTGGGTATTTTCCTCTGCACTCCTTTCTTCTCCAGACATTGCATTTCACCATTTTCACTGCATCTATACTGCATTTTCTGGTGTTATCCTAGCTGGAAGAACCCACCTTACAAAGGAAACCCAGTCCCTGAGGCTTAAAGGCCTGTGACGGTATTCCCCTAAATAAATCTTAAACTGTTGGTGATTTATTAGGACTCTCATTCCTGTACCATCAGGTAGGACGAATGTGATAAGTATTGCCACATTTCATTTATTTTAATTACGTATCTATTTGTTTTATTTTTAATATTATTTGAAATTCCTTGAATATATGAATTATTTGAATTAACTTTTATATGAATTTCTTTGATCGTTATGCCCTTATTTGATATGATTGCGTGCCGTTCTTATATGATTTGATTTCTGATTTTTGTGTAAATTTGATAGGTTGGAGATTTAAGTGTTATGAACATTTCTATATGCCTGTTTCATGTTTTCGGACTCGTTTGTTATGCTTTTGAATTTTATTTCGGGAACGGGACCAAGTCGGGGGCTAAAGGGTATTTAGCACACTTCTGGTTCCGGGCGGCATATCTTGAGCTCGAAAACTCCGATTCGAGTTTCGTCAACTCCGTTGGACTCATATCACTGATCCGCGTTTAATAAACCAAACCTCTTATTTTTCTAAACTCGTTTAAACCCCCGAAATTTAACCAAAACTTGTAACATCCGCCTAAATGACCACCTCCCACCATTTTAACCATAACTTGAACCATGGTTAACCAAATTGAGCAAGGTTTGGCCCCACATTTAACCCTTAATCAGCTAACTTACTGTTATCCCATTTCATATATCAAAATTAAGGCAAAGCAGCCACAAACCTAGACCCTTGTGAGAAGAAAAAGAATACTATTCACTTTCTTCCTTTTTGAGCTCAATGCCTCACCAAATCACTCCAAATTCAAAAGGTATGTTTATGATTGTTTTATCCATCCTATGTTCTTTAATTTGACATCTTAATTGCTGAATTCCATGGAGAAATGAGCATGCTTTGATGAAATGGATGAATTGTAAGGGTTAAGGGCTATTGATGAATTTTGGGTGATCTCTTGTGAATTGTTTGGATTTTATGCAACCTAAGGGAGCTTAAGACATGTATGATTATTGATTTAAACTAATTTTATAAGATGGTTAAGGGATTTTTGAGCTAGCTTGGTTGTTCTTGAAGTTTTGGCATGAAGAAGTATGGTGATTTATGTCTTGGTCCTTCCTTGACTTCTTGCATGATCTTTGGCCTAGAATTTGGAAAGAAATGAGTGATAATATGTTGCCTTAACTTACCTTGTTGTGTCGCTTTGATGTTGGCATGATTTGGCATTAGTTTCGTTGAGTTTTGGGGCTGTTTTCACGTTTTTCCCCTGCTGCCGCGAGGAGTCGCGGCCGTGATCGCGTTTAGTGCTTTTCCGTTCACGGCCATGACCCCAAATCAGCCATGTTTCGACTTCCATAGTGCCAGGTCATGGCCGTGACCGTTTTCAGGTCATTTTGGGTCGAGGTAGCGACCATTTTTCAGCCAACTTTCGACTTTTAGTTCCTCGCTTGTGTACTGCAGGGGTTTTTCTCCTTTCGTTTGTTATTTTCTTGTGGTTACCTACCCAAAAGACCTCCGATTGACTTGAATTTTTAACCATAGAAACCTTTTGAAGTCTAGAATAATATCCAATTGGAATCACCTTAAAATTCATTCTGGTTTATGAGATATGATCGATCGATTTTTGTGTCGCCACTTCACCGAAAATCTTCCTTCATCCAACTTCAAACCTTCGCCATTTTCACGTCGTTTTGAAACAAAATTCAAGCTATATATCCTCGGAAAGCCCTGTTTGTCTAGTTTCATATCCAACAACCAAAACCTAATTCCAAATTCTACAACTCAAGATATGTTTAAGTTTCTACAGCTTGCGCATTTTCGGAAACTGTCAGCTTTTACCGAAATCCACTTCTTCGCGTTCCTTTCACTCCCTTGACGTTCGTATGTGTTTTAATTGATCTATTTTGCTTCTAAAATGTGTATGATATTAATGGCTTATTGAATGACAAGCTATGATATTTCTATGAATTTTGTGGTTTGAATTACGGGGTGTAAACATGACTTTTTGCCTGAATGTTTAAAAGCTACAACGTGATCTTCCTTGCAACCCTTGCCTTCTCTACGTGTTTAATGGATTCTTTTGACTTCTAAGTGACTCATATGCATTCCTAACATAAATTACAACATGTACTGAATGAACGATTGGTATTTGAATGAAAGAATGGTAACGAAAGAACACCATCTACTCGTGTAACGAATGATTGAATGGTTTACGTGACTAAGTGGCATTAATTATACACGTGAACCTTTGCATAACACATTGTGATAACTTGTACATGTCATATCATATTCATTGCATTTTCGTGCGTCATACATGGTTCATTTGGAGTCTTGAGTCTCACGAGTGCATTATATTGTTTTTTGTACAGTTTTCTCCAGGGCGGAGACGTGTCGGGTTCATAGGTTACTCCGAAGTCTTTATTTCTTCTTGGTATTGTTTGGTAAGTTGTAACAGGTGGGCTCCTCTTCTATTAGCTATGATAACCTGATATATCCCTTATGTTTAAGATTTGAGCCAAATTATTATATATATATATCGAGTCTTTTTAGAGTAAATTATTTTCAACGTAAAGCCCCTCTTTTATGTATCCCTATCTTATGATTGTTCGTGTGGACATGATTATGCACATACGGGCCCCGGGACTTAGTGCAAGTGGCTATCCGCAGAGGCAAGGGCCGACGATTATCCCTTGTACAAGTCCCAACTCATGTACGGTGATACCGGCCCTTGCTAGGAGATTAGCAAGGAATGGGAGCTGAGTGCCATTGGGGAATTCATGTAACCCCCATTGGTCAATGAATGAGGTGGTCGGGTCTTACTAACTCATCCAGCACCCGGAGGAAAAAGGTGTAAGTGTTTATTATTATGTATGATAATGATTATGACCGATTATGTATGAATGTGTATGATCGCTAATGTAAAGATTGAAATGATATGCACACACGAGGAGTAGGTTAGAGATATTAGCCCACCCGCCAGGGCTCACGTAATGACCGCATGATTGTAATGAATGAATGAACTTATTGGTTGTAATCCCGGGCGTTGTTTTTCGTTGTTTTCACCCACTTGGGAAATATTTTAAAACCTCGCACGGGATTATAGCTTGCATATGCGTGTTTAAATTCTGAGTTATTATTATGATATGCCCTATCTTATGCCCACCAGTCTCCTATAGACTGAACCCGGCTTTGTTTTAGTTCTTTTATAGGTTTGGAGTACTAGGCGGGATTTTGAGTCTGTCGAGTCCTGTGGTTAAGTCGGAGTCATTGTACACGTATTTTGTAATTTGAATAAGTTATCTTGAACGATGTAACATGTTGTGATTATGATACTTTGATTCGGGATAGGCTTCTAGGGATAGATTGAACCCGTGACTTATGTTTTATAATTTGTGATTTATGTTTGAAATTTCGGGACTAGGTATCTATGTTAGTTGAACCCGTCACATGCCGCTTATATTGTGATTGACCTTATATTCTGCTTCCGCATGTGCATTCATATTTTGGGTTGATTTGCCTACTTGGTTCCAAGAGTTAGCTCCCGCTTAACATAGCGAGTGAGTGAGCCCCCGTTCGCATGACTTGGCACGTGTATAGACCTACCATTTCATATGCGGGGTCGTGTCTCGGTGCGGGGGATGTGGTGCCTTCCATTTGAGGCGCTACACATTCAATTGATCATTCATAATCATTCATATATACCTTTTTCCTCCGGGTGGTCGACAGGTTTGCAAGGCCCGCCCGACCACCCAATCATTATGGCTAGTGGGGTACATGAACCCCCAAGAGCCAGGTGCCAATTCCTCGCTAATCTCCTAGTGAGGGCCGGTATCACCGTAGTTTTGGTGGAACTAGTATAGGGGATTCACCGTCAGTCCAAGCTGTTGGAAAACAGGAATCAGAAAGCAGTTTAAATTTAAAAATTTTCCAACAAAAGGATCGAAAACTCGCAATCATGAATCCAAATTCGTAAGTTAAAGAAACTTACTTTTCAATAATCTTTCTTGAAGCGTTTCAAGCCACCCAAGAACGCTCTTCTCGCGGCTTGATTCCCTCTCCTTGGTAAAGCTCGAATCTTTAAAAACTTCTAACTTGAAGCTCTCTAGAGATAGTCCACCAACTTGATTACAATCTAACTAGTAAGGATGCTAGTTCTCTAGTTAGTGTTTAGGCTTAACCTAGGGTTTATTTGATCTTGGAGAAAGGATGGTGTCCAACACATGAACCAAAAGAATTCAATCATTCTTAAGCGGAGCTCGAGTTCCCCTATATATAGAAAAGGGAGGGGCGGACGAACCTACTCCTATTGGACTAAGGATTTGGTCCCTCTCTCTTATTACTTGATCATCAAGTAATTCCAAACTTTGACTTTGAATTCTAATTCAAATCAACTTTTAAGAGAGCTAAAAATATCCAAACTCCTTTTGGATAATATTATACTTTACTTATTAATAAATAAATAACTTATTTATCTAATTAATTAATTCATAATTAATTAAATAGATTAATTTCTCCAAAGTAAGACTTTTATTTTAATTCAAAATTAAACCAAAGTCTATTAAATAATTAACACATTAATTATTTAACACATACAATATTTATATACACGTGTGAGACACGTGTCCCAAGGACACGTCACAAGGTTTTTTCCCTTAAGAAAAGCGTGTATTTCCAGTTTAGGAAGAGAGAAAGACGAATTCCACTAGAGAAACTGGAATTTCACTCTTGAATATGAATTCAACCAGAAAAACAGGGGCCTTTCGAAGAAAGGTATCACACGTGTGGAACCCTCTTGGCATGATCAACTCATTTAATCATTTTAAAGCCTCAACTCATCTAACCAAGTTGTTTTGTGTGACCCTTTAGGTTCTCAATTCAATTAGTAGTGACCCTAATTAATTAATTCACTAATTAATTAATCAGTCCACAGATTAAACAACCATAGTCTAGCAACAGGTGTTTAACCCCTAGCTGAGTTGCAATGTCTCGATTCGACATAACCTTTAAGTCATTGATTCATGTGAGATACAATCCTCCTACTTACTATCTCTCAACCAATATCTAGGGTAAGGGAATAATCAGAACCCTAATAATCTGGTCTTAAAGCTAAGTGCATTTCATATCCATTTGATCTCAATCCAAGAAAATCTTTTCTTGATGTCTTGATCTATTGCCTTGGCCAAGGACTCCATATGGTATATGAAAGACTTACACAATAAGAGATCACATTGCAAATGCAAGTGTAGGTCCTTTCCTGATTCTCATTCACTTTCATGAGTCGCTTGTGCAGCCGCAGCATAAGCCTTGAATCAGTTGTCTAAGGCGACATCCTTTAAAGCTTATACCTAAGACTACAGAGTTAACTCATAAAGTTACATGGAACCTCAAGTCTAAGGATCAATTAATCACATCAATGACTCGTGAGATATTTCCTAATCTGGAAGTTTCCATTTCCTGAATTAGAAACTTCCTTTCCCATTTAGGAATCTCCTCACACGGGGCACCTCAGTGAACTTACTTATGGAAGTAAGCACCCAAATGTATCATGCACGTATCAACTATACACTTTGCACCTCCACGAAACAAGGTGGTCCTTCTTAAGGGCGTGATCCCATAAGCAAGCCTTAGAGGAGTCAGGTTCACACTCCCACTGTCTGTAGGACTCATTGGCTTGGAGTATTTTACTAATCATGACTTATGTGATATAGGGCTCATTTCATGAACCATTCCACCTAAATGGTAGAGTCCTAAAGTCATCAGGATTAGGGGAGTTCTCATACATGCACAGCTAAAGTAAACGCATACCAAACAAGAGCATATAAAGAAGTGTTGCCTCAATTCGTTATTTTATCCAAAGATTGTCTGTGATTACAATAAGGAAAAGTACAAAGCGGATATACAATCGGCTTTCTAGGGCACTATTCCTAACACAAGCTTCCCCGGATAGCCACGTACACTAAGTCCCAGGGCCCCCATTCAGTGCATTCAATCAATTCGCCAAGACAGTAGTTAGGGATTCAACAAGAAAGGCTTTATGTTGGAAATCATTTACTCTAAAAAGACTCGATACATAATTATAATAAGTTGGCTCAAAATTTTAAACAAAAGGAATATATTGGGTCAATTTAGCTAATAGTAGAGAAACCCATCTTCTCAAGCAAAGGAAATGGCACAAGAGTCTCAAGGACCGCCCTCGTCTCCGACTGGACCTGAATATGTACAAAAGAAGTGAAGTGAGACTCAAAATGACCATATACGACGCACGACAATGCAATGAACATGATACAAGATGTATAAGAGATAAAATCATGTCATGCAGATGTTTATGTGCACAATTAATGCCCTAAAGACATATAATCACGTAATTCATTCAAGTACTTTCAACACATGAAGGTTTCACATTCATACGTTTCATAACTTCTATAATTCATATCAAATTGAGCTATAAACTTCACCTAGCCATCATAACACATAGATTAACAAGTATATCTTGCATATAAGTCATAAACGAGGTAAAGAAATAAACAAACAACTCACACACACACGAGGGTGGGGCTCCCTTAAAAAAAAACTAATGGTCGTTAGTCACACTCACACACACAAACACTAAACCCAATTAGGGGGGTCAAAGACTCGGGCAAGGGGGTTAACGGATGTTAACCCCCAAAGCACAAAAAAAAAAATTCAGCCCCTGTTTCACCCTAAAAGCTCAACCACACATATACAAAACCAAGCTAACACATTAAGGTAGGTTCAAGAATAAAAAGTTCATGCAATCCAAGTCATAAAGCTAAGGAAAATCGAACCACATTGTAACCCCCCAAACGGAGGATGCCACATCCCCCGCACTAAGACCCAGACCAAATCATGAAATGGAAAGTCCATGCCCGAATCCGAATCAAAACGAACGGGAGACCAACTCACACACGAGGCTAGGCGGATCTAACTCGATAGACTCAGATCGCGGAAGCAATTTAAACAATTATCATCAGATAGCGGAAGAAATTAAATCAATGTACAAAATGAGTGACGGGTTCAACTAGCATAGATACCTAGTCCCGAATATCAGCATACATAATAGGTGACGGGTTCAACTAGCATAGATATGTAGTCCTGAATCTCAAATCATCGCAACGTAATAAACCAACATACGTATCAGCAGAATAGCTAATTACATCCAAATGCTAGCATACTAGCCCCACACGGGTTTAAGTCTAAGTAGAGCATAAAACATAATCTCCGAAAGCGAAATAAGAATACATAACATAAATAGAGTATGTACAAATGCATCTTAACACCAACTAAACCGACAAATGTGACTCAGGAGACTCACTTCCGCCTAGCTCAAGCCAAAAGGAAACCTGCAAACTAAAAGATAAAATGAGGAGGGTCAGTCAACTGACTGAGTGAGGGGGCTAACGTACACCCACTATACATATATAAAGCACAACACATATCAGAAGGGTGGACTCATGAACCGGAGATAGGTGTTACATACCAAAGACATTTCCAAAAGTACCCAAAAGATAGATATATAAGTTTTAGAAAACATTTTAGAAACTCTATCTCGATTCACAATTCCCAGACAAAACAGAACACATGCTCGGTGAGTACAAGCTTCCAATCTTTACTTCTCAAAATAGATCAAAACATAAAATACAGAATCAAATCTAACAGTCACACCAATGATGGAGGAGATGTACCGTCCCCAAACTATCCAGAACAGACAAACCCTCAAGGGGTAGCGAACCCACAAGAGTCCTCCCCGGCTGTACACCGAAGGCTCAAGATATCACGCCTCCCCTATCTCCCTGAGTCGTGCGATGATATCTCAAATAGAGACTATACACAGGCCGAGCCCTGACGGCCCTATACCGTCCCAGGGATTCCTTACCCATAGCTCCTTGGATCCACAGACAGAACAGAACAGAACAGATACCATATATCATGGCTAACTCGCTACAGAACAGATCATAACATAACATAACTTTTCAAAACAGCTTACATATGCTTTGATATCTAATTTTCAAACGACAGAGTTGATTCACAAGGCCATGAACATATCATATCCAACACATACGTATTTATAATAAGATATACTCGCGTGCAAGGGTTGAAATCAGCATATTAAGGCCATAGGTCGCATAACTATACAAAATCCTAAACCTCACCTCGTGAAAGTAGAGTCTGAGAGTGTGAAGGACAAACACTCCTAAACCTCGGGCACACCACTGCCACCAAACTCCGAAACAGAACATACAGAAGCCTGGACTTAGACTCTATATAAACCAAACAAGACGCACGGCGTTGCTCAACATGGTCGTGGTTATGCATAAGTGTTCATGTTGTGCTTTGATAGGGTGTCGTGGTCATTCAAGGCATATCAATGCTCAACAAGGTCATATTTACAAGCAACCATCATGCAATTCCATATCCAAAGATGCAAGACCAATTTAGGAAGTCAATGTATTCACAAAATGCATATTAAATCATCCAATGTCACAAGGTTCAATTATAATATTATAATTAAGCATCAAGTTCATGTCGAGTTATAAAGTGCATAAGTAAGAGCAACTTGATCATATAAACATACAAAGTTGTTCTACGTAGATGGCATGCTTGATACAAATAAAGAGTGCATTTGATTCACTTAAGATCATACTTTACAACTTCACAACATGTTTGGTACACAAGCTCAAGTCACATTCATAGTTTCATAAATATTACACTTACATCCCCTAAGTCATTTATAAAAGTTTAGAATTATTACACATACATCTCCTAAGCATAATTGTTCATTTAAAGTGTTTATACAATTATTCAACTAGGAATTAATTACTTACAAGCATGACAATTATCAATTTATCTTAATTCATAATATACTATTTTTAAGTAGTAAGAGTAAATCAAGATATTACAATTCTAACTCCTATCGTGCATCAAGCCTCAAGTTGTTCAAGCATCCTTCATGTATCTCAATTTTATATTTGAAACACAATTTACAACAAACATAACATTGAGAACGTCTCAAATTCATATAGAGAAATCACAACATGTTCGTTCTTCTAAAATATCATTCAAGTTCGTTTAGTCACATAAAAGTTTAGTTTCTAAATATTACACTAACACCCCTTCGTACTTAACAAATA
The DNA here is from genome assembly GCA_037501455.1 of Lantana camara. Classification (NCBI taxonomy): domain Eukaryota; kingdom Viridiplantae; phylum Streptophyta; class Magnoliopsida; order Lamiales; family Verbenaceae; genus Lantana; species Lantana camara. The sequence continues at coordinate 88,631,300 of CM074859.1, read as the reverse complement.
GCGTATATTCATCACATCGGAATTCAAATTGTAAATCAAATATTCATGCATATCACAATTCATTCAATACATATTTTCGTATATGATTGAAATACATCTCGATCAACAAACCAACAATAAACAATTTATTTGCACTTAAAACAATTAATTCAAATAATTATAATTATGAAAAATAATTCGTAATAAATAAACCGAGTGTCCGATTGACGAACGAAAAGCGGTGTTGGACTCACCGCGTCGTGACCGACATTCTGTCCGAAATTCACCGGAGTGCCGCCACCGGATCCAACGGAAAGTCGCCGAGCCGCCACCCGGCCGCCGACGAAAGTCATCGGAAAAATCCCGAAAAATTACCCGAGAAGGTAGTTCTCGTGCTTGTTCCAAATCCTTGATCAATTTCTGAAAATTCCAAGCCACTCGTCCTAGATCTTGAATCCAAGAATACGAAAACCCCAAAAACTTCAAAATCAAATTACCTCCAATCCGGTGAACGAAAACGAAATCCTTAAAAGGCATCGCTTACCCATGATGAGCTCTTCGAAATCCCCAAGTTGTTCGCCGGAAAAAGTGGCCGGAAACCATCGAACGTGACTGCTACAGTCACTTACCGCCGCCGCCGGGTCTTCAGGCAGCCCGTCCGCCGCCACCTCCACTCCGATGGTCGCACCACCAGCCCAGAATTGATTCTTAGTGAGAAGACCTTCTGATCGGTACCTCATCCGCCCAAAACCGCCGCCGGAATCGCCGGGAACGGCCAACGAAGTTCGTCCAGATTCACCACCAGTGGCGTGATATTCGGGCCGCGCGTGTAGAGCCACCGCTGCCCTAATGACTGCCCCACCACTACCATGTTGTAGATCTCATCGAGACATTCGATTTGCATACCAATTTCACTATATTCCGATGTCGGAGGAGGCCGTACAAGGCTGTCGAAGTTACTGTCGCAATGCAGTCGCGATTTTCCGATCTTTGAGCAGTTACGTCTGAAAATCGCAGATATCTGCTCCACCGTTGGTCATTTGGCCAAGATCTTTGTACCATCGTGATCCTCTCGTTGAGCTCTTCGAAATGGACTACTCATTGATCGAATTCCGTCGAGAAACGACCAAGTTACGATTAGTGTGTGTTTTAGGTGTAGTGTGTGTGCGGGAATGAGAGAGAGAGAGAGAGAACCAAGAGAGAGAAGAGGAGATTGGGAGAAATGTGTCTTGTGCACAAGCTATATACAACCGGGTATCCTTATTGTGTAGCAAAGAGTAATAGCGCGTACAAATAATCGTAAATAAAATTGGTAAAGTTACGAATAAACATTCAAGCTCCGAATTAATTTTATCAATTAAAATGAAAGAGAGAGATTTACAAATTAGAGTTTAATTTAATTTAATTTTTAGACAACATTTCGTACAATTTAACGACACTTCGTAAACACATGATTGACAATTAATCTAAAGGAATTCAAGTAAACCGAAATTAAACAAGTTAAGTAACATGATGGATTTAAAATGAACTTGGCAATTAATCTTAGAATAATCCAAATGATCACATATTAAATTGGATTTACATTAAATCACATAACTCAAGAAACTCTTAAATTAAACACACACAAGTGTAGAGACTTACTTGTTAATATCATCAGGACCCCCTTCGAGAATACGGGGCGTCACAACCTTCCCCCCTTAAGAGAACCTGGTGCCCAGGTTCCACTGCTAAAATGTAGATCCTCGAGTTGTAGTGCTCCAACCCTTCTCCCGAACTCGCGTGAGATCATAACTCTAATGGTGAGGCTTACTCCTGTCATCTACACCGAACCTCCTTTCGGATATCTTGTTATCGTCGAGGTCCGCGCGAGTACTTGATCCGTTAGTTGTTTCGAACTCGGTCGGTCATTCCCATAATCGGATAGCTGCAACTGCCCCCAACCTCGATGTCATCTTATACTCGCCATTTGCAACCCGTAGTCAAATCAACGTGTAACGCAACCACAACAACAAGAGAGAATCCCATCTCTCAACAAGTAAGTGAGAGAGCCCTGTCCCTCAGCACCTACAAGAGAGAGAACCCCGTCTCTCGAGCACATATAAAAGAGAGAACCCCGTCTCTCAAGCACATAATTGAGAGAACCCCGTCTCTCAACCTAAGTCGGGCAGATTCCAACATCTCCCAACATTCTAGTTTGAGAAAATCCAGCATTCCTCAAACCCCTAGATTCAAGAGAATCCAGCATATCTGAATATCTAAGTACAAGAGAATCCAACATCTCTCGTGCACAAAACTTAGAAAGAATCCAACATTTTTCTACCACATAAATAGAGACAATCCTACATCTCTCCAACACGTAAAAAGAGGGAACCTAAGGTCTCTCTTGCACTTAAATCCACTGATCAGTTATTCATACATACACACATCATAGTAACACTTGACGAAAAGTATGCGATGTATGTTTGGTATACCTTATACAACTGATATCGGTGTCCCTGTGAAACATGGTTACAGTATGTATGTATGTTATATGAGAAGTTAGTGAGCAACCAAGAGAGTTTTAAATCACATAGGCATGAATAGTTTACATAAGTACATAACTCATTCATTTCAGCAACGGTTCATAACGAGTAGAAATTTCAAGTTACAAATACTAGATCAGGTATCCAAGTTATCACAATTAAAACAACAATGGTCGTCACCCACATCAGGTAAAACAAGGTAAGAGTATTAAAGCGATGCATGTATGCAAATGCCATGAATGCTTGGCGTACCGTCAGCCGACATATAAAAATCTTGATAAGAAAGTGGAGATGAAGCAGTAGGAGTTGATTAAGCCGACAATGATGCAACCATCGTCATCTGAACCTCTTTGTCTTGAGTCTTTTCATAAAGTGGTAACTCAGCAAAGCTCGTTTATCACCAAACCCCTTACTAGACCATAATCCTTGCTAAACTAGAACCATCTTCAGTTTCTCCTAAGAATTCTCATTTATATGTTAAATCTTAGTCTGCTCATCTTCAAGGAGTTGTCCAGGATGTTAGGAATAGTGCCCTAGAAAGCCGATTGTATATTCGCTTTGTGCTTTTCCTTATTGTAATCACAGACAATCTTTGAATGAAATAACGAATTGAGGCAACACTTCTTTATATGCTCTTGTTTGGTATGCGTTTACTTTATCTGTGCATGTATAAGAACTCCTCTAATCTTGATGACTTTAGGACTCTACCATTTAGGTGAAATGGTTCATGAAACGAGCCCTATATCACATAAGTCATGATTAGTAAAATACTCCAAGCCGATGAGTCCTACCGACAGTGGGAGTGTCAACCTGACTCCTCTAAGGCTTGCTTGTGGGATCACGCCCTTAAGAAGGACCACCTTGTTTCATGGAGGAGCAAAGTGTATAGTTGATACGTGCGTGATACATGAGGGTGCTTACTTTAATAAGTAAGTTCACTGAGGTGCCCCATGTGAGAACATTCCTAAATGGGAAAGGAAGTTTCTATTTCAGGAAATAGAAACTTCCAGATTAGGAAATATCTCACGAGTCATTGATGTGATTAATTGATCCTTAAGACTTGAGGTTCCTTGTCACTTTATGAGTAAACTCTATAGTCTTAGGTATAAGCTTTAAAGGGTGTCGCCTTAGACAACTGATTCAAGGCTTATGCTGGGACTGCACAAGTGATTCATGAAAGTGAATGAGAATCAAGAAAGGACCTACACTTGCATTAACAAAGTGATCTCTTATTGTGTAAGTCATTCATATGCCATATGGAGTCCTTGGTCAAGGCAGTAGATCAAGACATCAAGAAAAGGGTTTCTTGGATTGAGATCAAATGGATATGAAATGCACTTAGCTTTAAGACCGGATTATTAGGGTTCTGATTATTCCCTTGCCCTAGATCTTGGTTGAGAGATAGTAAGTAGGAGAATTGTATTTCACATGAATCAATGACTTAAAGGTTCTGTTGAATCCGAACATTCCAATTCAGCTAGGGGTTAAACACCTGTTGCTAGACTATGGTCGTTTAATCTGTGGACTGATTAATTAATTAGTGAATTAATTAATTAGAGTCACTGCTAATTGAATTGAGAACCTAGAGGTTCACACACAACAACTTGGTTACATGAGTTGAGGCTTAAGAATGATCAAACGAGTTGATCATACCACGAGGGTTCCACACGTGTGAAACCACACGTGTGGGTCACGTGGCTAGACACGTGAATAATTATTTGTATATTAAATAATTAATGTGTTAATTATTTAATAGACTTTGGTTTAATTTTGAATTAAAAAGAAAGTCTAATTTTGGAGAAAATAATCTAGTTAATTAATTATGAAGATAAATATAAGTTATTTATTTTAAATAAATAAAGTATAAAATTATCCAAAAATAGTTTGGATTTTTTTTAGCCCTCTTAAAGTTGATTTGAATTAGAATTCAAAGTCATAGGTGGAAAATACTTGATGATCAAGTAATAGGAGAGAGAGGGACCAAATCCTTGCCCAACAAGGATTGGGTTCGGCCGTCCCTCTCCCTTACCTATATATAGGGGAGCTCATGCTCCCCTTTAGAGCTAATTGGCAATTCTTTCGGTTCATGTGTTGAACACCATCCTTTCTCCAAGATAAACGAAACCCTAGGTTAAGCCTAAACACTAACTAGAGAACTAGCATCCTTACTTGTTAGATTGTGATCAAGTTGGTGGACTATCTCTAGAGAGCTTCAAGTTAGAAGTTTGAAGATTCGAGCTTTACCAAGGAGAGGGGATCAAGCCGCGAGAAGAGCGTTCTTGGGTGGCTTAAAACGCTTCAAGAAAGAATAAAAGAAAAGTAAGTTTCTTAACTCTACGAATTTGGATACACGATTGCGAGTCCAAGATCCTTTTGTTGGGCAAATTTTTTAAATTCCGCTACTTTCTGATTCGTGTTTTTCAACAAGTGGTATCAGAGCCACCTCGTTAATCGTGTTTCTGATTCGTCTCAATTATTCTGAATTTGGTAGAAATTCTTAGGCTTAGATGCAAATTGAGTATTCTTGAGTTCTTTTAGAAAGCCTGAAATACGAAACTGCAATTTTTCCTGAATTTCTAAAACTGTTTTCTTAAATCGTGGTTTTGAAAATCGTTTTAGTTGAAATTTATTTAAATCGAATATATTTTTTTTATTGAAACGGGTTTTGGAGAAACCCAAAATACGAAACGAACACGAAATAGGACGAGCCTAGGCGTGCTAGCAAGTCGCACGCCCAGCCCATCGCGGCCGCCCAGCCCTCCCGCAACCGCACGGGAGGCCCTCCCGCACGTGCCTAGCCGCGCCCGCTCGCCTGTCCCACAACCGCACGGGACAGCCGCCCGCACCGTCCCGCAACAGAGTGGGACGCCCTGGCCGAGACCGCCTGCCATCGGGGGGCAATGCTGCGCGCGCGGTGGTGCCCTCTGTTGGGCGGGTGGTTTCGGGCTAATCTTCGTGTTTCGTGTTTCGTGTTTTCGGTCCTTGAAAATCCCGGTTTAATTTTATTTTAATTTTATTTTAATTTTATCTTTTAAAATCAGTTTTGCTAAAATAAAATTATTTTAAAATTTTGATTAAATTGGTATTTTTGAGAAATTGATCGATTTAAATTTTGGGAAAAATTGCAAACTTTATTTTCTGAAAATATTGAAAGAATAAAATTATTAATTTTCAGAAATTAATTGGAATTTTATTAGTTTATTGTTTTTCCGGTTTTATTGAAAAGGCTCTTGAACAAGAATTGCATCTAAGTCGTGTTTTAAGCTATTAGAGCTTAAAGCGAGAATTTTAATTTATTGGTTAAATTTAAATTCTTGCAAAAGCATGTTAGGTGATCATGGGTTTAGACTTATGTATGGTTTTAATTTATGCACATGGATGGTTTAAATTGGGGTTGGAGCCCTATAGTTGCGTTTTTCAATTGAGGTTGGAGCCTCACTTATGTGCGTACTGTTATGTGATTTATTATGTGGCTTTCCATATTACTGTTTTTGAGGCCGGGGTATGCCCAGTGTAATTGTCTAAGGCCAATATGAAGATTGAGCCTTATTACTTTATGTCTTTTTCTTTTTATTGTAATTTGAGAGTAGAGATAGGTGGTGAGGTTTTATTTTCATTTTGGAGACAATGCACCCATGGAGTAAGATGGACCACATTCAAGTAACAAGGAGGCCATAAGTGAAGACCCCTCAAAATGTTAGGGAGGGGAATCTCAATTGTAAAAATGTAATAGAGATAGGGCTCGTATTTTGTTACCGCTTTCCCTTATGTGATTTAAACTGTTTATGTGGCATGTATGTTAGAACTTGTGATTGTGGAGGGGCTCCCACATATCACACATAAGATAGGTAGAACCCATGATCATTACATGTTAGTATCATGCTAGGACATGTTATCTGTTCATGTGCTTGTATGAAATGCATTTAAGTGTACTTGCATTAATCAAGACTAATAAAATTGGATAACATATATATTGGTGAGGTCGAACCGGACAACTCTCCGATTGATTTGAAAATTCCCATTAAATATTAAGCTAATTTCGAACAAATAGGTATTTAATTCGAGATGCAAATTTTGAATTAAATTCCTAGCATTCCATCAATAGGTTTTAAGTTTAGTAAGTGAAGCTAGTTATTGTCCGCGAGTCGTGGGATAGCTAGTGGAGCTTATTAGTTCTTAGTTACCTAATTGATCATTTTAAATGATCAATATTTCATGATCAATTTTAGCAAGGGCGATGTCCGCGAGTCGTGGGTCGTTCAAACTAAGTTTTGATCATGGGTCTAGCTTAACGCCTAAGTAAATATGGATGTCGCACGAGTCGTGGGTCCATATTGAAAGATAGGTGATGCAAAAAATAATTACTCAGAGTTCTAAAGGTGTTAGAATTGGTAAGTTGTACCTACCTGGGGTTCTTACTTAGAATGTCCGCGAGTCGTGGGTTCGAGGTAAAATGCCTAGGATCTTAGTACCCATTGGGAAAGGTGTTCCTCTTAGATCTTTGGGAATTCTAGATCTTTGAAAAACAGTGGGAGCTACATTAGATTAAAAACCTTATCTTTTGTATATCGTTATAATTCAGCATGCTCACTAGTTCTCTGTTTTACCTTTTAGGTCGTAGATTCTGTGATTCTCTACGTGTTTTGAAATGGCAACCAAAAACCCTCTTGTATCGATCCTCGAGTCAAACAAATTGACTGGTCCCAACTATTCTCATTGGCTGAGGAATCTAAAAATCATTTTAGATTCTGATAAGAGAACTTATGTTCTCTTTGAAGGGGAGCCTAGTCCCGAAGGGGAGGCTCCCACTCCGGCCGAGCGGGACGCGATTCAGAACTAGAAGGATGATAATCTCCAAGCCCGTTCCCTTATGTTGGCTAACATGTCTCCGAACTTGCAAAGGCAACATGAGGCCATGGAATTCGCTTGGGAGATTTACAACCACTTAGAGCAACTTTACTGCCCTCATGAATGTGTTACAAGGTATAACACTTCAAAGGAATTGTTCCACTTAAGAATGAGGGAAGATTCAAGAGTTCATGAATATGGACTCAAGTTTCTCGCACTTACTGAGAAACTTGCTTCCATGGACATGCCACTGAAAGATGAGCTTTCAGTGGATTTGTTGCTAGCTTCGCTCCCACCATCATTCAACCCATTTATCCTTAATTTCAATATGAATCATGCTGGTGCTACTGTAGCTGAGCTGATTAGTCAGCTTGTGACTGCTGAAAGCACGATCAAGAAGGACAATAAGGTTCTGATGGTGAATGCTCCATCTTCCTCTTTTGGGCCTTCCAAAGGTAAGGGCAAGAAAGCCCAAAAGAAGAAGAAGAAACCCCTTAGGCCCACTGGTGGCATTTCGAAGGGGAAGGCCCAAAAGAAGAAGCGTGATCAGAAAGAGGATGTTTGCTTCCATTGTGGAAAAGCAGGACATTGGAGGAGAAACTGCCCAGAGTACAAGGTTACTCTAAAGAAAGGTATCTTTCTCCTTGAAGTAAATCTTTCTATTAATTCTAGTTCTTGGGTACTTGATACCGGTTGTGGAACTCATATCTGTAATGATGTACAAATGCTAAGTGAAGTCCAACAACTCAAAGAAGGAGAATTTGTCTTGAAGATCGGCGATGGCTCAAACGTTGATGCTCGAGCTTTAGGCACAATTAGATTAGATTTAGGTAGTTTTGAATTAGTCTTAAATAAAGTCCTTTATGTACCGAGCATTATTCGTAATATAATTTCAGTTCCAATATTAGATTGTGAAGGTTATGAAACTTATATTAAGAATGGTAAATACTTTATCAAACGGAACAACTCTTCCGTTCACATCGGTACTCTAAGTAATGGACTTTATCTAACTCAGAATATCAATATTATGAATATACAACAAGAAACGAAGCGTAAGAGAGATGACAAAGTTTCAGCTTCCTTATGGCATGCTAGATTAGGACACATTTCCAAGAACAGAATTAGCAAGATAAACACTTTAGGATCATTCTCTGAAAATGATCTTAAGGAGTTAACTTCTGGCGAATCCTGTCTCAAAGGAAAAATGTCCAAAGTCCCTTTTAAAGGAACTGTGGAACGTGCCACTAAGGTTTTGGATTTGATCCATACTGATGTTTGTGGACCGCTTAGTGTAAGCACTAGAAACAATCATCAGTATTTCATAACCTTTACTGATGACTTTAGTCGGTATGGTTATGTATACTTAATGAAGTATAAATCTGAAGCTTTTGAGAAATTCTTAGAATTTCAAAAGGCGATTGAGAACCAAACTGGTCACAAGATCAAAGCACTTCGATCTGATCGAGGAGGCTAGTATCTTAATGAAGAATTCCTTAATCATCTCAAAGATAATGGGATTATCTCTCAGTGGACTCCTCCGGGAACTCCTCAGCTTAATGGAGTTTCTGAGAGAAGGAATCGAACCTTACTTGGTATGGTTCGTTCCATGATGAGTTTCACTGACTTACCACCTTCTTTCTGGGGTTATGCCCTAGAAAGTGAAGCAAAGATTTTGAATCTAGTTCCCTCTAAGTCAGTCCCTAAAACGCCCTATGAAATGTGGCATGGTAAAATCCCTAGTTATTCTTACTTAAGAATTTGGGGTTGTCCTGCTTACGTGAAGAGGACAGTGGGAGATAAGTTAGAATCTCGTTCTAACTTATGCTACTTTGTAGTTATCCTAAGGAATCCATAGGATACTACTTCTATGATCAATCTGAGCAAAAGGTGTTTGTTTCCAGAAATGCCACTTTTCTTGAGGAACCATTCCTTAAAGAAAAGAAAGGCAAGATCATAGAATTAGAAGAAGTACAAAGTGATCCCACACCACCCACTGAAGAAAAGTACCCTTCTGATCAACAACAACCAATCAAGAATTTCGATACACACGAAAATCCTCCTCTAAGGCGTTCTGAACGCACTCCTAGACAGCCGGAGAGATGGTATGGATTCTTCCATGAAATCTCTCAAAAGGATAATGATCCTTTTACATATGAGGAGGCACTTTCAGATTCTCACCCTGAACAGTGGATAGAAGCCATGAAATCCGAAATGGATTCCATGAACTCCAACCAAGTTTGGACCTTGGTAGATTTGACTGATGGCGTCAAACCCATAGGTTGCAAATGGATCTTTAAGAGAAAACTTGGAGTTGATGGAAGCATTGCCGCCTACAAAGCAAGACTGGTTGCAAAAGGATTCAATCAAAGGCCCGACGTGGACTTTGATGAAACTTTTTCGCCAGTTGCAATGCAAAAGTCTATTCGAATCATGCTTGCCATTGCTGCATATTATGACTACGAGATATGGCAAATGGATGTGAAAACTGCCTTTCTCAATGGTGATATTGATAAAGACATTTATATGGAGCAACCCATAGGTTTCACATTCAGTGGGAGTGAGCAAAAGGTTTGCAAACTCCAAAGATCAATCTATGGATTGAAACAGGCTTCTAGGAATTGGAACATTCGATTTGATGAATCAGTCAAAGGGTTTGGCTTCATTCAAATTTCGAATGAGTCTTGTGTGTATAGAAAGGAATTGGAGACCTCAGTGCAATTCTTAGTACTTTATGTTGATGACATCCTTCTTATTGGGAATTCGAAGGATGACATGAAAGTGACTAAGTTATGGTTATCGAACCAATTCGAGATGAAAGATCTTGGTGATGCGTCCTACATCCTTGGAATAAAAATCTATGGAGATAGATCTAGAAGGTTGATAGGACTATCACAGTCGATGTACATTGACAAAGTATTGAAGAGATTCAATATGGAGTCAGCAAAGGTTAAGAACCTTTCTATGAGTGTAGGAACATGTCTTTCAAAGAAGATGTGTCCTAAGACTAACCTTGAGAAGGATAGAATGACTCATACACCTTATGCGTCAGCAATAGGTAGCATAATGTATGTAATGTTATGTACTCGACCGGATGTGGCTTATGCACTTAGTGTTACAAGTCGTTTCCAATCTGACCCTGGAGATGGTCACTGGGCTGCCGTGAAGAATATTCTTAAATACTTGAAAAGTACTAAAGATTTATTCTTAGTTTACGGAGGTCAGAAAGATCTTATTGTTGAAGGATACTGCGATGCAAGCTTTGCATCTGACTTAGATGATTTTAAGTCAATGTCAGGATACATTTTCTACCTAAACGGCGGAGTAGTGAGTTGGAAGAGTTCCAAGCAAACTACCACTGCAGATTCGACCACTGAGGCCGAATACTTGGCTGCAAATGATGCAGCTAAGGAAGGTGTTTGGATTAGAAACTTCATTCAAGAGTTGAATGTTGTTCCTAGCATGAAAGACCCCATTACTGTGTTTTGTGACAACACTGGGGCGGTTGCTCAAGCAAGAGAACCAAGATCTCACCAACGGACCAAGCACATTATGAGGAAGTATCACCTAATCCGTGATATTATCAAAAGAGGAGAAGTGCAAATTGAGAGGGTCACATCAGCAGAGAACGTGGCAGATCCACTTACTAAACCCCTTAGTCGAGAAGCTTTCCAAGGTCATCTTCAGAAGATGGGACTTAGAGTAGCTTTAGAATGGCTTTGATGGGCAAGTGGGAGATTGTGAGGAATAGTGCCCTAGAAAGCTGATTGTATATCCGCTTTGTGCTTTCCCTTATTGTAATCACAGACAATCTTTGAATGAAATAACGAATTGAGGCAACACTTCTTTATATGCTTTTGTTTGGTATGCGTTTACTTTATCTGTGCATGTATAAGAACTCCCCTAATCCTGATGACTTTAGGACTCTACCATTTAGGTGAAATGGTTCATGAAACGAGCCCTATATCACATAAGTCATGATTAGTAAAATACTCCAAGCCGATGAGTCCTACCGACAGTGGGAGTGTCAACCTGACTCGTCTAAGGCTTACTTGTGGGATCACGTCCTTAAGAAGGACCACCTTGTTTCATGGAGGTGCAAAGTGTATAGTTAATACGTGCGTGATACATGAGGGTGCTTACTTTAATAAGTAAGTTCACTGAGGTGCCCCGTGTGAGAACATTCCTAAATTGGAAAGGAAGTTTCTATTTCAGGAAATAGAAACTTCCAGATTAGGAAATATCTCACGAGTCATTGATGTGATTAATTGATCCTTAAGACTTGAGGTTCCTTGTCACTTTATGAGTTAACTCTTAGTGTTAGGTATAAGCTTTAAAGGGTGTCGCCTTAGACAACTGATTCAAGGCTTATGCTGGGGCTGCACAAGTGATTCATGAAAGTGAATGAGAATCAAGAAATGACCTACACTTGCATTTGCAAGGTGATCTCTTATTGTGTAAGTCATTCATATGCCATATGGAGTCCTTGGCCAAGGCAGTAGATCAAGACATCAAGAAAAGGGTTTCTTGGATTGAGATTAAATGGATATGAAACGCACTTAGCTTTAAGACCGGATTATTAGGGTTCTGATTATTCCCTTGCCTTAGATCTTGGTTGAGAGATAGTAAGTAGGAGGGTTGTATCTCACATGAATCAATGACTTAAAGGTTCTGTCGAATCCGAACATTCCAATTCAGCTAGGTGTTAAACACCTGTTGCTAGACTATGGTCGTTTAATCTGTGGACTTATTAATTAATTAGGGTCACTGCTAATTGAATTGAGAACCTAGAGGGTCACACACAACAACTTGGTTACATGAGTTGAGGCTTAAGAATGATCAAACGAGTTGATCATACCAAGAGGGTTCCACACGTGTGAAACCACACGTGTGGGTCACGTGGCTGGACACGTGTCCTTGGGACACGTGTGCCACACGTGAATAATTATTTGTATATTAAATAATTAATGTGTTAATTATTTAATAGACTTTGGTTTAATTTTGAATTAAAACGAATGTCTAATTTTGGAGAAAATAATCTAGTTAATTAATTAATTAAATAAAAATAAGTTATTTATTTTAAATAAATAAAGTATAAAATTATCCAAAAATAGTTTGGATATTTGTTTAGCTCTCTTAAAGTTGATTTGAATTAGAATTCAAAGTGAAAGTTGGAAAATACTTGATGATCAAGTAATAGGAGAGAGAGGGACCAAATCCTTGCCCAACAAGGATTGGGTTCGGCCGTCCCTCTCCCTTACCTATATATAGGGGAGCTCGTGCTCCCCTTTAGAGCTAATTGGCAATTCTTTTGTTTCACGTGTTGAACACCATCCTTTCTCCAAGATAAACGAAACCCTAGGTTAAGCCTAAACACTAACTAGAGAACTAGCATCCTTACTAGTTAGATTGTGATCAAGTTGGTGGACCATCTCTAGAGAGCTTCAAGTTAGAAGTTTCAAGATTCGAGCTTTACCAAGGAGAGGGGATCAAGCCACGAGAAGAGTGTTCTTGGGTGGCTTGAAACGCTTCAAGAAAGAATAGAAGAAAAGTAAGTTTCTTAACTCTACGTATTTGGATACACGATTGCGAGTCCAAGATCCTTTTGTTGGGAAAATTTTTTAAATTACGCTGCTTTCTGATTCGTGTTTTCCAACACATGATTCGTTTGTCAATTTGATATTTACCTCAGAGTTTCGTTGGATGATCGTGGTGCTAAGCACTTCCCAAAGCAATCCATGGTATATGATTCTGAAACTTGGATAAAGTCTTTCTTCATCTAGGTGTTCTATTCCCACATCAACAATGTCTTCCATCTCATCTTGAAGAAACACCCAAAGAGCTAACAACCAATCTTGTCTTGTCGTTCGTTAACTCTAAACGGCACCAAAACCTTCAACACTCGCCGATGGTTTGTAGCTTGTTGCTTAAGTAACATGGTTACCTATCCACATCCCTTGAACTTGATCAGATCTTATTTGATCGGATTCTTCTACATTAACTCGTTTCCATCAACAAGGTGACTACTTCTAAATAAATGAATCATCAAGGCGAAAGCTCATCAAACTTCTTCAAAACGGTTCTACTTGATCAGATTCTCCTCCATTGAATCATTTCCTCGACAAGGTGACTACTTCCAAATAAACGAATCATCAAGGCGAAAGCTCATCAAACTCCTTCAAAATGGTTCTACTTGATCAGACTCTCCTCCATTGACTCATTTCCTCAAGAAGGTGACTACTTTCATATGAACGAATCCTCAAGGTTAAAATTCGTCAAACTTCATCTTTCAATTGACTTTAAGGTAGTAAGTCAATATAGCAAATCTTATTCCTTCAACTTTGAACCTTTTCATGAACATTGATCATGGTAAATAATCCTTTCATCTTCGAATTATGGTATGTTTTCGTTGTAGTGCCAATAGATAGTGTTGACGGAGGGAAACCTCAGCGTTGACTCATAGGGCACCCTGAAATTCAAACACTAAATTCGATGCATGCGGGTTAAAGATGCAAATGAAATGTAACACGTATATCACGTAAATGCAACAATTAGTTGCAATTTATAAAGCACATAAAATAAGATGTTGCATAATCAAAGTCATAATGTGTACACAATCATATAATCACGAAATAATTCATGCCGAAGGGTCAAAATATCAAGTCAAACAAATGCAATGCGCAGTTATTCCTATGCCGCACGACCTAGACAGACTCAACACGACTCAAGAGCTCGGTTTTGCAACCTATAGCTCTGATACCACTTAAGGATGTAACACCCCAAACGGAGGATACCACATCCGCCACACTAAGACCCAAACCCAGTCACGAAATGGAAAGTCCATGCCCGAATCCGAATCAAAGCGAACGGGAGACCAACTCACACACTAGGCTAGGCGGATCTAACTCGACAGACTCAGATCGTGGAAGCAATTTAAACAATTATCATCAGATAGCGGAAGAAATTAAAGCAACGTACAAAATGAGTGACGGGTTCAACTAGCATAGATACCTAGTCCCGAATATCAGCATACATAACAGGTGACGGGTTCGACTAGCATAGATACCTAGTCCTGAATCTCAAATCATCGCAACGTAATAAACCAACATAAGTATCAGCAGAATAGCTAATTACATCCAAATGCTAGCATACTAACCCCACAATGGTTTAAGTCTAAGTGGAGTATAAAACATAATCTCCAAAAGCGAAATAAGAATACATAACATAAATAGAGTATGTACAAATGCATCTTAACACCAACTAAACCGACAAGTGTGACTCAGGAGACTCACTTCCGCCTAGCTCAAGCCAAAAGGAAACCTGCAAACTAAAAGATAAAATGAGGGGGGTCAGTCAACTGACTGAGTGAGGGGGCTAACGCACACCCACTATACATATATAAAGCACAACACATATCAGAAGGGTGGACTCATGAACCGGAGATAGGTGTTGCATACCAAAGACATTTCCAAAAGTACCCAAAAGATAGATATATAAGTTTTAGAAAACATTTCAGAAACTCTATCTCGATTCACAATTCCCAGACAAAACAGAACACATGCTCGGTGAGTACGAGCTTCCAATCTTTACTTCTCAGAGTAGATCAAAACATAAAATACAGAATCAAATCCAACAGTCACACCAATGATGGAGGAGATGTACCGTCCCCAAAGCATCCAAAACAGAAAAACCCTCAAGGGGTAGCGAACCCACAAGAGTCCTCCCCGGCTGTACACCGAAGGCTCAAGATATCACGCCTCCCCTATCTCCCTGAGTCGTGCGATGATATCTCAAATGGAGACTATACACAGGCCGAGCCCTGACGACCTTATACAGTCCCAGGGATTCCTTACCCAAAGCTCCTTGGATCTACAGACAGAACAGAACAGAACAGATACCATATATCATGGCTAACTCGCTACAGAACAGATCATAACATAACATAACTTTTCAAAACAGCTTACATATGCTTTCATATCTAATTTTCCAAAGACATAGTTGATTCACAAGGTCATGAACATATCATATCCAACACATATGTATTTATAATAAGATATACTCGCATGCAAGGGTTGAAATCAGCATATTAAGGCCATAGGTCGCATAACTATACAAAATCCTAAATCTCACCTCGTGAAAGTAGAGTCTGAGAGTGTGAAGGACAAACACTCCCAAACCTCGGGCACACCACTGCCACCAAACTCTGAAACAGAACATACAGAAGCCTAGACTTAGACTCTATATAAACCAAACAAGACGCACGGCGTTGCTCAACATGGTCGTGGTTATGCATAAGTGTTCATGTTGTGCTTTGATAGGGTGTCGTGGTTATTCAAGGCATATCAATGCTCAACAAGGTCATATTTACAAGCAACCATCATGCAATTCCATATCCAAAGATGCAAGATCAATTTAGGAAGTCAATGTATTCATAAAATGCATATTAAATCATCCAATGTCTCAGGGTTCAATTATAATATTATAATTAAGCATCAAGTTCATGTCGAGTTATAAAGTGCATAAGTAAGAGCAACTTGATCATATAAACATACAAAGTTGTTGTACGTAGAAGGCATGCTTGATACAAATAAAGAGTGCATTTGATTCACTTAAGATCATACTTTACAACTTCACAACATGTTTGGTACACAAGCTCAAGTCACATTCATAGTTTCATAAATATTACACTTACATCCCCTAAGTCATTTATAAAAGTTTAGAATTATTACACATACATCTCCTAAGCATAATTGTTCATTTAAAGTGTTTATACAATTATTCAACTAGGAATTAATTACTTACAAGCATGACAATTATCAATTTATCTTAATTCATAATATACTATTTTTGAGTAGTAAGAGTAAATCAAGATATTACAATTCTAACTCCTATCGTGCATCAAGCCTCAAGTTGTTCAAGCATCCTTCATGTATCTCAATTTTATATTTGAAACACAATTTACAACAAACATAACATTGAGAACGTCTCAAATTCATATAGAGAAATCAAAACATGTTCGTTCTTCTAAAATATCATTCAAGTTCATTTAGTCACATAAACGATTAGTTTCTAAATATTACACTAACACCCCTTCGTACTTAACAAATAGCATAAATTCATCACATCGGAATTCAAATTGTAAATCAAAATATTCATGCATATCACAATTCATTCAATACATATTTTTGTATATGATTGGAATACATCTCGGTCAACAAACCAACAATAAACAATTTATTTGCACTTAAAACAATTAATTCAAATAATTATAATTATGCAAAATAATTCGTAATAAATAAACCGAGTGTCCGATTGACGAACGAAAAGTGGCGTTGGACTCACCGCATTGAGACCGACATTCTGTCCGGAAAGTCGCCGGGCCGCTACCGGGTCGCCGCCGAAAGTCGCCGGAAAAATCCCGAAAAATTACCCAAGAAAGTAGTCCTCGTGCTCGTTCCAAATCCTTGATCAATTTCTGAAAATTCCAAGCCACTCGTCCTAGATCTTGAATCTAAGAATACGAAAACCCCAAAAACTTCAAAATCAAATTACCTCCAATCCGGTGAACGAAAATGAAATCCGTAAAAGGCATCGACTTACCCATAACAAGCTCTTCAAAATCCCCAAGTTGGCCGCCGGAAAAAGAGGCCGAAAACCGCCGAACGTGACTGCTACAGTCAATTGCCGCCGCCGCCTGAAGGCCGCCACCTACACTCCGATGGTCGCGCCACCAGCCCAAAATTGATTTTTAGTGAGAAGACCTTCAGATCGGTACCTCATCCGCCCAAAACCGCCGCCGGAATCGCCGGGAACGGCAAGCGAAGTTCGCCCAGATTCACTACCAGCGGCGTGATATTCGGGCCACTCTTGTGGAGCCACCGCTGTCCTAATGACTGCGCCAACACTTCCATCTTGTAGATCTCATCGAGACGTTCGATTTGCATACCAATTTCACTATATTCCGATGTCGGAGGAGGCCGTACGAGGCTGTCGAAGTTGCTGTCGCTATGCAGTCGCGATTTTCCGAACATTGAGCAGTTACGTCTGAGAATCGCAGATATCTCCTCCACCGTTGGTCGTTTGGCCAAGATCTTTGTAAACCTATCAACCCCCCAACATTTGTGCATTGTATGAGCTTGAATACGTGTCGTTTGCATTCGATTAGATTTTTTATTTTTGTGAAATTTTGGTATACTTGAAATATGTGTGTTATGATCATGTATTAATGCTCGTTATTTGATTTTGGACTAGTTTGAATTGGTTTTGAATTTATTTTAGGTTTTGGAACCAAATCGGGGCTAAAGAGTATTCAGCGCACCTTTGGTTCCGGTCGTTGTAATATGAGATCGGGAATTAAGATTCGAATTTCGTCACCTCCATTGGACTCGTATCAAAGATCCAGGTCTAATAGATCAAGCCTTATATTTTTCTAAACCCGTTTGAACATCCGAAATTCAATCGAAACAAGCCTTATCAGCAGATTTGCCACACTTAGCCAAATTAGACATATATCTCTCCATACTTAACCAAATTAACCATGGTTTGAGCCAAAATGACCCTATTTACACCTAATATCACCCCAAGCTTCATCCATTTCGTCCCTTACATCAAGGAGAGAAGAAAATTCTGTCCAAGCCAAGAAACCCTTCCATTTCACGTCACTATTCATCCTCTAAAAAATTTGAGCTCATAACTTGTTCAAACCTCAACCAATCCTAGAGGTAAGCATGTATTTGTAATTACTACTTCCTTGTGGTCATTTGAAGCTATGGATTGCATGTTTTCATGGAGTTTTGATCATATTATAGAGACATAAGTGAATAGTTGGAAATTTTGATGAATTCTTGATCTCTATCGTATCTTGGAGGATTTAGTTAGTTAGAAGCATGTATATTGATCACTTTGATATCCTTATTCCATTTATGAACTTAGTCTTGGAGGTGGTTGAGTATTGAATGCTATGTCATGAATGGAGTTTGAATTCTTGTTGGAGAATATGCTTGATTGATCAACATTTGCTTCCTTTTTCTTGCTCGTTGTTTTAGAGATTATTGTGTGTTGGATTTGCCTTGCTTTTGTGATCATTTTCATGCCATATATGCTGCCTAAGGACCACCTTGTTGTTGCCCCTGTTTTGAAGCTTTTCCCTCGCAAGAAATAGAGCATTATTCTATTCTTCATTTTGAACACGAAGACTTGACACGGCCGTGTCAAGATTGTACTGAAAATGGACACGGTCGTGCCCAAATCCTTTGAAAACCCAACACAGCCGTGTCAATCGTTCGACTTGGGATTTTTATTTTTTCAAAAATTAGACACGGCCGTGTCCGAACCCTTTGAAAATATAACACGGCCGTGTCCCTCGTGATGGCAGCTTTGGGGAGTTCCTTCGTGGCTTCTCCTCTTGTTTTCCCGCTTCATTCATGATTTATATGTAATGTGAAATAGATGAATTATGCATTATGATTGATATATATTGGTTATGCATTGGATTGAAATGAATTGATTGATCATGAATGATCTTTAACGTTTATATACTCTAATGTGATAATTGTGCATAAGAACATTTTCATGACATGATTGCATTTTTCTATACATATCATATCATCCTCATTGCATTTTCTGCATCGAATTTGGTCATTTTGAGTCTCACTTCACATTCTTTTGCATAGATTTTGGTCCAAACGGAGACGAGGCTGATTAGTGAGGCTTTTGCACTGTTTCTTTTGCTTCAAGGTGGGTTTCCCTTCTATTTAGATAAATGACCCGATATAATCCCAATGTGCAAATTTTTAAACCAAATTAATATATGTATGTATCGAGTCTTTGAAGAGTCAATAATTTTTGAATGTTAAGCCCTTTTCTTTATTGAATACCCTACCTATTGTTTTGGTGAGACATGATTGATTACACTGAATGGGGGCCCTGGGAGTTAGTATACTTGGCTAACCGAGGTAGCGTGGGTTGGCGGTGAATGCATATATTAGTTCCACCAAACTACGGGGCGATGCCGGCCCTCGCTAGGAGGGTTAGCGAGGAATGGGAACCGGGTTTGTGGGGATTCATGTACCCCACTAGCCATAATGATTGAGGTGACCGGTCCTTGCAAACCCGCTCACTGCCCGGAGGAAAAAGGTGTTTACTTGAATGATTATGATTGATTGACTGATTATGCACGAAAAATTGTATGTATGAAAACCTAATGAACACTTAATGATTACACAAGGCGGAGGTTGGAGACTTAGCCCTCTCGTCGGGCTCACGAATAACCTATTGAATGAATATGATTGTTATAATCCCATTTGAGGATTTCTTGTTGACCCACTTGGGAAATGTTCCAAAACCTCTTTCGGGATTATAACTTGCATGAACGTGTTTAATTTTTGCATTATCTATTTATTATGCCATGTTTTTATACCCACGAGTCCCTTTTGGACCGAACCCATTTGGTTTTCAGTTTGTGTAGGTTAGGAGGAGTGCTAGGCGGGAATCCAAGTCTTTAGGTGTCTTGTATTTGAGTCTAGCATCCTTTTTGTCCATTTGCACTCATATTTATATTTTGTATTATGATTAGTGTTTGTGGATATCTTGGAGTGTACATGATGGTTGTGCTGTGATGGCCTTTAGAATATTTGGATACTTGTATTTATTTTGGAGCTTGAAAGCTCAAAGTATATAATGATTATATATTGCTTCCGCTTTTATTTCCTTACTTTACTCTGCGATACTGCATTCTGTTATTAATGGTTTAAAGGTTAGTCCCGCCTAGCATAGCGTGTGTGTTGTGTCCCCATTCGTCGTGATTTGGCACGTGTACGGATTACCCATTTCATATGCGGGTCGGGTCTCGGTGAGGGGGATGTCGTGCCTCGCGCTCAGGCGCTTCATCATTAGGTGGTATCAGAGCCTTAGGCTGTAAACCGGACTCTTGTATCGCATTGAGTCTGTCTAAGTCGTACGGCTTTAGGAACAACTTGTCAATATGTTGCATATGCATATCTTAAGTGCTTATGTGCTAAAATTATAGTTATTTGATTGAATTGCTTGCACTCCCATGCATGAACTAAACATATCACGTATTTCTATGTTTTATTTACAGGATGCCTCAAAGAAGACATCGCTCTCCTAAACGGCGTCGTCGCCACGATCATTCTCCCTCTTCTCAACAACAGCACCCACCTCAAGCTGAGGCCTTGTGAATTCGATCATTAATATTATTGATCAGAGGCTTCGTGATTATGTTCCACCGGCACCACCACCTGTACCTGCACCTGCGGGAGTTCAAGAAGAAAGGATTACAGTGGTTTACAGGGAATTTAGGAATCAGAATCCTCCTAAATTCTATTCCGGGAATGATATACAAGCCGAACAATGGCTCAAGGAGATCGAGAGGACTTGGGAACTTATTCCTTGTGGATCTCCAGAAAAGGTAAGGTGTACCATTTCTCTCTTGCAAGGACAGGCTTTCAAATGGTGGAAGCTACCAAGATCCGTTTAGAAGCTGTCGGGGAAGAGGTGACATGGGACGTTTTAGTCCTGGAATTCAGAGGCAAATTTATTCCACCTGTTTCAAGAACTGAAAGAATTTACAGAATTGAAACAAGGGAACAGGACAATTTTCGAATATATTTTAGAGTTTGATAGGTTGGTAGACTATGCTCCTAATATCGCAAGTGATGATGCCCACAAGGCAATGCACTTCGTTCAAGGACTTCGGCCCGATATTCAAACAGCAATTGAGGCAGTGAACAGGAGCACGTGGTTGAAGGCTACTTCTAAAGCCTTGAAAGTGGAAGATAGAGTTATGAGCCGGAGGACTACCCATCGCTCTATCCAAGGATCCAGATCAGGAATGGGGTATAATCCATCCAAGAGGCCTATGAATCAAGCAGCTCAACAAAGTAAAGGCCTAAACAAGAAGCCCTGTACTTCAGCACCAGCTTCACGGGCACAACCAGCTTTACCAACAGCTCGTTCAGGATCCCGTCAGGATAAACCGCCATGTACTTATTGTGGAGGACCTACTCACAACTACCGTACTTGTCGAAGAAGGCTAGGTCTTTGCTTTATATGTGGAAAGGGGACTCATATAGAGAACACTTGTCTCGATAAGAATCCAGGTTTTTAACCTGGAGTTCCTAAGCCTATGATTCCAGCACGTGCTTATGCCCTTGAAGGTGAGGAGCAAAATGTGGAGGCCGACCCCAATGCTGTCATGGAAGGTACCATTTGCATACATAACATGAACATACATGCACTTTTCGATCAGGGTACGATGCATTCCTTTATTTCTTCTAGACTTGTTGCTACTCCATGCTTGCCTGTTACTTGTTTACATTCTTGCTATGTGGTTAGTTCCCCTCTCGGGGGAAGTCTTGAGACTGATCAGATTATTAGAGATTGTTTGGTGATGTTGGATGGTAAAGAGTACTCCGCAAATTTTATTATGATGCCGATGAAGAAGTATGGAGTTATTCTGTGGATGGACTGGTTATACAAGCACCGGGCTACGGTCGACTGTTTTGCTAAGAAGGTGAAGTTGGGAGAAAAAGTGATTGTTGGTATTGGATCGAAGACCATATCACTCTCATCTTTCACTGAGGCTCATAAGTTGATGAGAGATGGAGCCACGAGATTTATTGTTTATCTCCTCAATAAGCTGAAGGATCAAGCTAAGTTTGAGGACACTTCAGTTATGAAAGAATATCCCGACGTTTTTCCAGAGAATTTGGATTCTTTACCAACAGATTGGGAGATTGAATTCGTGATAGATTTGTATCCGGGATCCGAACCATATATTAAGACTCCCTATAGTATGGCTCCAACCGAGTTGAAAGAGTTGAAGATACAGCTCGAGGAACTTCTCAAGATCGGGTATATTCGACCGACCTCTTTACTGTGGGGTGTCCTGGTTCTCTTTGTTAAGAAGAAAGATGGAACTCTGAGAATGTCTATAGACTACCGAGAGTTGAATCAGATGAATGTGAAGAATAAGTACCCATTATCCCATATTGAGGATTTGTTTGATATGTTACAAGGTTCGGGGGTGTATTCGAAATTGGACTTGAGACAAGGGTACTATCAGTTGAAAATTCGGGAAGAGGGTATTCGAAACACAGGATTCAATACCCGATATGGGCATTACGAGTTTGTAGTGATGCCGTTTAGATTACCGAATGTCCTTGCAACCTTCAGGGATATGATACATTGGATTTTTCCTCCCTACCTCGACAAGTTTGTTGTGATCTTCATTGATGATATATTGGTTTATTCGAGAACTCAGGAAGATCATGCTCGACATCTCCAAGTGGTGTTAGATACCTTGAGAGAGCATCGGCTGTATGCAATGTTCAGTAAGTGTGAGTTCTGGATTGACAGGGTGACTTTTCTGGGCCACATTTTCTCGAGTAAGGGTCTTAAAGTGGATCCTTCGAAGATTGAAACGGTTTTACAATGGCAAAGTCCGAAAAATACCTTAGAGGTAAGAAGTTTCTTAGGTCTGGCAGGCTATTATCGAAGATTCATGCAGGACTTTTCGAATATTGTTACCCCCTTGACTCGATTGACTAAGAAAAAGGTGAAGTTTGAGTGGGACGAGGCGTGTGAGGCGAGTTTCCAACTCTTGAAGGAAAAGTTGATAACTGCACCGGTGTTAGCACTTCCCGAGGGTACGGAAGGATATACGGTGTATAAAAATGCCTCGAAGGAGGGTTTGGGATGTGTTCTAAAGAAAAATGGAAAGGTGATTGTCTACGCCTCTAGGAAGTTAAAGGATCACGAACAGAACTATCCTACTCACAATCTTGAGTTAGCAGCGGTAGTCTTTGCTTTGGTAATGTGGAGACATTACCTCTACGGAGTTTCCTTTGAGATCTTTTCTGACCACAAGAGTCTCCAGTACTTGTTCTCATAGAAGGATTTGAACGAGAGACAACGACGTTGGATTGAACTTCTTGAGGATTATGACTGCACAATTAGATACCATCCTGGCAAAGCCAACGTGGTTGCGGATACGCTTAGTAGGAAGGCTAGCGTGTCTAATGTGGAAGTGGAACCGATCAAGCTCAAAGCTAGTATCTCTAATATTTCGATTCTATGAGATCTTCAGCGATAGATATTCGAGGTTCAGAGAAATTATCCCGAGGTTCAGAGGTTAGTTGATAAGGCTAGGGTTGATTTGGAAGGTCCGTTTGGGTTTGATGATTTGGGAATTCTAAGATTCAAGACCAGAGTTGTCGTACCCAAGGAGTTGAGATGGTTAATTCTTGAAGAGGCTCACCGATCAGCTTATTCGATATATCCCGGAGGGAACAAAATGTATAAGGATCTTAAGCGGTATTATTGGTGGAACAGACTAAAAAGGGATGTAATCAACTTCGTAAAGCATTGCATGACCTGCCAGGTGGTGAAGGCAGAACATCAGAAGCCATCAGGGCTACTCCAGTCGTTGCCTATTCCTGAGTGGAAATTGTAACAGGTCGCGATGGACTTTATTTCAGGATTACCAAGGGTTAAAGGAGGTCTTGATGGAATTTGGGTGATCATGGACAGGTTAACTAAATCAACATATTTTCTTGCAATCCGGATGTCCGATAAGGTAAGCAAGTTAGCTAAGAAATATTGTGATGAAATTGTCCGACTTCATGGGGTACCAGATAGCATCGTGTTGGATAGAGATCCAAGATTTACTTCAAGGCTGTGGCAAGAGCTTCAAAGAAATTTGGGAACAAGGCTTCAATTTAGCATAGCTTTTCATCCTCAGACAGATAGACAATCGGAAAGATTAATCAAGTATTTGGAGGATATGCTAAGAGCTTGTGCTTTGGATTTCTCGAGCTCGTGGAATGAGTAGTTGCCCTTAATTGAGTTCGCTTAAAATAATAGCTATCAAGCCTCGATAGAAATAGCACCTTATGAAGCCCTTTATGGCTGAAAGTGTAGATCTCCGTTGTTCTTTGATTTGGAAAAGTGGAACTGGGCCAAGCAAGAAGGCGTGAAAAGAGGGGAGAAGAAGGAAAAGCCCTCTAAGACCGTTAAAGATGCTATAGACAAGGTTCAACTAATAAGACAGTAGATGAAAGTAGCTCATGATAGACAGAAGAGCTATGCTGTCCTTCGGAGAAAGAATCTCGAGTTTGAGGTTGGAGATAGAGTCTTTTTAAAGGCTTCTCCAAGGAAAGGGTTTGCAAGGATTGGTCGAGGAGGAAAGTTGAATCCTCGGTACTTGGGTCTGTTTGAGATTCTAGAGAAGATCGGGGATACAGCCTACCGTTTTGATTTACCTCCGAGTTTGAAAGGAATTCACAATATATTTCAAGTTTCTCAACTTCGGAAATATTACCCGAAATCCTTCCAGTTGAAGTGGTGGAACTTGAACCTAATCTCACTTTCGTTCAGAAACCGATTAAGATATTGGATCTAAAATTTCAAGAACTCAGAAATCGGCGTATTCCACTAGTTAAGGTTCTTTGGAGAAGTGATAAAACAGAGGAGGCTACGTGCGAAATGGAGGAGAAGATGAAAAGGTTCCACCCCGAACTATTTCTGGGCGATCAGTGAATCCGAGGGTAGATTCTTTTAAGGGGGAGAGGTTGTAATGCCCCGAATTTTCAGACTTACAGGTATAACTTATGTGTTTATGTATTTGCACATTATAAATATCTAATTATATTGTTATATGTTTACTTTATCTATTATTTGAATTTCGAACGTATGAACCTATATGAGCTTGAATACGTGTCGTTTGCATTCGATTTGATTTTCGATTTTTGTGAAATTTTGGTATACTTGAAATATGTGTGTTATGATCATGTATTAATTCTCTTTATATGATTTTGGACTTGTTTAAAATGGTTTTGAATTTATTTTAGGTTTTGGAACCAAATCGGGGCTGAAGAGCATTTAACGCACCTTTGTTTCTAGTCGTTGTAATATGAGCTCGGGAATTTGGATTCGAATTCCTTCACCTCCGTTGGACTCGTATCGAAGATTCAGGTTCAATAGATCAAGCCTTATATTTTTCCAAGCCCATTTTGACCTCCGAAATTCAATTGAAACAAGCCTTATTCGCAGATTTGCCACACTTAGCCAAATTAGCCATATCTCTCTCCATACTTAACCAAATTAACCATGGTTTGAGCCAAAATGACCCTATTTACACCTAATATCACCCAAGATTCATCCATTTCGTCCCTTACATCAAGGAGAGAAGAAAATTCTGTCCAAGCCAAGAAACCCTTCCATTTCCCGTCACTATTCATCCTCTCAAAAATCTGAGCTCATAACTTGTTCAAACCTCAACCAATCCTAGAGGTAAGCATGTATTTGTAATTACTACTTCCTTGGGGTCATTTGAAGCTATGGATTGCATGTTTTCATGGAGTTTTGATCATATTATAGAGACATGAGTGAATAGTTAGAAATTTTGATGAATTCTTGATCTCTATCATATCTTGGAGGATTTAGTTGGTTAGAAGCATGTATATTGATCACTTTGATATCCTTATTCCATTTATGAACTTAGGCTTGGAGGTGGTTGAGTATTGAATTCTTGTTGGAGAATATGCTTGATTGATCAACCTTTGCTTCCTTTTTCTTGCTCGTTGATTTGTAGATAATTATGGGTTGGATTTGCCTTGATTTTGTGATCATTTTCCTGCCATATATGCTGCCTAAGGACCACCTTGTTGCTGCCCCTTTTATGAAGGTTTTCCCTAGCAAGAAATAGAGCTTTGCTCTGTTCTTCATTTTAAACACGAAGACTTGACAAGGCCGTGTCAAGATTTTACTGAAAATGGACACGGCCGTTTTGATCGTTCGACTCTTGAAGAATTATTTTTCAAAAATCGAATATGGCCGTGTCCAAATCCTTTGAAAACCCAACACGGTCGTGTCAATCATTCGACTTGGGATTTTTATTTTTTCAAAAATCGGACACGGTCGTATCCGAACCCTTTGAAAATACAACAGGGTCGTGTCTCTCGTAATGGCAGCTTTACGGAGTCCCTTCGTGGCTTCTCGTCTTGTTTTCCCGCTTCATTCATGATTTATATGTAATGTGAACTAGATGAATTATGCATTGTGATTGATATATATTGGTTATGCATTGAATTAAATTGGATTGATTGATCATGAATGATCTTGAACGTTTATATGACTCTAACGTGATAATTGTGCATAAGAACATTTTCCTGACATGATTGCATTTCTTATACATATCATGTCAGCCTCATTGCATTGCCGTACGTCGAATTTGGTTATTTTGAGTCTCACTTCACTTTCTTTTGCACAGATTTTGATCCGAACGGAGACGAGGCCGATCAGTGAGGCTTTTGCACCGTTTCTTTTGGTTTCAGGGTAGGTTTATCTTCTATTTAGATAAATGACCTGATATAATCCCAATCTGCAAAGTTTTAAGCCATAGTAATATATGTATGTATCGAGTCTTTCAAGAGCCAATGATTTTTGAACGTTAAGCCCTTTTCTTTATTGAATACCCTACCTATTGTTTTGGCGAGACATGATTGATTGCATTGAATGGGGGCCCTGGGAC
Organism: Lantana camara; assembly: GCA_037501455.1. NCBI lineage: Eukaryota > Viridiplantae > Streptophyta > Magnoliopsida > Lamiales > Verbenaceae > Lantana > Lantana camara. The sequence continues at coordinate 88,604,402 of CM074859.1, read as the reverse complement.
TTAGTATACGTGGATAACCGGGGAAGCATGGCTGAGGGTGAACCCGTATATTAGTTTCACCAAACTACGGCAATACCGGCCCCCGTTAGGAGGGTTAGCGAGGAATGGGAACCGGGCTTGTGGCTATTCCTATACCCCACTAGCCATAATCATTAAGGTGGTCGGGCTTTGGAAACCCATTCACCACCCGGAGGGAAAAGGTGTTTACTTGAACGATTATGGCTAGTGGGGGTTCGAGACTTAGCCCTCTCACCGGGCTCACAAATAACCTATTAAATGAATATGATTATTATAATCCCATTTGATGATTTCTTGTTGACCCACTTGGGAATTGTTCCAAAATCTCTTTCGGGATTATAACTTGCATGAACGTGTTTAATTTCCACGTTATCTATATATTATGCCCTGTTTTTATACCCACGAGTACCTTTTGGACTGAACCCGTTTGGTTTTTAGTTTGTGCAGGTTATGAGGAGTGCTAGAGGGGAATCCAAGTCTTTAGGTGTCTTGTATTCGAGTCTAGCATCCTTTTTGTTCACTTGCACTCATACTTATAGTTTGTATTGTGATTAGTGTTTATGGATATCCTGGAGCGTACATGATGATTGTGCCCTGATGGCCTTTTGAATATTTGGATACTTGTATTTATTTTGGAGCTTGAAAGCTCAAAGTATATAATGATCATATATTGCTTCCACTTTTATTTTCTTGCTTTACTCTGTGATACTGCATTTTGTTATCAATGGTTTAAGGGTTAGTCCCTCCTAGCATAACGTGTGTGTTGTGTAGCGCCTGAAACGGTGGCCACCACATCCCCCGCACCTAAACCCAAGCCCACATATGAAATGGACCTCTATACATGAGCCCAAGTCTAAGCGAACGGGAACCTACAGGCACATACTAGGCTAAGCTGGGCTAACAGACCGTAGAGGGTGCAAAGAAAGTAAAGCAAAGGCGGAAGCAACAAACAAGATCTAAACGAGCTCAGCTAAAACATACCATAACATATATACCGTGGCCAAGATGCCCAAAATTAATTATAAGTATTCAAATCTCCACGATATACATAATCAGATTAGGGATAAAGTATTCAAAGCTGTAAATATGAAATGCAAACTCGACCTAAACAACTAAGTACGACATGACACGATGCACTTCCCCGCCTAGCTCGAGCTGACCTAAAAGGGGGAAAAGAGAGGGTCAGTCTAGAACTCGACTGATTGAGGGGGCTAAACGCACACCCACACACTTATAATATAAACAGAGCATATATCAAAAGGATAGTCATGAACCGAGGATAGGGTTTTGCATACAAAATCATTTTTGAAGAGATAACATAATATGCATAAAGAAATCCTACTCGATTCATAACCATCTACACAAAGCATAAACAAACGTCCGACGAGAACGGACTTCCCTTAACTCCTCAAAGCATAACATAAAATTGAAATCATAACATAACCCATCCTCACAACCATGGTGATTCGGGAATCAAACCCTAGTCACCTACATTAACAAAAACATAAGGGGTAGCGAACCCACGATATACCTTTCCCGGTTAGCAACCGAGGGCTCAAGATACCACTCCTTCTCAACCTCCATAAGTCGCACGTGAATATCTCAACGAGAACCACGCACAGGCCAAACCCGATGGCCCTTGCCGTCCCGTGCATTCCTTACCCATAGTTATCGGGGCCCAACACATAGTTACCGGGGCCCAACATATAGTTCCCGGGGCCCAACATACCATACAAACCAAATTCCCATATTTCAGGGCACAACTTGCTCAAACATAAACGTACAAAAGGATTCAAAATCTTAAGCTTATATACGCTCATACTTATACCGATTCCATAAAACTCAAGCGTTTCCAGAAAACCATAAACATAGCTTAAGCACTCGTATATAATTATATAGACTATAACCGCATACGGGTGTAAAATCATTTCCTAAACCTCACCTTAATAAAAAGGAACAAAAGTGGGATCAAACGGGGTGACCCAATACCTAAGCTTCGGGCTATTGCACATCCGGAAGAGGCTCTGAAACACAAAAGGCAAGAACCGAGACTTAGACTCGAATATGAACCAATTAGATGCTCGGTAATGCTTCTGGATGAAATGAATGGAATTGAAATGTATAAACGTATTAGTTGTATCATACCAATCCATACTCATATAATTCGTATCAAATGGAGTCATATATTCAAAATAATGCGTATAACACGTAATATAACAAACTAAGATTGTATACGAAACATAAAAGAAGTAAGAAAACATGAAGAAGGGGTTCAAAATGATCACATATGCTTGTACATATCAAATATAGTCTTACCCCTTGAAGATGATGGAAGAAAAATGGAGAATGAGCTCAAATTTCTCCTTGGATGGATAGTGAAGAGGTAAAAGCTTTGTTCTCCAAATTTGCTGCACATCCTCCCCTTTTTCCTTGTATTAACTGAGAATGGAGAGCCAAGGATGATAGTGTATCATGTTGGTGGGGTGTGCGGCCAAGATTCACTCAAAAAGGTTAAAAGATGAAGGACTAAAGTGCAATTTAGTGAAAGGTAGTGATACGGTTGCGAGGTTAGTTTTCGGTCGAGTTTCGGAGTATTAAAAGGCTTTAGAATTATACAAAGCTTAGCCTATTGAACCCGAACCGTCAAAATGAGTTCGACGGAAGTGACGGAATTCGAATCCGAATTCCCGAGCTCAAGTTATACAAACCAGAACCCAAGGTGCGCTAAAAACGTTTTAGCCTCCTTTAGGTTCCAAACGAAATAATACTCCAAAAGCTCAACAATTAAACCGATATCATAAGACGAGTATATTCACCAGTTCATAACATGTAAAGCTCATACATAACAAAACAGTACAAAAAACCGAAATTCAAATACAAACTCAAACGAAGAAATTACCAAAGAAAGAAGCATAAACATTTAAAGTATAAATTCAAGTAATTAAAGAAAAGATAATTAACATTAATTAAACATCTAATTGCGCAATTACAGAATTTAAACGCACACATACATCATACTTGTACTACCAAAAGATCGGGGTGTCACAATCTCTCCCCCCCCCCCCCCTAAAAATGACTTCTCCTCAAGTCCGACCTGGAGTCTCAAACAACTCGGGATATAACCTCTTCATCTTTTCGTCGGTTTCCCACGTTGATTCCTCAGATTTCTGATCTCTCCACAGTACTCTAACTAAAGGAATCTTTCGGTTTCTCAGCTCTTGCATTTTCCAGTCCTGAATTGCCACCGGATGTTTCTCTATTGTCAAATCCGGCTCTAACTGAATCTCTTCAACGGGAAGGATGGCAGACTCGTCGGGATAATACTTACAAAGTTGAGAAACATGAAACACGTTGTGTATCTCGGTTAAAATTGGCGGTAAATCCAATCTACACGCCGTTTCTCCGATTCTCTCCAAAATCTCAAACGGCCTGAGGTACCGTGGACTAAGCTTTCCACCTGTACCAATTTGAACGAAGCCTTTTCTCGGAGATGCTTTTAGAAAAACTCTATCTCCAACTTCAAACTCTAAAGGCCTTCTTCTCTTATCGGCGTAGCTCTTCTGACGAGCTTAAGCGGCCTTCATTCTCTGTTAAATCTTATTGAGTTTCTCAATAGTGGCAGAAATCTTTTCCTTAGGTTCTGCCTTCTTGAGTTTATTATCCTCGGTCCATCTCCAATCTTCGATATCCCAAAATAGAGGAGACCTGCATTTCCTCCCATACAAAGCTTCATATGGAGCCATCTTAATCGAACCCTGATAACTATTGTTGTAAGCAAATTCAACCAAGGGTAAATGTTCGTCCCACTTATCCTGAAAATCCTGAGCACATGCTCTAAGCATATCCTCCAAATACTGCATTAACCTTTATGATTGACCGTCTGTCTGAGGATGTGAAGCAGTGCTAAACTTTAGCTTGGTACCCAAACACTTCTGAAGATTCTGCCAAAAGATTGAAGTAAACCGTGGATCCCGATTCGAAACTATACTAGCCAAAACTCCATGTAATCTTACAATCTCCCAGACATACAACTCTGCTAGCTTCAGTACTTTATCGGATATTCATACTTTGAGGAAATAAGCTGATTTAGTTAATCTGTCAACAATAACCCATATTCCATCGAACCCTCCTTTGACTCTAGGCAAGCCGGATACAAAGTCCATCATCACTTGCTCCCACTTCCACTCGGGAATAGGAAGTGGTTGGAGAGTTCCTCCCGGTTTCTGGTGTTCAGCCTTCACTCTTTGACACGTTAAACATTGCTTCACGAAGTTCGCGACGTCCCTTTTCATGCCATTCCACCAGAAATTCTCTTTCAGGTCCCGATACATCTTGGTACCTCCCGGATGAATCGAGTATCTTGAGCGATATGCTTCTTCCAATATCATCCTCTTCAGCTCGGTTGGGACACAAATCCTTACTTCGAACCTTAACAACCCTGAATCATCCAATCTAAACTTAGAATCCGGATCCTCTTGAGAACGAGCTATCAACTTTTGAATCTCTGCATCCAAGGCTTGAGCTTCTAGCAACTGCTGTTTCAATTCTGGTGTAACTGTAAGATTAGCTAGCCAAATCCCTGAAACCAGAATCTCCGAACCCATACTCGAAGAACCTGCTTCCAAACTAGCCACACCCACCTTACTCAAGGCATCGGCTACTACGTTAGCTTTACCGGGATGGTAATGGATTTTACAATCATAATCTTCTAATAACTCCATCCAACGCCTCTGTCTTACATTCAAATCTTTTTGAGAAAAGAGATACTTGAGGCTCTGGTGATCGGTAAATACCTCGAAAGTCATACCATAGAGATAGTGTCGCCACTTTATCAAAACGAACACAACCGCAGCCAATTCCAAGTTATGGGTAGGGTAATTCTTCTTATGCTCCTTCAATTTCCTCGAAGCATAAGCTACCACTCTACCATGCTGCATCAAAATACAACCGAGACCCTATTTCAAAGCATCCATAAAAACTGCATAACCCTCGGTGCCCTCGGGTAGGTTAAGAACCGGTGCCGAGTTCAACTTTACCTTTAAAGTCTGAAAACTTGCTTCACACTTATCATCCCACTCGAACTTCACTTCCTTCTTAGTTAAACGGGTCAACGGAGCCGCAATCTTAGAGAAATCTTTCACAAATGCGGTAATATCCTGCTAACCCAAGGAAACTTCTGATCTCTGAAGCATTTCTCGGTCTCTCCCAAAGAAGTACGGATTCAACCTTAGATGGATCCACTTCAATTCCCTTACTCGAGATGATATGACCCAGAAATACAACCCTGTCGATCCAAAACTTGCATTTACTGAACTTAGTATGTAGCTTATGTTATCTTAAGATTTCCAAGACAATCCGGAGATGTTCTGCATGCTCTTCAGCCGAATTTGAATACACCAGAATGTCATCTATAAAGATTACCACGAACTTGTCAAGAAACTGTCTGAACACTCGGGGCATCATATCCATGAACACAGCTAGAGCGTTAGTTAACCCGAAAGGCATCACAACGAATTCAAAATGCCCATATCGCGTATTAAACCCCATCTTCGGAATATCCTCCTCCCTAATATACAGCTGATAGTAACCCTGCCTCAAATCTAACTTGGAGTAGACCAAAGAGCCCTGTAGAATGTCAAACAACTCCTCGATGTGAGGCAATGGGTATTTATTCTTCACGGTCAGCAGATTCAACTCACGGTAATCTATGTACATCCATAATGTTCCATCTTTCTTCTTTACAAATAGAATGGGAGCACCCCACGGAGAAGTGCTCGGACGAATGTACTCGCAAGCTAGAAGTTCATCAAGTTGCGGCTTCAACTACTATAACTGAGCAGGAGCCATTCTGTAGGGAGTCTTCGAAAAAGGCTCTGCTCCGGGATAAAGGTCAATTACGAACTCGATGTCCCTGTCGGGTGGCAAAGAACCCAACGTCTCAGGAAATACATCGGTATACTCTCGCACGACCTCCGTCTCTTCAAGTTTGGCTTGATCTTTCGGTTTGTTCAAAAGATAGACAATGAAACCTGTCGCACCGTCCCGGACCAGTCTACTAGCCTCAACAAAGGAAATAAACGGGCTCGACTTGTAACGCCCCGGTTTTTCATTTGTACTAATATGTCGTATGTGTTTATAAATTGTGTAATTAAATTATTTAATTATGTGATTAATTGTTTATAAGTGTTTCAAATATTTAATTTTAATATAAATTGTTATTAGTTTATTTTATTTCATTTTAATATTTTATTTTGTTACGTAATTAATATATTTAATTTGATAATTAAGTGTTAATGATAATTAATTATATCTTTAATTATACTAATTAATTACAATATTAATCGTGACTTTGTTTTAATTTAAAAACAGAATCTAAATTTCTTTATTTAATTTGAAATGTTATGAATTGTCAATGTATTGTTCTTGCATGATTTAAATGCGCTTCGTTCTTATATGATTTGATATCGAAAATTCATGAAAATTTAGTATGTTGTAAATTTATGTTTTATGAACATGTTTATATGCTCGTTTTATGTTTTCGGCTTCGTTTGATGTGGTAACAAATTTATTTTGATTTGCGGAACCAAATCGGGGGCTAACGGGCAATTAGCGCACCCTTGGATCCGTAAGAGATATCTTGAGCTAGGAAACTCGGATTCGAGTTTTGTCAACTCCGCTGAACTCGTAACAAAAATTCGAGTTTAATGAACTTAGCCTCATATTTTTCTAAGACCATTTAGACCTCCGAAATTCAACCGAAATCCGAAACCGATGCAAAACTGCCACACTTTACTAAAAATGCCATAACTCATTCAAACCTTGACCAAATTAACCATGGTTGGAGGAATAGGAACCCTGACTCAGCCCTTTAACTTATACTTATCTCCCACAACCGAACCAACCCTCACCCATAAGGAAAAATCAGCCCAAAGCCCCTGCTCTCCAGAAAATCCCTCCACCATGCCCTACTTGGAGATTTCAAGCTCAAATCTCTTCCATCTTTCATCCAATCCACAAGGTGAGTTTACAGTTATGATATAAATTCAATATGTGTCATTTTAAGCTATGCATCCCCAATTTTGAGCATGTGAGCATGGGATTTTGAAGGCATAAGTGAATAGTTAGGTTTGGTGCCATTTTGTTGATCTCTTTCCTTCCTTGATGGATTTGGTTGATTTAAAGCATGAATATGGTTTTCTTAACTCCCTATTCTCATTTATGATCAGTGATTATATCAAAGTTGGAGATTTTATGAGATTCTATTAATGGCACTTTGAAAAATTGCATGAAATGGGACTGAATTCTTCCTCTTTCTTGATGTACTGCTGCTGCTGCGTTTGGGGCTCATTTTGCTGCCATTTACTGCTCCTTTTTGGATGGTTTGTTGCACATATATATAGCTGATCTTGTTGCATAAAGAGTGGATGGATTGTTGCCCTGTTTTGTTTCATTTTGGCCCTGTTTTGCTGCTGTCATGATGCTGCTCTTTTCCATGCTTTGTTGCTGTAGTTTTTCATTCGTTTTGTGGGAGTTTTGGTGCCCTTTTGCTATTGCATTTGACATCTTGTGTTACTGCTACCTGCTGTTGTTAAATCATGCCACACAAAACAGGGGATAAGCTTGGTAATGAGCTGCTGCTACGTCTGTTATACACCTCCCCGGCCAGGGAGATTTTTAGGTATCATAAGACCCAGCCGGGTAGCTTCGTTTCAGAAGCTACTGCTTCTTTTCTTTCCTTTCCTTTCCTCTTTATGTTGTGTATATATTTATATATGTTGTGTTTGTGTAATAAATTATGCATTCAGGTTTAATTTGCTACCTAATTGCATGCATGAGTTCCATTTGTGTATTAATGCATGATGTACGTGCATGTTTAAATATAAATGTATTGCATGCAATGTTTGTGTTGTGCATGGTTTGTATATTTAAATGCATGCATATGATTAATATTAAATTGTTTGCATGCATGAGTAATTAGGTACATGTTTGAGTATGTGTATTATGTAAATATATATGTATGCAATTTAGATATATATATTATATATATAATTAATGTGTTTATATAGTATATATATACATAAGTATACATACATTTAGATATAAATATATGCATGGGTAATAAATATATATATTAGATGTCTTATTTGCTTGAAGTGTATATATATATATTATGTTTTAATGCATGCATGTTATTGTACGTAGGTATATATATTAATATATATATATGCTTATATTATATTAAATATTATTTGATTTAATTGAATTATGGGAATTAATTGTTATTTATTTCATATCCCTATCTAATTTCCAATCTTGATTGAATTTATTTATTTGTCTATTCTGTAATTGTAAACGTGTTATAGTACGTGTTATGATCGTTAATTTGAATTCTTGGATTGAATTGTTATGAAATGTGTAATGATTGAACTTGAATGAATATGAACGCTTCCTTAAACGAATGAATGGCTCGTTTATATGATTTAAATGCGTTAATCGTGCACATGAACACGTTCATTACATAATATCATCTTTATGCATTCATATCATGTTCATTACATGCCATGCGTCATATGTGGTTCATTTGGAGTCGTGAGTCTCACGAACACGTTACGTTGTCCTTTGTATAGTTTTCTCCAGGGCGGAGATGTCGAGTTCATAGGACACTTTCGAGTCTTCCTTTCTTCTTGGTTTTGTTCGGTAAGAGGCATACAGGTGGGTTTCTCTACTATTTAGTTAAACAACCCTATATTCTTCCAATGTTCAAAGATTTCGACCAAAAATTAATATATGTATATAGAGTCGTTTTAAGAGTCCTACCAAATGTTTTGGCGAGAAAAGAATGAATGAATGCACAGAATGGGGCCCAGGGACTTGGTGTGAGTGGTGACCCGAGGAGGCATGGGCTGACGGTGATCCCTCACACTAGTTCCACCAATGAATGGCGTAACCGGACCTCGTTTGGAGTTAGCGAGGAATGGACGCTGAGTGCCATCTGGGGAGTCATGTTCCCTTTTTGGTCAATGAATGGACAGTTCGGGCCGATCACCCGGCCATCACCCGGAGGAACAAGGTGTAAATGTTCATGACTGTGCACAAAAAAATGTAATGCATAAAAGAAAGAAAGAATGAATGAATGTTTAATGAAATACACGAGGCGTTGGTTGGAGATAATGCATGCCCACTCGCCGGGCCACAAACGACCTAATGAAGAATGAATTTAATTATCCCTTTTGATGATCCTTTATCTAGCCCACTTGGGAAATGCTCTAAAAACCTCATTCGGGATTCTAACTTGCATGTGAATGTTTATTTATTGTTGTATATGCTATTATACCTCGTTTTATACCCACCAGTCTCGTATAGACTGAACCCGAATTGTTTTCAGTCTTCTTGCAGGTTTGGAGTGCTAGGCGGGAAGTCAAGTCTATTAAGTCTTTCGATTAAGTCAGAGTCGGTCCATGAGCATATTTAATCATGATTTGTTTAAGTATGAAGATGTAAGATTTGTTTTGATTGTTACTTTTATCATGAATTCAAGATAAGCTTACAGAAATAGAAAGAATCTGGATTTGAAGTTTTATGATTTTATCGAATTTCGGGATTAGGTATTATGCTAGTTGAACCCATTGCTCTTTGCTTATCTTGATATTTACGTATGTACCTTGCTTCCGCATTGGTAATATTTATATTTTATTGTTTCTTTGGATGCGAAAGTTAGCTCCCGCCTAGCCTACCGAGTGTGTAGGTCCCCGTTCGCTGTGATTTAGCCTGGGTATGGATTGTCCATTTTATACTCGGGCCAGTCTCGGTGCGGGGGATGTGGTACCTTACGCTCGGGTGATACATCCTTAAGTGGTATCAGAGCCCGGTTGCAAAAACTGGTGTTCTCGTGTCGTGATTGAGTCAGTTTAGGTCGTACGGCTTAGGAACTACATGATAATGTGTGCATTGCATCGATCTTGAGTATGAAATTGCTTTCCTTTTGAATTTTGTTGACTTATCTGTTGCATTATTACATTGGATCAGTGCCTTTCGTGTTAAATACGTGCCATGAACATACACTAATCGCACGCATGTACCCTCGAAAAAAGTTATGAATTACAGGTTAGGAAGATACTATCAAACCACGGCCAAGTATCATGCTAATAACACCTTATTGCAAGTTCTTTCTGAAGCATGCATCGGGGAAAGATATAGAGAATTCGAGATGCGTTGTCCTCATAGATAGAGCTAGAGTTCAAGGGTTAGGAGCTGAAATGGAAGTTCGACTTTAGAGATGTAAGTATAGAGGGACACTTGATGAAATAGGAGTGGATCGGGGAATGTTTATGACTCCAAAGATTGACATATGCGGCTCTTTTACATTGGATGCCATAATTGGATTCAACGGGGTCATTCAACTTAAGGAATGGAGTGAATGAACCTTGAGGGTACTTTAACTCAGGGTTCGGATTTGGAAGAGATAGCGAGGATTGTGAAGGTTCAAGCTAAAACACAATCGGCGGGAATTAAGCATCAAGAGTCGTCAAAGAGGAATCTCTAAATAAATTTAATGGTTAGAAAAGAGGTTGCAGAGGTCAAGATCGGGAAGAAGTGAGTTCGGGAGCCCTAAATTTAAACTAAGATGGAAAACGAGTCTGGAAAGGATTGGAAGGAGTCATGTAACGTGGAAAATATAAATTCATGGAAGGTGGCCATACTATGGACAATATTTTAGTTCATTTTCCCAATCCAAGCTGAATTGTCATGTTGTGAGGGTGAATTAGGAAATATAGAGCAAGGAATGGAAACGGTAAAGAAAGGCAAATACTTTTTGGAAGGAAATCATGCGCGCAGGTGGGAGCAATTGGACAACAAGTTTTACTCCCGATCTAAACTCGTAAAGGATAAGCACGGGAATTTTGATCAGGGTGATGACTCGAAATAGGATTCGGAAACACAGTCGGGGTAATTTTATAAGAGAGTTGGGCAATATTAAAGGGCTATTTTTGGGGAGAAATTTGGATGCTAATTCCGTGGATGTAGAAGAAGTTAGTGATTGAGAAATTGCAATCCCGGACCATGGAAGGTACGAGTTGATGCACAAAGATTCGTGGAAAACTTGAAGACCGTGGGAAAGAGGAAGCATGATTAGCAAGTCAAAGTAACCTCGTGATTGGAGGAACGAGGAAAAGCTACCAAGCTAACAACTTACCACATTGGTGACAGGTTCCAAAACATTCATAGCACGTGCATCATACTTCGCATCAATTATTTATTCTTCTTTACTTATGTTCGTGCGTCCATTTCTAATTGATTGCGTTGCTCTAATGTGTGGCATATTTGCTTGCTGTAAGCGTGACACGTGCATGGACATCTTTACCCGACATGCATTTCAGTGTTTACTTCGTAGGAAGTTCTTTCACCTCACTTATCATGTATCTCTGCGACTGGGCCATGTCTGAGTTAAGAGAAAAAGAGATAGTGGTATAGCACCTGACAAGAATGATGACTTCTGGAAATGAAAAAATTCAAGAAAGGGGTAGGTTGATGGAAACGGGAATTCATAAAGAGAAGCGAGATTAGAGTTGACTTCGGTGTCTTCGGATTGGACAAAGAGTAAGAAAGGGGTTCGGACATCAAGAAAATTAGAAGGAAAGTTGAAGGGCAAAACCTGCAGGTTGCCATTTGGATTAAAACCTTCCCTAACGAAAATTTCACATCAAGAATTCCGATGAAGGAAGGATAGCTGGAGTTCAGCATGGAAAGGCAGAAATTTTAAAGGGGAGAGCACGACCGAGAGACAAATTGGAAGATTGAATTGGTGCTCGAAGAAATATGTTAGTAGGAATAACGGTGATGCAAATTAAGGAAGATCTGGAAATCCTAATGGTGGTGATGAGAAATGAATAAGACGGCTTTAATGGTTAAGCTGTTACGAGAGTAGCTAAGTTGCTAAATTCGGGTAAAGATTTTTACAAGGTATAAGGGAATGATGTCAATAAAGATTAATTCAATGGAGTACAATGGGGGTTCAAGAAAGATAATACTATTAAGTTATCGGTTATTCCAATGGTAATTCGGAAGGAAATTTAAGAAGAAACACAACCGAAAAGGATGATCATTGAAGGATTTACATCAAACTTCAAGAATCATCAAGAACATCCTATCTTCGATTAAGGAATGGTAGGGACTGAATACTGAATTTCCCCTTAAAGGTTTAAAGAGAGTGAAAAAAAAAAGGAAAATTGAACGGAAGATAGGGAAAGATTTGGGTGATATGTATTAAGGTCAGGCATAAACTTTTAAAGACGTCAAGGGTAATTATCTCCAATGGTAGGTTAGGTTTTGATATGGGAAAAGGAAATAACTGTAACGCCCCAATTTTCGGCTTTCCAGGTACGCACGATATTTGTGAATTTTCCAAGAGTTAGGGTTAATTTTAATTCTATTGTTTATTAAATTCTTGTAATTCGTGATAAATTGTATAAATTACATTCCAATGTGATTATGTGAAATATGTGTCAATTTGAGCATTATTTTATAAATTGAATTTAATTGTTACGTGAATTAATTCCCGAACATGCCTTAATTGTTTAAATGTCCTTGATTGATCATTTATCTAATTAGAGGACCAAATTGCATGATTATCCTTTGGGACTTAATTGATCATTCTCCAAACCTTGCATCCTTAATTGCATAACTTATGAACTTGGGGAACTTAGTTACAAATATCATATTTTTCCCCAAATATATTACGTTATACACATCTCTTCTACATTCTTCATGGATCCATTCAAGAATCATTCAAGAAACCTCCCAACATATTCTCTCTTGCTCTCGGTTCTTCAAGCCAAGGAGGAAGAAGAGATTTCATGAAAAATCAAGCTAGTTTTCGGGGAATTGGCAAGCTTTGAAGATTAAGTCATCCATCTTCATCTTCTTTACTTCACTCCTTTCACTTAAGGTAATATGTAGGATTTCATGATAATAACCTTTGAAGCTAGGGTTAGGATTTGATTGCTATAACTTGTGTTTATGATGTTAGAAGCATGATTACAAGCTTTAGACTTGAATTCCATACATATATCTTGGAAATTAGGGAGTTTCATGGCATATATGTTCATGGGGTTTGATCTTGATGATTCAAGCTATAACTAAGTGTGTATATTAGTTTTATTGTACCTTAAGCATGTATATATATCCCTTTTCATGAATTCATGCCTTTGGAAATGGAATTATACAAGTTATGATGAATTAGAGATTAATTCGTGCCTCCCCTGTTCTTCATCCTCTGTTTTGCATCTTCTGCATAATGGGAACGGCCGTTCCCGTTCCCTTTGTAAATAGGGAAGGGCCGTTCCCATAATTTGAATAGTGTGAAGGGCGGCGAGGACGGGAACGCCCGTTCCCACTTTGCCTCATAAGACGGGAACGGCCATTCCCATCTTCGGGAGCAGCTTCGGGAGAGGGGGAACGACCCTTCCCATTTTCTATTAAAACCTGGAACGGCCGTTCCCATACCCCTGGAAGTACAGAAACATGCTGCATAAATGTAGCAATTCCAATTCCTTCTCTAATTATTTAAATGATCCCAACATGATGTTATATGATCAATATCATGCAATAATATGATTATATCAAGCTACATTGTTCATTGCAAGCCACCTCGTCACCTGATCATGCCGTGTGTATTATTTGATAGTGTTATCAAGTTATGGTCTAATGAGGGTACAATTGTTCTATTCCTTGCCCAGGGTATTCCAGAACAGAGATCGTGATCAATGAGCGCATTCATTCTTGAACCGTCGTGTCCCTCACTAGCAAGCAAGTCAGGTCATGCCAAGCCATTCACATACCGTGATTATCTTGTCATTGTCAGGACCATGCAAAGCAAGTCGGGCATCGTGTTATCAGGATCATCGTGACTATCGTGTTATCGTGTACAAGCGTTCTCCTGGCCAGGTCCTCCTTATTGAGGGCGCTGGGCTGGTCTTCGGGCTGGTGGTTGTCCGTCCAACCACAGGAAGAACAAAGCATTATCGTGTTATCGTGAATGGTGAAGGCTCGCAACCTTCCCGTTATTGGAGTGATGGAGTTATTGGAGTGATGTAGTTATTGGAGTGATGGAGTTATTGGAGTGATGTAGTTATTGGAGTGATGTAGTTATTAGAGTGATGGAGTATATATTGGAGTGATGTAGTTATTGGAGTGATGGAGTATATATTGGAGTGATGTAGTTATTGGAGTGGTGGAGTATATATTGGAGTGATGGTGTTTAATGGAGTGACATGGTTATTCGTGAAATCAATATACATGCAATATTCGTGCAGGTACCTTCTAGACAGGAATCAAGCTGAGTTGAGCTTTGCAGTCGAGCCCATACGGTGCATCTATTTATTTGTCATTTCACAGCAATTATTAATATTAATTGTTAAGTATTTAGGAGATGATAGTGTATTGATATGTAAACCCCGGGTATGATTTACTTGATAAATGATAGGTAATATCGCATACTTTAGTTTATTTATTATGCATTATGGTTATTGATTACAAACTAGTCCCACCTTGCGTCTTGTGTTATCATATTGTCACCCGTTCGCCATAGGTTGGTTCATGTACGGACATTTCATTTCGTATGTGGAGCGGCCTATGGTGCGGGGGTGTGGCATCCTTACGTCTTGGGGTGCTACATCTTAAGTGGTATCAGAGCCCGGTTTCAAAATCGAGGTTCTAGTGTCGTGTCTAGTTTAAGTCAAGCAACTTAGGGATTATTTGCTAATTCGTGCATTGTATTTATTTATGACCTTACATGCTCGCCAAGTGAATCCGAGGATGGATTCTTTTAAGGGGGGGAGAATTGTAACGCCCCAATTTTCGGCTTTCCAGGTACGCACGATATTTGTGAATTTTCCAAGAGTTAGGGTTAATTTTAATTCTATTGTTTATTAAATTCTTGTAATTCGTGATAAATTGTATAAATTACATTCCAATGTGATTATGTGAAATATGTGTCAATTTGAGCATTATTTTATAAATTGAATTTAATTGTTACGTGAATTAATTCCCTAACATGCCTTAATTGTTTAAATGTCCTTGATTGATCATTTATCTAATTAGAGGACCAAATTACATGATTATCCTTTGGGACTTAATTGATCATTCTCCAAACCTTGCATCCTTAATTGCATAACTTATGAACTTGGGGAACTTAGTTACAAATATCATATTTTTCCCCAAATATATTACGTTATACACATCTCTTCTACATTCTTCATGGATCCATTCAAGAATCATTCAAGAAACCTCCCAACATATTCTCTCTTGCTCTCGGTTCTTCAAGCCAAGGAGGAAGAAGAGATTTCATGAAAGATCAAGCTAGTTTTCGGGGAATTGGCAAGCTTTGAAGCTTAAGTCATCCATCTTCATCTTCTTTACTTCACTCCTTTCACTCAAGGTAATATGTAGGATTTCATGATAATAACCTTTGAAGCTAGGGTTAGGATTTGATTGCAATAACTTGTGTTTATGATGTTAGAAGCATGATTACAAGCTTTAGACTTGAATTCCATACATATATCTTGGAAATTAGGGAGTTTCATGGCATATATGTTCATGGGGTTTGATCTTGATGATTCAAGCTATAACTAAGTGTGTATATTAGTTTTATTGTACCTTAAGCATGTATATATATCCCTTTTCATGAATTCATGCCTTTGGAAATGGAATTATACAAGTTATGATGAATTAGAGATTAATTCGTGCCTCCCCTGTTCTTCATCCTCTGTTTTGCATCTTCTGCATAATGGGAACGGCCGTTCCCGTTCCCTTTGTAAATAGGGAAGGGCCGTTCCCATAATTTGAATAGTGTGAAGGGCGGCGAGGACGGGAACGCCCGTTCCCACTTTGCCTCATAAGACGGGAACGGCCGTTCCCATCTTCGGGAGCAGCTTCGGGAGAGGGGGAACGGCCCTTCCCATTTTCTATTAAAACCTGGAACGGCCGTTCCCATACCCCTGGAAGTACAGAAACATGCTGCATAAATGTAGCAATTCCAATTCCTTCTCTAATTATTTAAATGATCCCAACATGATGTTATATGATCAATATCATGCAATAATATGATTATATCAAGCTACATTGTTCATTGCAAGCCACCTCGTCACCTGATCATGCCGTGTGTATTATTTGATAGTGTTATCAAGTTATGGTCTAATGAGGGTACAATTGTTCTATTCCTTGCCCAGGGTATTCCAGAACAGAGATCGTGATCAATGAGCGCGTTCATTCATTCTTGAACCGTCGTGTCCCTCGCTAGCAAGCAAGTCAGGTCATGCCAAGCCATTCACGTACCGTGATTATCTTGTCATTGTCAGGACCATGCAAAGCAAGTCGGGCATCGTGTTATCAGGATCATCGTGACTATCGTGTTATCGTGTACAAGCGTTCTCCTGGCCAGGTCCTCCTTATTGAGGGCGCTGGGCTGGTCTTCGGGCTGGTGGTTGTCCGTCCAACCACAGGAAGAACAAAGCATTATCGTGTTATCGTGAATGGTGAAGGCTCGCAACCTTCCCGTTATTGGAGTGATGGAGTTATTGGAGTGATGTAGTTATTGGAGTGATGGAGTTATTGGAGTGATGTAGTTATTGGAGTGATGTAGTTATTGGAGTGATGGAGTATATATTGGAGTGATGTAGTTATTGGAGTGAATGTAGTTATTGGAGTGATGGAGTATATATTGGAGTGGTGGAGTATATATTGGAGTGATGGTGTTTAATGGAGTGACATGGTTATTCGTGAAATCAATATACATGCAATATTCGTGCAGGTACCTTCTAGACAGGAATCAAGCTGAGTTGAGCTTTGCAGTCGAGCCCATACGGTGCATCTATTTATTTGTCATTTCACAGCAATTATTAATATTAATTGTTAAGTATTTAGGAGATGATAATGTATTGATATGTAAACCCCGGGTATGATTTACTTGATAAATGATAGGTAATATCGTATACTTTAGTTTATTTATTATGCATTATGGTTATTGATTACAAACTAGTCCCACCTTGCGTCTTGTGTTATCATATTGTCACCCGTTCGCCATAGGTTGGTTCATGTACGGACATTTCATTTCGTATGTGGAGCGGCCTATGGTGCGGGGGTGTGGCATCCTTACGTGTTGGGGTGCTACATCTTAAGTGGTATCAGAGCCCAGTTTCAAAATCGAGGTTCTAGTGTCGTGTCTAGTTTAAGTCAAGCAACTTAGGGATTATTTGCTAATTCGTGCATTATATTTATTTATGACCTTACATGCTCGCCAAGTGAATCCGAGGATGGATTCTTTTAAGGGGGGGAGAATTGTAACGCCCCAATTTTCGGCTTTCCAGGTACGCACGATATTTGTGAATTTTCCAATAACCCACGGTTAATTTTAATTCTATTGTTTATTAAATTCTTGTAATTCGTGATAAATTGTATAAATTACATTCCAATGTGATTATGTGAAATATGTGTCAATTTGAGCATTATTTTATAAATTGAATTTAATTGTTACGTGAATTAATTCCCGAACATGCCTTAATTGTTTAAATGTCCTTGATTGATCATTTATCTAATTAAAGGACCAAATTACATGATTATCCTTTGGGACTTAATTGATCATTCTCCAAACCTTGCATCCTTAATTGCATAACTTATGAACTTGGGGAACTTAGTTACAAATATCATATTTTTCCCCAAATATATTACGTTATACACATCTCTTCTACATTCTTCATGGATCCATTCAAGAATCATTCAAGAAACCTCCCAACATATTCTCTCTTGCTCTCGGTTCTTCAAGCCAAGGAGGAAGAAGAGATTTCATGAAAGATCAAGCTAGTTTTCGGGGAATTGGCAAGCTTTGAAGCTTAAGTCATCCATCTTCATCTTCTTTACTTCACTCCTTTCACTCAAGGTAATATGTAGGATTTCATGATAATAACCTTTGAAGCTAGGGTTAGGATTTGATTGCAATAACTTGTGTTTATGATGTTAGAAGCATGATTACAAGCTTTAGACTTGAATTCCATACATATATCTTGGAAATTAGGGAGTTTCATGGCATATATGTTCATGGGGTTTGATCTTGATGATTCAAGCTATAACTAAGTGTGTATATTAGTTTTATTGTACCTTAAGCATGTATATATATCCCTTTTCATGAATTCATGCCTTTGGAAATGGAATTATACAAGTTATGATGAATTAGAGATTAATTCGTGCCTCCCCTGTTCTTCATCCTCTGTTTTGCATCTTCTGCATAATGGGAACGGCCGTTCCCGTTCCCTTTGTAAATAGGGAAGGGCCGTTCCCATAATTTGAATAGTGTGAAGGGCGGCGAGGACGGGAACGCCCGTTCCCACTTTGCCTCATAAGACGGGAACGGCCGTTCCCATCTTCGGGAGCAGCTTCGGGAGAGGGGGAACGGCCCTTCCCATTTCCTATTAAAACCTGGAACGGCCGTTCCCATACCCCTGGAAGTACAGAAACATGCTGCATAAATGTAGCAATTCCAATTCCTTCTCTAATTATTTAAATGATCCCAACATGATGTTATATGATCAATATCATGCAATAATATGATTATATCAAGCTACATTGTTCATTGCAAGCCACCTCGTCACCTGATCATGCCGTGTGTATTATTTGATAGTGTTATCAAGTTATGGTCTAATGAGGGTACAATTGTTCTATTCCTTGCCCAGGGTATTCCAGAACAGAGATCGTGATCAATGAGCGCGTTCATTCATTCTTGAACCGTCGTGTCCCTCGCTAGCAAGCAAGTCAGGTCATGCCAAGCCATTCACGTACCGTGATTATCTTGTCATTATCAGGACCATGCAAAGCAAGTCGGGCATCGTGTTATCAGGATCATCGTGACTATCGTGTTATCGTGTACAAGCGTTCTCCTGGCCAGGTCCTCCTTATTGAGGGCGCTGGGCTGGTCTTCGGGCTGGTGGTTGTCCGTCCAACCACAGGAAGAACAAAGCATTATCGTGTTATCGTGAATGGTGAAGGCTCGCAACCTTCCCGTTATTGGAGTGATGGAGTTATTGGAGTGATGGAGTTATTGGAGTGATGTAGTTATGGGAGTGATGTAGTTATTGGAGTGATGGAGTATATATTGGAGTGATGTAGTTATTGGAGTGATGGAGTATATATTGGAGTGATGTAGTTATTGGAGTGGTGGAGTATATATTGGAGTGATGGTGTTTAATGGAGTGACATGGTTATTCGTGAAATCAATATACATGCAATATTCGTGCAGGTACCTTCTAGACAGGAATCAAGCTGAGTTGAGCTTTGCAGTCGAGCCCATACGGTGCATCTATTTATTTGTCATTTCACAGCAATTATTAATATTAATTGTTAAGTATTTAGGAGATGAAAATGTATTGATATGTAAACCCCGGGTATGATTTACTTGAAAAATGATAGGTAATATCGCATACTTTAGTTTATTTATTATGCATTATGGTTATTGATTACAAACTAGTCCCACCTTGCCTCTTGTGTTATCATATTGTCACCCGTTCGCCATAGGTTGGTTCATGTACGGACATTTCATTTCGTATGTGGAGCGGCCTATGGTGCGGGGGTGTGGCATCCTTACGTGTTGGGGTGCTACATCTTAAGTGGTATCAGAGCCCAGTTTCAAAATCGAGGTTCTAGTGTTGTGTCTAGTTTAAGTCAAGCAACTTAGGGATTATTTGCTAATTCGTGCATTGTATTTATTTATGACCTTACATGCTCGCCAAGTGAATCCGAGGATGGATTCTTTTAGGGGGGGAGAATTGTAACGCCCCAATTTTCGGCTTTCCAGGGACGCACGATATTTGTGAATTTTCCAAGAGTTAGGGTTAATTTTAATTCTATTGTTTATTAAATTCTTGTAATTCATGATAAATTGTATAAATTACATTCCAATGTGATTATGTGAAATATGTGTCAATTTGAGCATTATTTTATAAATTGAATTTAATTGTTACGTGAATTAATTCCCGAACATGCCTTAATTGTTTAAATGTCCTTGATTGATCATTTATCTAATTAGAGGACCAAATTACATGATTATCCTTTGGGACTTAATTGATCATTCTCCAAACCTTGCATCCTTAATTGCATAACTTATGAACTTGGGGAACTTAGTTACAAATATCATATTTTTCCCCAAATATATTACGTTATACACATCTCTTCTACATTCTTCATGGATCCATTCAAGAATCATTCAAGAAACCTCCCAACATATTCTCTCTTGCTCTCGGTTCTTCAAGCCAAGGAGGAAGAAGAGATTTCATGAAAAATCAAGCTAGTTTTCGGGGAATTGGCAAGCTTTGAAGCTTAAGTCATCCATCTTCATCTTCTTTACTTCACTCCTTTCACTCAAGGTAATATGTAGGATTTCATGATAATAACCTTTGAAGCTAGGGTTAGGATTTGATTGCAATAACTTGTGTTTATGATGTTAGAAGCATGATTACAAGCTTTAGACTTGAATTCCATACATATATCTTGGAAATTAGGGAGTTTCATGGCATATATGTTCATGGGGTTTGATCTTGATGATTCAAGCTATAACTAAGTGTGTATATTAGTTTTATTGTACCTTAAGCATGTATATATATCCCTTTTCAGGAATTCATGCCTTTGGAAATGGAATTATACAAGTTATGATGAATTAGAGATTAATTCGTGCCTCCCCTGTTCTTCATCCTCTGTTTTGCATCTTCTGCATAATGGGAACGGCCGTTCCCGTTCCCTTTGTAAATAGGGAAGGGCCGTTCCCATAATTTGAATAGTGTGAAGGGCGGCGAGGACGGGAACGCCCGTTCCCACTTTGCCTCATAAGACGGGAACGGCCGTTCCCATCTTCGGGAGCAGCTTCGGGAGAGGGGGAACGGCCCTTCCCATTTTCTATTAAAACCTGGAACGGTCGTTCCCATACCCCTGGAAGTACAGAAACATGCTGCATAAATGTAGCAATTCCAATTCCTTCTCTAATTATTTAAATGATCCCAACATGATGTTATATGATCAATATCATGCAATAATATGATTATATCAAGCTAAATTGTTCATTGCAAGCCACCTCGTCACCTGATCATGTCGTGTGTATTATTTGATAGTGTTATCAAGTTATGGTCTAATGAGGGTACAATTGTTCTATTCCTTGCCCAGGGTATTCCAGAACAAAGATCGTGATCAATGAGCGCGTTCATTCATTCTTAAACCGTCGTGTCCCTCGCTAGCAAGCAAGTCAGGTCATGACAAGCCATTCACGTACCGTGATTATCTTGTCATTGTCAGGACCATGCAAAGCAAGTCGGGCATCGTGTTATCAGGATCATCGTGACTATCGTGTTATCGTGTACAAGCGTTCTCCTGGCCAGGTCCTCCTTATTGAGGGCGCTAGGCTGGTCTTCGGGCTGGTGGTTGTCCGTCCAACCACAGGAAGAACAAAGCATTATCGTGTTATCGTGAATGGTGAAGGCTCGCAACCTTCCCGTTATTGGAGTGATGGAGTTATTGGAGTGATGGAGTTATTGGAGTGATGTAGTTATTGGAGTGATGTAGTTATTGGAGTGATGGAGTATATATTGGAGTGATGTAGTTATTGGAGTGGTGGAGTATATATTGGAGTGATGGTGTTTAATGGAGTGACATGGTTATTCGTGAAATCAATATACATGCAATATTCGTGCAGGTACCTTCTAGACAGGAATCAAGCTGAGTTGAGCTTTGCAGTCGAGCCCATACGGTGCATCTATTTATTTGTCATTTCACAGCAATTATTAATATTAATTGTTAAGTATTTAGGAGATGATAATGTATTGATATGTAAACCCCGGGTATGATTTACTTGATAAATGATAGGTAATATCGCATACTTTAGTTTATTTATTATGCATTATGGTTATTGATTACAAACTAGTCCCACCTTGCGTCTTGTGTTATCATATTGTCACCCGTTCGCCATAGGTTGGTTCATGTACGGACATTTCATTTCGTATGTGGAGCGGCCTATGGTGCGGGGGTGTGGCATCCTTACGTGTTGGGGTGCTACAATAACTATGGATCTGATTTTGGAACAGATGACTTAAGGGTATTCGGGAAGCTCAAGCTCGACTAAGTAAAAAGAGTTGATTGGTCGAATGAAGATTATGGGAAATGATGAAAGATCGAAGAAGACTGGAAGCAGGACAAGTCAGAAGGGAATAAAGAATAAAATCCTTAGAGGATCTATCAATTGTTTTGTTGGGGTACCCTGAAGAGCTTAAAGACAAGTCGAGCACTGAACTCACTTTCGTGGTAGATCACGCCTTGGACAACGAAACTTACCATTCTGAACTATGTAACTACGGTGCACGGTACATGAAGCATCCATGATACATGCATCCATGTAAATTTAATTTAAACAATTCTTATGTTATGTGCTTTGATTCCTTACCATGTTAAATTATTTGAAGTAATTGATAATCAACTTGGATGGTATCTATTACCTGTTTTGGGTGTCTTACGTGACTTCAATTATTGATTGGCATTGTGTTGCTCGGGAGTATTGGAGACTTCCTTGCTTTGTTGTTGTTTCAGAGACGGGTTCTCTCATTGTTGCTTGAGAGACGGGGTTCTCTCATTGTTGTTGTAGAGACGGGGTTCTCTTATTGTTGTTCGAGAGACGGGGCTCTCTCCTTGTTGCTTACGAGAGACGGGGAATCTCTCATTGTTTGTTCGGTCGAGTAGTGAATTCGAGGACGGATTCTTTTTAAGAGGGAGAGATTGTAATGCCCCGGTTTTTCATTTGTAATAATATGTCGTATGTGTTTATAAATTGTGCAATTAAATTATTTAATTATGTGATTAATTGTTTATAAGTGTTTTAAATATTTAATTTTAATATAAATTGTTATTAGTTTATTTTATTTCATTTTATTATTTTATTTTATTACGTAATTAATATATCTAATTTGATAATTAATTATATCTTTAATTATACTAATTAATTACAATATTAATCGTGACTTTGTTTTAATTTAAAAATAGAATTTAAATTTGTTTATTTAATTTGAAATGTTATGAATTGTCAATGTATTGTTCTTGCATGATTTAAACGCGCTTCGTTCTTATATGATTTGATATCGAAAATTCATGAAAATTTAGTATGTTGTAGATTTATGTGTTATGAACCTGTTTATATGCTCGTTTTATGTTTTCGACTTTGTTTGACGTGGTAACGAATTTATTTTGATTTGTGGAACCAAATCGGGGGCTAATGGCAATTAGCGCACCCTTGGTTCCGTAGGTGATATCTTGACCTACGAAACTCGGATTCGAGTTTTGTCAACTCCGATGAACTCATAATGAAAATTCGAGTTTAATGAACTTAGCCTCATATTTTTCTAAGACCATTTGGACCTTCGAAATTCAACCGAAAGCTGAAACCGATGCAAAAATGCCATAACTCATTCAAACCTTGACCAAATTAACCATGGTTGGAGGCATTGGAACCCTAACTCAGCCCTTTAACTTATACTTATCTCCCACAATCGAACCAACCCTCACCCATAAGGAAAAATCAGCCTAAAGCCCCAGCTCTCTAGAAAATCCCGTTACCATGCCCTACTTGGAGATTTCAAGCTCAAATCTCTTCCATCTTCCATCCAATCCACAAGGTGAGTTTGGGGTTGTGATATACATTCAATATGTGCCATTTTAAGCTATGTATCCCCAATTTTGAGCATGTGAGCATGGGATTTTCAAGGCATAAGTAAATAGTTAGGTTTGGTGCCATTTTGTTGATCTCTTTCATTCCTTGATGGATTTGGTTGATTCAAAGCATGAATATGGTTGTCTTAACTCCCTCTTCTCATTTATAATCAGTGATTATCTGGTAGTTGGAGATTTTATGAGATTCCATTAATGGCACTTTGAAAAATTGCATGAAATGGGACTTAATTCTTCCTCTCTTGCGATGTACTGCTGCTGCTGCGTTTGGGGCTCATTTTGCTGTCATTTACTGCTCCTTTTTGGATGGTTTGTTGCACATATATATAGCTGATCTTGTTGCATAAAGAGTGGATGGATTGTTGCCCTGTTTTGTATCATTTTGGCCCTGTTTTGCTGCGTTTTGCTGCTGTCATGCTGCTGCTCTTTTCCATGCTTTGTTGCTGTACTTTTTCATTCGTTTTGTGGGAGTTTTGGTGCCCTTTTGCTGCTGCATTTGATGTCTTGTGTTGCTTCTACCTGCTGCTGTTAATTCATGCCACACAAAACAGGGGATAAGCTTGGTAATGAGCTGCTGCTGCGTCTGTTATACATCTCCCCGGTCGGGGTGATTTTTGGGAATCATAAGACCCGGCCGGGTAGCTTCATTTCAGAAGCTACTGCTTCTTTTCTTTCCTTTCCTTTTCTGTTTATGTTATATATATATTTGTACATGTTGTGTTTGTGTAATAAATTATGCATGCAGGTTTCATTTGCTACCTAATTGCATGCATGAGTTCCATTTGTGTATTAATGCATGATGTACGTGCATGTTTAAATATAAATGTATTACATGCAATGTTTGTGTTGTGCATGGTTTGTATATTTAAATGCATGCATATGATTAATATTAAATTGTTTGCATGCATGAGTAATTAGGTACATGTTTCTGTATGTTTATTACGTAAATATATATGTACGTAATTTAGATATATATATTATATATATAATTAATGTGTTTATATAGTATATATATACATTTGTATACGTACATTTAGAAATAAATATATGCATGGGTAATAAATATATATATTAGATGTCTTATTTGCATGAAGTGTATATATATATATATTATGTTTTAATGCATGCATGTTATTGTACGTAGGTATATATATATATATATATATATATATATATATATATATATATATGTTTATATTATATTAAATATTATTTGATTTAATTGAATTATGGGAATTAAAATATTATTTAGTTCATATCCCTATCTAATTTCCAATCTTGATTGAATGTATTTATTTGTCTATTCTATAATTGTAAACGTGTTATAGTACGTGTTATGATCGTTAATTTGAATTCTTGGATTGAATTGTTATGAAATGTGTAAAGATTGAACTTGAATGAATATGAATGCTTTCTTGAACGAATGAATGGCTCGTTTATATGATTTAAATGTGTTAATCGTGCACATGAACACGTTCATTAGATAATATCATCTTTAATGCATTCATATCATGTTCATTGCATGTCGTGCATCATATATGGTTCATTTGGAGTCGTGAGTCTCACGAACACGTTACGTTGTCTTTTGTATAGTTTTCTCCAGGGCGGAGATGCCGGGTTCATAGGACACTTTCGAGTCTTCCTTTCTTCTTGGTTTTATTCGGTAAGAGGCGTACAGCTGGGTTTCTCTAGTATTTAGTTAAACAACCCTATATACTTCTAATGTGCAAAGATTTCGCCCAAAAATTAATATATGTATATAGAGTCGTTTTAAGAGTAAATATTTGCAACGTAAAGCCTTTATCTTATGAAACTACCAAATGTCTTGGCTAGAAAAGAATGAATGAATGCACAGAAAGGGGCCCAGGGACTTGGTGTAAGTGGTGACCTGAGGAGGCATGGGCTGACGGTGATCCCTCACACTAGTTCCACCAATGAACGGCGTAACCGGACCTCGTTAGGAATTAGCGAGGAATGGACGCTGAGTGCCATCTGGGGATTCATGCTCCCCTTTTGGTCAATGAATGGATGGTTTGGGCCGATCACCCGGCCATCACCCGGAGGAAGAAAGTGTAAATGTTCATGACTGTGCACAAAAGAATGTAATGCATGAAAGAAAGAAAGAATGAATGAATGTTGAATGAACTACACGAGGTGTTGGTTGGAAATAATGCACGCCCACTCGCCGGGCCACAAACGACCTAATGAAGAATGAATGTTATAATCCCTTTTGATGATCCTTTATCTAGCCCGCCTGGGAAATGCTCTAAAAACCTCATTCGACTTGCATGTGAATGTTTATTTATTGTTGTATATGCTATTATGCCTTGTTTTATACCCACAAGTCTCGTATAGACTGAACCCGAATTGTTTTCAGTGTTCTTGCAAGTTTGGAGTTCTAGGAGGGAAGTCAAGTCTATTAAGTCTTTCGGTTAAGTCAGAGTAGGTCCATGTGCATATTTAATCATGATTTGTTTAAGTATGAAGATGTAAGATTTGTATTGATTGTTACATTTATCGTGAATTCAAGATAAGCTAACAGAAATAGAAAGAATCTGGATTTGAAGTTTTATGATTTTATCTAATTTTGGGATTAGGTATTATGCTTGTTGAACCCATTGCTCTTTGCTTATCTTGATATTTACGTATGTACCTTGCTTTCTCATTGGTAATATTTATATTTTACTGTTTCTTTGGATGCGAAAGTTAGCTCCCGCCTAGCCTAGCGAGTGTGTATGTCCCCGTTCGCCGTGATTTAGCCCGGGTATGGATTGTCCATTTCATACTCGGGTCGGGTCTTGGTGCAGGGGATGTGGTACCTTATGCTCGGGTGCTACACGACTTCAACCTTTCGCCCTTAAACACCACTGAACCAAAGAAAACCTTCTTCTCCCGACAATCCATCTTAGCCCCATGTTCGTACAACCAATCCATTCCGAGGATGACATCATACTTCTGCATAGACATCTCAATCAAGTTGGCAAGAAAAACCCGACCTTCAAAGCTTACAGGACACCCACGAAACAATCTGCAAGTTACCAAACTACCAACAAGTGGGGAGCTAACCACATAGTCATGTGTACAGAGGAAGACAGACAAGCACATAAAAGCAGCTATATCCCGGGAAATAAAAGAATGATTAGCCCCGAGATCAAACGAGGCATGCAATGTAGTGCCATGAATGCTAACGGTACCTTCGATCATGGCGTTTGGGTCGATCTCCACAGCTTCTTCTTTCTCGCCACCCAACGCATAAGCCCTAGCCTGGATTGCGGGCCTTTGATTATCCTTCTTCTTCGGGCATCTGCTAACCATATGATCCGGTGCCCCGCAGAAGAAACGTTTCTTATGTAGTCTGAAGCAGTTATCCACGTGATGAGGACCCTTGCAATACAGGCATTGAACCTTAGGTGGAGCCGGAAGAGCCAAAGGTTGCTTAGCTTGGCCCGGTCCCGCAGGGTCGGAACTGTTTATTGTGAGACTTAGTTTGTGGGAAAGCTTAAAACGCGAGTCTCTTCCCAAACTTATTAAAACTTCCCGAGCTAACCCTGTCCAGCATGAGAGCTTTTCCTCCTTAAAACCACTCTTTCCTCGACCCCCAAAGCATTATCAGTCACCTTCACCCATGTGCTCATGTTAGCCGCTTACAGAGCATCTTTCATGTCTTCCCGAAGACCCTGAAGGAATTGAGAGGCTTTAGCTTCATCATCATTGGCAATGTTCGAAGAATAGCGTGAAAATCTCTCAAATTCTTTGATATAATCAGTCGCGGACATTCCTCCTTGTTTGAGGTCCATAAACTCCCTCAAACGTCGGCTTCTGGTAGCTTTAGGGATATATTTATTCTTGAATTCCCACTAGAAGGCATCCCATGTAATCTCCTCCCCAGAAGCTTACAACTTGATCTGAACACTAGACCACCAACTGTAAGCCTGTCCCTGAATCATTGTAAGAGTGCACTGTAACTTTTCTATCGGACCACTCCTCCGCTTGTACATCGCTCCCACCAATGAAAACCGGTGGATTCTGATTTTTAAACTCTCGAAGAATGGTAGTGATGGCATTCCCTCCTTGATTCCCAGCCCGAGGGGCATTGTTCCTCTCCTGAGCTCTTTGTTCCAAGAATACGGCCAATCTCTCCATAAAATTCTCGAGATCCATTTGGGGTGGTGGTCCTGGAGAGTGATCTCGGTGATGGCGATGTTCAGGAGATCTATCTCGGCGGTGTTGTCTTCGTGGAGGCATGATTCTGCAAGATAGGAGTTTCCAATACATATGCGTGTAAATCAAAACATGTTCATGTGCATGATTAACAAGAAAATAATCATATAAATGCATATAATCACATTGTCCTAAGCTGTAACCTAGACAGACTCAACAAGACTCTAGAGCTCCGGTTTTGCAACCAAGAGCTCTGATACCACTTTAAGATGTAGCGCTCGAAACTGTGGTCACCATATCCCCCGCACCTAAACCCAAGCCCACATATGAAATGGACCTCTATACATGAGCCCAAGTCTAAGCGAGCGGGAACCTACACGCACACACTAGGCTAAGCGGGGCTAACGGACCACAGAGTGTGCAAATAAAGTAAAGCAAAAGCGGAAGCAACAAACATGATCCAAACGAGCTCAACTAAAACATACCATAACATATATACCATGGCCACGAGGCCCAAAATTAATTACAAGTATTCAAATCTCCACGATATACATAATCAGATTAGGGATAAAGTATTCAAAGCTGTAAATATGGAATGCAAACTCGACCTAAGCAACTAAGTACGACACAACAAGATGCACTTCCCCGCCTAGCTCGGGCTGATCTGAAAGGGGGAAAAGAGAGGGTCAATCTACAACTCGACTGAGTGAGGGGGCTAAACACAAACCCACACACTTATATATATAAACAGAGCATATATCAAAAGGATAGTCATGAACCGAGGCTAGGGTTTTGTATACAAAATCATTTTTGAAGAGATAACATAATATACATAAAGAAATCCTACTCGATTCATAAGCATCTATACAAAGCATAAACAAACATTCCGCGAGAACGGACTTCCCTTAACTCCTCAAAGCATAACATAAAACTGAAATCATAACATAATCCATCCTCACAACCATGGTGATTCGGGAATCAAACCCTAGAAATCTACATTACCAAAAACATATGGGGTAGCGAACCCACGATATGCCTTCCCCGATTAGCAACCGAGGGCTCAAGATACCACGCCTTCTCAACCTCCATAAGTCACACGTGAATATCTCCAAGGGGACCATGCACAGGCCAAACTTGTAACACCCCGCATTTTTGGAGCAAGATACGATGTCGTTTTCGTGCGATTAGATTGTTATTTATTTAACTCGGCTTGTGCTTGAATTGCTTTATTCATGTTTTAATTGTTTAATTGACTCAATCGTAATCCCATGGAAATGTGTGGACTTAATTGAAATATGTGCCTAGTACCTATTTGCTCTTTAATTAAAATTATGTGGGCTAATTTGAAGTTAATGAAAGTTGGGGATCTATTTCTAATTATGAGAAATTCAATTTGGACTCATTTGAACACTACTCTAAATCTTGGGGGTACTTTTATAATTTCTTAAACTTTAATTGGACTTAATTGATCTTTGTTTGGAACTTGGGGACTCGATCGCATAACTTAACTCTTGAGGGGTTTTTGTACAATTTTGGGAGAAAGGATCTCTTTATACGCTGAAACCCTAGCTGCTACACTCATTCAATTCCCTCTCCTCCCCTTTCACTCTCTATAGCAGCAGCGTAGCGATGGAATCCGCCACCGCTGTCGGCCACCCTCGCCCGCCGGTGACACCATCTTCCTCAGCCACCCCACTGAGCACCACCATTCCTCCCCCCGTTTCTTCTCTCCGACGAGGTGCCCCAGCCTTCCACCTCGGCTAAATCCACCACAAAACCCCTTCTCTCTCGTTCACCAACCACCACCATCCTTCTACGGTATCATCTTCAGAAGCTCCGCCATAGAAACAGAGACACCACGTCGCCGCCACAGCACCACCACCTCCTCTTCGGCATCCCACACCACCAACACCACAACTCCGCCCTCTTCCTCGCCATCTCGCCGCCGCACACCTCGCTTCTGTCTCAACCGAGAAGAGAAGCCATGGAATGCAGCAACTCCAGCGGCCGTTCCTTGCCCGCGATGACGATCATGGTGTTCTCTGGCCACAGATCCGACACGAGACCGACGCACAACCACCGCCGCTGTGAGGTTCAGATCCGGCAATGACCTCTTTTTCTCTCTCTCGTTCCAGATCTAAAAAGAATTGAGGTTCAGATCCGGCAACGACCTCTTTCTCTCTCTCTCGTTCCAGATCTAAAAAGAATTGGGGGAGAGTTCTTTTACCGCCACCACCTCCGGCGAAACAGACGTCGATCCGCCAGCATCGCTACTCGCTCGCCGCCGTGTCTTTAGCCAAGCACCACCATGTTCCGTCGACAATCGATTGTAGGTGCCGCTTTCCCTACCTCAGTTTCTCCGCCTGCAAAACCACCGCCAACCACGCCAGATCTAGCGCTTCGCGCGCCACCCTCTGCCACCACAACACCATCATCCGGCGAGCAATCACCACCAGGCGGACCGCAGCTCCACCACCTACAGCCATCACCTGCTTCTTTTTCTCTCGTCGTTTCTCAGCCGAAAAGGTAGAGCAACAGTAATCGTTGGCAGTCCTATTTTTCTCGCCATTTCCTCATATTTTAATTAGGAGTAATTGTTGTATCTTGTAACTTGGAGTTATAATTTGTGTATTATGCTTTGTGGCTGGCACAGTGTCTGAGTGCGTGAGTGAGTATGCGTGAATGGTATAATTGCAATTGTTCAGTTTATTCAGTTTGAGAAGATTTGATAATGGTATAATTGTGTATTATTCTGTTTGAGCAGATTTAATAATTGGTTAGTTGCAGAAAATTGTTATATGAAACATCTGTGATGATGATATTCTGATGACACTCGGATGTAATTAGTTTAAACGAACTACTTATTTAATTATAAGTGAATCTTTGTTTTGATCAATTAGTATTATATCAATTTGGAACTCAGATTTGTTTAATTAAAATTTGCTGTCAATTGGGTCAGATGAAGAGTTTGTAAAATTGAATTGGTAACTCCGTAATAAATAAATTGATAGTGTGTTTTGTATCTTAATATGAAATGCATATGAATATAAATCTGACTATTTATGAACTTATGTATGAATCTTGAAATTTGATGATTCTTGGAAATTGATTTTGGTTTGGGATATTTAATTAAAATGAAATACCTCCTGTTTGGTTTTATTTAATTTGGAACTTCAGTATTATGGAGAATACGTTATTAATAAATTAAGTTTTGTGTTTTGAAGTAAGTACTTTTGATCATACTTTACGGTGCAGGAATATTCAAGAAACAATGTATCTAGGAAATTTATCTTATTGATATTTGACGATGACGGATTGGCGTGCTAATTATCGAGAATGAGTGTATTAATTGTTTAATTAATCGCCTTGCTTCCAAGTATATGAAAATTGGACCCTAAGTCTTATTTCTAAAATGATCTTTGTAAATTGAATAGTACTTGTTCAAATATGAATTTATTTGATATAATATGACTTTGATTCAGGTTTGGAACATTAAATGTTGTTCAATATTTGAATTACTCTTATACTTATATTTACAATTGCTACTTGTAAATATGACCTTGTTGTACATTAGTATGCCTTAATTGACCACGACACCACTTTAGAAGCACAACATGGACACCTATGCATACCCCTATCATGTTGAGCACTGTCGTGCGTCTCTGTGGTTCATGTACGAGTCTCATCTCATGAGTACACTGTATTTTCTCTTCTGTACAGTGATCTCCAGGGTGGAGACAACCTGATCGAGCATGCCTTTGTCTTGTCAGTTTTGGTATCTCGTCGCTTCTCAGGTGAGGTTTAGGATTTTGTATAGTTACGCGACCTATGGCCTTAATATGCTGATTTCAACCCTTGCATGTGAGTATATCTATTATAAATACTTATGTGTTGGATATGATATGTTTATGACCTTCTGAATCAACTCTGTTTGGAAAATTAAATATGAAAGCATATGTAAGCTGTTTTGAAAAGTACTTTATGTTATGTTCTGTAGCGAGATTGCCATGAAAGATTGGCGTATGTGATCCGTCGTGATCTGTTATGTTGTGATCCGTTGTGACCTGTGTGTGGATCGATCCTGGTGAGCTGCGGAATGGGTACCCCCGGGACGGTTAGGGCCGTCGGGGCATTTATCCATTACGTAGTTCCATTTGAGATATCATTGTGCGACCTTAGGGTGATGAGGGAGGCGTGGTATCTTGAGCCTT
Organism: Lantana camara; assembly: GCA_037501455.1. Classification (NCBI taxonomy): domain Eukaryota; kingdom Viridiplantae; phylum Streptophyta; class Magnoliopsida; order Lamiales; family Verbenaceae; genus Lantana; species Lantana camara. The sequence goes on along the minus strand of CM074859.1, from coordinate 88,572,270 downwards.
CGGCTAAGACCGGGGAGGACTCTTGTGGGTTCGCAACCCCTTGAGGGTGAGTCTATTTTAGACGGTTTATTCTCGATGGTATGGGGACGGTACATCTCCTCCATCATTGGTGTAGAGGTTGGATTGATTTTGATTTATGTTATGAGGAGTTAAGGTTGGAAGCTCGTACTCGCTGAGCAGTTGATTATGTTATGTTATGGAATTATGAATCGGGATAAAGTCTTTCTGGAAAATGGTTTCTAAACTTATATCTATATCTTATTCGGGTTCTTTCAAAACGTTTTGGTATGTAACACCTATCCCCGGTTTATGAGTCCATCCTTTTTATTCTGTGCTATGCTCCTTATATATATATTGTGGGTGTGCGTTAGCCCCCTCACTCGGTCAAGTTGACTGACCCCTCATTTACACTTTTAGTTGCAGGATTGTTGGCGTTTGCTAGGCGGAAGTGAGTCCTTTGAGTTGCACTTCGTCGGTCTAGTCTTTCTATTTGCATTTGTCTTTTCATACACTTTACTTATGCTTTGACTTGTAGACTTGAGATTATACTTTACTATTCGGTAGCCCTGCGTGGCACTCTCATTCGGCCCTTGTGGCACTTGATGATTACTACTTTATGTTGATATTCGGGACTAGGGATCTATGCTAGTTGAACCCGTCACCTACTTTGTTTGTTGATCTATTATTCGGGATTAGGTATCTATGCTAGTTGAACCCGTCACCTACTTTGTATGTTTTGTTTTAATTGCTTCCGTGCTCTGAGTTTTGGTCAAGTTAGATCCGCCTAGCCTAGTGTGTGAGTTGGTCTCCCGTTCGCTCTGATTCGGATTCGGGCATGGACTTTCATTTCATGCTTCGGGTCTGGGTCATAGTGCGGGGGATGTGGCATCCTCCGTTTGGGGTGCTACAAAACTCGATAGCCCTTGCCGTCCCGGGCATTCCTTACCCATAGTTCCCGGGGCCCAACATACCATACGAACCAAATTCCTATATTTCAGGGCACAACTCGCTCAAAACATAAACGTACAAAAGGATTCAAAATCTTAAGCTTATATACGCTCATACTTATACCGGTTCCATAAAACTCAAGCGTTTCCACAAAATCATAAACTTATCTTAAGCACTCGTATATAATTATATAGACTATAACCGCATACGGGTGTGAAATCATCATATAATGATCGTAGGTCAATATCTAGTAGAAAGTTCCTAAACCTCACCTTAACAAAAAGGAGCAAAAGTGGTATCAAACGGGCGACCCAATACCTAAGCTTCGGGCTCTTGCACGTCTGGAAGAGGCTCTGAAACACAAAAGGGAAGACCCGAGACTTAGACTCGAATATGAATCAATTAGATGCTCAGCAATGCTTGTGGATGAAATGAATACAATTGAAATATATAAACGTATTAGTTGTATCATACCAATCCATACTCATATAATTCATATCAAATGAAGTCATATATTTGAAATAATGCATATAACACGTAATATAACAAACTAACATTGTATACGAAACATAAAAGAAGTAAGAAAACACAAGGAAAGGTAACAAAACTATAAAACGAACAACCGCCACTGCTGCATTTCAAATGACACGGCCGTGTCAGGTTTAAGTGGAAAATAGACATGGCCGTGTCCAATTAAAACTAAATTTAGAAGCCCAACTCGAACTTTGGACACAACCGTGTTGAGTTTCAGTTCATTTAGGACAAGGCCCTGTCCGATTTTACAAAAATATTTTGCCCAAGTCGAACTTCCAACACGCCCGTGTCCAATTCACGTTCAAATCCAACACGGCCATGTTGGCCTTTCTTCTTCAAAAAAATATAGCAGCAACAACAGTGTTCATGCGCGAAAACGGGGGACCAAAACAGGGCATCACGCAGCAGCTCCAAGAAACAACAACAACCAACATTTAAGCTTCAAACTCAAGTAATAACTTGTCCCAACTACACCCAAATCATCAAACAAGACAAAAAGAGCAAGGAATCCATATATATATTTATCCATCTCATGCAAGAAAACTTGAAGCTCATCAATGGTGAAATGCTATGTACTCAACCATGAGCAAAATACAATCATACAATCAAGAATGAAGCTTAAGAGGTCATATATATATCATCAAAACGAAGTATAGCTCCAAGAATAACAAGAGATCATCAAACCCTCATAAACAAATCCATACTCCATATATTCATCAACCTTGGCTCAAAGCATGAAATTAAGGGTTGAAAATGATCACATATGTATGTACATATCAAATATAGTCTTACCCCTTGAAGATGATGGAAGAAAAATGGAGAATGATCTCAAATTTCTCCTTGGATAAATAGTAACGAGGTAAAAGTTTTGTTCTCAAAAGTTGCTGCACTTCCTCTCCCTTTTCCTTATATGAACCGAGAATGGGGAGGCGAGGATGATAGTGTATCATGTTGGTGGGGTGTGGGGCCAAGATTCACTCAAAAAGGTTAAAAGATGAAGGACTAAAGTGCAATTTAGTGAAAGGTAGTCATAAGGTTGCGAGGTTAGTTTTCGGTCGAGTTTCTGAGTATCAAAAGGCTTTAGAAATTATACAAGGCTTAGCCTATTGAACCCGAATTGTCGAAATAAGTCCAATGGAAGTGACGAAATTATAATCCGAATTTTCGAGCTCAAGTTACACAAACCGGAACCCAAGGTGCGCTAAAAACGTTTTAGCCTCCTTTAGGTTCCAAACGAAAACTCCAAAAGCTCAACAATTAAACCGATATCATAAGACGAGCATATTCACCTGTTCATAACATGTTTAGCTCATACATAACAAAACAACACAAAAAACCGAAATTCAAATACAAACTCAAACGAAGAAATTACCAAAGAAATAAGTATAAACATTTAAAGTATAAATTCAAGTAATTAAAGAAAAGATAATTAACATTAATTAAACATCTAATTGCAAAATTAAGGAATTTAAATGTGCACATAAGTCTTACTTGTACTACCGAAAGATCGGGGTGTCATATGTTGTGTCCCCGTTCACCATGATTTGGCACGTCTGTGGATTACCCATTTCATATGCAGGTCGGGGCTCGGCGCGGGGGATGTGGTGCCTCGCGCTCGGGCGCTACACAAAATGACCAATTTTAAGTATTTAAGAGTTCATTCCCGTTTCATAGATTCATACATAATCATACTAACTCGGCGAGTACGAGTTCTCCTTCCAAAATCCTTTCATAATCCAAACTAAAATCGTAAACCATCCTTAGTCCGGGTGATAGAAGGGTAGCAAGCCCTAGCTATCGGTTATAATTCTCACGAGCCAAGGATTAATTAATTCCTTGCAACTTCGGCGGGGATACCACCAGCTCAAGAGAACCACCCTTCCTCAACCTCCTAAGGTTAGGTGAAACTCTCAAAATGAGCTCCCCCACGGCCGTCCCGAGATGCCATACCACTCTCCGGGGCCCATTTCATAATTCAAAATCATAGTTTTCATAAGATTATCTTTCAAAGCTCAAAGCTCGCTACACACTCACACATATTCAAAGCTTTTCAAATGAAGATCAAAATAGAGTTTATATATATATAAAAGCATTTTCAAAGTCTTATACAAAATGGGACAAGCCCTCAAAATACATATCATACAAATATTTATCATATAATATACATAGTTCGCATGCGGGATTCAAAATATATAGGGTTTGTAGCACCCCAAGCGGTGGGGTACCACACCCCCGCACTATGACCCGACAAGTGTATGAAATGGAAAGTCCGCACACGCACCAAGTCACAGCGAACGGGTGACAAACGAAAAAAAAACAACCTATGCTAGGCTGTACCTAACCCTGTATAAAAGAAAGAATGCAAAACATGACAGCGAAAGCAATACGAAATGCCAACTTTTCAAAAACTTTTCATACCATAAGGATGATAGCATTAATCATACATCAAAACCAACTATACGGGTTCAACTAATCCAAGCAACTGTCCTAACCTGTCCCGAAATATCATGTATTTATAAGGCAGAAACCTGTGCAGATTATACCATAATACTTACATAATTAGAAACGGATGCAGATCAGAGATTCACAACTTAATCAAATAGATACAGGCTCAAAAAAACACGGACTCAACAGACAAGACACAAAGCCGCCTAGTTCGAACTCCAAGAACCTGAACCTGCAAACTAAAACATAGGTGGGGCGAGGGTCAGTCCACTGACTGAGTGAGGGGGCTGAACTCACACACACTGTATATAATAAGGAGCAGAGCACGTATCAAAAGAAAGATTATGAACCGGGAGTAAGGTTTTGCATACCAAAAATCTTTTTTCAAAAAAGAGCTCATATTTACACATATATTCATATCTTCTTAAATTTGAAAACTCGTAAGGATTCATAGATTCAGAAACTCATATGGATTCATATTAAAACTCATAGGGATTCAAATAGATTCAGACCGATTCATAACTTAGTGTAGAAATCTCATATTGAAAACAAACTCTCCTATCCCGTTTCATAATCAACATAAAAAAAGAATTCAAATACCCAGCGAGTACGGGTCTCCAACCTTACTCCTTAATCAAAAGACTTAAAAGATTCATAAGGAAGCATAAACTCATAAATTCATAAGATTCATAGATTCATATTCCCGTAATCCAACCTTCTCCGGAAGTCTGCACGCGGGTTACGGGCCCACATCGTGCAACTCAATATACATGGGGTCGCGAACCTACAACGTACCTTATCGGGCCTCAACCGAAGGCTCAAAGCACCACGCCTTCTCTATCTCCCTCAGAGTCGTGCGTAGGTACTTCAAAGGAGCGTGTGCACAGGGGTGATAACCGGCGACCCCAACAGCCACACCGGGTCTCCCTTACCCACACCTCCGGGGCCCAGGGATTCAAATAGATTCGTATAGATTCAAATAGATTCATAAGGAAACATACCTAACTCGCGAAACCTAGAAACATATGATTCATACTTAAGAAACATACCATAAGAAACATACCTTACCGTGCAACTCGGCATATGCTATACACATACCTCTCCGTGTCTTCCTAATTCACAATATGCTGAGGGAAATCCATAGTTTGCTTGACGATACACGGTTTGGAGCTTAGCCTCGTTGCAAAACCATTTTAAGCTTATATATGCCCATACGTATAATTTCAGAAGGATTCATATCAAATCGAATTAACAAAATTCATAACATATCGTAAGACACATATTTAATATACATATAGTATATATTCGCATGCGGGTTGTAGGTCGCTTTAACTAAAACAAAAGTCCTAAAACCTCACCTGGTACCAAACAGAGCCAAAGACACAGCAAATGGTCCACCCCGGAACCTGTACGACCCACTAGTCACCACCCCGGGTGCACCACAACGAGGTAGACAAGCTGTCCGAACGTCGCCTGAGCACCGCCACCGGAGCTGCCGGAACAATAGGCAGCCACCGTTCGGCCGCCGTCGGAACGTGCCGGAAAAATCCCAAAAAATTATCCGTGCAAATAATCCTCGTGCTCGTTCCAATTCCTCGATCAATTTCCATAACGAGCTCTTCGAAAGCCCTAAGCTATTCGCCGGGAAAAATCCCCGGAGCTAGCGCCGCCATTGCACCGCCACTGCACCGCTGCGATCCGCCACCAAACTACCAAATCAGGAGTCGCGTGATCAAAGGCTAATAGTTCTCGTCATTCCGAACAACTTTGGTGAATGGCCCGAGACCAAAAGATCGACGAAAAAGGTCCCCGTTGACCGCCGAAGTTTCTGCCGCCGCCCACGTTGCCGGAACCACCACCTTCGTCGAAAAAGACCGCCGGAGCGGTGGAGTCGCCGCCGCTACAGTGTTGCGCGCCGCCGCCATGAGCTTTGGCCGGCTCGTGCAGCCCAACCGCCGCCCTGATGGCCGCGCCACCAACGTCAAAAGATACACCGGAGAACCTTCTTGTCGGGCCTGGGGCACGTATCGCCGGAAGATGGCCGAAAGCCGCCGTGAATGGCCGGTGAAGTGGCGGCTCCTCCACTCTCCACCTGGATGACTACAATCCAGTAATATCTCCGCGATCGCTCGTCGGTTGGTCGAGATCTTGGTACGGTTGTGACCGCATCGTCGAGCTCTCCGAAATGGACTATTGGTTCGTCTATTTCCGTCGAGAAACAAGCAAGTTCCGGGTAGTGCATGAAAACACAGTGTGAGTGTATGTGAGGATCATGTATCGCGGGAGAGGGAGGAGAGAGAGAGCTGCTGAAGTTCTGACACGTTAAACGAGGATCCGGGTGTTTTATCCCGGGTCCTCCCATGCAAAACGAACGGGAGGAAAGGCTAACGACGCCAAAAAAGGGCAAACTTAGAGTCTACGGACTCATTTCGATGCCCCGAACGTGATGAAGGGGTCAAAATGGTCAAAATCTCGATCAAACAAGCAGTGACCGAAAAACCCCTAAAAAGTGAAAATTACAAACAGGCCCCTAAACTCTGAAAGAGATCAAAATAGGGCCAAGTAAAGCACAAAATCACATAAATAAACATATAAAAAGGGTTAAAACGTGGCGTACCTTATAAGTCAGACGCGTGGGATGTTACAGGGTTGTAGGTCATATTATCTAAAAGGAAGAAAATCTCACCTTTCCAACATAGTGGAGAAAAGGATATAAAACGGATGTTTACGGGACCTCCTCGTTACCCAAGGGACCAAGCTCTGAACAAAGGAAACAACAAAGGAAGTTCTTAGACTCAAAATGTACCAAATTTGACGCTCAGCGAAAGCATATGATGTATATAATGCATATGAAATGCAACACTTAAGGTATATGCATTCATATTTCACGTATTTCATATTAAACGGATCCATAAATGCAATACTATGAAGGTAACACATAATTTGACATGCTATCATTCCACTCAAGTCATAAAGGCAACGAGAGATTAGCACATTATGCAAATAAACAAAGTTCTAACTCATTCATGCACATTGAAAAGCACTTAAGTCACTTATGAGCACATGAGAGCATCAATAAAAAACAAGCATCTAAAATCAATCATAAATTCATATTATACAAGGTAACACATAATACAACATGTTATCAATGCATACATATTATAACAGTATCAAGAAGATATCATACAAGGCAAATAAATGAACCATTCTTGTATGCATGCACGTACGAAGATATATAGAGCCTATGAGGTCATATATATTACGTATAAAAATACTGAATTCCCGTAATAAATTCATAACAAATCATAGAACACATAATTGGTCAAGTATATAATGCATAAGAAGTGAGAAAGGATAAAGAAGTTCACGAAAAATGCAAACGAAGCGAAAACAACACAACATACAAGTACAACTCGAAACTAGGGAAAAAAAGGGTCGCCACCGTGACAAAAAATGACCTGAAAATGGTTGCGGCCACAACCAAGATCGAGACAAGAGGAAAAAATGGGTCGCAGCCATAGCCAAAAGTGAACTAGTCGTGATCGCGGCCGCGACCATTGGCGGCAGCAGGGCAAAACACGAAAAACAAGCACAAAACTCAATCCAATTCAACCTAAATCATGCCAACACTTTGAGGTAAGTTAGAGACACATAATACATGCATAAACGCTTCAAAATTCTGGGCAAAGAAACAAATATTCATCAAATAAGTGCATGAAAGAAGGATCAAGTTCATGTTCATGAATATACCTCCAAGTTCTTGAATGAATCTTCTAAAAATCCTTAACTAGCATGCAATATAAGTTCATAAAAGCACTCATCGATGTCTTAAGGTCATATAGGATGCATAATTTCTAAAGAATTCACAAGAGATCAATCAAATTTATCCAAATAGCTCAAACCCTCACTATTCATCAAACTATCCATAACTCATTCAATTCTCCATGGATTTCAGTAAATAAGGTGTCAAATTAAAGAGGATAATATGGAGAAATCATTCATGGACTTACATTTCAAATTTGACGCGAATCGGATGAGTATTGAGCTCAAAACTTGAAAAAGGAATAGTATTCTTCCTCCTCTCTTTGGGATTTCGTGAAGCATATGCGAAAACCCCTTTTTCCTTCTCTTGGCTGTGTTTTAGACGAAATGGTAAAATAAGTGCTGATAGAGAATTAAGTAATGAGAATGTGGGGCCAAGAATCACTCAATTTGGTCATGTATTTCTCAAGACATGGCTAAAGGAGTACAAAGGGGTCCAAGTTGCACGCGAGGCTCGGTTCCGTGAAATTTTGGAGATTCAAACGGGCTTAGAAAATTAAAAATTTAGGTTCTATTGCTTCCATTCTTCATTACGAGTACCACTCTTTTTTCGGAATTCGAATCTGAATCCCCGAACTCAAGTTATGGCCCCCGAAACCCAAGGTGCGCTAAAACTAGTTAGGCCCTCGAGTCCCTCACAAATCCCGTTTTACAAAACGAGCCAAGAAACAAAATAAATGAACTCTAAAACACGTAACGATCATGCAAACACATTCATAACTCACATATTTCACGCATACCAAGATTTCACAAAAATCGGAATTAAATCCGGACACGTAGATAGCAAATTCTGAGGCACGTAGTTATAAACGTTAAAACTCAAGCTATAAGTTAAACAATTAATTACAATTAATTTCAAATAATCATATATTCAATAAAATAAGACATATTTGTATAATTAAATAATTTGAAAGCGCTATTAACACTCTCGTTACAACGTACCTGTACGGCCGCATGAGCGGGATGTTACAATATATATCTAATTGTTAATCGTAATTCTTAGTTGATAATTCTATGGCTAATGGCTAAGTGTGAGTTTTAATTTAGAAACCTTTGGTTTTATTTGTTCACTTTAATATCTTTAAATGTGAATTCATATTATTTGTTAATAATTTAATATGAGGTCATTTAGTTTACAAGTTATCATTAATTTTGAATTAATACATTTCATTATATATATATATATATATATGTGTATTTATTCACGTTTGGGCATTAAATATATCTATGCATATTTTTATTAAATTTAAATATGAATTCATATTATTTGTTAATAATTTAATATGAGGTCATTTAGTTTACAAGTATATATATATATATATATATATATATATGTATTTATTCACGTTTGGGCATTAAATATATATGCATATTTTTATTAAAAAAAAAAATTCTTTATGTATATATGTGTACCTTATATATATATGTGTGCATTTATATGTACACCCACGTGCCCTTCTCTTATGCACATTCATTATTATATTATATTTATAGATATACACAAAATATTTAACACACCCACTTCAAACTTCACTATCTCTTCTCTCTCTCACATCTTGCACATTTTGAAAAAAAGGAAAAAGGAGAAGAGCGTAGTGACGCCCCACCACCGGACGTTGCCATCCACCGCCACCACCATTTTCCAACCGCCTTCTCCTCCTCTCTTCCTCTCTTCTTCTCTTTGGTGAGCTCTTGGAATTTATATATGTGTGTGTGTGTGTGTACGTAGTGTTATAAATAAGCTAAAGCTTGTTGTTTATGACTACCCATGCTTGATTCTCGGCCATTTAATGATGATTCCATGATAATATACTCCTGAAATGCAAGAAATTCGAAATTTTTATTTTATTAAATGGATTACATTAAAATAAGTTTTCATTTATGAAATGGGTTAATTTAGTTTTGGGGATTAATCATGCTTTATTTATATTACAGATTTGAATATAATGGCTATATATATATTATGTGCTGCTAATTCAATTTGAATTGTGCGTTAGCATTTAACTTTAGTTTGAATTGTGGGTTAGCAGATGATTTGCCCTGCTGTTGGAGACGTCATTTGCTGCTACTTTTATATATACATATATATATAGTGCTTATAAATATTTATTATATATATTTCTAACAAATGTTGTGATTTAAAATAGAAATTAGGATTTATGTGGAACTCGGTGATTCTTCCCATAAGTGTTGTTACCTATTTGCTTCTGGTTGCTTTTAAAGGTTAGTTATTAGTATTTAAGTATGTGAAGTGCATGAAATTTAATTGTTAAATATTGATTATGGTAGAAAGAACATGTAATTTAATAGGTGGACTATGGTAATGGCCCTTTTTTTGTGAGTTGGTGTTGATGACTTTTCAATTGCCGTTTTAGCTAAAAATAAGTTTAGCGGCCACGATCTGATAAGATCCCGGCATATCATTCTTTTTTCTACTCTATTGGCACTTCTTAAAGGAAGGTGTCAACCTGGCCACATATAAGCTAAGGTACCTCGCTCATTAGTCAATCTATCTTTCCCTGCATGGTCAACCCCTGAGATTGTTTTTCTTTTGAATATCGTCCAGAATGAGGTTTGGAACCGTAAACCCTGCTGGAAGTGCTTTCAGCAATAAGAATAGCTCCTGGTCTTTCGTTCACTATTCGAATTGAGGACCAGTAGAAATGTACGAAAGGCGGTCTTGTCCTTTTCTTTCCAACTAGTAGCTTCGTCTATTTCCGCTTGTTGATTTTTGTTTGACTTTTGTAAATTTGTGCATTTTCTTTGTTTTCTCATTTCCCAAGCTATTTCCCGACCCCCGTATATGTATTTTATAGTTTAAAATGTGATTAATCCTATAAATTTGTATTGATCTTGAATTTTCACATTGTCTAATTGCTTTAATTAATTTTTTATGCATTCACCGAGCATGAAATCATTTTTATGTGAATCCATAACACGATATATCATAGTTTCACTTATTTAGTTACCGTGCGTTACTACTTAGTTCATTTTGAGTCGAGTCTTAACCGAAACGTATTCGGTTTGTTCAGATAATCTCCAGGACGGAGAGGACCAAGCCGAGTAGGCATTCTTGTTGCCTCTTTTGTCATTTTCTCCACTCGGGGGGGGGGGGGGGGGAGAGGGGGGGGTTCTTTATATATATCGACCTACAACCGTGCATGTGATAGAAGAGCCAAAATGTCTTTACTAAAAGCAACCCTTTTATTATTATATATTAATGAAAATATTTTTCAGACAACCACTGAACCGATTGGTGAGATATGCATGTGTGTTATATTATAGGGCCTAGGGATCGTGCTTTGAGTGAACCGGGGAAGGAAAGGGCCAACGGATAGCCCATTGTACGATCTCATATCGAAGGTGATGAACTTGAAATCCACTAGGAGGTTAGTGGAGGATAGAGTCCCGAGGGCGAGGGAGTCATGCACCCTCATTTCTCATGTGTATGTGGATGGAGAGGGTTGGCCGCCCAACCTATCAACCCGAAGGAAAAAAGGATGTTTAGGTAATGATATGATTGTATGTGTCAATGATCGTAATGAATGAAAATGAGGAGTTAAGGTTGGAGACCGCTCGTTCTCACCAAGCAAACCCATTGTAATTATTTAATGAATTGAATGTCCGTAATCCCACCGTACGAGCTCCGAACTTTCCAAAATTTATATGTTTTGATAAAGAATGCATAGTGGGATTAGGGAATTGTGTTCTTGCAATTATGTTTAAATATACAGGTGGTTGTGTAGCCCCCCTCACCAGTCCTTCGAGTGACCCCTCAATGTCTTTCCTTTTATAGTTTACAGGTACACGTGGTCACAGCTAGGCGGGAAAGTTAGTATAGCCTTTTACTTTCATGTCTAGCTAGGTCCTTATTCTTTTGTTGGAGTTATGCATTAGATTCAACATACATTTATTAGTTGTAGTATTGAGGCCTTGTCGGCCGCCTATACTTTTGGATACTTGTTAATGTTTTGTTAGCATTGGTGGCTATTGTATATATATTTTGCTATGACAGATTACATAGTTTGAAATCGTTTGCATGTGACTTAACTGTTGTTCATTATTATTTGTTTTAATTACGCTTCCGCATATTAGTTCCTGTTGCGCACTTGATTGACAGGGTCTAGTCCCACCTCACCAGGAGTGTTTTTGGTTTGTCACCCGTTCGCTATGACTTGGTGCGTATACGGATGTCTGTTTCGTATATGTACTGGGGCATAGTGCGGGGGATGGGACGTACCGATGCTCCGGGCGCTACACCCCTACCCACTGTTCCACCTCCCGTGCCGCCCTTTCTTCACAATGTCATTGCCTTTTCTTCCCCAACAAGTCCACCGCTGCCAGCAACAAGTCCACCAACACCTCCACCATAAAATCGATTGGACCACTACTAGATACTCCACAAATAAATCAACCCATTATCACCAAATCGTAAGCAGCACCTCCACCATCCCCATTTATCGCCTACGTTGCTGGTATATTGTTCCAAGTTGAGAGAGGCAGAGAGAGAATCAACTCACCAACACCAAATTGAGGGCAAGACCACCATCAGTCCATTACCAATATCCACTGCAGCCACCAGTCACAAATTTTTCTAGTGAGAGAAAGGGAGTGTGACGCCCGGAGTGACGAGCCACCACATCCCCCGCACCTAGACCCGAATCCACATATGAAATGGGAGTTCATACATGAATCCAAGTCCAAGCGAACGGGGACCTACACGCACACACTAGGCTAAGCGGGACTAAGACAGTAATAGAGCGCACAAGAAAAACAAGTAAACAAATATGCGGAAGCAAATAACAGGATCCAAAAGCATACAAAAATATGTACGTGGCCATTCCGGTCCAAAATACAAAAGGGTATTGAAAGTTCTCCAAAGTATAGCTTAATTCAAATACATATTAAGGTATTCAAAAGATGCAAGTATGAAATGCTGACTCGACCCAAACTAGCTAGCACAACATGACCACGTACTTTCTCGCTTAGCTCGAGCCAACCTGCAACTAAGGGAGGAAAAGGAGAGGGGTCAGTCACAACTCGACTGAGTGAGGGGGCTAAGGCACACCCACACACTATATAGATATAGATCAGAGCACGTATAAAATGAAAGATTATGAACCGGGGTAGGGTTTTGCACACCAAATCATTTTCGGAACAAACTTATACATTTCATAATCAAAACAAAAACGTACTAGAGTTAAAGGAAACTCCTATTCCGTTTCATAATTAATGAATCGAACGAAAGCTCGGCGAGTACGAACACTTAACCCTTACTCCTCTATAACGTAAGAAAATCAAGAAAACCATAAATACATAAACAATCCATCCCTAACAACAACGGTGTTTCGGGAGTCAAAACCTCTCCACCTAATTACCAATGCACACGGGGTAGCTATCCTACGATGTGCTTGAAGCACCACGCCTCCTCAACCTCCAAGAGTCGCGCGTGAGTACTCCAAATGGAGATCGTACACAGGCTTAACCCAACGGCCCTTGCCTTCCTGGGCGTCCTTACCCACGTCTCCGGGGCCCAATAACAACCAATTATCTCTTTAAACTTACGTAACTCGCTACACAAATAAACGTAACTTACGTACCTTATCGAGCATACCTTACCTTGCAACTCGGCATATGCTATACGCGTACCTCTCCGTGTCTTCCTTAACATTAAGATGTTAAGGTAGATCCTAGCTTGCATAACAACACACGGTTTGGAGCATAGCCTCGTTGCAAAACGTTTTCAAGCTTATATATTCTTATACTTATAGTTCAAAACGTTTAATCGTATGACAAGGTCATAAACATATCATATAACACATATCTACTATATAAATATATTGTATATTTGCATGCGGGTGAGAAATCATCACATTTAGGCCATAGGTCGATTAACTAAAGGAAAAGATCCTAAACCTTACCTTATAGCAAAAGCAGGTAGAGTCCGGGTCAAAAGGAGCAAATAAACACCTAAACCTTGGGTTCAACGACGTTCGAAAGAGGTCCTGAAACAAAAGAACACGAGACCCGAGACTTAGACTCAAAATGAACTAAATATGACGCTCGACAATGTTTATGAATGCAAATGATGCAAATTGAGATGGATAAACACGTCACTTAAGTCATATTGATTCATATCTTGGAACCTTATGACAATTCGAGCCACAAATCATTGAAATTAATCATGTTAGTTCAAACAAAGGCACAGAAATTCAAGTTCATGCATAAACAAAGCACACGGCAAGAACGAAACATGAAAGTAACAAATTAACACTCAAAAGGACATATAAAAGTATTTCGAAAGAAAAGGAATCGAACCACAAAAGTTGAAAAATCACATTTTACACAGCAGCATACGAAACGCCCATTTCGTGACCATAAGATACGGTCAAACGCCCGTGTCATACCCTACTGTGACGATTTTGGCTTCCCAAACGGGCGTTTGCAAAATACACTAAGCCACCAAACTCTCGTTTGGATCGCGTCTGGAGCGAAAAACTGGCGAGACACAGGGGTTCGAACCAAATTCCAAAATACCACATATTTCCCGACAAAACCATGAATAATGTGACGGCCCGATATTTCAGCCGTACAGGTATGACATAAGTGTTTACCAAATTGCGCGAAATAATTATTTATACGTGTTTTATATATTTAATTTTATTTAAATGTTAAAGTGGTAATTATTTATATCCTAAGTAATTTAATATTAAATATTTAATTAATTTCGTCCATTTACTTTAATTGGAATTAATTAGTGCACTTTGTTATTAATATTAATTTTATATGTTAATGAGAATTGTTATTAAATTAATTATGTTATTTAATTATGTTAGTTAATATTAATGTCATTTAATATAATTCGTTGACTTTATTTTCCAATTTTATTTACGAATTCAATTTGTATATTATTTGTTAATGTTATGGTTTTCTTGTTGCATTGCTTATGAGTGACATTTACGTGCTTCGTTTTTATATAAATTGATACCGAAATTTCGTACAAATTTAATATGTTGGACTTATATGTGTCTTGAATATGAATATATGTTCGTTTCATATTTTTGGGTTCATTTGCATGAGTTTCGAATTTATTTTAATTTTGGAATCCAAGTTGGGGCTAACTAGCAATTGGTTCCGTATTTGATATCTTGAGCTCGGGAACTCGGATTCGAGTTCCATCAACTTCGCTGAACTCGCAACAAAAATTCGAGTTTAGTGAACTTAGCCTTATATTTTTCCAAAGTCATTTGAACCTCCGAAATTCAACCGAAAAACAAAACGGCGACAAAACTGCCATGTTTTACTAAAATTACCATAACTCATCCAAACTTTAACCAAATTAACCATGGTTTGATGCTATGGAACCCTAACTCAACCACCTAACCTGTTATACCATCCCTTGACCGAACCAACCCTCACACAAACCAGAAATCTCAGCCAAAGCTACTGATTTCCAGTCATACCCGCAACCTTGCCTTCCTTGGGGATTTTGGAGCTCAAATCTCTTCCAACCTTCATCCAATCAACAAGGTAAGCTTAGGGTTGTAGTATAAATTCAATTTGTGTCGTTTTAAGCTATGCATCCCCGATTTTGATCATGGTTTCATGAACATATGGCTGATTGAATGAATAGTAAGGTTTAGAGCATTTATGTTGATCTCTTTCAATTCTTGATGGTTTGGAGTGATTCCAAGCTTGAATATGATTGTTTTGACATCCTCTTCTCATTTATGTGTTAGGAATAGTGTCCTAGAAAGCCGATTAGTCATAATCCGTTTTGGGGCTTTCCTAGTATCACAGACAATCTTTGAATAATATACGATTGATTAATATCATAGGCAAACACTTCTTTATATGCTCTTGTTTGGTATGCGTTTACTTTAGCTGTGCATGTATGAGAACTCCCCTAATCCTGATGACTTTAGGACTCTACCATTTAGGAGAAATGGTTCATGAAATGAGCCCTATATCACATAAGTCATGATTAGTAAAATACTCCAATCCGATGAGTCCTACAGACAGTGGGAGTGTCAACCTGACTCCTCTAAGGCTTGCTTGTGGTATCACGCCCTTAAGAAGAACCGCCTTGTTTCATGGAGGTGCAAAGTGTATAGTTGATGCGTGCGTGATACATGAGGGTGCTTACTTTAATAAGTAAGTTCACTGAGGTGCCCTGTGTGAGAAGATTCCTAAATGGGAAAGGAAGTTTCTATTTCAGGAAATGGAAACTTCCAGATTAGGAAATATCTCACGAGTCATTGATGTCATTAATTGATCCTTAGACTTGAGGTTCCTTGTCACTTTATGAGTTAACTCTGTAGTCTTAGGTGTAAGCTTTAAAGGGTGTCGCCTTAGACAACTGATTAAAGGCTTATGCTGGGGCTGCACAAGTGACTCATGAAAGTGAATGAGAATCAAGAAAGGACCTACACTTGCATAAGCAAGGTGATCTCTTATTGTGTAAGTCATTCATATGCCATATGGAGTCCTTGGCCAAGGCAGTAGATCAAGACATCAAGAAAAGGGTTTCTTGGGTTGAGATCAAATGGATATGAAATGCACTTAGCTTTAAGACCAGATTATTAGGGTTCTAATTATTCCCTTACCCTAGATCTTGGTTGAGAGATAGTAAGTAGGAGGATTGTATCTCACATGAATCAATGACTTAAAGGCTCTGTCGAATCCGAACATTCCAATTCAGCTAGGGGTTAAACACCTGTTACTAGACTATGGTCGTTTAATCTGTGGACTGATTAATTAATTAGTGAATTAATTAATTAGGGTCACTGCTAATTGAATTGAGAACCTAGAGGGTCACACACAACAACTTGGTTACATGAGTTGAGGCTTTAAAATGATTAAACGAGTTAATCGGGCCAAAGGGTTCCACACGTGTGAAACCACACGTGTGGGTCACGTGCGTGACATGTGTCCTTCATGGACACGTGTGCATGTGCGTGGATATTTATTTGGTGATTAAATAATTAATGTGTTAATTATTTAATAGACTTTGGTTTAATTTTGAATTAAAAAGGAAGTCTTATTTTGGAGAAAAATAATCTAGTTAATTAATTGTGAATTAATTAATTAGATAAAATAAGTTATTTATTTTAAATAAATAAAGTATAAAATTATCCAAAAATAGTTTGGATATTTTAGCTCTCTTAAAAGTTGATTTGAATTTGAATTCAAAGTGAAAGTTGGAAATTACTTGATGATCAAGTAATAGGAGAGAGGGACCAAATCCTTGCCCCATAAGGACTAGGTTCGGCGTCTCTCTCCCTCTCCTATATATAGGGGAGCTCAAGCTCCCCTTAGAGCTAATAGAGAATTCTTTTGGTTCAAGTGTTGAACACCATCCTTTCTCCAAGATAAACAAAACCGTAGGTTAAGCCTAAAACTAACTAGAGAACTAGCATCCTTATTAGTTAGATTGTAGCCAAGTTGGTGGACTATCTCTAGAGAGCTTCAAGTTAGAAGTTTTGAAGGTTCGAGTTTTACCAAAAGTGGGGATCAAGCAAAACGATCAGAAGGGATGATGAAACGATTCTGATCCCAACAGAAAACGAGTGAAAAAATCGAACCAAAGAAGATGGCGAAAACCGTTCGTCCATATCCTGAAAGATGAATTTTTTCACGAGGGTTTTATGGCTGGCAGATTTCTACTTTCGCAAAACTGGTTTTCGAAGGGAGTTTCAATCTTGCCTTTCTCGTTTCATGTTTCTTTCTTTATGTTATATTGTTAAAAACTTCCCTAACATGATTTGAATCTAGGTTGGTGTGGATTGTTATCTCTACAATGGATTCTAAAGTAGAAAGAGACTTTTGAGGGACGGGTTGCCATTACCGAATGAAGCGCGTTTGAGGGCGGCTCAAAACGTGCCAAGAAAGCTACTACCAAGTGAGTTCCTTGATCTCTACGAATTTGGATACACGATTGTGAGTCCAAGATCCTTTTGTTGGAAAAATTTTTAAATTTCCGATGCTTTCTGATTCCTGTTTTCCAACAAGTGGTATCAGAGCCACCTCGTTAATCGTGTTTCTGATTCGTCTCAATTAACTGAATTTGGTAGAAATTCTTATGCTTAGATGCGAATTAGATATTCTTGAGTTCTTTTAGAAAGCCTGAATTACGAAACTGTAATTTTTCTTGAATTTCTGAAAACTGTTTTCTTAAATCTGCTTTTGAAAAGCTGTTTTAGTTTAAATTGTAATTTTTAATTTTGGATTGAATTGGGTTTTGGAGAAACTTGTGATACGAAAAACGAAACGCGACACGAACACGCGGGATTGGGACGTGCCAATGTGTAGCACGCCCTAACCCAACGAGCACCTCCCGTAACCTCGTGGGAGCCGCCTAAACCAGCCCGCACAGGCGTCCTGCAACCGCGCGGGACGTCCCGCTCGCACCGTCCCGCAACCGCGAGGGACGCCCAGGCGGAATCCCCCCCCCCCCAAGCCGCGAGAGCGCGCACGCATGCGGCAACTGCCGCACGCTGTGCGCGCTGCTGGGGCTCGCGTTCGCGCGCGCTGCCGCGCGGCTGTGCTTCGCATTCCGGGGTTCCTGGTAGTTTTTCGTGTTTTCGTGTTTTTCATATTTTCGATCCTTGAAATCCCGATTTAATTTTTCTGAAAAAATTTTGTTTTATTAAATTAGAATTATTTTTGAAATAATTGTTTAAACTGGGATTTTGAGAAATTAAAAACGATTTAAATTTTGGAAAATTATAAACTTTATTTTCTAAAAATATTGAAAGAATAAAAATCATTAATTTTCAGAAATTAATGGAATTTTATTAGTTTATTGGTTTTCGGGTTTTATTGAAAAGGCTCTTGAACAAGAATTGCATCTAAGTCGTGTTTTAAGCTATTAGAGCTTAAAGCGAGAATTTTAATTTATTGGCTAAACTTAAATTCTCGCAAGTTGCATGTTAGGTGATCATGGGTTTAGACTTATGTATGGTTTTAATTTATGCACATGGATGGTTTAAATTGGGGTTGGAGCCCTATAGTTGCGTTTTTCAATTGAGGTTGGAGCCTCACTTATGTGCGTATTGTTATGTGATTTATTATGTGGCTTTCCATATTGCTGTTTTTGAGGCCGGGGTATGCCCCGTGTAATTGTCTAAGGCCAATATGAAGATTGAGCCTTATTACTTTATGTCTTTTTCTTTTTATTGTAATTTGAGAGTAGAATAGGTGGTGAGGTTTTATTTTCATTTTGGAGACAATGCACCAATGGAGTAAGACGAACCACATTCAAGTAACAATGTGGCCATAAGTGAAGACCCCTCAAAATGTTAGGGAGGGAAATCTCAATTGTAAAATGTAATAGAGATAGGGCTCATATTTTGTTACCGTTTTCCCTTATGTGATTTAAGCTGTTTATGTGGCATGTATGTTAGAACTTGTGATTGTGGAGTGGCTCCCACATATCACGCATAAGATAGGTAGAACTCATGATCATCTCATGTTAGTATCATGCTAGGACATGTTATCTGTTTATGTGCTTGTTTGAAATGCATTTAAGTTGTACTTTCATTAATCAAGACTAATAAAATTGGATAACATATATGTTGGTGAGGTCGAACCGAACAACTCTTCGGTTGATTCGAAAATTCCCATTAAATATTAAGCTCATTTCGAACAATAGGTATTTAATTCGAGATGCAAATTTTGAATTAAATTCCTAGCATTCCATCAATAGGTTTTAAGTTTAGTAAGTAAAGCTAGTTATTGTCCGCAAGTCGTGGGATAGCTAGTGGAGCTTATTAGTTCTTAGTTACCTAATTGATCATTTTAAATGATCAATATTTCATGGTCAATTTTGGCAAGGGCGATGTCCGCGAGTCGTGGGTCGTTCGAACTAAGTTTTGGTCATGATCTTATGATTGATGGATCTAGCTTAACGCCTAAGTAAATATGGATGTCGCACAAGTCGTGGGTCAATATTGAAAGATAGGTGATACAAAACAATTACTTAGAGTTCTAAAGGTGTTAGAATTGGTAAGTTGTACCTACCTAGGGTTTTACTTAGAATGTCCGCGAGTCGTGGGTTCGAGGTAAAATGCTTAGGATCTTAGTACCCATTGGGAAACGCGTTCCTCTTAGATCTTTGGGAATTATAAATCTTTAAAAAACAGTGGGAGCTACATTAGATTAAAGACCTTATCTTTTGTATATCGTTATAATTCAGCATGCTCACATTTTCTCTACTTAGCATTTAGGTTGTAGTTCTGTGATTCTCTACAATATGAAATGCAAACCCATTCGTATCCATCCTTCAGTCAAACAAGTTGACTAAGTCCTAACTAACTCTAAAATGGCTTCGGATCCTAAAATTCATTTTAGAATCCGAAAAGAGAAATTGTTCTTTATAAGGCGAGATTTTCAATTGTGAAAATTCAACCCGGGCCAAAAGAGAAGCGATCTGAAGTGAATGGATTTCTCCAAACCACTTAAGAGCAATTGAACCACCTCATAAAAATGTTACAAGGTATAACATTATGGATTTATTCAATATTCCAAATGAGGAAACAAGTGCACACGACCAAGGTCTAAAGATCGTATTTGAAGATCTTATGGTCTCGATCATCAACTGAGAAAAGAGTTCTCAATGCACTGATTGCTTACATTACTTCGACTATCATTCAAACCCTTTATGCTCAACTAGAATGATGCTAATGTAGCATAGTTAATCATTTAAGTTGATAATGGTTGATAGCATCCTTAAGAAGGAACAAAAGGTTGTGATGGTTAATTCTTCTTCTAAACTCACTAAGTTAAAGGCTTGAAGGCCTAAAGAAGAAGAAACCCTTAAGAGCCCAATGGAGGGGCATGTAAGGGGTACGCCCAAAAGACACTAGAGATCAAATTGGATGTTTGCTTCTATGGTAGCAAATAAGGACTTTGAAAGGGAACTGCAAAGAATATGAGTAATCTGAAATGTTACCTCGTTTAGTAATTCTACTAGGAATAGAATTCCCAAGTCTTGAGTTGATTCTGCATAATCTGTTGTGCAAAGACTCAAAGCACTAATGTTCTGAACATACAACGAGATAACAAAAGTAAGTGAGATGACAAAGCTTCGAATTGCTTTGGAACGTTCAGACATAAAAGGATTAGCAAGTTAGATATCTTAGGATCATTTTACGAAAATGAACCTAGAGAGTTAACTTCCTATGAATCCTATCTTAAAGGGAAACGTTCCCAAAACATGGTTTAGGTGAAACGTGGAACGTACCAAAATTCTAGTGGATTTCGATCCATGCTGATGAGTGTAAGATGCTTAATGTAAGCACTAGATACAATCGTCAGTCTAATCATTATGAATGAATGTACTTGTTAAAGTACAAATGCGAAACTTATATGAAATTCTTGGAATTTCAAAAGGAGGTTAGGAACCGAAGTAGTTATAAGTTACAGGTAAATCGATATGATCGAGATAGCCAATATCTGAGCAACTAATTCCTTAGTCATCTTAGAGATAATAGGATTATCTCTCAGTAAACTAATTCGAGAACACCTTAGTGTTTTCGAATTAGGGAATGAATCTAATAGGATATGGTCCATTCCATAGAAAGCTTTACTGACTTATAATCATTCTAGGAATAAACTACCAGAATATGCAGTTAGAGACTTTGAATTTAGTACCTTCCAAAAACCAGTCCTTTAGTTGCACTATGTGATGTGGCATACTAAATTCCCTAATTATTCTTATCCAAGAACTTAGTGGAATCCTCTTAAGTGAAGAGGACAGTGGGAGATAAGCTTGAAATGAGTTCTAGTTTATACAACAATATAGGATATCGTTTCTACGATTTCCTTAGACAAAGGTTGTTTGTCTTACGGAATGTATCTTTCTTAAGGAATCGTTCCTATAGAAGAAGAAAGGCAAGCAAGCAGACCTCAAAGAAATTTGAGGATAAATATCCACGCCACATATAGAAGAAACGAGCCCATCTGATAAAACTTAGCCAAATTTTAGAGTATGTACACGTGTGAAACCCTTCTCTTAAAGATAGCCAAGGGATTACTTGAAGAGGAGACACTGTCAGATTTGGAATCTGAGTAGTGTAAGCAAGCCTTGAAATCCAATATGGATTCCGTATACTCAAACCAAGTTTTGACCTTGGTTGATCCATCTGATAGGATCAAGCTCGTGGAGCTTCGAGTGAATGAAAGCATTACAACCTTCTTGACGGTTGAAAAGCAAAAGTCCATTTGGATTATGTTTACCACACCCTCATATTCTGACTATGAGATATGATAAAAGAATATGAGAACTATCTTGTTCAATATGAGATTGAAAGAGACTGAAATAAGGTATTTCTATAAATATCATATTCAGTGGGAGTATGCATAAGGTATACAAATCCCTAAAGTTAATATGTGGATTGATAAAGGCTTCTAGGAGTTAGACAATTCGATTCCATAGGATAGTCAAATCGTTTGACACAGATGGAAGTCGAATAAGTCTCAATAGTGTACATATGAAAGTTAGTGATGTAAGAGTCAATTTTTGGTTCTTTAGAAGACGACACCCTTCTCATTAGGAATGTCAAGGATGACGTGAAAGTTACCAATTCTTGTTTAAGAAACAATTTGACATGAAAGATCTTAGTGATTATCCTAAATTCTCGATATTCGGATCTATAGAAGATAGATCTAAGAGCATAAATGGATTATCACAAAACGAGTACATAACCACCTTACTAAAAGGAGTTTAGTATGGACAATGGAACATCTCTTTTGAAGAATATGTGTCCTAAGATAACTTTAAGAAAGTTAGAATGTCCGAAATCCCTTTAAGTGAAAGGGTGCATAATGTATGAAATATTATGTACTAGACTTGATATGGCGCAACACTAAGCGTAGTGGGTCGAATCTAATATGACCTCAGAGAAGGTCATTAGGTTTCTGTAAAGGATGTCCTCAGAGTACTTGAGAAGAAATGAGGATATGTATTAGTTTACAGAGCCCAAAAGATCTTGTTGTTAGAAGGATATTTGATGTAACCGTTCATCAAACATAGATGATTATGAAATCATTGAAAGGATACAACTTCTACCAGAATGGTAATGTAATGTGTTGGAAAGGGGTTCCAAGGACGGACATTACAAAACTCGACTATCGTAGTTGATAACTTAGTTGTATTATATAACGCTAAGTTAAGTGTTTGGGTAAGAAACTCCATCTAACTGGTTAGATGAAGTTCCTAGCATGAAACAACACCATTATCATAACGTATGATTAAATGGATGGTTGCTCAAGTAAGAGAACCAAGACCTCACCAAGAGACTGAACACGTGATTACGAATCACTTTATAAGGAAAAGGTGTTTCCTAAGAGATGTCTAAACAAGAGGGTCACATCAGCAGAGAATATAGCAGATCTACTTTGGAAACGCCCAAAGTCAATAGGCTCTCAAAGTGCATCTCGAGAAGATGGGACTTAGAGTACCAAAATGGCTTTTACGGGCAAGTGGGAGATTGTTAGGAATAGTACCCTAGAAAGCCGATTAGTCATAATCCTTTTTGGGGCTTTCCTAGTATCACAGACAATCATTGAATAATATACGATTGATTAATATCATAGCCAAACACTTCTTTATATGCTCTTGTTTGGTATGCGTTTACTTTAGCTGTGCATGTATGAGAACTCCCCTAATCCTGATGACTTTAGGACTCCACCATTTAGGAGAAATGGTTCATGAAACGAACCCTATATCACATAAGTCATGATTAGTAAAATACTCCAAGACGATGAGTCCTACAGACAGTGGGAGTGTCAACCTGACTCCTCTAAGGCTTGCTTGTGGTATCACGCCCTTAAGAAGGACCGCCTTGTTTCATGGAGGTGCAAAGTGTATAGTTTATACGTGCGTGATACATGAGGGTGCTTACTTTAATAAGTAAGTTCACTGAGGTGCCCCGTGTGAGAAGATTCCTAAATGGGAAAGGAAGTTTCTATTTCAGGAAATGGAAACTTCCAGATTAGGAAATATCTCACGAGTCATTGATGTGATTACTTGATCCTTAGACTTCAGGTTCCTTGTCACTTTATGAGTTAACTCTGTAGTCTTAGATGTAAGCTTTAAAGGGTGTCGCCTTAGACAACTGATTCAAGGCTTATGCTGGGGCTGCACAAGTGACTCATGAAAGTGAATGAGAATCAAGAAAGGACCTACACTTGCATATGCAAGGTGATCTCTTATTTTGTAAGTCATTCATATGCCATATGGAGTCCTTGGCCAAGGCAGTAGATCAAGACATCAAGAAAAGGGTTTCTTGGATTGAGATCAAATGGATATGAAATGCACTTAGCTTTAAGACCAGATTATTAGGGTTCTAATTATTCCCTTACCCTAGATCTTGGTTGAGAGATAGTAAGTAGAAGGATTGTATCTCACATGAATCAATGACTTAAAGGTTCTGTCGAATCCGAACATTCCAATTCAGCTAGGGGTTAAACACCTGTTACTAGACTATGGTCGTTTAATCTGTGGACTGATTAATTAATTAGTGAATTAATTAATTAGGGTCACTGCTAATTGAATTGAGAACCTAGAGGGTCACACAACAACTTGGTTACATGAGTTGAGGCTTTAAAATGATTAAACGAGTTAATCAGGCCAAAGGGTTCCACACGTGTGAAACCACACGTGTGGGTCACGTGCGTGACACGTGTCCTTCATGGACATGTGTGCATGTGCGTGGATATTTATTTGGTGATTAAATAATTAATGTGTTAATTATTTAATAGACTTTGGTTTAATTTTGAATTAAAAAGAAAGTCTTATTTTGGAGAAAAATAATCTAGTTAATTAATTGTGAATTAATTAATTAGATAAAATAAGTTATTTATTTTAAATAAATAAAGTATAAAATTATCCAAAAATAGTTTGGATATTTTAGCTCTCTTAAAAGTTGATTTGAATTTGAATTCAAAGTCAAAAGTTGGAAATTACTTGATGATCAAGTAATAGGAGAGAGAGACCAAATCCTTGCCCCATAAGGACTAGGTTCGGCGTCCCTCTCCCTTTCCTATATATAGGGGAGCTCAAGCTCCCCTTAGAGCTAATCGAGAATTCTTTTGGTTCATGTGTTGAACACTATCCTTTCTCCAAGATAAACAAAACCCTAGGTTAAGCCTAAACACTAACTAGAGAACTAGCATCCTTACTAGTTAGATTGTAGCCAAGTTGGTGGACTATCTCTAGAGAGCTTCAAGTTAGAAGTTTTGAATATTCGAGCTTTACCAAAACTGGGGATCAAGCAAAACGATCAGAAGGGATGATGAAACGATTCTGATCCCAACAGAAAACGAGTGAAAAAATCGAACCAAAGAAGATGGCGAGAACCGTTCGTCCATATCCTGAAAGATGAATTTTGTCACGAGGGTTTTATGGCTGGCAGATTTCTACTTTCGCAAAACAGGTTTTCGAAGGGAGTTTCAATCATGCCTTTCTCGTTTCATGTTTCTTTCTTTATGTTATATTGTTAAGAACTTCCCTAACATGATTTGAATCTGGGTTGGTTTGGATTGTTATCTCTACAATGGATTCTAAAGTAGAAAGAGACTTTCGAGGGACGGGTTGCCATTACCGCATGAAGCGCGTTTGAGCGCGGCTCAAAACGTGTCTAGAAATCTACTACCCAAGTGAGTTTCTTGATCTCTACGAATTTGGATACACGATTGCGAGTCCAAGATCCTTTTGTTGGAAAAATTTTTAAATTTCCGCTGCTTTCTGATTCCTGTTTTCCAACATTATGATCATTGATTACATGGTAGTTGAAGTATTCATGAGATATCATTAATGGCACTTTGAGGAAAATTCATAAAATGATCACTTTTGCCTTCTTTTCACGTTGAGCTTTCTTGGGACTGATATATATGTCGAATTGGTGTGGTTTTGCTGAGTATTGGATGGCCTAACTTGTAGCACCCCGAGCGTAGGGCACCACATCCCCCGCACTAGAGCCCGACACGTGTAGTGGAATGGAGAATCTGTACACGCATCGAACAGTAGCGAACGGGAGACAAACAAAACTCACTATCTAGCTAGGCGGCCTAACCCTCAATCAGAGCGCAAAATAGTTCATGATATAGCGGAAGCGATAAGAGCAATTCATACAAAATGCCCCAAGATCACATATATACATATCACATAGTCATAAGAGCATAATATTTCCAACTACAAATTTACAATGCCCTTCCTGGGCCAAAATATTTCAAGTATCAAAGTATTCGGAAAATAAATTTCATAAACATAAGACATAAACCATTACGAATGCGATAATGAAGACTTGAGCTATGAACCAAGTAAGCCTCGAAGACAAACTTGCTGCCTAGCTCGACTCCCACAAACCTGCAACTCAAAGAAGGGGAAAAAGAAGGAAACAACAACGAGGGTTAGTCCTAATGACTAGTGAGGGGGCTACACACACACTCATAATACATATAGAGCAAAGCACTTAATCAAAATCATAAAAGGATCCATGAACCGGGGATGGTTTTTGCAAACTAAATCATTTCCCGTGATAATAACTATATATAATGAAAAGAGGTAAGGGCCATAGGTTAAAATCACAAATTTTAAGTATTTAAGAATCCATTCTCGTTTCATAAATCATACGAATTCACACAACTCGGCGAGTACGAGTTATATCTCCAACTCCCACTAACAAAGACATAATCAAAGCAAAATTCATAAACCATCCTTCTCCGGGTGATAGAATGGTTGACGGCCCTAACTATCGGTCAAATTCACACGAAACAAGGTTAATTACTTCCTTGAAACCTTCGGCGGTTGAATCCTCCGGCTCAAGAGAAATGCCCTTCCTTAACCACCTAAGGTTAGGCGAGACGCTCCAAGGAAAGTGTTGATGGAAGAGCCCGGCGACCACCCTCGGCCGTCCCGAGATACCATACCAATCTCCTGGCCCAAATCATAATTCAAAATTCATAATTTTCATAAACTTCTCTTTCAAAGTTCAAAGCTCGCTTACACACTCACACTTAACGAAAGGATTTCAAAACAAATGTAAAATAGTTTATATACTTATACAAATCGTTTTCAAAAACTTATAACAAAGGGAACAAGTCCTCAAAGTACATACCATACATGTATTTAACCTATAGTATACATAACTCGCAAGCGGGATTAAAAACATTTAGGGTTTTAGGTCATAATATCTAAAAGAATAAAACCTCACCTTCCGAACACGTAGCGGTGACAAAAGAGAGCAAACCGGACGTCTAAGGGACAACCTCGTCTTCAACGGGAGGATCAACTACACAAACAAACAAGAACGGATACCCTTAGACTCAAAATGTACCATATAAAACGCTCGGCAAATGTGAATGCATGTGTATGATGTAAATGAAATGAAAATCAATTCATATATAAATTAAGCAAGGTCACATTTTGGCATATAAGATCATATTTC
Source organism: Lantana camara (assembly GCA_037501455.1). NCBI lineage: Eukaryota > Viridiplantae > Streptophyta > Magnoliopsida > Lamiales > Verbenaceae > Lantana > Lantana camara. The sequence goes on along the minus strand of CM074859.1, from coordinate 88,545,070 downwards.
ATAAACGAGGACATAAAACGAATAATAAATTCATAAGAAATCATATAACATATAATTCATCAAGTATATAATGTATAAGAAGTGAAAAAGGAGAAAGAAGTTCACGAAAAATGCAAACGAAGCGAAAATAACACATCACATAAATGCAAGTCGAAACTGGGCCAAAATAGGGTCGCGACCGCTACCAAAAATGAACTAAAAATGGTCGCAGTCGCGACAAAAAATGAACTGGTCGCGATCGCGGCCGTGACCACTGGCGACATCAATGCAAAAACAGCTTTTCAAGCCAAAAACACCACCAACACTCATTCAAATTCGTCCAAACTCAAGATAGAACATATTAGGATCATAATATATTATATATTCACTCATTCAAGTGAAGGAATGCAAGAGATATACATATCTTCAAGTTCATGCCAAAAACTCCAAAAACCCAAATTGAAACCTAAAGGTTCCTAATTTCTCATGCAAAATCAGACCATACACTTACATTATAATATCATAAGATCAATTAGGATACAAAAACTCCAACAAAACTCCAAGAGATCAAGCTATACTTTCAAAATTGGCAAAACCCTTACTATTCATAGAAATATTCATATCTTGATCAAATCACCACCAAATTGAGAAAATAAGGTATCTAAACAAAGAAGAGAAGATGGAGAAACAAATTCCAAGCTTACCTTTCGAATATGGAAGGATTTGATGTGGATTTGAGCTCAAAAGGTTGAATGGTGAATAGTATATTTTTGCTTCCTTCTTGGTCTTAGTTTTGAGCAGCTATTTCTCTCTTCTCTCCAAGGTTGGAACGAAATGAGGGGCTTATGGATGATAGAGGAGTATGTTAGGAGTATGTGGGGCCAAGGTTTATTTAATTTGGTCAAATATATCAAAAGTTATGAATAAAAGAGTGGGCAAAGGTCTAAAATTGCATACGGGGCTTGTTTCAGTTAAATTTTGGAGGTCTAAATGAGCTTAGAAAAATATGAGGCCATGTTTATTGAACCCGAATCATGGATACGAGTTCAAGGGAGGTGACGGAATTCGAATCCGAATTCCTGAGCTCAAGTTGTGCTTCCCGGAACCCAAGGCGCGCTAAATGCTCTTTAGCCTCCTTTAGGTTCCGTCTCTAAAAATAAAATCAAAAGACAAACCAAATAAATTCCAAAACATAAAACGAGCATATAGTCAAGTTCATAAGTCAATTAATTCACACATATCAAAAATTCGCAAGAAATGGAATTGGAATCGGACACGAATAGGGCAAAATTCCTAGCATAGGGGGTTAAACGTTCAAAACGAAATCATTCTTAAACCAAATAATTATCAAATATCCACATAAGAATTAATAAATATCAAGTATTCACGTAATTAATTAATTAAATCGCGCACATTATAATATACCTGAAAGTCCGAACAATCGGGATCCCTCCTTCAAAAGGACCTATCCTCAGGTCCGAAGCGAGGTCTTGAAAAGTTCCGGGTACAACTGTCTCATTTTCTCCTCGGTTTCCCAAGTGGCTTCTTCGGATTTCTGATCACGCCACAAGACTTTTACCAAGGGAATTTTCCGGTTTCTCAATTCTTGTATCTTCCGGTCTAAAACCTTAACCGGGTACTTCTTGATTGTCAAATCCGGCTCTAGTTGTACCTCTTTGACTGGAATTATAGAAGACTCATCGGGATAGTGTTTTCGGAGCAGAGAGACATGGAAAACATTGTGTATCCCGGTCAAACTCGGTGGTAGATCAAGCCTGTAAGCTACTTCCCCAACTCGTTCAAGAATCACAAAGGGGCCTAAGTAACGCGGGTTAAACTTCCCTGTAGCACCCTAATCCCCAGGGCACCACATCCCCCGCACTATAGCCTCGATCCATGTATGAAATGTAAAGTCCATACATAAACCAAAACTATAGCGAACGGGTGACAATAAAAATGACGAGCTAGGCGGGACACTCTCCCCAACCAAACCAAAGCAAACAAGATATTGAAAGCGGAAGCAATAAAATCATTCATACATATAGGTACCATATTTACCGAATAGATACGTATAAATACCAACTTAACTATCAATACATTATCATCTTTTCATAATATACATGCTTAAGTATCCAAAACGTGACAATACTAAACATAACAAAAGATACTAAAAGTGCTATACATGAAGGTACGGTACTAGACTCGTGAAAATACAAAACTCGACTGAACACCCGCCTAGCACGACCACGCGCTCAGGTACCTGAAAAGTGAAGTATCAGCCTACCGAAGACTGAGTGAGGGGCAATAAATATATATAACACACATCACATGCAATGTGTAGCCTCGGGTGAAGATTTTTGGAAATGAAAAGGAATATATATAATTCAAGAACTTAGTCTTTGCCCGAGATTACCACCAATCACTTTAACATTTTAGCTTAAACATTTCATGAACATGTGACCCCGGCGAGCAGGGGCGATTCTCCAACCTTTACACCAAACGTGACAATACGTGCTTGCTTTATCAATTCAATACATGATCATGCAATTCCAATTAGTGCTCACATAGACAATTTCATGCTTGAAATCATGCGATAACCCGAGGATAACCCGACATGCCGGATTAATCCCCAGTCTCCTTCTTCCTCCGGTTGATAGCGAGTTTGCAAGGCTCGACTATCCACGACATGGTGTGTGTAGAGGACATGACCCTCTAGACACGGAACTCCTTCCACCACTAATCTCCTAGTGGCTTCGGGGGTGATCCCAACAATGTGAGGATAATTCAGGAGTTACCCGTCAGCCTTTGCTTTCTCGGTTGGCTCAAGAATTACCCTCGGGTCCACGTGCAATCATGTACTCGCCAAACTTGCTTGAAATCATGACAATCAATACTTTCTTGCTTGAAATGTTTATAACTTTGAAAACGTTTATAATTACAATAGGTTTTGGCCGAAAATAGCACATAAGGGTGGTAGGGTTCTATAAACATAACCTAAAACCTCACCTTTTCTTGCAAAATATGACAAGGATATACTCTACTGAGCCTGCTCCTCGTCCACGCCCTCTTGACCTGTGCAAACACGACGTGTATACGTGAGACAAGACCTAACATGGACCAAATATGACGAACGGCGGAAATGTATCGAGATGACAATGAAAATGCACTGTGGCATGATAACATGTTGTTTCACTTCATATTAGCATATATTATAGCAATTCGGGGTCAAGGAAGTCGTCGGATCGAGGGGTCATTTTCGTAATTTTATGCAGTGAATTTTGTTCTGTAAGTCAGGTGGGAACGGCCGTTCCGGTCCCCTTTGAAAAATGGGAACGATCGTTCCCGTAATCCCCAAAAGCGCACCAACGATTTCTTTTTCAAAAACGCGCCTTAGCTGGGAACGGCCCTTCCGACATCAAGGCCAAAATGGGAACGGCCGTTCCCACGCTCGGCCGCCTTGTTTTAGTTTAAAAGAGGGGAATGCCCGTTCCCACAATGCCTTGAGGCTGGGAACGGCCGTTCCCTGTTTCTGCAACTTACAGAAGCAGAGCAAAAACAGGGGATGGCTACGGGAATGCAAATAAAACCACCCAAAATCCATTTTTGATCATCAAAGCCAAAGTTTTCTGGGAATATACATGCATATAGGTTCATAAGATGATAAACTAACACTTAAACACTTAAAACACCATATATCATCAAGAAATCCAAGTTTCAAACTTATGATCAAACTTGATCATTCATGCCAAATATCCAAGAATTCAAGCTATAACTCATGCCATAATTCAATATAAGATCATATAATCAGGCTTTGCTCAACAAATAATCCACAAGATCCCTGATTCCAAAACCCTAGCTATGTCAACCATAATCAAAATCCTCAATCCATGCAAAGCTCACCTTTGAAAGTAAAGAAATGGAGAAAGTAGATGCTAAAGATGACCAACTCCCAAAGCTTGGAAAATCTCTTGAAATTCTTGATAAAATGGAAGAAAATCTCTTCTTTCTTTTTAGCTTGATGAACCGAGAGGGAAAGGAGATGAATATGTTGGAAAATTCTTGAAGGAAATGAAAGTATGGAAGCTTTGAGGTGATATAACGATTCATCACATTTTGAAATGAGTGAAATGTGCCAATTTGCCAATTAATCCCTCATTTTGTGAGTTTATGCCACCAAGTATGCAACAATTTAAAATATGTTCAATTAAGTCCTTGGAAAGTTATGCACTTAAGTCCCTAAAGTTTAAAGAAATCTTCGCTAGGGACAATTTAGTAATTTAAAACACTCTCGGTAATGATTTTATGCAATAAATATTTTCTGTGTCGTGAAATAATATTTTCAATGATATAAAATGAAATAATTCGCATAAAGGATGTTTCATGAATTTTATAAAAGTATGAATGCCACGTAAGAATATATTATGAAATTAAAGAATTAAATAAATCCTACGCTCAAAACGCACACGTGGCGTGCTTACCTGTTCATCCGGAACCGGGGCGTTACATTCCCGCCTTTACCAATCCGAGCAAACCCTTTCCTAGGAGATGCTTTTAAAAAAACCTTATCTCCCACCTCAAACTCCAAGGGTCGTCTTCTTTTATCCGCATAACTTTTCTGTCGGTCCTGAGCCGCCTTTAATCTCTGCTGAATCAATTTCACTTTCTCGATGGTATTCTGAATCTCCACTGGTTTTTTAGCTCTATCAAGTTTACCATCCTTAGTCCATCTCCACTCATCAGTATCCCAAAATAAAGGGGATCGACACTTCCTTCCATATAATGCCTCATACGGAGCCATACCAACCGAAGTCTGAAAACTGTTACTTTAAGCGAACTCGACCAAATCCAAATGCTCATCCCACGAGTCTTGATAATCTAAGGCACAAGCACGAAGCATGTCCTCCAGATGTTTAATTAACCTCTCGGATTGTCCATCCATTTGTGGGTGAGATGTTGTACTAAACTGAAGCTTCGTTCCCATACACTTCTGTAATTCCTGCCAGAAACTCTTTGTAAACCGTGGATCCCTATCTGAAATAATACTAACCGGTGCACCATGCAATCTCACAATTTATTTTCGGTACAACTTGGCCAACTTAGGCACTTTATCGGACATCCGGACCTTGAGAAAGTGAGCCGACTTCGAAAACTGATCAATTATGACCAAATTCCATCGAAACCTCCTTTGGTCCTTGGCAAGCCGGACATGAAGTCCATCATCACTTGCTCCCACTTCCATTCAGGAATTGGAAGTGGTTGGAGAGTTCCTCCCGGTTTCTGATGTTCAGCTTTCACCACTTGGCATGTTTGACACCTTCTTACGAAATTAGCCACATCTCTTTTCATGCCGTTTCACCAATACAAACTTCTTAAATCTCTATACATCTGGGTAGTACCGGGATGTACCATATAAGCTGACTTATGCGCCTCATCCAACACCAACTGCTTAAGTTCTTCTGGAACGAACACCCGAGCCTTAAATCGAAATAATCCCGAATCATCAAACCCGAATTTTTTCTCTGACTCAATCCTTGCCTTAGCTACTAATCTTTGAATTTCCAAATCATTAGATTGAGCTTCGATCAATCTTTGTTTCAAATCCAGTTGTACTGAAATATTTGCCAAACGAGCCTCTGAAACCAAGAACACCGAACTCTGATTACTTGAACCTGTTTCCAAACTTGAAATACTAACTTTCCTACTCAAAGCATCCGCAACCACATTAGCCTTACCCGGATGGTACTGTATTCTGTAATCATAATCCTCAAGTAACTCAACCCAACGTCTTTGCCTTACATTTAAATCCTTCTGTGTAAACAAGTACTTAAGGCTTTGGTGGTCGGTGAAAACCTCAAAAGTAACCCCGTAAAGATAATGTCACCATTTCATCAAAGCAAAAACAACCGCAGCTAATTCCAAATCATGAGTGGGATAATTTCTCTCGTGATCCTTTAACTTTCTCGAGGCGTATGCTACTACCTTACCGTTCTGCATCAACACACAACCGAGCCCATCCTTCGATGCATCGGTGTAAACTGAGTAGCCTTCAGAACCCTCGGGTAGGGTTAAAACCGGTGCAGAAGTCAATCTCTCCTTAAGAGTTTGAAAACTCTTTTCACACGCCTCGTCCCACTCGAACTTAACTTCTTTCTTTGTTAACCGAGTCAACGGGGATGCAATCTTCGAAAAGTCTTTCACAAAGCGCCTATAATACCTCGCTAACCCTAGAAAACTTCTCACTTCGGAGGCATTCTTTGGCTGTTTCCATAACATAACCGTTTCTATCTTCGCCGGATCCACTTCAACACCATTCCCTGAGATAAAGTGACCCAAAAAGAAAACCCGTTCAATCCAGAACTCACACTTGCTGAACTTGGTGAACAATCTATGTTCTCGAAGTGTTGACAACACTATTCTCAAATACCGCGCATGATCTTCAACGGACCTCGAATACACCAGAATATCATCTATAAAGATGACCACGAATTTATCGAGGTAAGGCCGGAATATTCGGTGCATCATATCCATGAACGCGGCTGGGGCATTAGTAAGACCAAAAGGCATGACTACAAACTCGAAATGCCCATAACGAGTGTTGAAACCCGTCTTCGGTATGTCTTCCTCCCGGATACGCAACTGATAATACCCCTTTCTTAAATCCAACTTAGAATAAACACACGAACCCTGAAGGAGATCGAACAACTCCTCAATGTGAGGCAGTGGGTATTTAGTTTTAACCGTTAACCCGTTCAGCTCCCCGTAGTCAATACACATTCGCAATATCCCGTCTTTCTTCTTTACAAACAGGACAGGAACACCCCACGGAGAAGTGCTCGGGCGAATGTAACCACACTCTAAGAGCTCATCAAGTTGCGCCTTTAGCTCCTTCAACTCTGCTGGAGCCATCCTGTAGGGAGATTTTGCATAAGGTTCCGCTCCGGGATAGAGATCTATTACAAATTCGACGTCCCGATCCGGAGGTAAAGACCCGAAATTCTCCGGAAAAACATCGGGGAACTCCTTCACGATCTCTGTCTCCTCGAGCTTGGCCTGATCCTTTGGTTTATTTAAAAGATAGGCTACGTAGCCCGTCGCACCGTCCCGGAACAACTTACTTGCTTCCATAAAGGAAATAAACGGGCAAGCCTTCAATCTCTGACCCGCAAATACCGTAGAACCCAATGTCACCTTCTTAGCAAAACAATCCTTTATGGCTCGGTGTCGAAACAACCAGTCCATCCCTAAAATTACCCCATATCTCTTGATAGGCATCTCAATCAAATCTGTCGGATACTCTTTATCTTCAACAACAACCGGGCACCTACAAAACACACGGTCCGCTACCAAACTGCCCCTGAGTGGGGAACTTACCACAAAAGAATTATCAAGGCAAGCAACAGGCAAAGAAAGTGCAGGAACACACCGGGAAGCAATAAAAGAATGCGTTGCACCCGCATCGAATAATGCATGTAATGGAATGCCATGAATGCTAATAGTACCTTCAACGACGGCATTTGTATCCACCTCGGCATCCTCTTCTTCACCTTCAAGTGCATAGGCTCTGGCTTGGATAGGGGCTCTCGGAGGCCCAGTATTCAAGGGTTGAGGATCCTTCTTCTTAGGACAAGCGTTGATCATGTGACCGGGCTCACCACAACCATAACATCTTTCCAATTTCTTTCTACATGTTGCCTCGGTATGATTGGGACCCCCGCAATAAGAACACTCAATTGGGCTTGAAGACCGGAGGCCCACGTTGAGAGATAGGCCTCTTACCCAAATTTGATCCGGTGCTCGAACCTTGCCCCGAAGAATAAGCCGGAGGTTTCATCCTCAAATTATGAGCTTCTACTTTCAGTGCTTTCCTTGTAGCCTTTTCCCAAGTGTCCACAGTAGCGGCCTTTAGAGCATTTTGAATGTCATACCTCAGCCCATGAATAAAATTCCGGCCTTTCTGAGTATCATCATTAGTGATGTGAGGAGCATAATAGGCGAGTCTTTCAAATTCCAAAATATAATCTTCAACAGAACGATTCCCTTGTTTTAACTCCGTGAATTCCTGGAGGGATATACTTTTGGCGAAATTCTCTTACGAAGCTTTCCCAGTTAAACTCTTTACCCATTCTTTCTAACCGAGCTCTCGTAGCCTTCAACCAATTAGAAGCGGGACCCTGAACAAAACGAGTCGTGCAAACTGCCTTCTCATGAGATGGTGCAGGGCATATTTCCCAAATCCCCAAAATTTCTGACAACCATTCCTCTGCTTTAATATCATCACCGTCGTACCACTTCGGAGGGTTGTTGTTCCAAAATTCCCTAAAAGCCGGGGTAACCTGACCCTCTTGAGCCTCCTCATAAGGATTATTCTTTTGATTCTGTTGCAACTGGTTTAAGAGAGCCTGAACAATATTTTCTGCATTCAATGGAGGAGGTGGTGGTGCTTGTGGAGGAGGTTGATTAAGATCCGGAGTTTGTTCCCTATCGATTCTCCTTCGTGGAGGGATCCTGAAAATTCACAAATCAAGAAAATATTGATGTATGGGGTTCAATGTATGTCCATGGAAGCAATTAATAAAAATTTAAACAATTAAGTCACATAAATGTAGAGATGAATGCAAATAATCACATTACCCTAAGCCGAACGACCTAGACAAACCCAACACGACTCTAGAGCTCCGGTTTTGCAATCGAGAGCTCTGATACCACCTAAGGATGTAGCACCCCGAGCGTAGGGCACCACATCCCCCGCACTAGAGCCCGACACGTGTAGTGGAATGGAGAATCCGTACACGCATCGAACAATAGCGAATGGGAGACAAACAAAACTCACTCTCTAGCTAGGCGGCCTAACCCTCAATCAGAGTGTAAAACAGTTCATGATATAGCGAAAGCGATAAAAGCAATTCATACAAAATTCCCCAAGATCACATATATACATATCACATAGTCATAAGAGCATAATATTTCCAACTACAAATTTACAATGCCCTTCCCGGGCCAAAATATTTCAAGTATCAAAGTATTCAGAAAATAAATTTCATAAACATAAGACATAAACCACTACGAATGCGATAATGAAGACTCGAGCTATGAACCAAGTAAGACTCGAAGATAAACTTGCCGCCTAGCTCGACTCCCATAAACCTGCAACTTAAAGAAGGGGAAAAAGAAGGAAACAACAACGAGGGTTAGTCCTAATGACTAGTGAGGTGGCTACACACACACTCATAATACATATAGATCAAAGCACTAAATCAAAATTATAAAAGGATCCATGAACCGGGGATGGGTTTTGGAAACTAAATCATTTCCCGTGATAATAACTATATATAATGAAAAAAGGTAAGGGCCATAGGCCAAAATCACAAATTTTAAGTATTTAAGAATCCATTCCCGTTTCATAAATTATACGAATTCACATAACCCAGCGAGTACGAGTTATATATCCAACTCCCACTAACAAAGACATAATCAAAGCAAAATTCATAAACCATCCTTCTCCGGGTGATAGAAGGGTTGACGGCCCTAACTATCGGTCAAATTCACACGAAACAAGGTTAATTACTTCCTTGAAACCTTCGACAGTTGAATCCGCCGGCTCTAGAGAAACGCCCTTTCTCAACCACCTAAGGTTAGGCGAGACGCTCGAAGGAAAGTGTTTATGGAAGAGCCCGGCGACCACCCTCGGCCGTCCCGAGATACCATACAACTCTTCGGGCCTAAATCATAATTCAAAATTCATAATTTTCATAAACTTCTCTTTCAAAGTTCAAAGCTCTCTTACACACTCACACTTAACGAAAGGATTTCAAAACAAATGTAAAATAGTTTATATACTTATACAAATCGTTTTCAAAAACTTATAACAAAGGGAACAAGTCCTCAAAGTACATACCATACATGTATTTAACCTATAGTATACATAACTCGCATGCGGGATTAAAAACATTTAGGGTTTTAGGTCATAATATCTAAAAGAATAAAACCTCACCTTCCAAACACGTAGCGGTGATAAAAGAGAGCAAACCGGACGCCTAAGGGACAACCTCGTCGTCCACGGGAGGATCAACTACACAAACAAACAAGAACGGATACCCTTAGACTCAAAATGTACCATATAAAACGCTCGACAAATGTGAATGCATGTGTATGATGCAAATGATATGAAAATGAATTCATATATAAATTAAGCAAGGTCACATTTTGGCATATAAGATCATATTTCATAAACGAGGACATAAAACGAATAATAAATTCATAACAAATCATATAACACATAATTCATCAAGTATATAATGTGTAAGAAGTGAGAAAGGAGAAAGAAGTTCACGAAAAATGCAAACGAAGCCAAAATAACACATCACATAAATGCAAGTCGAAACTGGGCCAATATAGGGTCACGACCGCTACCAAAAATGAACTAAAAATGGTCGCAGTCGCTACCATGGTCGCAGTCGCGACCAAAAATGAACTGGTCGCGATCGCGGCCGCGACCACTGGCGACAACAATGCAAAAACAGCTTTTCAAGCCAAAAACACCACCAAAACTCATTCAAATTCGTGCAAACTCAAGATAGAACATAGTAGGATCATAATATATCATATATTCACTCATTCCATGTCAAAATCCAAGCTAAACATCAAGATTCAAGTGAAGGAATGCAAGATATATACATATCTTCAAGTTCATGCCAAAAACTCCAAAAACCCAAATTGAAACCTAAAGATTCTTAAATTCTCATGAAAAATCAGACTATACACTTATATTATAATGTCATAAGATCAATTAGGATACAAAAACTCCAAAAAAACTCCAAGAGATCAAGCTATACTTTCAAAATTGGCAAAACCCTTACTATTCATAGAAATATTCATATCTTGATCAAATCACCACCAAATTGAGCAAATAAGGTATCTAAACAAAGAAGAGAAGATGGAGAAACAAATTCCAAGCTTACCTTTCGAAAATGGAAGAATTTGATGTGGATTTGAGCTCAAAAGGTTGAATGGTGAATAGTATATTTTTTCTTCCTTCTTGGTCCGGGTTTTGAGCAGCTATTTTTCTCTTCTCTCCAATGTTGGAACGAAATAAGGTGCTTATGGCTGATAGAGGAGTATGTTAGGAGTATGTGGGGCCAAGGTTTATTTAATTTGTTCAAATATATCAAAAGTTATGAATAGAAGAGTGGGCAAAGGTCTAAAATGGCATACGGGGCTTGTTTCGGTTAAATTTCGGAGGTCTAAATGAGCTTAGAAAAATATGTGGCCATGTTTATTGAACCCGAATCATGGATACGAGTTCAACGGAGGTGACAGAATTCGAATCCGAATTCCCGAGCTCAAGTTGTGCTTCCCGGAACCTAAGGCGCGCTAAATGCTCTTTAGCCTCCTTTAGGTTCCGTCTCCAAAAATAAAATCAAAAGACAAACCAAATAAATTCCAAAACATAAAACGAGCATATAGTCAAGTTCATAAGTCAAGTAATTCACACATATCAAAAATTCGCAAGAAATGGAATTGGAATCGGATACGAATAGGGCAAAATTCCTAGCATAGGGGGTTAAACGTTCAAAACGAAATCATTCTTAAACCAAATAATTATGAAATATCCTCATATGAATTAATAAATATCAAGTATTCACGTAATTAATTAATTAAATCGCGCACATTATAATATACCTGAAAGTCCGAACAATCGGGATGTTACATAACTTACCTGAACATGTTCAGATAGAGAAGATCAGTTGTTGCTCATTGTTTTTCGTGATTTTGACCTGTTTTTGGACTGGTTTTTGCAGCTGTCAGCTGCTACGTTTTTCCTTGTTGCTGTCAATCTTAACCAGTTTGTGGGAGTTGTTAGGGCTGGTTTGCTGTTGCATTTCATGCCTTTTGTTGCTGCATATCTTGCCTGAATGTTGCTTTAGCTGCTGCTAGGTTTTATGCCAAGAAACAGGGGTTGCTTTGCGTGTTGCTGCTGTCTCGTTTCTGGACTGAATCTCTCCGGGCGGGGAGATTTTGGCTGCAAAAGCGCCCGACCGGGTAGTGCAGATGCAGAAACCTTCTGCATTAGACTCCCCGGCCGGGTAATTTTGTGAGCAAAATCTCCCCGGACGGGGAGATTGAATCTGTAAACTGCTGTTGCTGCTTGCTTTCCTTTTCTTCTTTGCTGCTTCATTTTCTTTCTTTTCCTTTGCTTGTATTGCTTGTAATGCTGGAACTGTGCGCATGTAATTTGGTGTTAGGCATGCATCTGTTTGTAATTGAAGGTTTCATGCATGTTAGTTGTGAGTATGTGATTGGGTAGAAGGCTTGCATGGACATATACTTGCTGCTTGCATGGAAATGGAGGGATTCTTAGTGCATGCTTAATTTCTCATTTAGTGTAATTGCATGCATGTGTTGTTGTTGTACGTATGCATGCATATATATATATATATATATAATTAAATAGTTTGCATGCATGGGTTATATATATATAATATTATATAATATATGTACGTATATTAATATATATATATTTATATATATAATTATATATGTTTATTAGATATTAAATATTATTTGATTTAATTGAATTATAGAATTTAATTGTTACCTATTTCATGTTTTATTTAATTTCCGATTTTAAATTGAATGTATTTAATTGTTTATTTTCTCATTGTAAATGCGATTTAATACATGCTATGATCATATTTGAAATTCTTGGATTGAATTGATATGAAACGTGAATTTATGAATTCGAATGAAAGTGAACGGATGATTGAATGGCTTGTGTATATTTCTTAAATTCTTTAATAGTGCACATGAACATTTTCATGACATAATCTTATCTTTTATACATTCATATCATGATCATTACATTGCCGAGCGTCTTATTTGGTCATATTGAGTCTCACTTCACCTTTCTTGCACAGATTTTGATCCCGTTGGAGAGGAGGCCGGTCAGTGAGGCTCGTGTGTTCTCCTTTTTGCCATTTAAGGTGGGTTTCTCTTCTATGTAGATATATGACGCTATATACCTTCATTGTGAAAAGTTTTCTACCAAAATGAATATATATATAAGAATCGTTTTAAAGAGTAAATGTTTGCAACGTAAAGCCTTATTTTATGAATCCTACCTAATGTTTTGGCGAGAAATGAATGAATGCACGAATGGGGCCCAGGGACTTAGTGTGAGTGGCTATCCGGGGAGGCATGGGCCAACGGTGATCCCTCACACTAGTTCCACTAATGAACGGCATAACCGGACCTCGTTAGGAGTTAGCGAGGAATGGACGCTGAGCGCGATCTGGGGAGTCATGTTCCCCTTTTGGTCAATGCATTGGTCGGCCCTTGTAAACCTGCAACCAACCCAGAGGAAGAAGGTGTAAATGTTATTGAATGTGCACTAAAGAATGATATGCATGAAAAGAAAGAAAGAATGAATGTTAATGAATTACAAAAGGTGTTGGTTGGAGATAATGCACGCCCACTCGTCGGGCCAATAATGACCTAATGTAAATGAATCGTTATAATCCCTTTTGATGATTTTTCTATTCACCCACTTGGGAAATTCTTTAAAAACCTCACTTGGGATTATAGCTTGCATGTGATTGTTTAAATACCGTCGTATATTATAATTATTCCCTGTTTTTATACCCACCAGTCCCTTTTCGACTGAACCCGTTTGGTTTTCAGTTGTGTTGTGCAGGTGTTAAGGGAGCTAGGCGGGAATTCGAGTCATAGGTCTTGCATTCGTCTCTAGCTCTTGTATTTCGGTCTTGCACTTGCATACTCTACTTTTGATCTTTGTATATGAATGTTAATATGGGACGTACATGTTTGGAGCTTTGACCGCCTTTGATGATGTATATGACTTATTTTTGGAGCTTTGATGCTCATGGTATATATATATATGTTATATGTTCAGTTTATGCTTCCGCTTTAATGTTACTCTGATTTTATGGTTTAAGGGTTAGCCCGCCTAGCTTAGAGTGTGTCTTTGTCCCCGTTCGCCGTGATTTAGCTCTGGTATGGATCGTCCATTTCATATTCGGGTCGGGTCTCGGTGCGGGGGATGTGGTACCTTGCGCTCGGGTGCTGCATCCTTAAGTGGTATCAGAGCATCGGGTTGCAAAACCCTGGCTCTCATGTCGTGTGGGTCAGTCTAGGTCGTTCGGCTTAGGAACTACTTGACAATGTGTTACATATGCATCTCTTTTGTGCTTAGTTAATTTAAATTTTGAATTTTGATTGAATTAATTGCATTATCATGCATAAACTAAAAATAGCACGCATTTTTTAGTGTTTATTGACAGGATACCTCCACGTAGACACCATGATAGATCTCCAGGACGACGTCGCCATCGTGATCGTACTCCTACACCTCCACCTCCACAACCACCGTCGGCAAAGGCCTTTGTTAATTCGGTTATCAACATCATCGATCAAAGGCTTCGAGATTATGTACCACCGGCACCTCCAGCACCACCTACACCTGTCGTACCGCCCGAGGCACCGATTTCTGTTATACTTAGGGAGTTTCAGAATCAAAGACCTCCCAAGTTCTTCAAGGGAAATGATATGCAGGCGGAAATGTGGCTGAAAGAAGTAGAAAGGATATGGGAGCTCATTCCATGTGAGTCCCGAGAAAAGGCTCGATTCACCATTACTTTGATACAAGGGGAAGCCTACTCTTGGTGGGAGAGCACACGGATTGTATTGGAAGCAGCTGGAGAGGAGATCAATTGGGAAGTATTTACAAGGGAATTCAAGAATAAGTTCATCCCTCCCTCATCCCGTACTCGAAGATTGAGAGAATTTACCGAATTAAAGCAGGGATCGAGGTCTGTGGCCGAGTATAATTCGGAGTATGAGAGGTTATCCCGCTATGCACCAAATATAGCGGGTGATGACTTTCATAAGGTTATGCAGTTTGTTCAGGGGCTTCGACCGGATATCCGGGTAGCTCTTGAGGTAGTCAATACGAGCACTTGGGCGAAGGCTACTTTGAAAGCCTTAAAGGTTGAAGATTCTGTAAATGTTAGGAGGCCAGTTTATCGCCAAGGACAAGGGTCAGGATCCGGTTCGGGATTTAACAAAGGAAAGAGGCCGATGAATTTACCAACTCCACCACCAAAAGGACCATTCAAGAAGCCTAGAGCAGGAGGTCAGATTGTACCCGTTCCACGAGCACCTCAGGCTCCACCATCTCCTAAGGGATCTCGCAACGATCAGCCTCTGTGTACTTGTTGTGGAGGGCCAACTCATTCTTACAACACTTGTCGAAAGAGGTTAAAGTTGTGTTTGATTTGCGAGAAAGGAGATCAAATGGCTTTTGCATGCCCGGACAAGATTCCAGGATATCAAGCTGGAGCTCAGAGCCCAATGATTCAGGCACGAGCTTATGCCCTTGAGGGCGAGGAGCAGAATGTCGAGGTTGATCCAAACACCGTGGTGGAAGGTACCGTTTGCATTCATAACACGAGCATTCATGCATTATTCGATCCAGGTGCCACGCATACTTTTATATCTTGTGATCTATGTGCCTCTCTGTACCTACCTGTTACTTGCTCAAATTCCTGTTATTATGTGAGTTCTCCTTTGGGAGGTAGTTTACAGACAGATCGGGTTGTCAAGAGTTGTTCAGTTTTGATAGAAGGGAAAGATTATACGGAAGATTTCATCGTAATGCCTATGAAAAAGTATGGGGTAAGCTTCGGGGATGGATTGGTTATACCAGCACCGGGCCGAAGTTGATTGTTTTAAGAAGAAGATAAAGTTGGGTGAAGAGTTGATTGGAGAAGTTGGGTCGAAGAATGTACCTCTCTTATCGTTTATGGAAGCTCGCAAGTTGGTAAAGGATGGAGCCACAGGATTTATTGCCTATCTCCTCAATAAACCAAAGGATCAATCAAGTTTTGAGGAGACGGCCGTGGTAATGGAATATCCCGACGTATTTCCAGAAATTTTGGGTTCTCTACCGACAGATCGGGAGATTGAATTTGTTATTGATTTATATCCGGGGATCAGAACCTTATTCGAAGACTCCTTATAGAATGGCTCCGGCAAAGTTGAAGGAGTTGAAGATTCAACTCGAGGAATTACTCAAGATTGGATATATTCGACTGAGTTCATCTCCGTGGGGTGCTCCGGTTCTCTTTGTCAAGAAGAAAGATGGATCGTTGAGGATGTGTATAGATTACCGGGAGCTTAATCGGATGACTATCAAGAATAAGTACCCGTTGCCCCACATTGAGGATTTATTCGATATGCTGCAAGGTTCAGGAGTTTATTCGAAATTGGATTTAAGGCAAGGTTATTACCAGTTGAAAATCCGGGAAGAGGATATACCAAAGACAGGATTCAATACCCGGTACGGGCATTATGAGTTCGTAATGATGCCTTTTGGTTTGACAAATTCCCTTGCAGCATTCATGGATATGATGCATCAGATTTTTCGGTCTTATTTGGATAAATTCGTAGTAATCTTCATTGATGACATTCTTGTGTATTCAAAGACTCCGGAAGATCATGCTAGGCATCTCAGATTGGTATTGGAGACGTTGAGAGAGCACCGGTTGTATGCGAAGTTTAGTAAGTGTGAGTTTTGGATCGACCGGGTTGTTTTTCCAGGCCATATTATTTCAAGTAAGGGTTTGAAAGTTGATCCTTCAAAGATCGAGACGGTTATTCAGTGGCAGAGTCCGAATAATGCTTCCGAGATTAGAAGTTTCCTGGGTTTGGCAAGTTATTACCGAAGGTTTGTGAAGGATTTTTCAAAGATAGCCGGCCTTTTAACACGATTGACTAAGAAGAAAGCTAAATTTGAGTGGGACGAGGCATGCGAAGCGAGTTTTCAACTCTTGAAGGAAAAATTAACCACTGCATCGGTATTAGCACTTCCCAAAGGCACTGAAGGATACATGGTTTATACGGACGCCTCGAAAGAAGGGTTGGGATGTGTTTTGATGCAGAAGGGTAAAGTGATAGCTTATGCCTCGAGGAAATTGAAGGATCATGAACAGAATTATCCCACTCACGATCTTGAGCTTGCAGCAATGATCTTTGCTTTGGGAAAGTGGAGACAATATCTTTATGGAATTTCTTTTGAGATCTTTTCCGACCACAAGAGTCTCCAGTATTTGTTTTCTCAGAAGGAATTGAACAAGAGACAGAGGCGTTGGATGGAGATGTTGGCGGATTATGAGTGTACGATTCAATACCATCTTGGAACGGCCAACGTGGTCGCGGATGCGCTTGGTAAGAAGGCTAGCATGTCAGGTGTTAAAGTGGAAACTATGAATGAATCCGAGTCTTTCAAGCTGAAAGCTAGTATTCGAAATATTAATGTTCAGCCAGACCTTCAGCAGAAATTATGTGAAGCTCAAAGAATGGACTCCGAGGTTCAGAGGTTAGTGCAGAAAGCTAGAAATGATTCAGAGAGTCCATTCGGATTTGATGACACCGGGCTTCTAAGGTTTAAGAACAGAGTGGTGGTTCCGGAAGAGTTGAAACGGTTGATATTGGAAGAAGCTCATCGATCAGGGTATTCGATACATCCCGAGGGAAATAAGATGTATAAGGACTTAAAGAAATTTTATTGGTGGAATGGACTTAAGCGGGATGTGATCAACTTCGTGAGACATTGCTTGACTTGCCAGGTTGTAAAAGCAGAGCATCAGAAGCCATCGGGGCTACTTCAACCGTTACCTATTCCAGAATGGAAATGGCAGCAACTGGCGATGGATTTCGTTTCGGGTCTTCCACGAGTGAAAGGTGGTTTAGATGGAATTTGGGTGATCGTGGATCGATTGATGAAATCGGTACATTTTCTGGCTATTTGGATGTCGGATAAGGTGAATAAGTTAGCTAAGAAGTATGTGGATGAAATTATCCGACTTCATGGAGTACCGGTTAGCATTGTATCGGATCGGGATCCGAGGTTCACTTCTAGATTTTGGCAAGAATTGCAAAGGAATCTGGGCACAAGGCTTCAATTCAGCACAACTTTCCATCCTCAGACAGACTGGCAATCAGAGAGATTAATTAAATATTTAGAGGATATGTTGAGAGCATGTTCATTGGATTTTTTGAGTTCGTGGAACGAGAAATTGCCTTTGATTGAATTTGCCTATAACAACAGCTTTCAAGCATCGATAGAAATGGCTCCATATGAGGCTCTCTACGGACGGAAATGCAGGTCACCGTTGTTCTTTGATTTGGAAGAATGGAATTGGACCAAGCAAGAGGGTGTGAAACGAGGGGAGAAAAAGGAAAAACCCTCTAGGGCCGTGCAAGAGGCAATTGATAAGGTCCAAATAATCAGACAACGGATGAAAGCAGCCTAGGACCGACAGAAAAGCTATGCCGATCACCGAAGGAAAGATCTTAAGTTTGAGGTTGGTGATAAGGTATTCTTGAAAGCCTCACCTTGTAAGGGATTCTCGAGGATTGGAAAAGGAGGGAAATTGAATCCTCGGTATTTAGGACCGTATGAGATTCTTGAGAAAACTGGAGATACGGCCTACCGTTTAGATTTACCCCCGAGTTTGACCGGAATCCATAATGTATTTCATGTGTCTCAGCTTCGAAAATATTATCCAGACGAATCTGACGTTATACCGGTTGAAGAAGTGGAGTTAGAACCGAATCTCACCTTCGTTCAGAAGCCGATTAAGATATTGGATCGTAAATTTCAGGAGCTTCGAAATCGGCGTATCCCACTAGTTAAAGTCTTATGGAGAAGTGAAAAAACGGAAGAGGTTACATGGGAGACGGAGGATAAGATGAAAAGATTTCATCCCGAATTGTTTTCGGACGATCAATGAATCCGAGGACGGATTCTTTTAAGGGGGAGAGGTTGTGACGCCCCGATATTTCGGCCGTACAGGTATGACGTAAGTGTTTACCAAATTGCTCGAAATAATTATTTATACGTGTTTTATATATTTAATTTTATTTAAATATTAAAGTGGTAATTATTTATATCCTAAGTTATTTAATATTAAATATTTAATTAATTTTGTCCATTTACTTTAATTGAAATTAATTAGTGCACTTTGTTATTAATATTAATTTTATATGTTAATGAGAATTGTTATTAAATTAATTATGTAATTTAATTATGTTAGTTAATATTAATGTCATTTAATATAATTCGTTGACTTTATTTTCCAATTTTATTTACGAATTCAATTTGTATATTATTTGTTAATGTTATGGTTTTCTTGTTGCATTGCTTATGAGTGACATTTACGTGCTTCGTTTTTATATAAATTGATACCGAAATTTCGTGCAAATTCAATATGTTGGACTTATATGTGTCTTGAATATGAATATATGTTCGTTTCGTATTTTTGGGTTCATTTGCATGAGTTTCGAATTTATTTTAATTTTGGAATCCAAGTCGGGGGCTAACGAGCAATTAGAGCACCCTTGGTTCCGTATTTGATATCTTGAGCTCGGGAACTCGGATTCGAGTTCCGTAAACTTCACTGAACTCGTAACGAAAATTCGAGTTTAGTGAACTTAGCCTTATATTTTTCCAAAGTCATTTGAACCTCCGAAATTCAACCGAAAAACGAAACGGCGACAAAACTGCCATGTTTTACTAAAATGACCATAACTCATCCAAACTTTAACCAAATTAACCATGGTTTGATGCTATGGAACCCTAACTCAACCACCTAACCTTTTATACCATCCCTTAACCGAACAAACTCTCACACAAACCAGAAATCTCAGCCAAAGCTACTGACTTCCAGTCATTCCCGCAACCTTGCCTTCCTTGGGGATTTTGGAGCTCAAATCTCTTCCAACCTTCATCCAATCAACAAGGTAAGCTTAGGGTTGTAATATACATTCAATATGTGTCATTTTAAGCTATGCATCCCCAATTTTGATCATGGTTTCATGAACATATGGCTGATTGAATGAATAGTAAGGTTTAGAGCATTTATGTTGATCTCTTTCAATTCTTGATGGTTTTGAGTGATTCCAAGCTTGAATATAATTGTTTTGACATCCTTTTCTCATTTATGATCATTCATTACATGGTAGTTGAAGTATTCATGAGATATCATTAATGGCACTTTGAGGAAAATTCATGAAATGATCACTTTTTCCTTCTTTTCACGTTGAGCTTTGTTGGGACTAATATATATGTCGAATTGGTGTGGTTTTGCTGCGTATTGGATGGCCTAACTTAGCTGAACATGTTGAGATAGAGAAGATCAGTTGTTGCTCTGTGTTTTTCGTGATTTTATCGGGTTTTTGGACTGGTTTTTGCAGCTGTCAGCTGCTACGTTTTTCCTTGCTTGTTGCTGTCAATTTTAACCAGTTTGTGGGAGTTGTTAGGGCTGGTTTGCTGCATTTTATGCCTTTTGTTGCTGCATATCTTGCCTGAATGTTGCTTTAGCTACTGCTACTTTTTATGCCAAGAAACAGGGGTTGCTTTGTGTGTTGTTGCTGCCTCGTTTCTAGACTGAATCTCCCCGGGCGGGGAGATTTTTGCTACAAAAGAGCCCGGCCGGGTAGTGCAGATGCAGAAACCTTCTGCATTAGACTCCCCGGCCGGGTAATTTTGTGAGCAAAATCTCCCCAGGCGGGGAGATTGAATCTGTAAACCGCTGCTACTGCTTGCTTTCCTTTTCTTCTTTGCTGCTTCATTTTCTTTCTTTTCCTTTGCTTTTATTGCTTGTAATGCTGGAACTGTGCACATGTAATTTGGTATAGGCATGCATCTGTTTGTAATTAAAGGTTTCATGCATGTTAGTTGTGAGTATGTGATTGGCTAGAAGGCTTGCATGGACATATACTTGCTGCATGCATGGAAATGGAGGGATTCTTAGTGCATGCTTAATTTATCATTTAGTGTAATTGCATGCATGTGTTGTTGTTGTACGTATGCATGCATATATATATATATATATATATATATATATATATATATATATATATAATATAATATAATATATGTACGTATATTAATATATATATATATTTATATATATAATTATATAAGTTTATTAAATATTAAATAATATTTGATTTAATTGAATTATAGAATTTAATTGTTACCTATTTCATGTTTTATTTAATTTTCGATTTTAAATTGAATGTATTTAATTGTTTATTTTCTCATTGTAAATGCGATTTAATACGTGCTATGATCATATTTGAAATTCTTGGATTGAATTGATATGAAACGTGAATTTATGAATTCGAATGAAAGTGAACGAATGATTGAATGGCTTGTTTATATGTCTTAAATTCCTTAATAGTGCACATGAAGATTTTCATGACATAATCTTATCTTTTATACATTCATGTCATGATCATTACATTGCCGAGCGTCTTATTTGGTCATATTGAGTCTCACTTCACCTTTCTTGCACAGATTTTGATCCCGTTGGAGACGCGGCCGGTCAGTGAGGCTCGTGTGTTCTCCTTTTTGCCGTTTAAGGTGGGTTTCTCTTCTATGTAGATATATGACCCTATATACCTTCATTGCGAAAAGTTTTCGACCAAAATGAATATATATATATAGAATCGTTTTAAATAGTAAATGTTTGCAACGTAAAGCCTTATTTTATGAATCCTACCTAATGTTTTGGCGAGAAATGAATGAATGCACGAATGGGGCCCAGGGACTTAGTGTGAGTGGCTATCCGGGGAGGCATGGGCCGACGGTAATCCCTCACACTAGTTCCACCAACGAACGGCGTAACCGGACCTCGTTAGGAGTTAGTGAGGAATGGACGCTGAGCGCGATCTGGGGAGTCATGTTCCCCTTTTGGTCAATGAATGGGTGGTCGGGCCTTGCAAACCCGCCACCAACCCGGAGGAAGAAGGTGTAAATGTTATTGAATGTGCACTAAAGAATGATATGCATGAAAAGAAAGAAAGAATGAATGTTAATGAATTACACAAGGTGTTGGTTGGAGATAATGCACGCCCACTCGTCGGGCCAATAATGACCTAATGTAAATGAATCGTTATAATCCCTTTTGATGATTTTTCTAATCGCCTACTTGGGAAATTCTTTAAAAACCTCACTTGGGATTATAGCTTGCATGTGATTGTTTAAATACCGTCGTATATTATATTTATACCTTGTTTTTATACCCACCAGTCCCTTTTGGACTGAACCCGTTTGGTTTTCAGTTGTGTTGTGCAGGTGTCAAGGGACCTAGGCGGGAATTCGAGTCATAGGTCTTGCATTCGTCTCTAGCTCTTGTATTTCGGTCTTGCACTTGCATACTCTACTTTTGATCTTTGTATATGAACGTTAATATGGAGCATACATGTTTGGAGCTTTGACGGCCTTTGATGATGTATATAACTTATTTTTGGAGCTTTGATGCTCATGGTATATATATAAATATATGTTATATGTTCAGTTTATGCTTCCGTTTTAATGTTACTCTGATTTTATGGTTTAAGGGTTAGCCCGCCTAGCTTAGAGTGTGTGTTTATCCCCGTTCGTCGTGATTTAGCTCGTGTATGGATCGTCCATTTCATATTCGGGTCGGGTCTCGGTGCGGGGGATGTGGTACCTTGCGCTCGGGTGCTACAAATAAGGAGCAATTACAAGTAATAAATACATCATGTTGATCAACATATATAGCCTCAAACTTCAACAAATCAAGAGATGCATAGATTCTTCAAAAATTCTTCAAAACCTAACTATTCAAGAGCACCAATCCAAAATTCTCTAGCATGAAAGCATGATATATGGTGTGCAAAATACTCACAAGAACAAGGATATCAAGAATCCATACTTACCTTTGAAGTTGGGAGCAAGAAAGGTATAGCCTTGAGCTCTAAATGGCCAAAAATGGAGGAATGGTTCTTGGAGCTTCTTCTTTCTCTTTCCTTGCCTCTTTGGTTTGAACCATCTGAAATGGAGAGAGATGACTGAGTTTTGGGGCTTAAAAGTCAAGGCTAGGGGCTAGGTAAGGGTTGGTAGCTCTCAAGTGGGTCACATAGGTGCGTTATAGGTACGAAGGGTAGAAATCTGCGTCGTTGGGGGTCGAAACGGCATTGAAAAAGGGCAAGGCTTGTTCCATTGTCTCCAAATCACCGATTTGAGTAAAATGGCAAAGACGGAACTCGAATCCGAGTTCCCGAGCTCAAATTACGAGAAAATGACTCAAGGGTGGCCAAATTGCAAATTGGCCCAAAAGTTTGAACAAAAGTTCAATTGAGTCCAAACAAAATCAAACAAGTCCAAAACAAGTTAAATCATACAATTAAGTCCAAGAATCATATAATTCGTGTTATACACGAAATAGGCAAGTTCGGGTTCAATTCCATAATTAACAAATTCTCAAAACTAAAGTAATCAAACCTAATGTTCAAGTAGGGTACATACGTATCAAATATTTCACATAGTTCATATATAAATTGAATAAGGAAGCATAACTCAAATATAATTGCATCAATTAAATAAGAAAATAAATGCAAATACGAAAATTAAACTCACACGTGGTACTAACCTGTACGTGCGAGCAGACGGGGTGTCACAAGGAGAGAGAGAGAATCAGTGCATGGAGAGTGAGAAAACGTGATAATTATCGTGTAGAGAGACAAAGAAAAAAAACTAGGATTTATTATGAGAGAAAATTTTAAAATTGTGACAATGACGAAAATATTAAGCCACAAGGGTATAACTGTCATTTTTAATTTTTCAAAATAAAGTTTTTTTTTTTTTTAATTTTTATAAACCATGAAAGATATTTATGTCTTTTTGTGTTTTTGATTTGGGATCTTAAACCAAACACGTCCTATATGAACTAATATGTAATTTCTCAAATAAGGGGTCTTGCGTTATAATTTCGCCTAATTATAAAGGTAGTCAAATGTAATTTGCCCTTTTTATTGTTAATTTCTATATGCTACCATTTTACTCACCTTCATTCTTTTCATGCATTTATTATTATTCTTTTCATAAATTCTTACTGATATAATTTAATGGAGAATTAATATTTTTCATTCTTACAGAGGGGTATCTGAAATTGACCCTAATAAATAAAAGTGGTCTCAAGAGTATATGCTCAAACCCATGAAGTCAACAAGCCCGATACATACCTATAAATAAAACATCAGAGCTCACAAAGAGACATGATAGAAAGCACCAACACATAAACTAATAGGTCATCAATCATCAAACACTTAAGAAATCAAAGGCATTTAAACATTCAATTTCTCAAGTTCCGAGCCCTTGTTATTTGTCATCCGAAGTGTTGTCATGCAATGATCCAACACCTCAACCCAAATCTTACCTATTATTCAATCAACTGCAACATCTGATCTGAACTTTTAGGACAAATAGTAGAAATATCCTTGAAATATATTTTTACAGAGTTTTCATCAAGAAGTTATCATGTGAACATAAATTGGCATATTCTTCTCTCTCCTTTTATCCATCTTCATCCTTACCTCTTGAGAGTGTGAACCACGTCAGGAAAAAATGATTGTGAATGGAAGTTTCTAAAAAATAAAAAGGTGGGATGGTTGTTCCCAGTCCCTTAAGGTAACAAAACCATTAAAAAATAGATGTGGACTACGGTTACTAAAAGAAAAATGAACACGACTATGGTTACTCGGTTGGTAAAAAAAAAATGTGGGATGGCAATTTGCAACATGTTAAGGGGATGTAATCAATAAAATTAGATGAAAACGATAGTTCGTAAAAAACGAGTAGATTAAATGACGGTTTATTCTTTAAAGAAAAAAAAAATGACGGTTTATAATGCGAAAATAGTTTGGAATGTAAACCGAAGAAATTCTATAATTTGGATGCTAAATGTAGCACCCGCACGGTGGGTCACCACATCCCCCGCACCAAAGTCCGATCCACGTACAAAATGGAGGGGTCCGTACATGAACCAAACAGTGGCGAACGGGAGACTGACAGACTCACACCTAAGCTAGGCGGAACTTAGACCCTGAACAAACAAAAACCAAGCAACAAGAATGCGGAAGCAGGAAAGTAGCCATGCAAAAATCAAACATTCAAAAGCAGTTGACGGGTTCAACTAGCATAAATACCTAATCGCGAATCAAACAATAATCATAAATCCAATGGGTTCAACTAAACCGAGCAAACCTGTCCTAACCTGTCCCGAAATATTCATATCAATCCGTATCATAATTCAAATTCAACAAATACATAATTTATACAAAAATCATAAATACTGAAATGCAGAAGTAAGACAACCTAAAACAAAAGTAGATACAAAAGTCATAATGTTCATGAACTCAGGGATAGGTTTTTCATACCAAAGCACTTTCCCGTGATATATACATATAGGATAATTGAATAACTTTAATCAAAACACCGTAACTTATAAAACCCTCAACTTTTAACTTAATTTAGAATCTATCCCTGTTTCACGAACTTTAACCGAACATATACATAATAGAGAACTCGGCGGGTACGAACTCAGACACTCCCAAACTCCTCAGAACATATCATATCAGAAACAAAACAGAAAACATACATACATACATATCATATCAACCTCAACTCCGATGATGGAAGGGTGTATACGCCCAAACCATCCATAATAGACTCACACGGGGTAGCTAACCCCGACATGCCCTCCCCGGCTGGTACACCGAAGGCATCGGAATATCACTCCTTCCCTAGCTCCCGAGGTCGTGCGGGATACTCCGGATGGAGACTATGCATAGGCCGAACCTCGACGGTGTTGGAAAACACGAATCAGAAAGCAGCGGAATTTAAAAATTTTCCAACAAATGGATCTAGGACTCGTAATCGTGTATCCAAATTCATAGAGTTAAGAAACTTACTTTTCTATTATTCTTTCTTGAAGCGTTTCAAGCCACCCAAGAACGCTCTTCTCGCGGCTTGATCCCCTCTCCTTGGTAAAGCTCGAATCTTCAAACTTCTAACTTGAAGCTCTCTATAGATAGTCCACCAACTTGATCACAGTCTAACTAGTAAAGATGCTAGTTCTCTAGTTAGTGTTTAGGCTTAACCTAGGGTTTCGTTTATCTTGGAGAAAGGAAGGTGTTCAACACATGAACCAAAAGAATTGTCAATTCGCTCTATAAGGAGCTCGAGCTCTCCTATTTATAAAGAGGGGAGTGCCGAAATTCTTAGTCCTTATGGACTAAGTATTTGGTCCCTCTCTCTCCTATTACTTGATCATCAAGTAATTTGACTTTGACTTTGAATTCAAGTTCAAATCAACTTTCAAGAGAGCTAAAAATATCCAAAGTATTTTTAGATAATTTTATACTTTATTTATTTAAAATAAATAACTTATTTTTTATCTAATTAATTAATTCATAATTAATTAACTATATTATTTTCTCCAAAATTAGACTTTCTTTTTAATTCAAAATTAAACCAAAGTCTATTAAATAATTAACACATTTAATTATTTAATATATATATATATATATACAATATATATATTCACACGTGTGGGACACGTGTCACACGTGTGAAACCACACGTGTGGGTCACGTGAGTGACACGTGTCACAAGGACACGTGTCACTCACGTGACCCACACGTTTGGTTTCACAAGTGTGGAACCCTCTTGGCCCGATTAACTCGTTTAATCATTTTCAAGCCTCAACTCATGTAACCAAGTTGTTGTGTGTGACCCTCTAGGTTCTCAATTCAATTAGCAGTGACCCTAATTAATTAATTCACTAATTAACTAATCAGTCCACAGATTAAACGACCATAGTCTAGTAACAGGTGTTTAACCCCTAGCTGAATTGGAATGTTCGGATTCGACAGAACCTTTAAGTCATTGATTCATGTGAGATACAATCCTCCTACTTACTATCTCTCAACCAAGATCTAGGGTAAGGGAATAATTAGAACCCTAATAATCTGGTCTTAAAGCTAAGTGCAGTTCATATCCATTTGATCTCAATCCAAGAAACCCTTTTCTTGATGTCTTGATCTACTGTCTTGGCCAAGGACTCCATATGGCATATGAATGACTTACACAATAAGAGATCACCTTGCATATGCAAGTGTAGGTCCTTTCTTGATTCTCTTTCACTTTCATGAGTCACTTGTGCAGCCCCAGCATAAGCCTTGAATCAGTTGTCTAAGGCGACACCCTTTAAAGCTTATACCAAAGACTACAGAGTTAACTCATAAAGTGACATGGAACCTCAAGTCTAAGGATCAATTAATCACATCAATGACTCGTGAGATATTTCCTAATCTGGAAGTTTTCCATTTCCTGAAATAGAAACTTCCTTTCCCATTTAGGAATCTTCTCACACGGGGCACCTCAGTGAACTTACTTATTGAAGTAAGCACCCTCATGTATCACGCACGTATCAACTATACACTTTGCACCTCCATGAAACAAGGTGGTCCTTCTTAAGGGCGTGATCCCACAAGCAAGCCTTAGAGGGGTCAGGTTGACACTCCCACTGTCTGTAGGACTCATCGGCTTGGAGTATTTTACTAATCATGACTTATGTGATATAGGGCTCGTTTCATGAACCATTTCACCTAAATGGTAGAGTCCTAAAGTCATCAGGATTAGGGGAGTCCTCATACATGCACAACTAAAGTAAACGCATACCAAACAAGAGCATATAAAGAAGTGTTTTCCTATGATATTAATCAATCGTATATTATTCAAAGATTGTCTGTGATACTAGGAAAGTCCCAAAGCGGATTATGACTAATCGGCTTTCTAGGAAACTATTCCTAACAATCTCCCACTTGCCCGTAAAAGCCATTTAGGTACTCTAAGTCCCATCTTCTCAAGATGCACTTTGAGAGCCTATTGACTTTGGGCGTTTCCAAAGTGGATCTGCTATATTCTCTACTGATGTGACCCTCTTGTTTACGCATCTCTTAGGAAACACCTTTTCCTTATAAAGTGATTCGTAATCACGTGTTCAGTCTCTTGGTGAGGTCCTGGTTCTCTTACTTGAGCAACCATCCATTTAATCATACGTTATGATAATGGTGTTGTTTCATGCTAGGAACTTCATCTAACTAGTTAGATGGAGTTTCTTACCCAAACACTTACCTTAGCGGTATTTGATACGACTAAGTACTCAACTACAATAGTCGAGATTTTGCTACGTTCATGCTTGGAATGTTTCCAACACGTTGCTTTGCCATTGAGGCAAAATTGCATTCTTTCAATGATTTACAATCTTCTATGTTTGATGCAACAATTACATCAAAATATCCTTTCAATGATAAGATCTTCTGGGCTCTGTAAATTAATACATATCCTCATTTCTTCTCAAGTACTCCGAGGACATCCTTTTACAGAGATCTAATGACCTTCTCTGAGGTCATATTAGATTCGGCCTACTACGTTTAGTGTTGTGCCATATCTAATTTAGTACATAACTTTTCATACATTATGTACCCTTTCACTTAAAGGGATTTTGGACATTCTAACTTTCTTAAAGTTATCTTAGGATACATACTCTTCAAAAGAGATGTTCCATTGTCGATACTAAACTCCTTTTAGTATTATGGTTATGAACTCGTTTTTGTGATAATCCTTTCATTCTCTTAGATCTATCTTCCATAGATCTCTATGTCGATAATCAAGAATAATCACTAAGATCTTTCATGTCAAATTGTTTCTTAAACAAGAATTGGTAACTTTCACGTCATCCTTGACATTCCTAATGAGAAGGATGTCGTCTTCTAAAGAACCAAAATTTACTCTTACATCACTAACTATCATATGTACACTTTTGAGACTTATTCGACTTCCATCTGTGTCAAACGATTTGACTATCCTATGGAATCGAATTGTCTAACTCCTAGAAGCTTTTATCAATCTACAGATTGACTTTAGGGATTTGTATATCTTATGCATACTCCCACTGAATATGAGATTTATAGAAATACCTTATTTCAGTCTCTTTCAATATCATATTGAACAAGATACTTTTCATATTCATTTATCATATCTCATACTCAGAATATGAGGATGTGGTAAATACAATCCAAATGGACTTTGGCATTTCAACCGTTAAGAAGGTTGTAATATTTCATTCACTCGAAGCTGCACGAGCTTGATCCTATCAGGTGGATCAACCAAGGTCAAAACTTGGCTTGAGTATTCAGAATCCATATTGGATTTCAAGGCTTGCTTACACTACTCAGATTCCAAATCTGACAGTGTCTCCTCTTTAAGTAATTCCTTGGCTATCTAGGAACGCGTTCTAAACGAGTCTTAAGAGAAGGGTTTCACACGTGTACATACTCTAAAATTTGGCTAAGTTTTATCAGATGGGCTCGTTTCTTCTATATGCGGCATGAATATTTATCCTCAAATTTCTTTGAGGTCTGCTTGCTTGCCTTTCTTCTTCTAGAGGAACGATTCCTTAAGAAGGGTACATTCCTTGAGAAAAACAACCTTTGTCCAAGGGAATCGCAGAAACGATACTCAGATTCCAAATCTGACAGTGTCTCCTCTTCAAGTAATTCCTTGGTTATCTAGGAACACGTTCTAAACGAGTCTTAAGAGAAGGGTTTCACACGTGTACATACTCTAAAATTTGGCTAAGTTTTATCAGATGGGCTCGTTTCTTCTATATGCGGCATGGATATTTATCCTCAAATTTCTTTAGGTCTGCTTGCTTGCCTTTCTTCTTCTAGAGGAACGATTCCTTAAGAAAGGTACATTCCTTGAGAAAAACAACCTTTGTCCAAGGGAATCGCAGAAACGATATCCTATATTGTTATATAAACTTAAACTCGTTTCAAGCTTATCTCCCACTATCCTATTCACTTAAAAGGATTCCATTAAATTCTTGGATAAGAATAATTAGGGAATTTAATATGCCACATTGCATAGTGCAACTAAAGGACTGATTTTGGAAGGTACTAAATTCAAAATCTCGAACTGCGCACTCTAGGAGTTTATTCCTAGAATGATTATAAGTCAGTAAAGCTTACTATGGAATGGACCATATCCTATTAGGTTTCATTCCCTCATTCGGAAACACTAAGGTGTTCTCGAATTAGTTTATGAGAGATAATCCTTTTATCTCTAAGATGACTAAGGAATTAGTTGCTAAGATATTGGCTATCTCGATCATATCGATTTCCCTATAACTTATGACTACTTCGGTTCCTAACCTCCTTTTCGAAATTCTAAGAATTTCATATAAGTTTCGAATTTGTACTTCAACAAGTATATTTATTCATAATGATTACACTGACGATTGTATCTAGTGCCTACACTAAGCATCTTACACTCATCAGCATGGATCGAAATCCACTACAATTTTGGCACGTTCCACGTTTCTTATAAACGGGATTCAGGAACGCTTCCCTCAAGACAGGATTCACAGGAAGTCAACTCCATAGGTTCATTTTCATAGAATGATCCTAAGGTGTCTGACTTGCTAATCCTTTTATATCTCAACGTTCCAAAGTAATTTGAAGCTTTGTCATCTCACTTACTTTTGTTATCTCGTTGTATGTTCAGAACATTAGTGCCTTGAGTCTTTGCACAACGGATTATGCAGAATTGACTCAAGACTAGTGAATTCTATTCCTAGTAGAATTACTAAACGAGGTAACATTTCAGAGTACTCATACTCTTTGCAGTTCCCTTTCAAAGTCCTTATTTGCTATCATAGAAGCAAATGTCCTATTTGATCTCTAGTGTCTTTTGGGCGCACCCCTTACATGCCCCTCCATTGGGCTCTTAAGGGTTTCTTCTTCTTTAGGCGTTTAGAAGAAGAATTAACCATCTCAACCTTTTATTCCTTCTTAAGGATGCTCTCAACCATTATCAACTAAATGATTAACTATACTACATTAACATCATTCTAGTTGAGCATAAAGGGTTTGAATGATGGTGGAAGCAATGTAAGCAATCAGTGCATTGAGAACTCTTTTCTCGGTTGATGATCGAGACCATAAGATCTTCAAATAAGATCTTTAGACCTTGTTCGTGTGCACTTGTTTCCTCATTTGGAATATTGAATAATTCCACAATGTTATACCTTGTAACATTTCTATGAGGTAGTTCAATTTGTCTTAAGTGGTTTGGAGAAATTCATTCACCTCAGATCGCTTCTCTTCTGGCCCGGGTCGAATTTTCACAATTGAAAACTTCGCCCTTTAGAGAACGTCTTTCTCTATTCGGAATCTAAAACGAATTTTAGGGTCCGAAGCCAATTAGAGTTAGTTAGGACATAGTTAACTTGTTTGACTTAAGGATGGATACGAATGGGTTTGCACTTCGTATTGTAGAGAATCACAGAACTACAACCTAAATGCTAAGCAGAGAAAATGTGAGCATGCTGAATTATAACGATATACAAAAGATAAGGTCTTTAATCTAATGTAGCTCCCACTGTTTTTCAAAGATCTATAATTCCCAAAGATCTAAGAGGAACGCGTTTCCCAATGGGTACTAAGATCCTAGGCATTTTACCTCGAACCCACGACTCGCGGACATTCTAAGTAAGAACCCTAGGTAGGTACAACCTACCAATTCTAACACCTTTAGAACTCTTAGTAATTATTTTTGCATTACCTATCTTTCAATATGGACGCACGACTCGTGCGACATCCATATTTACTTAGGCGTTAAGCTAGACCAATCAATCATAAGATCATGATCAAAACTTAGTTCGAACGACCCACGACTCGCGGACATCGCCCTTGCTAAAATTGACCATGAAATATTGACCATTTAAAATGATCAATTAGGTAGCTAAGAACTAATAAGCTCCACTAGCTATCCCACGACTCGCGGACAATAACTAGCTTCACTTACTAAACTTAAAACCTATTGATGGAATGCTAGGAATTTAATTCAAAATTTACATCTCGAATTAAATACCTATTTGTTCGAAATTAGCTTAATATTTAATGGGAATTTTCAAATCAACCGGAGAGTTGTCCGGTTCGACCTCACCAACATATATGTTATCCAATTTTATTAGTCTTGATTAATGCAAGTACACTTAAATGCATTTCAAACAAGCACATAAACAGATAACATGTCCTAGCATGATACTAACATGTAATGATCATGGGTTCTACCTATCTTATGCGTGATATGTGGGAGCCACTCCACAATCACAAGTTCTAACATACATGCCACATAAACAGTTTAAATCACATAAGGGAAAGCGGTAACAAAATACGAGCCCTATCTCTATTACATTTAACAATTGAGATTCCCCTCCCTAACATTTTGAGGGGTCTTCACTTATGGCCTCCTTGTTACTTGAATGTGGTCCATCTTACTCCATGGGTGCATTGTCTCCAAAATGAAAATAAAACCTCACCACCTACCTCTACTCTCAAATTACAATAAAAGGAAAAAGACATAAAGTAATAAGGCTCAATCTTCATATTGGCCTTAGACAATTACACGGGGCATACCCCGGCATAAAAAACAGTAATATGGAAAGCCACATAATAAATCACATAACAGTACGCACATAAGTGAGGCTCCAACCTCAATTGAAAAACGCAACTATAGGGCTCCGACCCCAATTTAAACCATCCATGTGCATAAATTAAAACCATACATAAGTCTAAACCCATGATCACCTAACAGGCTTTTGCAAGAATTTAAATTTAACATATAAATTAAAATTCTCGCTTGAAGCTCTAATAGCTTAAAACATGACTTAGATGCAATTCTTGTTCAAGAGCCTTTTCAATTCAATTAGCAGTGACCCTAATTAATTAATTCACTAATTAATTAATCAGTCCACAGATTAAACGACCATAGTCTAGCAACAGGTGTTTAACCCCTAGCTGAATTGGAATGTTCGGAATCTATAGAACCTTTAAGTTATTGATTCATGTGAGATACAATCCTCCTACTTACTATCTCTCAACCAAGATCTAGGGTAAGGGAATAATTAGAACCCTAATAATCTGGTCTTAAAGCTAAGTGCATTTCATATCCATTTGATCTCAATCCAAGAAACACTTTTCTTGATGTCTTGATCTACTGTCTTGGCCAAGGACTCCATATGGCATATGAATGACTTACACAATAAGAGATCACCTTGCATATGCAAGTGTAGGTCCTTTCTTGATTCTCATTCACTTTCATGAGTCACTTGTGCAGCCCCAGCATAAGCCTTGAATCAGTTGTCTAAGGCGACACCCTTTAAAGCTTATACCAAAGACTACATAGTTAACTCATAAAGTGACATGGAACCTCAAGTCTAAGGATCAATTAATCACATCAATGACTCGTGAGATATTTCCTAATCTGGAAGTTTCCATTTCCTGAAATAGAAACTTCCTTTCCCATTTAGGAATCTTCTCACACGGGGCACCTCAGTGAACTTACTTATTGAAGTAAGCACCCTCATGTATCACGCACGTATCAACTATACACTTTGCACCTCCATGAAACAAGGTGGTCCTTCTTAAGGGCGTGATCCCACAAGCAAGCCTTAGAGGAGCCAGGTTGACACTCCCACTGTCTGTAGGACTCATCGGTTTGGAGTATTTTACTGTCATAACTTATGTGATATAGGGCTCGTTTCATGAACCATTTCACCTAAATGGTAGAGTCCTAAAGTCATCAGGATTAGGGGAGTTCTCATACATGCACAACTAAAGTAAATGCATACCAAACAAGAGCATATAAAGAAGTGTTTGCCTATGATATTAATCAATCGTATAATATTCAAAGATTGTCTGTGATACTAGGAAAGTCCCAAAATGGATTATGACTAATCGGCTTTCTAGGGCACTATTCCTAACAGACGGCCCTATACCGTGGGTTCCTTACCCATAGCTCCGGGGCCCAACATACATATCTTATC
Source organism: Lantana camara (assembly GCA_037501455.1). NCBI lineage: Eukaryota > Viridiplantae > Streptophyta > Magnoliopsida > Lamiales > Verbenaceae > Lantana > Lantana camara. Next base: position 88,511,306 of record CM074859.1, on the reverse strand, counting down.
ATAACCCGCTACAACAGAGACAGACAGACAGAACTTATACCTATATACATATCACTTTCCGTGTCAATCAAACTCGGTCCTTGCCAAACTTGGCTCATGAGAAGTATACGGTTAGTAGCATAGCTTCACGTGGCAAAACATAACAATCATACCAAAACAAGCATAGATAGGCTTGTACATTGCTTAACATACTTGCAAATCTTTGACGTATCAAACAAATACATATCCCACACCTATTTACGTACATATAAGGCTTTATTAAATCATATGCATTAAAACCGAGCACATTTCATTAAGGTATAACTATATCCTAACCTCAACTTTTAACTTAATTTAGAATCTATCCTTGTTTCACGAACTTTAACCGACATATACATAATAGAGAACTCGGCGGGTACGAGCTCTCCGAAATGGACTATTCATTCGTCGAATTCCGTCGAGAAACGAGTGAGTTGGAGTAGTGCATGAAAACACACCGTGAGTGTGTGTGAACAGTGATTACATCACGGGAGAGAGAGAAAAAGAGCTGAGCGTGCTCTGGCACGCTTTGGCACAAAAAACGAGGATCCGGGTATATAACTCGGGTCCTCATATGCGAAAACGGTCAGAAGAAGGGGTTAACGACGTTAGAATTGGGCAAACTCAGAGTCTACGGACTCGTCTCGATGCCCCGAACGCGTTGAAGGGGTCCAAGAGGTCGAACTCTCGACTGAACGAGAAATAACCGAAAAACCCCTAAAAAGAGAAAATTGCAAACAAGCCCCTAAACTCTTAAAGAGTTAAAATATGGCCACGCAAAACACAAAATCACATAATTACACACACAAGGAACTTAAAACGTGGCATATCTTATTTGTAGGACGAGCGAGGTATTACACTAAAATTATTTTCTCTTTGTTACTTAATAATATTTCTTCATCTTCACTTAAAAACCAATGAAAGAAGATTTGTTTTCACTAAATGAATATAATTTGTGAGAGCTTTAGTATTACCACTTACAAATTTTCGCTTTTAGTTTTCCCATTAGTAGTGACTGAAAATCCAACTAAACTTGAATTATGTCCGACTTACAAGAGTACGGACAAACTATCGTTTTACCTGATTGAAAATGGTGATTTCTTTTATAGTATTCTCTTAGTTCATCAATGAAATTATTCTACGTCATTCGTGTATACAATAATTGGTCAACTGATATATGTTAATCGCTCAATCGATTAGAAATTAGATGCAGATCAGTTTGAATCATTGCTATAATAGTTTTATTTATGTTATCAGCTTCTTGTGTAACAACCAAGCACGCGTTGATATCAGCTTCACGATTTTTCTTAGATTTATAATTTGAAAATATAATCATAACATGTTTCACGTCAGTAGAATTAACTAAAAGAAGTGTTTGTATTGTAGTTGTGCTCACGGAATCTTATTCAAATTGGGTGCAGCTTCTCACTAGTGTTACCACTTACAAATTTTCGCTTTTAGTTTTCCCATTAGTAGTGACTGAAAATCCAACTAAACTTGAATTATGTCCGACTTACAAGAGTACGGACAAACTATCGTTTTACCTGATTGAAAATGGTGATTTCTTTTATAGTATTCTCTTAGTTCATCAATGAAATTATTCTACGTCATTCGTGTATACAACAATTGGTCAACTGATATATGTTAATCGCTCAATCGATTAGAAATTAGATGCAGATCAGTTTGAATCATTGCTATATTAGTTATATGGTTTGTTGATGAATTATATAAGCGCTTATTAACATGGAACATCAATGAAATTTCTCAAAGTCATCCTAATTTGGAACCACCAGGAACACTAGAACTTCTTAAACTGGTCTATATTAAATGATCCAAACTATTAAATATTGTCAAAATTAATATGAATTCATTGTCACACTTAAAAGATATGAAATTCATAATGTTAGAAGCGATTTTACTCGAATATATATATTACAAATCAAAATCTTAACGAAAATAATTTAACACGAAGTAGATCATAGTAAAGAGGGATATTTGTAAGTTAGGATCATTTACATCTGACTATCCTACGTTTAGGCTTAATTACAGTGTAGTCCATTTAGAACGAGAAATTACATTTTAGTCCTTGTAAGTTTATTTGGTCTAAGGTCCTTAATGAAATTTGTAAAAGTATACTTATGTCCCTAACAATTTGTATAAGTGCTACACTGAATATATGACCAAAATTACAAAATCATCTCTAAAGATTATAAATATAAACAAAATGATCGATACAAATTATTAATTTAACAACACAGTACCTAAAGTCACAAATCAAATTCAAAAATCAGGAATATTTTTGGAATGACATAACGGAACCCTACTATCCGTTAGGAGCCACAAATGATTCTCAAAAGTTAATAACTAAAATGTATTTTCTCAATTTAGATGAATTGTATTGTAATTAGGCCTAAACACAGGATAGTTAAATATAATTATTTCTTGTAATCTATTAACAAATTATACGGGATGAACAGATAATTTCTAAAACTAAAAGGGTGTACTTGTAAATATATCTAACCATAGCCGTTCAAGATATAATTTATCCTAATTTTTTATTCTTTTTCCATGTAAAATTTATAGTGGTGCTTGAAGGCCCTTTTCGTAAAATTTAGTACATCTTCAACTCTATTAATAGTCAGACATACAAATTAATTAACTAAATAATATACCATTCATAAAATTGTCATTCTTTCATGTTGCGCCAGTGTAAGGCTTAGAACCAAATTTTACTAAAATTGTACCATTCATAAAATTGTCATTCCATTCTTAATATTGTTTTACATTGATTACTATTTGTTTAGATAAGCATAAATTTTGTTGCACCTTTGTTCTTATGTTTTTGGCAGAGAAGGTGTCTGTGTTTGTTTCAGGAAAGCAATGTCGAGAGTCGTTTTGGAGGTTGGCCCTTGGCGGCCAAGGTGTAACATGGATATTGAAATGTCTTTGCTCATTCCGGCCGACATCAATCAGACCTGAGAATGCTTTATCCTTCAATCATTGCTTTAACCCTCACAATCGTTTGTTGTTCGACTGTGATCCCGCTGGTTATAATTAACTTTGTCGGGATGTTTGGGCCCCTATTAGGTCAATAAATGATTCGATGTGTTTAATGTGTATTAGGGGTTCGAACTTTAAATATGTCCACAATCCTTTCCGTTGTGTTTATTTAGATTTGCATTAGCATTTTTGCAGGTTTGTTTTGCATGATCCGTCGACTATATCGCTTTATTTTTACATTTTGACTTTTAATTGGCCTATATATGAAGGGTGTTTTTTCTTTTTAGAAGGACTTAGTTAATAAATCTACGATCGCATTAACTAATTTTCTTTTTTTCTTTTTTTTTTTTTTTAAAAAAGCCGGAACTAGAGATCTAAAATCCAATTACCTTATTAATATATACGCCGACACGGACAAGTTTAATTATTCGGGTTCGTGATCGCAAAATCATGGGACGTAGAAATATAAATAGTAGGCATCTTCTCTGATGATAATTAGTATATACAATAAATTTAAAGTTTTGTCACCCTGAGACGATTATTTTACTCTTACATGTTCATTATCATTTCATTGTTTTTTGTTTAAAAGGCTCTTAATTAATTAGTCTGTAAATGCAGATGCTCACCTAATTTTATCACAATACTCTAATGGCACATAATTATCTAGGAAATACAGATTCCTTCAGGATAATATCAACCATCGTTATATTGTTTATGTTAATTTCACTAAACTTATACTATAAAAGTTTAAGAACATCTAATTATTGACAATTAGTTACAACAACTTTTATGATGTCAAAATATGGCTTAAACTTGTCTGAGTTGTTTGCATTAATTATTAATTTGTCTGAATTAATGACTGACTAATTCTGATTAGCATACACCAAAGATTCGTATGCTACTACAATTCTAATATAATTATTCCATTTACGATGCAAAAATTGAATCGTGAATCTTATTTAAAGGATTATTCCATTTTTTTTGTTTGGACCAATAAGACTTTGTAACAGAATTAAAATCATATTATGGAAACATATTGGAGAAAAGATTGCCTTTTTTATTTGATGGCAATAGATTATTGTTACCTATAATGTACAGATACGTATATAGGATACGGTATGTATATAAGATAAGATAAGATACGATACGATATGAATTTTTATTAATTTTTTATGTGAAAAATGTCAAATATAATATTTGACACTGTTAGAAGATTTGTGCTTATTTTCTATTTTAGGGAGAATCTCGTTAATTACGTAAAATATCCCTGACTTGTAGGGATTCTTTTACCTATAAGTTATAGTCGAATTGTAACTCTTTTTATACAAATCTGCCGAATTACATAATGAAAACTTCAATTTCTCTCCCAAATCATGTTCTAACATGGTATTAGAGCGGTGTTAAGATTCTTGAGACTCAGTCTTAACATCAACATCCTCGTCACTTTATCTTTCTCAAAACCTTAATTGGCCTCCATTTGGCCTATACCTACAAAACAACCAACATGTCAGATTCTACATGTAGTAATATTATAGATCCGACATTTGGAAAAGGCTCCATTAAAATACATGCCTATCATACTCAAACCAGACTACAAAAATTGTCTCAGTGGTTCTTTTATTATGGGGCAACCGACTCTATGACCTTTGATCTCGCAGATATTCTTGAGCCCACTTCACACACTAAAACTAATATTCAAACTGCTAATGAAGAATTGACTGAGGTTAAAAAGGAGGGATCCGTGGCTATCTCTTCAAAGCCAAAATTTAAAAAACTGTCTTTATGTTCCCTCTTTGTCTTGCAAATTACTGTCTTTAAGTCAGGTGACAAATGAATTGAACTATGTAGTTTTGATATATCCTCGTTTTTGCCTTGTACAGGACATTCATAAGAAGGAGATCACACTACTAAAAAAGTACCCTATTGTGACGCCTGATATGACACTTTTTAGAAAGCGTCACAATAAAACCACATTTGAGACGCTTTTCACAAAATCGTGTTATTAAATATTTTTTATTTTATTTATTAAACTATTTATTTATTGAAATAAGTATAATAAGACATTTTTATGAAAGGCGTCACGATAGAGTAAATTTATTGTGACAATTTTTATAAAGCGTCTCAATATAACATATTTATTGTAACAGTTTTTATAAAGCATCACAAATATAATTTTTTTTTTATATTAAATTTAATTGTACTTTGTAAAAAGGATATTTTGGTGCTAAATAGTGATTGAGGAAATTTTTTAAAATTTTAAGCCAATTTTGAACAAATACAGAGGGAATTTGCTAAATGTTTTTATTTATTTTTGGTTAAAAACTCTGTGCAGAAAACATAGGGAATTTACCCTTCTTCCAACCTCCGCCCCCAGCCCTCTTTGCAAAATCCTCAACTCTATTTTATCTGCCGCCGTTACATCCTCATCTCTCTAGCAGAGGCCGCGTGCGTTAGCTGCCAGTGGAAGCGGATGCCGGACGACGAGCGACTGTGGGAGGTAAACAGTACGAGACACTACCACCGGAGCCTGATGCACGTTGTCGTTTTGGTCCTCGATGACGATTAAGTAATTTGAGAAGATGAGTTTCAATAATCGATATTCGAAGCAAGTGAAGGTTAGTTTGTTGCGTTTGATTAGTTCCGTTGATCTTTTTCTGGTTTCCCGAAATTAAATTGGGTTTGTTAGGTTTTCTTTTTCTTAATTTTACTTGTGAACTTCCAATAATACTAAATAGTTGCTTGTAATATTTTGGGCTTGTTAACATATGTATAATCGTATAATTGTTGCCTTATGTAGTGAATTCATCCTTATTTTATCTAATTGTGGGTAGGGGTGTTCATAAAAACCAAAAACCGAAAAACCGAACCGAACGGATCGAAAATCGAACCGAACCGAACCGACCGAAAAGTGTTCGGTTCAGTTTTCGGTTTGCCCCTTTTGGATTTTCGGTTTTTTCGGTTAGGTTTCACGGTTAAACCGAACCGAACCGAAAACCGAATGCCATTTTCTTTTTTTTTTTAATATATATATATCATATATTTAGATTAATATATACATATATTTCAATTATTTGGCAGAAATATTTATGTATATATAATTATAATTATATATATATATATATATATATATATATATATATATATATATATACCATATATTTTAATTATTTGTCATTTAGGTTGATTGCAATTTTTACATTTTTCACAAAATCTCAACTCCATTTTTTTTTTTAAAATTATATTCAGTTTTTTTTTTTAAAATAATATCAAAGTTCCGATTTTTCGGCCGAAAATCGAAACCGAACCGAAAATGGTCGGTTAAAACTGAACCGAACCGAACACCTTTCAGTTCGGTTTCGGTTTAGGTTTTTCGAAAACCGAAAGTTAGGTTAACCGAACCGAACTTTCGGTTCGGCCGAAAAACCGAACCTTGAACACCCGTAATTGTGGGTCTGATGTTATATAGGTTCCTCAAGTCTATGCTCATCTTGTTCCCCAACCTTTGTACTAATTGTTGGAAAACACGAATCAGAAAGCAGCGGAATTTAAAAAAAATTCCCAACATAAGGATCTTGAACTCGCAATCGTGTAACCAAATTCGTAGAGATAGAAAACTTACTTTTCTTTTATTCTTTCTTGAAGCGTTTCAAGCCACCCAAGAACGCTCTTCTCGCGGCTTGATCCCCTCTCCTTGGTAAAGCTCGAATCTTCAAACTTCTAACTTGAAGCTCTCTAGAGATAGTCCACCAACTTGATCATAATCTAACTAGTAAGGATTCTAGTTCTCTAGTTAGTGTTTAGGCTTAACCTAGGGTTTCGTTTATCTTGGAGAAAGGATGGTGTTCAACACATGAACTAAAAGAATTGCCAATTCCTCTCTAAAGGGAGCATGAGCTCCCTTATATATAGGAAAGGGAGGGGTGGCCGAAAATCCTAGTCCTTATGGACTAAGGATTTTGGTCCCTCTCTCATATTACTTGATCATCAAGTAATTTTGACTTTGACTTTGAATTCAAATTCAAATCAAATTTCAAGAGAGCTAAAATATCCAAACTATTTTTGGATAATTTTATACTTTATTTATTTAAAATAAATAACTTATTTTATGTAATTAATTAATTCGTAATTAATTAACTAGATTATTTTTCTCCAAAATAAGACTTTCTTTTTAATTCAAAATTAAACCAAAGTCTATTAAATAATTAACACATTAATTATTTAATCACCAAATAAATATTCACGCATATGCACACGTGTCCATGAAGGACACGTGTCACGCACGTGACCCACACGTGTGGTTTCACACGTGTGGAACCCTTTGGCCCGATTAACTCGTTTAATCATTTTAAAGCCTCAACTCATGTAACCAAGTTGTTGTGTGTGACCCTCTAGGTTCTCAATTCAATTAGCAGTGACCCTAATTAATTAGTGAATTAATTAATCAGTCCACAGATTAAACGACCATAGTCTAGCAACAGGTGTTTAACCCCTAGCTGAATTGGAATGTTCGGATTCGACAGAACCTTTAAGTCATTGATTCATGTGAGATACAATCCTCCTACTTACTATCTCTCAACCAAGATCTAGGGCAAGGGAATAATCAGAACCCTAATAATCCGGTCTTAAAGCTAAGTGCATTTCATATCCATTTGATCTCAATCCAAGAAACCCTTTTCTTGTTGTGTTGATCTACTGCCTTGGCCAAGGACTCCATATGACATATGAATGACTTACACAATAAGAGATCACCTTGCAAACGCAAGTGTAGGTCCTTTCTTGATTCTCATTCACTTTCATGAGTCACTTGTGCAGCCCCAGCATAAGCCTTGAATCAGTTGTCTAAGGCGACACCCTTTAAAGCTTATACCTAAGACTACAGAGTTAACTCATAGAGTGACATGGAACCTCAAGTCTAAGGATCAATTAATCACATCAATGACTCGTGAGATATTTCCTAATCTGGAAGTTTCCATTTCCTGAAATAGAAACTTCCTTTCCCATTTAGGAATCTTCTCACACGGGGCACCTCAGTGAACTTACTTATTGAAGTAAGCACCCTCATGTATCACACACGTATCAACTATACACTTTGCGCCTCCATGAAACAAGGTGGTCCTTCTTAAGGGCGTGATCCCACAAGCAAGCCTTAGAGGAGTCAGGTTGACACTCCCACTGTCTGTAGGACTCATCGGCTTGGAGTATTTTACTAATCATGACTTATGTGATATAGGGCTCGTTTCATGAACCATTTCACCTAAACGGTAGAGTCCTAAAGTCATCAGGATTAGGGGAGTTCTCTTACATGCACAGCTAAAGTAAACGCATACCAAACAAGAGCATATAAAGAAGTGTTTGCCTATGATATTAATCAATCGCATATTATTCAAAGATTGTCTGTGATACTAGGAAAGTCCCAAAATGGATTACGACTAATCGGCTTTCTAGGGCACTATTCCTAACAATCTCCCACTTGCCCGTAAAAGCCATTTAGGTACTCTAAGTCCCATCTTCTCAGGATGCACTTTGAGAGCCTATTGACTTTCGGCGTTTCCAAAGTGGATCTGCTATATTCTCTGCTGATGTGACCCTTTTGTTTACACATATCTTAGGAAACACCTTTTCCTTATAAAGTGATTCGTAATCACATGTTCAGTCTCTTGGTGAGGTCTTGGTTCTCTTAGTTGAGCAACCATCCTTTTTATCATACAATATGATAGAGCAGTTGTTTCATGCTAGGAACTTTATCTAACAAGTTAGATGGAGTTTCTTACCCAAACACTTAACTTAGCGTTATATAATACGACTAAGTTCTCAACTACGATAGTCGAGTTTTGCAATGTCCGTCCTTTGGAACCCCTTTCCAACACATTGCATTACCATTCTGGTAGAAGTTGTATCCTTTCAATGATTTCATAATCATCTATGTTTGATGAACGGTTACATCAAATATCCTTCTAACAACAAGATCTTTTGGGCTCTGTAAACTAATACATATCCTCATTTCTTCTCAAGTACTCTGAGGACATTCTTTACAGTGATCTAATGATCTTATCTGAGGTCATATTAGATTCGGCCCACTACGCTTAGTGTTGCGCCATATCTAATTTAGTACATAACTTTTCATACATTATGCACCCTTTCACTTAAAGGGATTTTGGACATTCTAACTTTCTCAAAGTTATCTTAGGACACATACTCTTCAAAAGAGATGTTCCATTGTCCATACTAAACTTTTAGTACCGTGGTTGTGTACTCGTTTTTGTGATAATCCATTTACGCTCTTAGATCTATCTTCTATAGATCTGAATGTCGAGAATTTAGGATAATCACTAAGATCTTTCATGCCGAATTGTTTCTTAAACCAGAATTGGTAACTTTCACGTCATCCTTGACATTCCTAATGAGAAGGATGTCGTCTTCTAAAGAACCAAAAATTGACTCTTACATCACTAACTTTCATATGTACACTTTTGAGACTTACTCGACTTCCATCTGTGTCAAACGGTTTGACTATGGAATCGAATTGTCCAACTCCTAGAAGCCTTTATCAATTCACAAATTGACTCAGGGATTTGCATACCTTATGCATACTCCCACTGAATATGAGACTTATAGAAATACCTTATTTCAGTCTCTTTCAATCTTATATTGAACAAGATAGTTCTCATATTCATTTATCATATCTCATAGTCAGAATATGAGGATGTGGTAAACATAATCCAAATGGACTTTTGCATTTCAACCGTCAAGAAGGTTGTAATGCTTTCATTCACTCGAAGCTCCACGAGCTTGATCCTATCAGATGGATCAAGCAAGGTCAAAACTTGGTTTGAGTATACGGGATCCATATTGGATTTCAAGGCTTGTTTACACTACTCAGATTCCAAATCTGACAGTGTCTCCTCTTCAAGTATTTCCTTGGCTATCTAGGAACGCGTTCTAAACGCATCTTAAGAGAAGGGTTTCACACGTGTACATACTCTAAAATTTGGCTAAGTTTTATCAGATGGGCTCGTTTCTTCTATATGCGGCGTGGATATTTATCCTCAAATTTCTTTGAGGTCTGCTTGCTTGCCTTTCTTCTTCTATAGGAACGATTCCTTTAGAAAGGTATATTCCTTGAGAAAAACAACCTTTGTCCAAGGGAATCGCAGAAACGATATCCTATATTGTTGTATAAACTTGAACTCGTTTCAAGCTTATCTCCCACTATCCTCTTCACTTAAGAGGATTCCATTAAATTCTTGGATAAGAATAATTAGGGAATTTAATATGCCACATTGCATAGTGCAACTAAAGGACTGATTTTTGGAAGATACTAAATTCAAAATCTCGAACTGCATATTCTGGGAGTTTATTCCTAGAATGATTATAAATCAGTAAAGCTTGCTATGGAATGGACCATATCCTACAAGGTTTCATTCCCTCATTCGGAAACACTAAGGTGTTCTCGAATTAGTTTACTGATAGATAATCCTATTATCTTTAAGATGACTAAGGAATTAGTTGCTAAGATATTGGCTATCTCGATCATATTGATTTACCTATAACTTATGACTACTTCGGTTCCTAACCTCCTTTTTGAAATTCTAAGAATTTCATATAAGTTTCGAATTTGTACTTCATAAGTATATTCATTCATAATGATTAAACTGAAGATTGTATTTAGTGCTTACATTAAGCATTTTACACTCATCAACATGGATCGAAATCCACTAGAATTTTGGCACGTTCCACGTTTCACCTAAACCATGTTTCGGGAACGTTTCCCTTTAAGATAGGATTCATAGGAAGTTAACTCTCTAGGTTCATTTTCGTAAAAATGATCCTAAGATGTCTAACTTGCTAATCCTTTTATGTCTCAACGTTCCAAAGTAATTCGAAGCTTTGTCATCTCACTTACTTTTGTTATCTCGTTGTATGTTCAGAACATTAGTGCCTTGAGTCCTTGCACAACGGATTATGCAGAATTGATTCAAGACTATTGAATTCAATTCCTAGTAGAATTACTAAACGAGGTAACATTTCAGAGTACTCATACTCTATGCAGTTCCCTTTCAAAGTCCTTATTTGCTACCATAGAAGCAAACGTCCAATTTGATCTCTAGTGTCTTTTGGGCGTACCCCTTACATGCCTCTCCATTGGGCTCTTAAGGGTTTCTTCTTCTTTAGGCCTTCAAGTAGTAAGTTTAGAAGAAGAATTAATCATCACAACCTTTTATTCCTTCTTAAGGATGCTTTCAACCATTATCAACTAAATGATTAAATATGCTACATTAACATCATTCTAGTTGAGCATAAAGGGTTTGAATGATGGTGGAAGCAATGTAAGCAATCAGTGCATTGAGAACTCTTTTCTCAGTTGATGATCGAGACTATAAGATCTTCAAATAAGATCTTTAGACCTTGCTCGTGTGCACTTGTTTCCTCATTTGGAATAATGAATAATTCCATAAGGTTATACCTTGTAACATTTTTATGAGGTGGTTCAATTGCTCTTAAGTGGTTTGGAAAAATCCATTCACCTCAGGTTGCTTCTCTTTTGGCCCGGGTCGAATTTTCAAATAAATGAAAATCTCGCCTTATAGAGAACAATTTCTCTTTTCGGATTCTAAAATGAATTTTAGGATCCGAAGCCATTTTAGAGTTAGTTAGGACTTAGTCAACTTGTTTGACTTAAGGATGGATACGAATGGGTTTGCATTTCATATTGTAGAGAATCACAGAACTACAACCTAAATGCTAAGCAGAGAAAATGTAAGCATGCTGAATTATAACGATATACAAAAGATAAGGTCTTTAATCTAATATAGCTCCCACTGTTTTTCAAAGATCTATAATTCCCAAAGATCTAAGAGGAACACGTTTCCCAATGGGTACTAAGATCCCAAGCATTTTACCTCGAACCCACAACTCACGGACATTCTAAGTAAAACCCTAGGTAGATACAACTTACCAATTCTAACACCTTTAGAACTCTTAGTAATTGTTTTGCATCACCTATCTTTCAATATGGACCCACGACTCGTGCGACATCCATAGTTACTTAGGCGTTAAGCTAGACCCATCAATCATAAGATCATGATCAAAACTTAGTTAGAACGACCCACGACTCGCGGACATCGCCCTTGCCAAAATTAACCACGAAATATTGATCTTTAGAAATGATCAGTTAGGTAACTAAGAACTAATAAGCTCCACTAGCTATCCCACGACTCGCGGAAAATAACTAGTTTCACTTACTAAACTTAAAACCTATTGATGGAATGCTAGGAATTTAATTCAAAATTTGCACCTCGAATTAAACACCTATTTGTTCGAAATTAGCTTAATATTAAATGGGAATTTTCGAATCAACCGAAGAGTTATCCGGTTCGACCTCACTAACATATATGTTATCCAATTTTATTAGTCTTTGATTAATGCAAGTACACTTAAATGCATTTCAAACAAGCACATAAACAGATAACATGTCCTAGCATGATACTAACATGTAATGATCATGGGTTCTACCTATCTTATGCGTGATATGTGGGAGCCACTCCACAATCACAAGTTCTAACATACATGCCACATAAACAGTTTAAATCACATAAGGGAAAGCGGTAACAAAATACGAGCCCTATCTCTATTACATTTAACAATTGAGATTCCCCTCCCTAACATTTTGAGGGGTCTTCACTTATGGCCTCCTTGTTACTTGAATGTGGTCCATCTTACTCCATGGGTGCATTGTTTGCAAAATGAAAATAAAACCTCACCACCTATCTCTACTCTCAAATTACAATAAAAAGAAAAAGACATAAAGTAATAAGGCTCAATCTTCATATTGGCCTTAGACAATTACACGGGGCATACCCCGGCCTCAAAACCGTAATATGGAAAGCCACATAATAAATCACATAACAGTACGCACATAAGTGAGGCTCCAACCTCAATTGAAAAACGCAACTATAGGGCTCCAACCCCAATTTAAACCATCCATGTGTATAAATTAAAACTATACATAAGTCTAAACCCATGATCACCTAACATGCTTTTGCAAGAATTTAAATTTAACTAATAAATTAAAATTCTCGCTTTAAGTTCTAATAGCTTAAAACACGACTTAGATGCCATTCTTGTTCAAGAGCCTTTTCAATAAAAGTCGAATGATTATAAACCAATAAAATTCCAATTAATTTCTGAAAATTAATAATTTTATTCTTTCAATATTTTCATAAAATAAAGTTTGTAATTTTTCCAAAATTTAAATCGATTTTAATTTCTCAAAATCCCAATTTAAACAATTATTTCCAAAATAATTTAAATTTAATAAAATAAAATTTTTAGAAAAATTAACTCGGGATTTCAAGGACCGAAAATACGAAAACACGAAAATAGGCCCGGAACGTCGTGCGGTAAAGCACGCTAGGCGCGCACAGCCGGCAGCAGTTGCTGCCAGCATGCGCGCGCTAGGCGGGTGCCCTTGCGGGCATCACGCGCACAGCGCAGGCGGGCGATGGCGGGCGGTCTCGGCCAGGCTCCGGCGCGGTTGCGGGAGGTGCTAGGCGGGACGTCCCGCACGGTTGCGGGACGTGTGGGCGATGACTCCTGTGAGGTTGCGGGAGCCTCGTGCGGGCAGTCCTGCACGGTCGCGGGACTGGTGGGCGACGGCGATTGGCGAGGCCTCGCGTGCTACACCTTAGCACGCGCAAGCCTTGCCTCTTTCATTCGCAACGCGATTTCGTATTTCGTATCTCAAGTTTCTCATAACCAATTCAATCCAAAAATCAAAATTACGATTTAAACAGATTTCAACTAAAATAGGTTTTCAAAACAGATTTAAGAAAACAGTTTTCAGAAATTCAAGAAAAATTACAGTTTCGTAATTCAGGCTTTCTAAAAGAACTCATGAATACCTAATTCGCATCTAAGCCTAAGAATTTCTACCAAATTCAGTTTAATTGAGACGAATCAGAAACACGATTAACGAGGTGGCTCTGATACCACTTGTTGGAAAACACGAATCAGAAAGCAGCGGAATTTAAAAAAATTTCCCAACATAAGGATCTTGAACTCGCAATCGTGTAACCAAATTCGTAGAGATAGAAAAATTACTTTTCTTTTATTCTTTCTTGAAGCGTTTCAAGCCACCCAAGAACGCTCTTCTCGTGGCTTGATCCCCTCTCCTTGGTAAAGCTCGAATCTTCAAACTTCTAACTTGAAGCTCTCTAGAGATAGTCCACCAACTTGATCATAATCTAACTAGTAAGGATGCTAGTTCTCTAGTTAGTGTTTAGGCTTAACCTAGGGTTTCGTTTATCTTGGAGAAAGGATGGTGTTCAACACATGAACCAAAAGAATTGCCAATTCCTCTCTAAAGGGAGCATGAGCTCCGCTATATATAGAAAATGGATGGGAGGCCGAAAATCCTAGTCCTTATGGACTAAGGATTTTGGTCCCTCTCTCATATTACTTGGTCATCAAGTAATTTTGACTTTGACTTTGAAGTCAAATTCAAATCAACTTTCAAGAGAGCCAAAATATCCAAACTATTTTTGGATAATTTTATACTTTATTTATTTAAAATAAATAACTTATTTTATCTAATTAATTAATTCGTAATTAATTAACTAGATTATTTTTCTCCAAAATAAGACTTTCTTTTTAATTCAAAATTAAACCAAAGTCTATTAAATAATTAACACATTAATTATTTAATCACCAAATAAATATTCACGCACATGCACACGTGTCCATGAAGGACACGTGTCACGCACGTGACCCACACGTGTGGTTTCACATGTGTGGAACCCTTTGGCCCGATTAACTCGTTTAATCATTTTAAAGCCTCAACTCATGTAACCAAGTTGTTGTATGTGACCCTCTAGGTTCTCAATTCAATTAGCAGTGACCCTAATTAATTAATTCACTAATTAATTAATCAGTCCACAAATTAAACGACCATAGTCTAGCAACAGATGTTTAACCCCTAGATGAATTGGAATGTTCGGATTCGACAGAACCTTTAAGTCATTGATTCATGTGAGATACAATCCTCCTACTTACTATCTCTCAACCAAGATCTAGGGCAAGGGAATAATCAGAACCCCAATAATCCAGTCTTAAAGCTAAGTGCATTTCATATCCATTTGATCTCAATCCAAGAAACCCTTTTCTTGATGTCTTGATCTACTGCCTTGGCCACCATATGGCATATGAATGACTTACACAATAAGAGATCACCTTGCAAACGCAAGTGTAGGTCATTTCTTGATTCTCATTCACTTTCATGAGTCACTTGTGCAGCCCCAGCATAAGCCTTGAATCAGTTGTCTAAGGCGACACCCTTTAAAGCTTATACCTAAGACTACAGAGTTAACTCATAAAATGACATGGAACCTCAAGTCTAAGGATCAATTAATCACATCAATGACTCGTGAGATATTTCCTAATCTGGAAGTTTCCATTTCCTGAAATAGAAACTTCCTTTCCTATTTAGGAATCTTCTCACACGGGGCACCTTAGTGAACTTACTTATTGAAGTAAGCACCCTCATGTATCACGCACGTATCAACTATACACTTTGTACCTCCATGAAACAAGGTGGTCCTTCTTAAGGGCGTGATGCCACAAGCAAGCCTTAGAGGAGTCAGGTTGACACTCCCACTGTCTGTAGGACTCATCGGCTTGGAGTATTTTACTAATCATGACTTATGTGATATAGGGCTCGTTTCATGAACCATTTCACCTAAATGGTAGAGTCCTAAAGTCATCAGGATTAGGGGAGTTCTCTTACATGCACAGCTAAAGTAAACGCATACCAAACAAGAGCATATAAAGAAGTGTTTGCGTATGATATTAATCAATCGTATACTATTCAAAGATTGTCTGTGATACTAGGAAAGTCCCAAAACGGATTATGACTAATCGGCTTTCTAGGGCACTATTCGTAACACTAATGTTCTATAAGATGCAAGGGTTTTAGATGTATTCAAGTATTTGCCGGGTAATGAATTTTACCAGATTTAGCTTATTAATGTACTGTACTTCATCATTCAATTAGTTTGAAATATTCATAATATATGATATCTTAATTTTGGGAAACCAATCTGTGTATATGGAAGTAATATGTGGTGACCTTAATGAAAAAACTGAAATTGATGAAACTAGCATATGGATAATAATCTCTCAGAATTGCAATGATCGATCACTTTCTTGTAAGTATTTATAATTTACTTTTGAGTACAAATCAGTTTATACCGTATTTATATTGGAGGCTAGATTATCTGTTTCTACAATATATCTCCTTCCTGAAACAAGTACAAAAGGCATAACACCCAATTTATTCTTCAGAATTGTTATAGTTCCTGATTGGTTTTCATTGTCTCAATTTTATATGGTCATCTTAAGTCTTACGCCTTTTGTAAAGCATATCATTGCTTCTGGAATATAGTTAACCTGACACTCTTAGTTTGATGATTTGAACACATTTTGTGTGCTCACAGTTCTAAGGACTGGAGCTGCAAATTCAGCCCCAATTTCTACTTATGAAGTGTTCGGGAACACTAAGGTCATTGTATCTGTGTAAGTTCATGCTTAATTTGAGAGGAAGTTCTACTTTTGTTTTATAAGGTTCTATATTTATATGTTTTAAAAAAAAAAAATTGCTATAATTTTCCTATTTTTTCGACATTCACTTCATAACATGATACTGTAGGTATGATATTATTCAAGAGAGTGGTTTGTTTCCTAATGTTGCTACTTATTTAAGTTTATATCTTGCGATACATTTGACTTTGTGATCTGGACATTTAGTTGTTTATGGACGATATACTCTTGCTTATTAGGTCTATGACAGATCATGTAAGGTGTATTACTCTTTTGTTCTTAAATGGGGTGATTTGTGTGTTGTTACCGCAAGAGGTTGAAATTGATGAGAAAGTTGATGTTGTAGTTTCTGAATGGATGGGCTATATGCTTCTTTACGAGTTGAATTCAGATACCTTAGCATTTTCACAAGACACAATGGAAGTATGTGTATGTGTATTTGTGTTTATATATATATATATATATATTCCAGTATATCCATTTAGTTGATCACAGTATAACCTGGGATTTGTTTGACGATTAGAGCATGCTAGGGAGTGTTATAATTGCCAGAGATCATTGGTTGAAGCAAGGTCCCTATTTCTCATCCAGACCGATACAGTAAAAGCTTTGATTTCTGGCGCCAATGTCTATGGAATTGATAATAAGTAATTTTCTGTAGATTCTAATAGTTGGTTAATTCATTACATTCTTGGGTGTGAAATGATATTCTTGCATAAATTTTTTTGTACTGGAGTTTGAAATTCTTTTCTCTTCAGAAGTTTTTTCTTGTAGTTATAGATTAGAGTTAGTGGGATATAATGGTCAGCTAATCTTTTTTAACTTTAATCTATAATTAGACACTTGGGTTCATATCACTAACAACTTTCTCAAATATTACTTCATGGTTTTGCTTGGAATATGTGTGAAATGACTACATATGAATGTGAATAGTCTGCAGTTTAGGCTTTAGCTTCAATACTTGTTGTCTAAAATTTCTATTAATCATTTCTTTAATTTTGCGTGGGCTGAGTAACTCTCGCATCACTTTTTATTTTCGGGTATGAATTTGCAAACTTTTCTGAGGTGATGGCAAACTTTCTTTGATAAATAAAGGTGATCCTAATGTAAATTTTTCTTTGATATAGAACTTTCTTTCTAATTGTCCGACAATTTCGTATCCAAGTAAAATTCATTGTTCATAATATTTTATATCTAATTGATCCATCATTTCTTTTTTTTTATTCCCAAAAGTCAATTATCAATGTTGTAGTCAATAATGATGAAGATTTAATTCTTTCATTTTGTTTTCTCATACCTTGTCTTAGTCATATAATATTATCTCCATTGATATTTTCCTTATCCTGGTTGCTATGGATGAAGTAAAAATGAAATTAGAGTTTCAAGGGAGTTGTATTCATGTTATTGTAGTTTTGTTGGAAACTCAAGAAGTACTATTCAAATTGTAACTATTTTTTATTATAATTTATACTATTGTATACACTTCATCGATGTGCATTTGTGGGATTTATGAAAATTATAATGTAAGATTGTTTTCTATTGTATGTATCACTATTTTTATTTCAATATACAAATAACATTACAGGCCAAAAGTGTTAAGAAATTTTATAGAATTACTGACTAATAAAAGTATCTCAAATTAAGGTTTTTGCAATGGTAGAAAGCGTCACAATAGATTGAGATATTATGACCCATTTATCCCTCACAACAGCATGGTTTGTGACGCTTATGACTGTCATATAAATTGTTTGGTAACCTAACATGTGACGCTCCAAAGCGTCACAATATTATATCTATCGTGATGACTTAGAGCATCATAACAATTAACATATTGTTACGTTATCAAGGGTCTAAAAAAGATATTACCACGGCCACCTACGTGACGTTTTTATTCGGCATCACAATAGAGAAAGCGTCACAAAATCCACTTTTCGTAACGAAATTTGGCGTCTCAAAAGGCATTTTTTCTAGCACACCAAAACCTGCAAGAAAACTGAAAACAAACCGGGTTCAGTCTTTAAGAGACTGGTGGGCATAAAATAGGGCTTATACAATAATAATACGGAATTTAAACACCCACACATGCAAGATATAATACGGAATTCCTTTATTCGTTACATTCATAAGGTCATTACGTGAGCCTAACTAGTGGGCGAATTCTCCAACCTTCTCCACGTGTGTGCATTATCTATTCAGTCATTCATTAATGACCACACAATATTCATTCATTCATTCATAATGATTCGTACTCATAATCATTCATAATCACTTACACCTTTTTTTCTCCAGTTAGTGGAAGGACTCGGCCAAAGACCTGTCCACCTATTCATTATGGCCAGTGAGGTTCATGACTCCCCAAAGGCCCGGATTTCATTCCTCGCTAATCTTCTAGCGAGGGCCGGTATCGTCGTCATTGTTTATTGGAACTAGTGCACAGGGATCACCGTTAGCCCATGTGATGAGACCAAATCAAAGCAGCCCATGGGCCCAACTTATTATTATTATTATTTTATATTATTTATTATTGTTTTTTTCTTTAGTTACGGGTTTACATAGTTGTTTAGACAGTTTTGGTGACTATGTTTTGACAATTGAATGGTTTTCTTATTCCTTTAAGCAAGAACTTTATTAATACTTTTACGATCACATCAATTGGTATCCAGAGCCAGCAGCGATCATATCAACGCTTCGCTTAACACGACCATGGCAACCAACCGAGAATGATTGGATAGCTTGGAGATTTCCTTATAGGAAGTCAAATTATCGGTGCAATAGATTTCGGATGTATTGATGGCGTAACATCTAAAACTTAGACGGAAGGGATCTAAACAGAAAAACCCTACATTTATAGGAGGTAAGTACTCGTCCTCATCGGCGGTAAGCTCAAATCCGAGCAGCAGCGATGAAAACAATAGCACAGGCTCAGATTCTGACACATTAATTCATAGTAAGCAGGCCATTAGAAGTGTAGACGGGGAAGAAAAAGAAATGGAAACCATTAAGGATGGAGTTTCCAAGATTTGTTGGGGATGAACCAAGGGTATAGTTGGATAGAGCGAGATAATATTTTGTTAAACAGAAAATTCATGGGCACTAGAAGATTGAGTTAACGTCCTTTTACTTGGAAAGAGAAGCAAATCAATGGTGGCAATGGTTCTCACATGCAAATCGAAACAAAACGATAACGTGGAAAAGGTTTGAGAGGGGATTGCTCATTCATTTCGGAACTTCCGAATATGAGGATGTGAATGAAGCCATAAGTAAATTACGACAAACGGGAACATTTCGCGAGTTCTTGAGTGAATTTGAGGGATTAATGAAATGCCTACCGGATTGGCCTTCTAATTCTTTGATAGGAGCGTTCATGGCGGGATTAAAAGAGGAAATTGCAGGGGACCTTCGTTTGCTAAAACCAAAATCGCTGTAAACTGCTATTGAGTTAGCAAAAAGAAAAAACGAACAACTTCAGAGAACCAGAAAAATCAGTGTTACTAATGGTACTAACGCACCCCTTGGCACAAGTGTCGGACAGGTTACTGTACCCTCATAGTTTGCAATACATCAACAATCACGAGGGATACAGTAACAACTCATGTGGAATGAGATAAAGCAAAGAAGAGAAAAGAATCTATGCTTTAACTGTGATGAGAAGTCACACTAGGACATCGATGTCGAAATGTTTAGTTGCTAATCGAGTTGGAGCCAGACCCCCTCGATGATGAGATCGAAGATGACGAGCAAAGTGAGAAGCAAAAAAAGGCCCAAGTCTCTATCCATGTCATGATGGGAGAGTCGGGAAGCCGCACCATGCGACTTCGAGCTACGGTGAACAACAAACAAGTAAGTGTGCTAGTGGATAGTGGCTCGAGCCTTAATTTTATAAATCCTTGCGTTACTACCCGTTTACAATTACCAGTTACTAAATGTTCCCCGTTGTCTGTTATTGTTGCTAATGGAGAAAGGCTGGTATTTCAAGAAAATATGAATTAATTCCTTTAACTATGCAAGAAGTTAAGTTCCGAATGATATTGTTTGCTTTACCGATTCGAGGAATTGATGTGGTACTAAGAGTACCTTGGTTAAAAAGTTTGGGACCAATCACTGTAGATTACAGTCATATAACTATGGACTTTGAGTTAGGGGGTCATCAAATTAGACTTCAGGGGTCAACAAATAAAAGAGCTGAGGGAGGGGAAATAGGAACAACAATACATGATTGGGTCGCGGGAGCTGAATTGTTTCTATTGTCATCGACAGAACAAATTGAGCAAGATTCCTTGAGCCGATTAGGGGTGAGATTAAAACAAGATGTGACTCAAATTGGAGGAGCTCCCAATGTACTCCCAAGAAGTAAATCTGAGAGAATCAGGTGGTTGTACTGTTAGAACCAGCTTAACTTTTAGAATTTTGGTGGATCATTGATAACAGAGGGGGGAAATTCAAAGATGTGTTGCTCCAATAGAGTTCTCGACCACCAGAAGCTACCACCCGGAAGCTCATACATGTGCCTGAAAGATAATTTCTCAAGTTGTACCTTGAGGACAAGGTTCCTCTTGAAGGGGAGGAGAATGATGAGACCGAATCAAAGCAGCCCATGGGCCCAACTTATTATTAATTTTCTTTTATATTACTTATTGTTGTTTCTTTCTTTAGTTACAAAACCCTAGTGTTGTGGGGGCTTAAATAGTTGTTTAGATAGTTTTGGTGACTACGTTTTGACAATTGAATGGTTTTCTTGTTCCTTTAAGCAAGAACTTTATTGATACTTTTGCGATCACATCACCATGCTTCCCTGGATAGCCACGTACACATAGTCCCAGGCCCCCCATTCATTGTGATCAATCAATTCTCGTCAAAACGTTTGGTAGGGATTCATAATTAATGGCTTTACGTTGAAAATATTGGTTCTTTGAAAACTCGATATGGATATAGATATACTTTTGGCTGAAATCTTGCACATTGGGTATACCGGGTCAATTTCTTAACTAATAGAAGAGAAACCCACCTGGCTACACCTTACCGAGCCAAACAAAGAGAAAAGAAGACTTGAAGGTAGCCTATGAACCCGACACGTCACCGCCCTGGAGAAAACTGTACAAAAGACAATACCGTGTATTCGTCAGACCCAAGACTCCAAATGAACCATATATGTTGCACGACAATGCAGTAACATGATAAGACATGCATGAGCAATAACAATGTGCATAATTAATGCCACTTTGACACGTAATCAAGCTTTTGCTTCATTACACGAATAAATCGTGTTCGTTTATTATTATTCTTTCATTCAATATTCAATTCATAACAAGTTATAATACATGTTAACAATGCATATGAATCAGTTAGAGGTGAAAGGTATTCTTTCCGATGATATATGACTTGGATTTTAGTTCAAAGCGATGTGAAAGTGGCATAGGTTTGAAATTGGACAAACGCATATTTTCGATGAAGTGGCAACACCAAAATGGATCAATTATATCTCACAAACCAGGAATAATTTTAAGGTGATTATAATTGGAAAATGTTCTAGACTTCAAAAGGTTTCAGTGGTCCAAATTTCAGGTCAATCGGAGTTCGTTTGAACAGGTAACAAAGAACAAACCAGTGCATATATCAACCCCTCAAGGCAAAGTACAGACACTCCCGTGTAAGGGTACAGATGTAAAATTCACATATAGACATGGGCGTGTCTATT
The DNA here is from genome assembly GCA_037501455.1 of Lantana camara. Classification (NCBI taxonomy): domain Eukaryota; kingdom Viridiplantae; phylum Streptophyta; class Magnoliopsida; order Lamiales; family Verbenaceae; genus Lantana; species Lantana camara. The sequence goes on along the minus strand of CM074859.1, from coordinate 88,489,000 downwards.
TTCCAAGCAAAAGGGGGACACAGGCGTGTCCTAGTGCAGAAGTTCCCCCTACGCAAAAACAAGCTGAAAATCCCCTGTTCCCCCTTCTCCATTTCTAGCAACAACAAAGCCAACACCAACGGCAAGTAAAAGAGCAACAAAGAAAGCAAGAAATAGCCCAAGAATAACTATGCACAAATCATGAATCATGTAACATCCCAAACGGAGGATGCCACATCCCCCGCACTATGACCCAGACCCAAAACATGAACTGAAAGTCCATGCCCGAATCCGAATCAGAGCGAATGGGAGACCAACTCACACACTAGGCTAGGCGGATCTAACTTGACCAAAACTCAGAGTGCGGAAACAATTAAAACCAATAACAAAAGATAGCGGAAGCATTTAAAACAAAACATGCAAAGCAGGTGACGGGTTCAACTAGCATAGATACCTAATCCCGAATAATAGATCAACAAACATGACAAGTGACGGGTTCAACTAGCATAAATCCCTAGTCCCGAATATTAACATAAAGTAATAATCATCAAGTGCCACAAGGGGCCGAATGAGAGTGCCACGCAGGGCTACCGAATAGTAAAGTATAATCTCAAGTCTACGAGTCAAAGCATAAGTAAAGTGTATGAAAAGACAAATGCAAATAGAAAGACTAGACCGACGAAGTGCAACTCAAAGGAATCACTTCCGTCTAGCAAACACCAACAACCTGCAACTAAAAGTGTAAATGAGGGGTCAGTCAACTTGACCGAGTGAGGGGGCTAACGCACACCCATGTTATATATATAAGGAGTATAGCACAGAATAAAAAGGATGGACTCATTGTAACGCCCCCGTTTTTCTTATTCTGTATAGCATGACGTATGTGTTTCTCAAATTGCGCGAATTAATTGTTTTACGTGCTTTATAATTAATTTTATAATAATTGTTATTATATTATATTAATTATTTTAATATTATTCTATATATATATATGTCTCGTATATATATATGTTTAATTATATATGTTTAATTACTATTATTAAAATAATGATTATGCTAATTATATGTTATGTTAATTAATCATGTTTAATTAATTACTTAATAATATATATATTGTTTATATACTATACGTGGATATGCATGCATGGAGTTGGTATATATATATGCATGGAAAATTTTATAATTTTGCATGTAAATTATATATATGCATGAATTTCATTCTAATTCTGCATGAAATTAATTTTGTGCATGGAGTTTATAATTTTTGCATGAATTTCATGAAATGTGCATGTTATTCATTTTGTGTTTCGTTCTCTTATGAAATGATATTGAAATGCCACGATTTTGTAATATGTCGTACATATATGTGTTATGAATAAGATTTTATACTCAATTTATGTTTTTGAATTCATTTGATTTGTTAACGAATTTAATTTTAATTGAGGAACCAAATCGGGGGCTAACGAGCACTTAGCGTACCCTTGGTTCCGAATTTAATATCTTGAGCTCGGGAACTCGGATTCGAGTTCCGTCAACTCCGCTGAACTCGTAACGAAAATTCGAGTTTAGTAAAGTTAGCCTTATATTTTTCCTAATTCATTTGAATCTCCGAATTTCAACCGAAGAACGAATCGGCAACCAACATGACCTTGTTACCCAAATTGAGCCATATCTTGAGCAAACCATGACCAAAGTAACCATAGTTTGATTCATTTAAACCCTAACTCAACCCACTATCTAGATATTTCAAGCTTTAACCAAGATAATCATCACTCCACCCCCAAAACTTCAGCCAAAGCTACTGCATCTCCTCCAGTCCCGAAACCCTTCTTCACTTGAAGATTTTGGAGCTCAAATCTTCTCCAAACTTCAACCAATCATCAAGGTAAGCCTAAGGTTGTAATATATGATTAATTCTGGTCATTTTCACCTTTTCATGCATGATTTTGAGCTTGGGTTCTCCATTTCTGGTCATATTACCGAAAATATGAGTTTTGGGCAAAATTTTGATCTTCTTCATTTCTCAATGATTTAAACTGATTCCAAGCTTGAGATTGATTATTTTGACATCTTCATATCATTTATGCACATTAATTTCGTGGTTGTTGAAGAATTTATGATATATCATTTATTACAAATTTTCAGAAATCCCACGTATAGGTCACGTATGGTTGTTGTCTTGATTGATCACGTTTGGAACTCATTTACTTGATGAATATATAATGTTTTGATGCTTCTTGGTTGGCCTTAACTGAGTTGAATGAATGGAGAAGGAGTGAGTTCGTTCATGCCCTGTTTTTCTTCGAAAATTGCTCTGTTTTTCCGGACTGAAACTGCTGTCAAAACTGCTGCTTTTCTTCCTTCTTTTGCTGTCATCTTTCATGGATTTTTGGTGTATAATCTTGTGAATTCTTGCAACAATTCGTGCCTTGTAATGTTGCATTTGTGGCTTGTTTTCCTATGCTTTCTCCTTGCTCTGTTTTCTGCATTTTTGCTGTCGGAACTGGGCTGCTGCTGCTGCTGTCACGGGCGTGCCATTTCACCCCGTTCCAGCGAGGAACGGGGGTGCAGCTTGGTCCGGGCTTGCTGTACCGAGACACGGGGGTGTCTCGGTATAAGCTTTGTGGGTGACACCCCCGTGTCACCCCGTTTTTATTGAACCTTACCTGCGCATTCATCTTCCCTGCACGATGACTGTTGCTGCTGTTATATTGGTCCATGGCTGCTGCATGTGTGTGTGATTATATATATATATGTTTGTGTGTGCATGCATGTGTGTATTATATATATAGTATATATATATTGCATGTATTATATCTAGTAATGCATGCATGGGGTTTGTACGTACATATATATATATATATATATATACTATATATATTGTATGTTATATATATTATATATTATATATTTTAATTATTATTTGATTTAATTTAATTATTGAAATTAATTGAATTCTATTTCGCGTATTTAGTCGACTCTTGATTGAACGTTTTATTTATTTCATTCCTAAATATGAATTATGAATTTATGAATTTACGAATATTTTGAATTTATGAAATTTATATGAAATTATGAATTTATGAAATTGAATGAAATATATGAACGAATAAATGATTATATGTTTTAAATTTATTAATCGTGCACATGAACATTTTTATAATATAACATGATCATTTATGCATTCATGTTATATTCACTTCATTGCCGTGCGTCATATATGGTTCATTAAGAGTCTTGAGTCTCACGAACACGTCATGTTGTCTTTTGTACAGTTTATCTCCAGGGTGGAGAGATCTTGACCGTTCGAGCACTTGTTAACCCGTTCCTTGTTCGTCACGGTTCAGGTGAGGGTGGTTTTCGTTTTAGCTACCTATTAAACCCTACAACCCTTACGTGTAAAGTTTTGGCCAAAAACCTTAAGATTATATATATATATATGGTTTTCAAATGAAGTTATCGAGTAAATCCTTCTGAGTTATACGTATGAGCATATATAAGCTTAAAAATGGTTTTGTAATGAGGCTATGCTCCAAACCGTGTGCCCTCATGCTAGCTATGGATTAGGATGACACGGAGAGGTACGTATATAGCATATGCCGAATTACACGGTAAGGTATGACTTCTTATGGTATGTATCATATGTATATATATGGATATGTTTTGGCGAGATTGTATGGTTGATATGTTCACGGGCCCGGGATTTAGTATATGTGGCTAACCGAGGAAGCAAGGGCTGACGGGGATCCCATATACTAGTCCCATTACTTAAACAGCGGTACTGGACCTCGTCAGGAGATTGGCGGGGAAAGGGAGACTGAGTGCCATCTGGGGAGTCATGTAACCCCTTTTGGCCAGTGACGGAGGTGGTCGGGTCTTGCAAACCCACCACCAACCCGGAGGAAGAAGGTTGGTTATAATATGATTATGTTTATGAATATGTTATGATATGATTAGGCACCGTGCGGGAATGCCGGGATCCGGATTGCCCAAACGAATATGGTTATAATATGATTTATGGTCTGTGTGTATTATGATATAATGCATGGTCGCCTAATAAATATATTATTAATATTTGTCGTACACGGTCGGAGTATGGATGGAGGTTGTGCACGCTCACTCGCCGAGCCTTATATTTATGTATGATTTATGAGAGTAATGAATTTAATATGACTTAGTCGTAAAGTTCGAGTATTGTTTATCTATTTTCTTACCCTTAGTGGGAACTAATTCCAAATAAAACCTTGCTCGGAATTTATGACTTGCATGTGCATGTTTTCTATATATATGTATCGCTCCTGCTCACTCAGTCTTCTAGAGACTGACCCCTTTCCCTCCCCACTCTTTAGTGTGCAGGTTGTTCCTTGCAGTTTCGGGCTAGGCGGAGGTGTTTGAAGTCTTTGAGTGAGTCGAGTTAGATTAGAAGAGTCTCTGCATTCATTTCTGTATTGGAAATTATGTATGATTCATTCTATTATAGTATGAACTAGAATATTCATGTAATTGATATTAAATTGGTTTTACTGGGTTTTATTGTATGGTAAAAGAGGCCTGAAGAGCCCAATTCTGATTATGATTGATATTATTGAATTTTCGCTTTGCTGCATTATTTTCGTTTGTGGATTAGTATTCATTTCAGGGTCTAGCTCCGCCTGGCTTAGGAAGGTGTTGGAGTTTTATGTTGGTCTCCCGTTCGCTAGGGTTTGATACGGGTGCGGATTTGCTATTTCGTTACTCGTGTTGAGCCTTAGTGCGGGGGATGTGGTGCCTCACGTGCGGGGTGCTACATCCTTAAGTGGTATCAGAGCCCGGTTGCAAAACCGGTGTTCTTGAGTTGTGTCGGAGTCAGTCTAAGTCGAACGGCATAGGGACTATGTGATATTGTGTGCATTGCATCGATCTTGAATCTGGAATTTGGTTTCTTTAAGAATTTCGCTGAATTACTTGTTGCATTTTATATGGATTCTTGTCTTTTGTATTGAATATGTGCCATGAGCATGCACTAATCGCATGCATCCATTCTTGAAATGAGCTATGGTTTCCAGGTTATGAGATGATATCAAACCACGGCCAAGTTTTATGATCATAACAAACTATTGTAAACTCCTTCGGAGGCATGGAAGATAGGAAGGATGACCGAGGAGGAATGCGAAGAATGCTAGCCGCGTGGCATTACAGACTGAGTTGCAATTCACGGTTAGGATTTAGGATGGGAGGTTCGACCTTGGCGATGCGATGGCAGAGGAACCTTTGGTGGTATAGGATTAGGGGTTAATCAAGGTTCTACAAAGAAAGGCTTCGAGCTAAGCCCAATGATTAGAAGTCGGGTTTTAGAAGGCAAGCATTTGGGGTAACAACAAGTTGAAGGAAGATGGGGATATCGAGCACAGGATTTGAGTTCACTTTCCCAAATCCAAGCTGAATTGTCATGTTGTGAAGTGAATTGGAAGATATGGAGCAACAAATAGAAACGGTAAAGAAAGGAAATCATGCGCTCAAATATAAGAAATTGGAGGTGAACTAAATCCACAAAGGATAAGCGCGGGATCCTTGATTGAGGTGATGATTAGAAGTAAAGGGCGAATTTCGAGATGAAGTTTGGATACTGACTCTGTGAACGTGGAAGAATTAAGGATTAAGGAATTGCAATCTCGGATAGTGGAAGATACAAGTGATGCATCTCATGGAAAACTTGAAGACCGTGGGAAAGGCAAGGGATCATCACCAAGTCAAAGTAACCTCGGGATTGAAGGAACGAGGAAAAGCTACCGAGTTAATAGCTTACCACCTTGGTGACAGGTTCCAAAACATTCATAGCACGTGCATCACATTTCGTATTAACTGTTTATTCTTTTCACCCTATGTTTGTCTGTGCATATCTAATTGGATTTGTTACGCTAATGTGTTGTATAACTGCGTGATGTAAACGTGACCCATGCATTGTCATTTTAACCCAACATGCATTTTAGTGTTTACTTGATAGGAAGTCCTTTCGTCTCAACTATCAAGTATCAGTTCAATCAAGCTGCATCTGAATTATGAGGAAAAGAAATAATGGAATGATATTAGAAGGAAGGTGAATTTGGGAAATAAAAACTTCCATTAAAGGATAGGTTAACAGAAACAAGAATTCAGAAGAAGAAGTGGGACTAGAGTTCCGGACAAGATTAAGAAAGGAGTTCGGACATCAAGAGAACTAGGGAAGGAGTTGAAAGGCCAAATCCTTGATTTCTATATCAGTTAACCTCCACCTAATGGGATTTACTCATCAAGAGTTTCGATAAAAGAAGAATCGATGGAGTTCAACCCGGGACAACATAAATTTAAGGGGGAGAGTACGACCGAGGAACAAATTGGACGATTAATGGGGTGCTTGAAGAAATATTTCAGTAAGAATGATGGAATTGCAAATTAAGGAAATCTAAGAAGGAATCAAACTGGAAAGGATGATCATTGGAGGATTTACATCAAACTCCAAAACGCATCAAGAATATTCTGTCTTTGATCCAAGAGATGTAGGGTCAGATACAGAATACAACCTTAAAGGGGTTAAAAGGAATGAATGGATAATATGAACGGAAGATAGAAGAGGATTCGGGTTAAAGTAGATCCTAATGAAGAATACCTCAAGGTAGGGATTGAATCGTCAGGGTTGTCAGGAGTAGTTATCCTCGAGGGTATTTCGAGCTCCGATATGGGTAAGATAGTAGTTTTGGATCTAACTTCAATACGGATGGCCTAAGGGTATTCGAGAAGTCAAATTCGGTTAATTAAAAAGAGTTGGCTCAATGAGGATTAAGAGGAATGATGGAGACTGGGAGCAGTACCAGGCAGAAGTGATCTAAGGAATATAACCCTGAGGGATTCACTAATTGTTTCATCGGGGTATCCTGAAGAGGTTAAAGACAAACTGAGCACTGAATCTATCTGCTGGACAGATGATACACTGAACAATGACAACTCACAATTTTAAAACTTCGTGACTACGGTGAACGGTATTTATAGCATTCATGATACATACACTCATGCAAATTCAATTTAATAATTTCTTTGTTATGTGCTTTGTTTTCTTACCAAGTTAAATTACGTGAAGTAATTGATGATCAACGTGAGGATATCTATTACCTGTCTAAGGCGTTTTACGTGATTTTTTTTAATTATTGTTTTGTGTTGTGTTGCTCGGGGGTATTGGAAACTCCCTTGCTCTGTATTATTTGTAAGAGACGGGGATTCTCTTATTTTCGTTCGAGAGACGGGGTACTCTCTTTGCTGTTTTGAGAGACGGGGTTCTCTCTTTGCTGTTTTTGAGAGACGGGGTTCTCTCATTGTTGTTTGAGAGACGGGGATTCTCTCTTTGTTGTTTGTAAGGAACGGGGTTCCTTCATTAAGTGTTTTAAGCAAATAATGAATCCGAGGACGGATTCTTTTAAGGGGGAGAGGTTGTAACGCCCCCGTTTTTCTTATTCTGTATAGCATGACGTATGTGTTTCTCAAATTGCGCGAATTAATTGTTTTACGTGCTTTATAATTAATTTTATAATAATTGTTATTATATTATATTAATTATTTTAATATTATTCTATATATATATATGTCTCGTATATATATATGTTTAATTATATATGTTTAATTACTATTATTAAAATAATGATTATGCTAATTATATGTTATGTTAATTAATCATGTTTAATTAATTACTTAATAATATATATATTGTTTATATACTATACGTGGATATGCATGCATGGAGTTGGTATATATATATGCATGGAAAATTTTATAATTTTGCATGTAAATTATATATATGCATGAATTTCATTCTAATTCTGCATGAAATTAATTTTGTGCATGGAGTTTATAATTTTTGCATGAATTTCATGAAATGTGCATGTTATTCATTTTGTGTTTCGTTCTCTTATGAAATGATATTGAAATGCCACGATTTTGTAATATGTCGTACATATATGTGTTATGAATAAGATTTTATACTCAATTTATGTTTTTGAATTCATTTGATTTGTTAACGAATTTAATTTTAATTGAGGAACCAAATCGGGGGCTAACGAGCACTTAGCGTACCCTTGGTTCCGAATTTAATATCTTGAGCTCGGGAACTCGGATTCGAGTTCCGTCAACTCCGCTGAACTCGTAACGAAAATTCGAGTTTAGTAAAGTTAGCCTTATATTTTTCCTAATTCATTTGAATCTCCGAATTTCAACCGAAGAACGAATCGGCAACCAACATGACCTTGTTACCCAAATTGAGCCATATCTTGAGCAAACCATGACCAAAGTAACCATAGTTTGATTCATTTAAACCCTAACTCAACCCACTATCTAGATATTTCAAGCTTTAACCAAGATAATCATCACTCCACCCCCAAAACTTCAGCCAAAGCTACTGCATCTCCTCCAGTCCCGAAACCCTTCTTCACTTGAAGATTTTGGAGCTCAAATCTTCTCCAAACTTCAACCAATCATCAAGGTAAGCCTAAGGTTGTAATATATGATTAATTCTGGTCATTTTCACCTTTTCATGCATGATTTTGAGCTTGGGTTCTCCATTTCTGGTCATATTACCGAAAATATGAGTTTTGGGCAAAATTTTGATCTTCTTCATTTCTCAATGATTTAAACTGATTCCAAGCTTGAGATTGATTATTTTGACATCTTCATATCATTTATGCACATTAATTTCGTGGTTGTTGAAGAATTTATGATATATCATTTATTACAAATTTTCAGAAATCCCACGTATAGGTCACGTATGGTTGTTGTCTTGATTGATCACGTTTGGAACTCATTTACTTGATGAATATATAATGTTTTGATGCTTCTTGGTTGGCCTTAACTGAGTTGAATGAATGGAGAAGGAGTGAGTTCGTTCATGCCCTGTTTTTCTTCGAAAATTGCTCTGTTTTTCCGGACTGAAACTGCTGTCAAAACTGCTGCTTTTCTTCCTTCTTTTGCTGTCATCTTTCATGGATTTTTGGTGTATAATCTTGTGAATTCTTGCAACAATTCGTGCCTTGTAATGTTGCATTTGTGGCTTGTTTTCCTATGCTTTCTCCTTGCTCTGTTTTCTGCATTTTTGCTGTCGGAACTGGGCTGCTGCTGCTGCTGTCACGGGCGTGCCATTTCACCCCGTTCCAGCGAGGAACGGGGGTGCAGCTTGGTCCGGGCTTGCTGTACCGAGACACGGGGGTGTCTCGGTATAAGCTTTGTGGGTGACACCCCCGTGTCACCCCGTTTTTATTGAACCTTACCTGCGCATTCATCTTCCCTGCACGATGACTGTTGCTGCTGTTATATTGGTCCATGGCTGCTGCATGTGTGTGTGATTATATATATATATGTTTGTGTGTGCATGCATGTGTGTATTATATATATAGTATATATATATTGCATGTATTATATCTAGTAATGCATGCATGGGGTTTGTACGTACATATATATATATATATATATATACTATATATATTGTATGTTATATATATTATATATTATATATTTTAATTATTATTTGATTTAATTTAATTATTGAAATTAATTGAATTCTATTTCGCGTATTTAGTCGACTCTTGATTGAACGTTTTATTTATTTCATTCCTAAATATGAATTATGAATTTATGAATTTACGAATATTTTGAATTTATGAAATTTATATGAAATTATGAATTTATGAAATTGAATGAAATATATGAACGAATAAATGATTATATGTTTTAAATTTATTAATCGTGCACATGAACATTTTTATAATATAACATGATCATTTATGCATTCATGTTATATTCACTTCATTGCCGTGCGTCATATATGGTTCATTAAGAGTCTTGAGTCTCACGAACACGTCATGTTGTCTTTTGTACAGTTTATCTCCAGGGTGGAGAGATCTTGACCGTTCGAGCACTTGTTAACCCGTTCCTTGTTCGTCACGGTTCAGGTGAGGGTGGTTTTCGTTTTAGCTACCTATTAAACCCTACAACCCTTACGTGTAAAGTTTTGGCCAAAAACCTTAAGATTATATATATATATATGGTTTTCAAATGAAGTTATCGAGTAAATCCTTCTGAGTTATACGTATGAGCATATATAAGCTTAAAAATGGTTTTGTAATGAGGCTATGCTCCAAACCGTGTGCCCTCATGCTAGCTATGGATTAGGATGACACGGAGAGGTACGTATATAGCATATGCCGAATTACACGGTAAGGTATGACTTCTTATGGTATGTATCATATGTATATATATGGATATGTTTTGGCGAGATTGTATGGTTGATATGTTCACGGGCCCGGGATTTAGTATATGTGGCTAACCGAGGAAGCAAGGGCTGACGGGGATCCCATATACTAGTCCCATTACTTAAACAGCGGTACTGGACCTCGTCAGGAGATTGGCGGGGAAAGGGAGACTGAGTGCCATCTGGGGAGTCATGTAACCCCTTTTGGCCAGTGACGGAGGTGGTCGGGTCTTGCAAACCCACCACCAACCCGGAGGAAGAAGGTTGGTTATAATATGATTATGTTTATGAATATGTTATGATATGATTAGGCACCGTGCGGGAATGCCGGGATCCGGATTGCCCAAACGAATATGGTTATAATATGATTTATGGTCTGTGTGTATTATGATATAATGCATGGTCGCCTAATAAATATATTATTAATATTTGTCGTACACGGTCGGAGTATGGATGGAGGTTGTGCACGCTCACTCGCCGAGCCTTATATTTATGTATGATTTATGAGAGTAATGAATTTAATATGACTTAGTCGTAAAGTTCGAGTATTGTTTATCTATTTTCTTACCCTTAGTGGGAACTAATTCCAAATAAAACCTTGCTCGGAATTTATGACTTGCATGTGCATGTTTTCTATATATATGTATCGCTCCTGCTCACTCAGTCTTCTAGAGACTGACCCCTTTCCCTCCCCACTCTTTAGTGTGCAGGTTGTTCCTTGCAGTTTCGGGCTAGGCGGAGGTGTTTGAAGTCTTTGAGTGAGTCGAGTTAGATTAGAAGAGTCTCTGCATTCATTTCTGTATTGGAAATTATGTATGATTCATTCTATTATAGTATGAACTTGAATATTCATGTAATTGATATTAAATTGGTTTTACTGGGTTTTATTATATGGTAAAAGAGGCCTGAAGAGCCCAATTCTGATTATGATTGATATTATTGAATTTTCGCTTTGCTGCATTATTTTCGTTTGTGGATTAGTATTCATTTCAGGGTCTAGCTCCGCCTGGCTTAGGAAGGTGTTGGAGTTTTATGTTGGTCTCCCGTTCGCTAGGGTTTGATACGGGTGCGGATTTGCTATTTCGTTACTCGTGTTGAGCCTTAGTGCGGGGGATGTGGTGCCTCACGTGCGGGGTGCTACACTCATGAACCGGGGATAGGTGTTACATGCCAAAACGTTTTGAAAGAACCCGAATAAGATATAGATATAAGTTTAGAAACCATTTTCCAAAAAGACTCTATCCCGGTTCATAATTCCATAACATAAATCACAATCAATCCAACCGCTACACCAATGATGGAGGGGATGTACAGTCCCCAAAACCACCTATAATAACACCGTCTAAAATAGACTCGATCTCAAGAGGGTAGCGAACCCACAAGAGTCATCCCCGGCCTTAGTCGAACGCTCAAGATATCACGCCTCCCTCATCACCCTAAGGTCGCGCAATGATACCTCAAATGGAAACTACGCACATGATTGAAACTCCGACGGCCCTAACCGTCCCGGAGGACCCATTACCCATAGCTCCTCGGATCCACAATATAACAGGACAGAACAGATACCATATAACATGGCTAACTCGCTACAGAATCATAACACAACTAAATGTTTCCAAAATAGCTTACATATGCCTCAGAAAACTTAATTTTTATATATATATTCCCACGCGATGGGCTTTAAGCCCTTAGACACCCATCTACGTAAATCATACGCGATGGAATTTAAGCCCGTAAGCACCCATCCAAGCAAAACCCACGCGAAGGAATTTAAGCCCGTAAGCACCCATCCACGCAGAACACACGCTCAATATCATAAACATATCATATCCAACACATACGTACTTATAGTAAGGTATACTCGCATGCAAGGGTAGAATTCAGCATATAAAGGCCATAGGTCGCATAACTATACAAAATCCTAAACCTCACCTCGTGAAAGTAGAGTCTGAGAGTGTGAAGGGCCAAACACTCTAAACCTCAGGCCCACCGGCACCACCAAACTCTGTGACAAAACATACAGAAGCCCAGACTTAGACTCTATATGGACCAAACAAGACGCACGGCATTGCTCAACATGATCGTGGTTATGCATAAGTGTTCATGTTGTGCTTGGATAAGGTGTCGTGGTCATTCAAGGCATATCAATGCTCAACAAGGTCATATTTACAAGCAACCAACACGCAATTCCATATCCAAAGATGCAAGATCAATTTAGGAAGTCAATGTATTCACAAAATGCATATTAAATCATCCAATGTCACAGGGTTCAATTATAATATTAGAATTAAGCATCAAGTTCATGACGAGTTATAAAGTGCATAAGTAAGAGCAACTTGATCTTATAAACATACAAAGTTGTTGTACGTAGATGGCATGCTTGATACGAATAAAGAGTGCATTTAATTCACTTAAGATCATACTTTACAACTTCACAACATGTTTGGTACACAAGCTCAAGTCACATTCATAGTTTCGTAAATATTACACTTACACCCCTTCATATCTAAACACATAACATAAATTCATCACATCGGGATTCAAATTGTAAATCGAAACATTCATGCATATCACAATTCATTCAATACATATTTTTGAATATGATTGGAATACATCTCGATCAACAAACCAACAATAACCAATTTATTTGCACTTAAAACAATTAATTCAAATAATCACAATTACGCAAAATAATTCGTAATAATAGATCGAGTGTCCGATTAACGAACGGAAAGTGGCGTTGAACTCACCACAACGAGATGAACATTCCGACCAGATGCCGCCGGAAGGAAACCACTGTAGGTGTCGGACTTTGGCCGGACCGCTGCCGAAGGTCGTCGGAAAAATCCTGAAAAATTAGTCCTGAATGAAGTCTTCGTGCTCGTTCCAAATCCTCAATCAATTTCTGGAAATTCCAAGCCGATTGTCCTAGATCTGAAATCTAAGAACACGAAAACTGTAAATCTTCAAACTCAAATTACTTCCAAATCGGTGAACCAAAATGCGATCCGTAAGGCATTGTCTTACCCATGATGAGCTCTTCGAAAGCCATAAGGTGGCTCGCCGGAAAAATCCTCGGAGTTAGCGCCGCCGTTGCGCCGCCGCTGCACAGCCACGATCCACCGCCAAACCGCCGAATCTGGAGTCGCGTGATCACAGGCTATAAGTTCTCGCCGTTCCGAACAACTTTCGTGAAGAGCCCGAGGCCAAAAGATGGCCGGAAAAGGGCCTCGTTGGCCGTCGAAGTTTCTGCCGCCTCCCACGTCACCGGAACCACCACCTACGGCCAAGATCTGGTGAAATTGATGCCGGAAATGAACTCAGGAGGTCGAAAAACCTTGGAAACCATCAAGCCCCGTCGAAAACCACCGCCGGAAGTGGCGAAATCGCGCCGCTACAATGACTGGTGCCGCCACCGCGAGCTTCAGGAGGCGCGTGCGGTGCCGTCGTGGCTCCGATGGCCGTGCCGCCGACATCAAACGAAACACTGGGATGTCCTCTTGCTGGGTCTGCGGTGCGTGCATCGAGGTGATGGCCGGAAACCGCCGCGAAGGCCGGCGAAGTGGCGGTGGTCTGACAGCTCCACCGCGGCTACTGAAATCCGGCCATAACTCCACCACCATTCGTTGTTAGGCCGTGAAATTGGTACTCTTGCGTACGTCTCACCGAGATAATCAAAATGGACTATTCGTTTGTTGAATTCCATCGGGAAACGATCGAGTTATGGGCTCGTAACCGAAGCCGCGCATAGTGACCTCGGGAGAGAGAGTGGGAGATGAGAGAGAGAGAGAGAGAAAAGGGATTGGGAGAAATGTGTCCTGTGCACAAGCTATATACAACCGGGTATCCTTATCGCGTAGCAAAGAGACATATCGCTTACAAATAATCGTAAATAAAATTGGTAAAGTTACGAATAAACATTCAAGCTCCGAAGTAATTTTATAAATTAAAATGAAAGAGAGAGATTTACCAATTAGAGTTTAATTCAATTTAATTTTTAGAAACCTTTCGTACAATTTAACGATACTTCGTAAACACATGATTGACAATTAATCTCAAGGAATTCAAGTAAACCGAAATTAAACAAGTTAAGTAACATGATGGATTTAAAATCAACTTGACAATTATTTCGTGGAATAAATTTGAATTAAATCAAATTAGACAATTAGGGTTAAATATGCGCGTAATTAATCAAGTTGACAATTAATCTTAGAATAATTCGAATGAACACATATTAAATTGGATTTACATTAAATCACATAATTCAAGAACTCTTAAATTAAACACACACAAGTGTAGAGACTTACTTGTTAATATCGTCAGGGCGCCCTTCGAGAATACGGGGCGTCACAACCTTCCCCCCTTAAGAGAACCTGATCCCCAGGTTCCAGTGCAAAAATGTAGGTCCTCGAGTAGCAGTGCTCCAACCCTTCTCCGGAACTTACGTAAGAACATAACTCTAATGGTGAGGCTTACTCCTGTCATCTACACCGAACCTCCTTTAGGATGTCTTGTTATCGTCGAGGTCCGTGCGAGTACTTGATCGGTTAGTTGTTTCGAACTCGGTCGGTCATTCCCATGATCGGATAGCTGCAACTGCACCCAACCTCGATGTCGTCTCAGACTTGCCATTGCAACCCGTAGTCAAATCAACGCGTAACACAACCACAACAAACAAGAGAGAATCCCATCTCTCAACACGTAAGTGAGAGAGCCCCGTCCCTCAGCACCCACAAGAGAGAGAACCCCGTCTCTCGAGCACATATAAAAGAGACAACCCCGTCTCTCAAGCACATAATTGAGAGAACCCCGTCTCTCAACCTAAGTCGAACAGATTCCAGCATCTGGCAACATTCTAGTTTGAGAAAATCCAGCATTCCTCAAACCCCTCGATTCAAGAGAATCCAGCATCTCCGAATATCTAAGTACAAGAGAATCCAACATCTCTCGCGCACAAAACTTAGAAAGATTCTAGCATCTTTCTACCACATAAATAGAGAGAATCCTACATCTCTCCAACACGTAAAAAGAGGGAACCTAAGGTCTCTCTTGCACATAAATCTACTGATCAGTTATTCGTACATACACACATCATAGTAACACTTGACGAAAAGTATGCGATGCATGTTTGGTGTACCTTATACAACTGATAGCGGTGTCCCTTGAGTATAGATTCAACGCTCATACCTCAACTCAAGGGGGATATCGCGATGGAATCCCTATAAAACAAGGTTACAGTATGTATGTATGTTGTACGGGAAGTTAACGAGCAATCAAGAGAGTTTTAAATCACATAGGCATGAATAGTTCACATAAGTGCATAACTCAATCATTTCGGCAACGGTTCATAACGAGTAGAAATTTCAATTTATAAATACTAGATCAGGTATCCAAGTTATCACAATTAAAATAGCAATAGTCATCACCCACATCAAGCAAAACAAGGTAAGAGTATTTAAACGATGCATGTATGCAAATGCCATGAATGATTGGCGTACCGTTAACCAAAGTGTAAAAATCTTGATAGGAAAGTCGAGATGAAGCAGTAGGAGTTGTTTAAGCCGACAATGATGCAACCCTCGTCATCTGAACCTCTTTATCTTGAGTCTTTTCATAAAGTGGTAACTCAGCAAAGCTCGTTTATCACCAAACCCCTTACTAGACCGTAATCCTTGCTCAACTAGAATCATCTTCAGCTTCTCCCAAGAATTCTCATTTATGTGTTAAATCTTAGTCTGCTCATCTTCAAGGAGTTGTCCATGATTCGTTTGTCAATTAGATATTTAACTCAGAGTTTCGTTGGATGATCATGTTGCTAAGCACTTCCCAAAGCAATCCATGGTATATGATCCTGAGACTTGGATAAAGTCTTTCTTCATCTAGGTGTTCTATTCCCACATCAACAACGTCTTCCATCTCATCTTGAAGAAACACCCAAAGAGCTAACAACCAATCTTGCCTTGTTGTTTGTTAACTCTAAACGGCACCAAAACCTTCAACACTCAGCGATGGTTTGTAGCTCGTTGCTTAAGTAACATAGTCACCTATCCACATCCCTTGAACTTGATCGGATTCTTCTTCATTAACTCGTTTCCATCAACAAGGTGACTACTTCCAAATAAACGAATCATCAAGGCGAAAGCTCATCAAACTCCTTCAAAACGGTTCTACTTGATCAGATCCTCCTCCATTGACTTATTTCCTCAACAAGGTGACTATTTCCAAATAAACGAATCATCAAGGTTAAAATTCGTCAAACTTCATCTTTCAATTGACTTTAAGATAGTAAGTCAATATAGCAAATCTCATTCCTTCAACTCTAAACCTTTTCATGAACATTGATCTTGGTAAAGAATCCTTTCATGTCCGAATTATGGTGTGTTTTCGTTGTAGTACCAATAGGTAGTGTTGACGGAGAAAAATCTTAGTGTTGACTCATAGGGGTATGCTATACACCAAAAGGGGTATAAGTGTTATAATCCTATCACGCATCGTATTCATGTTACAATGGATTGTGACTTCCTTGAAACTGAGTATTACTACCTTACCCAACTTAGTGCTCAGAGGGAGAGTACTAGTGATTCCCCATGTTGGCTAAGTGACCAAAGTTTTGTAGAGTCTCTTACACTGACACCAACCATTAACAAGCTCAGTACCACCCCTGATCTTACTCCTCCGAATGATGTCCTACTCAAGGTAAGTGATACTCCTCCTGATACTATTGATACTCATAATAGTATTGATACGATTGATATTACTAATTCCATCTCTAAAGATGTTGTAAGCGACAGGTATACTTTACCACTAAGGAGTACTCGGGGAATACCTCCGAATAGGTACTCACCCCAACATGTGACGCGAACCTCTAGGTATCCTATAGGGAATGTGGTGAGAGGGGGGATCTCACCAACAGCACAGGGGTTTCTTGGGAAACTTTATACAGATTAGGTTTCGAGAACGGTTCAGGAGGCAGAACAATCAAGGGAATGAGTACAGGCAATGGAAACTAAAATGAATACACTAAAGAAAAATGATACATGGGTGACATGTAAACTACCTTAAGGAAAGAAACAGTGGGGTGTCGATGGGTATTTACCTTCAAACACAAATCAGATGGCACGATTGATAGGTATAAGGCCAGATTAGTGGCAAAGGGGTGTACTCAGATATACAGGGTTGAATACTCAGAAACTTTCTCCCCAGTGGCAAAGATTGACATTACCAGGGTTCTCTTATCGGTAACAGAGAATAAAGACTGGCCCCTTCACCAGTTTGACGTGTAGAATGCCTTTCTATAATGAAAGAGGTGTTTATGGAAGCGCCACTGGGGTTTACCTCTGAATTTAAAAATGGTGAAGTGTGTAGACTTCGAAAAGCCCTGTATAGACTCAAGCAATCTCTATGAGCTTGGTTCGAAAGGTTTACAGTGGCAATGCGACAGTATGGGTACGTACAAAGCAACTCTGATCATACTTTGTTTCAGAAGAAAAGAGGGAACCTGATCACCTACCTTATCATTTATGTGGATGATACGAGTATCACGAGAAGTGATGTTGAAGAGATGGAGACACTTTGAGAAAACTTGTTCGGGGACTTTGAAATGAAGGACCTAGGGGGACTGAAGTATTTCTTGGGTGTTGAGGTTCTGCGATTGAGAAAGGGTATTTTCATCTCTCAGAAGAAGTACATTATGGATCTATTAGCCGAGCTCGGAATGGTTGACTGCAAGCCAACAGACACTCCGATACAGGTTAATCACAAGCTCATGATAGAAGAAGATGGAGAACCAGCAGACAGAGGGAGATATCAGCGATTGGTGGGAAAACTGATCTACTTATCCCACACCAGGCCAGACATTGCCTATGCTGTCGGGGTAGTTGTTGGGAAAACACGAAAGAAAGGCACAACGGAATTTAAAATTTTTTCCCAAAAGAAGATCGAATCTTGCAATTCCTATTTTCAAATTTGTAGGGTTCTAAGAAACTCACTTAGATCGACGCTTTCTTAACACGTTTGAGCCGCCCACAAACGCTCTTCAAGCGGCAAGTCCCCAAGCTTCTTCGAAACTTTCAAGTCTCCACGAAAGCAGCCCTCTAGAGAAATAGTCTACACCAACCTCGATCACGATCTAAACAGGGAGGATGCTAGTTCTATGTTTAGTGTTTAGGCTCTAGGGTTTATGTGTAATAATTTGGAGAAGGAGATTGTCTATCAATCCCTTATGGGGTTTGAACCCCATGTATATATTGGCTAAGGGGTTCGAACCATTTATGCTTCTCAGACAAGATTTCCTAAACCTTTTAGCTAAGGGATTTCTTGCTTGGAGAGAAAGACTCTTACTTTGACCAAAAGTCTCCTTTTGACCAACTTGTCAAGCAAGAATAATATCTAACTATTTTAGGTATTTTATTTATTCACAATAAATATCTTGAAGCTAATACTTAATTAATTCATAATTAATTATTTATTAGACATAAATTCTCCAAATTAGAACCTTAATATCAATTCATAATTAAGTTAAAGTCCATTAAATAATTAATCAACAATAGTCATTTAATGCATCACAATTACGTGACACGTGTCTCGACTAGGACACGTGTCCCACACGTGTGAAACACATGTGTGGTCCCCACAAATCTCTCATTGGTCCGATAAACTAGTTTAATCGATTTAAGCCTTAACCCTCGTGACCGGGTATTTGTGTGTGACCCTCTAGGTTCTTAATTCAATTAGCAGTGACCCTAATTAATTAATCAGTCCACAGATCACACTACCATAGTCTAGCAACAGGTGTGTGACCCCTAGCTGAATACGAATATCTAAATTCAAAAGAACCTTTAAGTCATTGATATATGTGAGATAAAATCCTCCTACATCCCATCTTTCAATCGAGATCTAGGGCAAGGAATAATCAGATCGCTAATAATCTCGATCTTAATGTCAAGTGCATTTCTTATCCATTTGATCTCGATCCAAGAAACCCATTTCTTGACCTCGATCCACTGCCTTGGCCAAGGACTCCATTATAGTATATGAATGACAAACATAATAAGAGATCAACTTGCTAATGCAAGTGTAGGTCCTTTATCGATTCTCATTTGCTTCCATGTACCACTAGTGCAGCCCCAACATAAGCTTTAAATCAGTTGTCTAAGACTACACCCTTTAAAGCTCATACCTGAAACTGTAGAGTTAGCCCACAAAGCATCGATGGAATCTCAAGTCTAAGGACTACTTAATCACATCAATAACTCGTAAGATATTTCCTAATCTGGAAGTTTCTATTTCTAGAAATAGATACTTCCTTTCCCATTTAGGAATCTTCTCACATGGGACACCTCAGTGTACCTACTTAGAATAAGTAAGCACCCCCATGTATCATGCACGTATCAATCAATACACTTTGCACCCTATGAAACAAGATGGTCCTTCTTAAGGGTGTGATCACATGAGCAAGCCTCAAACGAGTCATATCGACACTCCCACTGTCTTTTGGACTCATCGGCTTGGAGTGATTTCTAATCATGACTTAAGTGATTTAGGGCTCGTCTCATGAACCACTTTACCTAAATGGTTGAGTCCTATATGTAACACCCCGCATTTTCGGAGCAAGATACGATGTCGTTTTCGTGCGATCAAGACGATTATTTATTTAACTCTGCGTGTGTTTGAATTGCTTTATTTATGTTTTAATTGTTTAATTGACTCAATTGTAATCCTATGGAAATAGGTGAACTTAATTGAATATGTGTTTAGTAACTAATTGCCCTTTTATTTAAATTATGTGGGCTTAATTGGACCTTATTTCTGATTCTGGGGGTGATTTTATAATTACTAACTCTCTAATTGGACTTAATCGATCTTATTGAGAATTGGAGGACTCAATCGCACCACCTAAACTTTTGAGGGACTTATGTGTAATTTCGGAGAAATGGCCTTCTAATACCCGAGAAACCCTATCAGCATTTTCATTCCTCATTTCTTCTTCTCCCTTTCATCTTCATAGCAGCAGCTTTGCTCTGGAGATCTACACTCCGTCGCAACTCAGCTCTCCACCATCACTAGCCATCATCGTCGGCCACCTTGGCTCGTCGACAACAGCTCTTCCCCTGCGACACCGCATCACCGCCGCCTCCTTCTTCCACCCTTCTTCTTCCCCTCAGTCAGATATAGAGCAGTGGGCGACGAGCTCACCTCCACCACCGCAAGCGCCGATGGCCACCGCCAACTGGCCATAGATCCGGGCACGATTCCGACGCACAACCACCGCCCTCAACATTCTCGCTCGTTCCGGATCTGAAAGGGGAAGGACCTCAAGGCTGCGCCACCTCTTTCTCAGCTACCCCACCGGCGAGATCTACCCCGGTAACCACCATCCAAGCTCCACCACCAGCCATTCTCTCTTTCTCTTCATCCCCTTACGGACTCAGCAACAACGATAGGAGCTTTGCACCGTTCCGCCACCACCCTCCTGCCGTACCATCTTCAGAAGTTCCGTTATAGGAACAGAGGCACCGCATCGCCGCCGCCTCCATCTTCTCCGGCGGCACACCGCAACCAAGCACCACCGTTCATCTTCTCCCTCTTGTTCCAGATCTAAAGGGAAAGACCCCAAGGCCGCCACCAGCTTCGAGCGCCATGGATTTCGGCGACCAGACCTATCACCAACTACCATCGGGACGCCACCACCTCCAGGTGCCTCTCCCCTGTCCATTCCTCACTTTTTAGCCGTGAGCCGACAACGCAGATGGTAGCTCCAATCGCCGGCCAATTTTGCAGCCACTAGTCTCCATCCCTCTTATCACTGTCGTGCCACCATCTCCTCCACTCTCAGTCCGGGAAACAACGATTGTAGTAGCTTGTAAATCCATATTCCCGAACTCTTGAGCATTTTATGATTTTATCTTATTTGATTTCAATTATTAATTGGATTGTAGTTGTATTCTTTATACCTGTTATTTGCTAATTATTGATAGAATTAAGTTCTCCATTTTAGGCCACTGTAATCAGTGTGTTAATTGTGATTTATGGATGAGTTGGTTTTTGAATTAAGGAGGACGGTGTAAGTTTTGCATATTAAATGTCTAATTGGTTTCTTTGATTTCGAATCGTGATGTAATAACAATTTGAATTAGGGTAGTTAGTTGAATTTCTAAGTTGTATCTGAAAATGGAATTTCAGTACGTGTTTGATCTAATCAGAAGTGTAAGTGTTATTTTATAGATGTTCGATTTAACTGTGTATTGGGCAATAAAATGTTCTACCATAAATGTATTATATGGATGTGCGTATATATCTTTCTCTAAATACGTGTTCAAGTGTTTGAGAAATTGTGAATTGAGGTTCAAAATTTAAGCTTAGATATTAACTTGGAAATTATCGTTTGAGTTGTTACATGGTTTACTTGAAAACTGATTAGGCATGGTTTTATATTTGGATAATAAAATTTAAGGTGAGCCAATTATGATTTAATGGTCTTGGTTCGTATTATTTGATTCCTAAACTACAGTTAAAAAGGGAACCTTATTAATTGTTCAATGAATAAATGTTTACAACATGACCAATCCTTGAATTTGTGCAAATAAGTGTAACTAATTAAATAGGTTGATTGAGCATGAACTTACTTGGTATAATATAATTCTTATTCAATTCTCTAACTTGTCCGAATACTCTTTATCGTCTTTGATCATGTATTTATGTCGTGTATATGAACTTGATGCTTAATTCTAACATTATAATTGAACCCTGTGACATTGGATGATTTAATATGCATTTTGTGAATACATTGACTTCCTAAATTGATCTTGCATCTTTGGATATGGAATTGCATGATGGTTGCTTGTAAATATGACCTTGTTGAGCATTGATATGCCTTGAATGACCACGATACCTTATCCAAGCACAACATGAACACTTATGCATAACCACGATCATGTTGAGCAAACGCCGTGCGTCTTGTTTGGTTTATATAGAGTCTAAGTCTGGGCTTCTGTATGTCTTGTCACAGAGTTTGGTGGTGCCGGTGGGCCCGAGGTTTAGAGTGTTTGGCCCTTCACACTCTCAGACTCTACTTTCACGAGGTGAGGTTTAGGATTTTGTATAGTTACGCGACCTATGACCTTAATATGCTGATTTCAACCCTTGCATGTGTGTATATCTATTATAAATACGTATGTGTTGGATATGATATGTTTATGACCTTCTGAATCAACTCTGTTTGGAAAATTAAATATGAAAGCATATGTAAGCTGTTTTGAAAAGTACTTTACGTTATGTTCTGTAGCGAGATTGCCATGAAAGATTGGCGTATGTGATCCGTCGTGATCTGTTATGTTGTGATCCGTTGTGATCTGTGTGTGGATCGATCCTGGTGAGCTGCGGAATGGGTACCCCCGGGACGGTTAGGGCCGTCGGGGCATTTATCCATTGCGTAGTTCCATTTGAGATATCATTGTGCGACCTTAGGGTGATGAGGGAGGCGTGGTATCTTGAGCCTTCGGCTAAGGCCGGGGAGGACTCTTGTGGGTTCGCAACCCCTTGAGGGTGAGTCTATTTTAGACGGTTTATTCTCGATGGTATGGGGACGGTACATCTTCTCCATCATTGGTGTGGAGGTTGGATTGATTTTGATTTATGTTATGAGGAGTTGAGGTTGGAAGCTCGTACTCGCCGAGCAGTTGATTATGTTATGTTATGGAATTATGAATCGGGATAGAGTCTTTCTAGAAAATGATTTCCAAACTTATATCTATATCTTATTTGGGTTCTTTCAAAATGTTTTGGTATGTAACACCTACTCCCGGTTCATGAGTCCATCCTTTTTATTCTGTGCTATGCTCCTTATATATATATTGTGAGTGTGCGTTAGCCCCCTCACTCGGTCAAGTTGACTGACCCCCTCATTTACACTTTTAGTTGCAGGATTGTTGGCGTTTGCTAGGCGGAAGTGAGTCCTTTGAGTTGCACTTCGTCGGTCTAGTCTTTCTACTTGCATTTGTCTTTTCATACACTTTACTTTTGCTTTGACTTGTAGACTTGAGATTATACTTTACTATTCGGTAGCCCTGCGTGGCACTCTCATTCGGCCCTTGTGGCACTTGATGATTATTACTTTATGTTGATATTCGGGACTAGGGATTTATGCTAGTTGAACCCGTCACTTGTTATGTTTGTTGATCTATTATTCGGGATTAGGTATCTATGCTAGTTGAACCAGTCACCTGCTTTGTATGTTTTGTTTTAATTGCTTCCGCACTCTGAGTTTTGGTCAAGTTAGATCCGCCTAGCCTAGTGTGTGAGTTGGTCTCCCGTTCGCTCTGATTCGGATTCGGGCATGGACTTTCATTTCGTGTTCCGGGTCTGGTTCATAGTGCGGGGGATGTGGCATCCTCCGTTTGGGGTGTTACACTATAAGTCATATTGATTAGGGGAGTTCTTATACATGCACAACTAAAGTAAACACATAATCAAACAAGAGCATATAAAGAAGTGTAGCCTTGGTTCGTTCATTATTCAAAGACTTTCTGTGATTTACAAAAGGAAAAGTACTAAGCTGACTATTACATCGGCTTTCAGGGCGTTATTCTTAACAATCTCGCACTTGCCCGTCAAAGCCACTCATGAGCTAATCTAAGTCCCATCTTAGCAAGATGACCTTCGAAAGCTTCTCGACTAAGGGGTTTAGTAAGTGGATCTACCACGTTCTCTGCTGATGCGACCCTCTCTATATGCACATCACCTCGTTTGATGATGTCATGGATTAGGTGATGCTTCCTCGTAATGTGCTTGGTTTGTTGGTGAGATCTTTATTCTCTTGCTTGAGCAACTGCCCCAGTGTTATCGAAAACATAGTAATGGGGTCTTTCATCCTAGGAACGTTATTCAATTCTTGAATGAAGTTTCTAATCCAAACACCTTCCTTAGTTGCATCATTTGCAGCTAAGTATTCGACCTCAGTGGTCGAATCTATAGTGGTTGTTTGTTTGGAACTTTTCCAACTCATTGCTCTGCCGTTAAGGTAGAAAATGTATCCTGACATTGACTTAAAATCATCTAAGTCTGATGCAAAGCTTGCATCGTAGTATCCTTCGACGATTAGATATTTCTATCCTCCGTATACTAAGAACAAATCCTTAGTATTTCTTAAGTACTTTAGGATGTTCTTTACGTCAGTCCAGTGACCTTCTCCAGGGTCAGATTGGAAACGGCTCATTATGCTAAGAGCATAAGCCACATCCGGTCGAGTACATACCATTACATATATTATGCTGCCTATTGTCGAGGGATAAGGCACATAAGTCATTCTTTCTTTCTCAAGGTTGGTCTTAGGACACATCTTCTTAGAAAGACAGGTTCCTACACTCATGGGAAGAATCTTATTCTTCGCATCCTCCATACTGAATTGTTTCAGTACTTTATCTATATACATCGATTGTGATAGTCCTATCAATCTCTTAGACCTATCCCTATAGATCTTTATATCGAGGTTGTAGGACACATCACCAAGATCTTTCATCTCGAATTGGTTCGATAACTAATACTTGGTAACTTTCATGTCATCCTTCGAATTCCCAATTAGAAGAATGTCATCGACATAAAGTACCAAGAATTGTACTGAAGTCTCCAATTCCTTTCTATACACGCAGGACTCATTCGAATTTTGAACGAAGCCAAACGCTTTAATTGCTTCATCAAAACAAATGTTCCAATTCCTAGAAGCCTGTTTCAATCCATAGATTGATCTTTGAAGTTTGCAAACCTTTAGTTCACTCCCAATGAATGTGAAACCTATAGGTTGATCCATATAAATATCTTTATCAATGTCTCCATTGAGAAAGATATTTTTCACATCCATTTGCCATATCTCGTAGTCATAATGCGCAAGCATTATTCGAATAGACTTTTATATTGCAACCGGTGAGAAGGTTTCATCAAAGTCCACGCCGGTCCTTTGAGTGAATCCTTTGGCAACAAGTCTTGCCTTTTAGGCTCTAATATTTCCATCTATTTTGAGCTTTGTCTTAAAGATCCATTTGCATTCTATGGGTTTTACCCCCATCAGGCAAATCAACCAAAGTTCAAACTTGGTTGGAGTACATGGAATCCATTTTGGATTTCATGGCTTGTTTCCACTGTTCAGAATCTGAGGCTGACAGTGCCTCCTCATATGTTAAAGGATCATTATCCTATTCAGAGATTTCATGGAGAAAAACCATACCATCTTTCAGGCTATCTAGGAATGCGTTCAGACCGCCTTATAGGAGGATTTTCACGTGTATCTGTTGGAAAACACGAAAGAGTTGAGCAACAGAAGTTTAAAATTTTCCAAAAGTTTAATCGTTGTCTTGCAATTTTCGTATCGTATCATAGGGTGTTTTAGAAACTTATAAAGATGGAAGCTTTCTAGTGATGTCGTTACCGCCTAACGAGCACCCTTCAAGCGAAATCCCTCGAACGACCTTCGAATTAGACTCCAAATTAGAAGCCCTCCAAACCGTATCCACACCAGTCCTACAACATGATCAAGCGAGTGAGAATGCTAGTTCTATAGCTTGTGTTAGGCTAAGATTTACTTCGAAAACTTTTCTTTTGGATTTTCTCAAAAACTTAACACTTCTTGAGTGTTGGTCTAAAGAATAAGAGAATCACCACCACTAGTATTTATACTAGGGGGTTAGGGTCGTTTCCTAAACCTAGTGCAATTGTTTTCTTGCTCACTAATTAACTCATTTATTTATTAATTTAATTGGAAGAATATGTTCCCAACTTGTTCTCCAAGTCTTGCAAGAATAAGCTTCTCTCTCCTACAATAGGAAGTTTGACTTTTCAACTTTCTAAAAGTTAAAAGTCAAGATTCAATAAATAATTTATTTCCAAATTAATTATTTATTGGGTTAACTTTATTTGAGAATAGTCTTAACAATTAATTCAAAATTAATTAATTACAATTTAATTAATTAATTCTAGAAAAGAGTTCACGTGTAATATAATTACATAAATGGAAACACGTACGTGCCACGTGTGCATGACACATGGCAGCCACGCAGGCTACGTGTAGTGCCCGGAACAGTGGGCCACCACATCCCCCGCACCTAAACCCAAGCCCACATATGAAATGGACCTCCATACATGAGCCCAAGTCTAATCGAACGGGAACCTGCACGCACACACTAGGCTAAGCGGGGCTAAAACCAACAGAGCGCACAAAGAGTAAATCAAAAGCAAAAGCGGAAGCAACAAACAGGATCCAAACGAGCTCAGCTAAAACATACTATCACATATAACCCATGGCCACGAGGCCCAAAATTTAATTTACAAGTATTCAAATCTTCATCATATACATAAACAAATTAGAGATAAAGTATCCAAAAGCTGTAAATATGGAATGCAAACTCGACCTACTTCCCCGCCTAGCTTGAACTGACCTGAAAGGGGAAACAGAGAGGGTCAGTCTACAACTCGACTGAGTGAAGGGGCTAAACGCACACCCACACACTTATAAGTATAAACAGAGCATATATCAAAGGATAGTCATGAACCGAGGCTAGGGTTTTGCATACCAAATCATTTTCGAAAAGATAACATAATTTACATAAAGAAATCCTACTAGATTCATAACCATCTATACAAAGCATAAAGAAACGTCCGGTGAGAACGGACTTCCCTTAACATCTCAAAGCATACAGAACTGAACTCATAACATAATCCATCCTCACAACCATGGTGATTCGGGGATCAAACCCTAGTCACCTACATAACAAAAACATGCGGGGTAGCGAACCTACGATATGCCTTCCTAGGTTAGCAACCGAGGGCTCAACATACCACGCCTTCTCAACCTCCATAAGTCGCATGTGAATATCTCAAAGGGTACTACGCATAGGCCAAACCCGACGGCCCTTGCCGTCCTGGGCATTCCTTACCCATAGTTCCCGGGGCCCAATATACCCTACGAACCAAATTCCCATATTTTAGGGCACAACTCGCTCAAAACATAAACTTACAAAAGGATTCAAAATCTTAAGCTTATATACGCTCATACTTATACCGGTTCCATAAAACTCAAGCGTTTCCACAAAATCATAAACATATCTTAAGCATTCGTATATAATTATTGTTGTTGGGTTTCACTCAAGTTAAAACCAATCGTGCAAGTGTACACTAACATACGCTTAGCACAATAGGATCGAACCCACAGGAATGGGAAATCAATCACTACTCTATATCATTCTCTAATCTAAAGAGCAAATGAAAAGCAATTGTTGTTGTTATCTATAAATCTACTAAAACAGGAACTAACAATTAACAGAAATAAACACAAGTAATACTAAAACACACGGATTAACTCAGTAAACTAAACAGGTAGGGGAAAAGTAATGAATCATACAATCAAGAGCTGATATGATACTCGTCTGACAAGTGTAATTCTACAACCTAGTCACTTATATTTGTATTACCCTCTCTCAAGGTGTAACCAAGTGCTTAATTAGTGTTCAATGTTGCTCTCGCAATCACCAATAGTTAATTAAACCATAGGAACAAGACTAGTGCAATTCAATATTCTAGCGGCTCGGCATGGAATAAGATTACTGTTGTATAAGTTAGGACCAAATCTCTTTGTACCCTACAACTTACAAGTTTTGAAAACCATCTAAACTACCATCACTCTTTCGATCTATAGGCAATTATGACACATGCTAAGGGTGATCAGGTCGTCGCAAGTCAATTCAAACCTGTTTTCAAACTACGAATTGACACAAGTCATTTAAGCATCTTATCAAACATCTATCATGCAATCATCATCACTCTCCCTAGCCACAGAGAATTAGCTAGTTAAAACAAAACTCATAAAACTAAAGGAAATTGCATTAAAATAATTCATAGTCATCAAATCTAAACAAAGTCTCAAAAACAAAAGCATAAACATTCAGTAATATCTAAAAACGAATCTAACATACGAAAACTAATCAAAACTAAACTTAAAGCAATTAGTTTGTAAATTAAAGCAACAATAAAACCAAAGATCGTTCTAAGAATTCAATCCTCTCGTCTTCTCAAATTCTCTGGAAAATCTCTGAAAGTCCTTTTCTCTCCAAAACCCTAGGTCTTGCCCTGGAAGGAAAGCTCTCCGAAAAAAAACTCCAAAAACGCACTAATATAGCAGCCCAAAGAATTCTCTCGCCGCCCTAGGTAACGGGCGTTACCTCTCCATGTACATTTGTTGTTAACGACCGTTACTGCTCGAAGTCGCCATAACGTTTTTATTAGTGGTAACGGGCGTTACCACTTTCCTTCTACACAGGGGTAACGAGCGTTACCCCTCTTCTCTCGCCAAAAGCTCCATTCATGTCCCTAGTAATGGGGATTACTAACTTTGTACTCCTAAGTGGTAACGGGAGTTACCACATTTTCATCCAAAAATGCGTGAAATTGCTTCGCTTCGTAGTTTCTCAACTCCTACTCTAAAATCACCTAAACGGAGCAAAATAAACACATAAACGCATCAAACGGCACCAAAAATATAATCTAATTACCCTCAAAACCATGCAATTTCTACACACAACAAAATCCCCTACACTTGAATATTGCTCGTCCCCGAGTAATACGGAAATTAAAAAAACACATCCTCATCAAACCTCCCCCTCTAAGCAACCATCAAACCTTCGCCTAAACAAGTCTAGCTAATCCAATCAAGTACTCGTAAACATAAGTTCCTCAAAACTTAGTATGAAAAGTATACCCTTGTGTAGTGTGTGA
The DNA here is from genome assembly GCA_037501455.1 of Lantana camara. Classification (NCBI taxonomy): domain Eukaryota; kingdom Viridiplantae; phylum Streptophyta; class Magnoliopsida; order Lamiales; family Verbenaceae; genus Lantana; species Lantana camara. Next base: position 88,460,019 of record CM074859.1, on the reverse strand, counting down.
ATCAAACAAGACAATGAACAAAAATTAGAATGACAAATTCACAATTCCCTTCTAAGGTCTAATCATCAACTTCGGAATACACTTTTCGTACCTATCTCCACTAATGGAATTAAATCAAGACTTAGAATCGGTAGGGATTTTCGAGCTTGTAATGTAGGGTTAGGGTAAGGTTATGAAAATTTAGATCAAGTGACTACTCACCAAGCTTACATCATTCAATCTATACAAAACACGGCATTTTCATTCGCCATTAAACACGGAAATCACCCCAATTTCTTCACTTGAATCTCACACTCTCAATTTCACCCTTTGCATAATTTTCTTTTATTTTCTTTTCTTTTGGTCTTTCTCTTTTTTTCTCTTTTCACACTTTTCTCATTCTTTTTCTTTTTCTTTACAATAACCCTCAATTCAACCATAAGAACTATAAAAAGGGTCAAAAGATAGATAGTTACCATAATAATCAAACAAGCAAGCCTTGCTGTAAAAATTATCAAGGTAGGTATTTCTATGTTGTGCATTGGCTTATAATGTGGCTACAAAAATCTTTGCACAACAATTAGGCTTAGCGGGGTCAATAAGATTACGTTATTTAGTGAAAAACGGCTAAATATAAAAGCTTAAAATCCTCCGACAACGAATGCCTACTTCACTTCCTTAATCTTTCATTACCTCAAAATTTCACCTCGATAGGACTAAAATGCATCCTAATCAAATCTTAGACTCATTCGAAAATCATCAACTCATCTTTCTAAGCAAAGTACATTATCTCGTTCAAAAGTGCTCAAAATATAAGGGCATACTAACACACTAAATCATCAAATATCATGCAATTTTCCTCAATTAAAAAAGCCTAACTTATTCTAGCAAAAGCTCAACAATCAAACTTCGAAGAAAAAGTTCAAAACGAGGGAAAATTTTCAAAAAATTTCAAAATTACTCGATTTTTAGCAAATCACAAGTGAAACTACATCTAAACACGCAAATATTCAATAAAACTCATAACAAACATGCACTTCCTCCCCCACACTTAAGCTTGTAATGTCCTCATGCAATTGAAAGAATTAAAGGTTAAGAAAACTCCCTGATAAATGAAGAACCGGCAACATGCTAGCACAGCTTCCAACACCTGAACAAGTGACTAGAAAACACGGATCAAGTGCACAGGCAATTGACAATCAACATGCATCGAACAATTTACAAACAAGTCACAAATTCACGTTAAGAAAGAGCACTATTGCATAGACAAAATTCAGGAATTCAAACATATGCAAAAATCTAAGTGTAGCCAAAATATCCAAACATAACAACGAATAAACGACGAAAGAATTTCTAAAAATTAGGGGAGAAAAACAAAATAACAGAATCAGGGTGATGGGGGTCCTCCAAAATACTGGTCAACACGAGCACTGAGCCCGTCAAACTTGGCTCCAACCTGGCCTCCCATGCATCGAATCGCTCATCCACATACTGTGCCAAATCCTCAACTCTCGTGATTACGGTGGTCAAATTAGCCCTCAATCTTGCTAACTCTGCACGTACACCTCTCAAAGTAACAGGAGCTTCATCACTGGCCTTAGCAACAACAGGCGCGGTACTGCGAAGAGTCGCAAACTCGTCATCTGGCCTATCAGGTATCCGAGCTAAAAGCTCCTTCAACCTCTCAGAAAGCTCATCAAACTGGGCCTTACCCCAACTATACATCTGCCAGAGATATCTCTATCTCTAATGGGCCACCATGGCAAGTTCCAATCTTTCAGCTCCCCACTCTCCCAAGCAATAGCCAAACCCATAGTCTCCAAGTACTGTGGACCAATATCATATCCAAAGTCAACAGGCAAAGCTCCCCGCGGTCTCCAATTCATCTCCCGAGCAAACATCGTCACAAAAGCACCATGAGCAATCGTGCCAGTAACACTCCCAGCAGTCTCCTGAAGCTTCCATAGAAACTCAACCGTTCCATCAAACTTGATGCCTTCCTTCATCCTATACATTATACCCAACTCAGTCTCCGTAATGTGGCTATCTCTTCCATATCTAGCACAAAATCCCGTGGCTAAAATCCTATGGACTAGCACCCAAGTTAAAGAATCAAGATAGCTATCATGCTTGCATCGAAGGGAATAACTAGGAACACCCTCTCGCAAAGGAAAAGATCTTCATACCGCCTCTCGCTGAGTATCGCTCCATTTAGGCAAAGAACTAGTGGCATTAGCTGGGAAACGAAGAATCTCTCTTATCCTGCTCATGCTCCATGCTCGAGTTTCCATATCATTTAGAGTGAAGGTCAAGGTGTTGTCTTTCAGATCGAAGTTCATTGTGGTGAAGAAAGCGGTCGTCATCTCTCTGTGGGTCATATCCTTCCTAGAAAGGAATGGTAACAAACCTATGTTGTCAAACAATCTTTTCGCTTCTTCCCAAACCTCAAACTTCTCCATCCACATGTTCTTGAAGAATTTAGTAGACACAATGTTCCTTGACAAATTCCTTTGAAAAGGGTTACCAAAAGCATTAACCGTTATGTTGACCGATCCAAAAGGTTGATGGTCCAACCGGGATGAAGTAGTGAAGGGCTCCGGGACTTTAGAGCGCTTAGTGCGACCTATAGTACCTAAATCAAACAAATATAGCAAGACAAAGCACATAAAAATCAACCACAATTCACTTAGACAATTTAGCAAACACCTTGTGTGCTTAAGCCTAGGGTGTGAGTTCTAACTTAAGTTCTTCAATATACCCAACTCAAATTCTCACTAGCTTATAATCTATAATTCGAACTCAAAATTCTTTACCTTTGATTTCATAATTCGGACTCAAGATTACTTAGAAGTTAAGATTCTTCAAAGATTTAACCTAATTCAAGTTAAATTCAATTCAAGGCATTAATCCTAATTCTAGCATACATAATCTCTCAAAATTTATCAATTCAATCTCAAGGTGATTCCTAACATGCAAATTCAATCCTAGGTGTCAATCTTAGATTGGAAAAATTAGCTCTAACAATTCACTCTAAGAAAGAAGATATTGACTTACTTTGATTCACAAGGGAGGAGAGAGTGTGTAAACTTGGTGGAAAAGCTTCTTGCTTGCAAATTAATAATGGTTGGCCAAAGGGAACTATTGAATCTCTTCTAAGGTAGAATAAGTGGGTGCAAGTGTATTTATAGGTTTGGTTGGGAAAATTACGAAATTGGGTAGGAAAAGAATTAATTTAACCCTAAAAACGTGTTTCGTAAACCTAGATTTTTGCCTAATCGGACCGGTAATGGGCGTTACCGATTTTCCTCGTGAAAGGGTAACGGCCGTTACCTCTCTCGGCCCAGAAGCCTGTCTCCATTAACGGGCATTACTGAAAAACAACTGCTAGGGTGTAACGCCCGTTACCTATACTACTCGGGACGCCTGACCTTGTTAACGGGCATTACCAAAAGGTAACTGTAATGGTGTAATGCCCGTTACAAGCTGTTCCGCCCAAAACACAATTAAAAAGCAAACACAAAATGAATGGTGCTCAATCACGTCAATTAACCAAAATTAACTCATATGATTCAATCAAACCAAAGTGCATCATTCTCGAATCACATAAACACATATATCTATTCATATCAACAATTCATTCTCCTCATGAAAGAAAATCAATGTCATGCACACACATACGAACAAAGTAAAAGGACCTCATTATTGAAATAACGCTCAAATCATGGTCCTTTCACCATCTAGACCTTGGTTTACTATTAAAACGTCAAGTGACCTACAAACGAGAGAGACAACTCAATTAATGCGAGAAAAACGAGGACGAAAGAAATGAAAACAACGGGAAAAAAAATTAGTTCTAACTTATAGTCGTTAGCTTGACTTTGAACACCGGATTGGGATTAACAATCCCCAAGCAACGAGTCAAAGGGGTGACCTCGTTCTTGTTAGTCTCAAAACCGGAGCTTGATCTCCAAGTATCTAATTCCAAAACATCCTTCATTCTCGATCTCCGAGACTTCGGTTTTCCTTCCCAATCAACGGCATCCCTTTCCTCCGTGAACAGTGTCTTTCCATCTGGGGTATCACTTATAACTTTAATCACGCAGCACTTATTCCGAATCGCCGGTGGTGTCAGGGAACCAAAATTCCTAAACTTCATTCGTTCATCTCCTATTTTGAACGTGAACCGTTCATTCTGAACATCTATATCCGCTCCAACCGTAGCTAGAAACGGTCTTCCAAGGATCAATGGTATCCTCTCATCGCTCTCAATATAAAGAACTACAAAATCATTAGGAATGCGAAATCTTCCAACTTTTACCAAAACATCTTCAAGAATTCCTATCGGATACTTCACCGATCTGTCTGCTAGTTGGAGTGTCATATTAGTCGGTGTAAGCTCCTTTACTCCTAATTTCCTGCAAGTAGATAAGGGGATTAAACTCACACTAGCTCCTAAATCACATAAAACATTATGGAATTGCAAAGAACCAATAGTAAGAGGAATTAAAAAACTCCGTGGATCTTTAAGCTTCGGGGGAAGCTTATGCTGAATAATAGCACTGCATTCCTCAGTAAGTATAACAGTAGTGAAGTTCTCAGACTTCTCCTTGCTTGAAATCACTTATTTCTCTAAGTTCTCCTTCTTAAAATCATCTTCCTCTTCAATTCTCTCAAGAATCCGAACCTGCAAGTATCTTCGGACCTTCATTTTCTCTATTGTCTGCTATAAATATGGCCTGACAATGCTCCTTAGGATTGTTTTCAGTTTGTCTCGGTAGCATTCCTGGGCCTCTTAGATTCAGAGATTGGGCAATCTGACCGATCTGAGTCTCCAAAGTTCTGGTCTGATTTACCACTTGATCTAATTGAGCTTCCAACTTCTGATATCGACCCGTAGACACGGTTATGAACTTCTCAAGTGCGACCTCCTATCCCTGCTTTTGCTCTTGTTGAGGGGGCGCAACATTAAATGGGGCTGGTGGTCGTGTTTGAAATTGCTGCCTCGGTTGAAACTGCGACCTAGATTGAGGTAGTTGTTGAACATTCTAATTATTAGACCACGACAAGTGAGGGTGGTTCTTCCATCCTGGATTGTAGGTGTTTGAGTAGGGATCATTTGCTGGTTTGAAGTTGTTTGCATAATTCGCCTGCTCTTGCACCTGTTCTCCTTCATTGGTATGAGGACACATATTAAACTCATGTGGACCACTACAAATTTCACATGTTACCTGAACTGGTTGGGATTGTATCCCAACTGCATTGACAGAAAGTTGATCCAATATCTTGTTAAGGGCTTCAAACTTAGCATTGATGGTGTTTGTACTTTCGCTGGTTGCGAATGGCTCCTCTCATGCACAAAACATCATTTTGTGACATATTATCTAACAACTCGGTAGCAACTGCTTCAGATTTTGCTAAGAATGCTCCGCCAATTGCAGCATCCATCGCTCCTCTAAAAGTAAGGGACATCCCATTGTAAAAAGTCTGAATCAATAACCAACCGGGAATCCCGTGACGTGGACACTTCTTCTGCAAATCCTTAAATATCTCCCAAGCTTTATAGAAAGACTCTCCAGCCAACTGCCTGAAACCTTGAATATCATTCCTGTACTTTTTAGTTTTGCTAAGTGGAAAGAACTTGGCTAGGAAAGCCTGAGATAATGCTGCCCAAGTCTGAAAGGATTCATTTGGGATAGTACTCAACCATGTTTTAGCTCGTTCCCTAAGTGAAAAAGGAAAAAGCCTAACTCGGATAGCATCAGTAGTGACATTGTGAATTTTGAAGGTATCACACACTTCAAGAAAATTCTCAAGGTGTGAAGTTGGATCCTCCAATGGTAATACTGAAAACAGATTGTTTTGCAGCAAGTTTATGATAGTTGGTTTGATCTCAAAGTTATTTGGGGACGAGCTGCAGTCTGAATTGCTCCAGCCTGCGGCGCGTTATAATCTTTTATGGCTGGTGGTGATGGTGGGTCTGCTACAACCATCGGTAAAGTGATCGGTTCCTTCTCCTTCTTACGTCTTCTCCTAATAGCACTTAGTGTTCTCTCAATTTCGGATCATATGGAACTAATTCGGGATCTTGAGATCTTCGCATGCACCGTAAACCTGCACAAAGGAAAAGAAATCCTCAGTCCAATTCCACAATGACAAAGATAATGAACAAAAGTAGAATAATAGTCTAAAGCACTACATCAAAATATTTGAATAATATTGACTTAAAATGCCTTCCCCGGCAACGGCACCAAAAACTTGTAGTTGTGTTCCACTCAAGTTAAAACCAATCGTGCAAGTGTACACTAACATACGCGTAGCACAATAGGATCGAACCCACAGGGAAGGGAAACCAATCACTACTATATATCCTTCTCTAATCTAAAGACCAAACGAAAAGCAATTGTTGTTGTTATCTATAAATCAACTAAAACACAGACTAACAATTAACCAGAAATAAACACAAGTAATACTAGAACACACGGATTAACTCAATAAACTAAGCAGGTAGGGGAAAAGTAATGAATCATACAATCAAGAGCTGATATGATACTCCTCTGACAAATGTAATTCTATAACCTAGTCACTTTTATTTATATTACCCTCTCTCAAGGTGTAACCAAGTGCTTAATTAGTGTTCAATGTTGTTCTCGCAATCACCAATAGTTAATTAAACCATAGGAACAAGACTAGTGCAATTCAATATTCTAGCGGCTCGGCATGGAATAAGATTGTTGTTGTATAAGCTAGGACCAAATCTCTTTGTACCCTACAACTTACAAGTTTTGAAAATCATCTAAATTACCATCACTCTTTCGATCTATAGGCAATTATGACACATGCTAAGGGTGATCAGGCCGTCGCAAGTCAATTCAAACCTGTTTTCAAACTAAGAATTAACACAAGTCATTCAAGCATCTTATCAAACATCTATCATGCAATCATCATCACTCCCCCTAGCCCTAGAGAATTAGCTACTCATAGTTAAAACAAAAATCATAAAACTAAAGGAAATTGGATTAAAATAATTCATAGTCATCAAATCTAAACAAAGTCTCAAAAAATAAAAGCATAAACATTCAGTAATATCTAAAAACGAATCTAACATTCGAAAACTAATCAAAACTAAACTTAAAGGAATTAGTTTGTAAATTAAAGCAACAATAAAACCAAAGATCGTTCTAAGAATTCAATCCTCTCGTCTCCTCGAATTCTCTGGAAAATCTCTGAAACTCCTTGTCTTCTCTCCAAAACCCTAGGTCTTGCCATGGAAGGAAAGCTCTCCAAAAACGCACTAATATAGCAGCCCAAAGAATTCTCTCGCCACCCTAGGTAACGGGCGTTACCTCTCCATGTACATTTTTTGTTAGCGCCCTTTACTGCTTGAAATCGCCATAACGTTTTTATTAGTGGTAACGGGCGTTACCACTTTCCTTCTGCACAGGGGCAACGAGCGTTACCCCTCTTCTCTCGCCAAAAGCTCCACTCCTGTGCCTAGTAATGGGGATTACTAACTTTTTACTCCTAATTGGTAACGGGAGTTACCACATTTTCTTCCAAAAATGCGTGAAATTGCTTCGCTTCGCCGTTTCTCAACTCCTACTCTAAAATCACCTAAACAGAGCAAAATAAACACATAAACGCATCAAATGGCACGAAAAATATGATCTAGTTACGCTCTAAACCATGCAATTTCTACACACAACCATTATATAAAATATATTCGCATGCGAGTGAGAAATCACCATTGAAAAGCCATAAGTCAATAACTAGTATAAAGTTTCTAAACCTCACCTTAAAACAAAAGGAGCAAAAGTAGGATCAAAACGGGCAACCAACCACCTAAGCTTCGGGCCCTTGCACGTTCGGAAGAGGCTCTGAAACACAAAAGAGTAAGACCCGAGACTTAGACTCGAATATGAACCAAATAGACGCTCGGCAATGCTTAAGGATGCAACGAATGCAAGTGAAATACATAAACGTATTAAATGGAGTCATATAATCAAAATAATGTGTACAACACGTAACATAACAAACTAACATTACATACGAAACGTAAAAGAAGTAAGAAAACACGAAGAAAGGTATTGAAACCATAAAACGAGCAATCGTCGTTTCAGATTTTAGTTCAAAATGGATATGGCCGTGTCCGATTAAAATAAATTCAGGAGCTAAACTCGAACGTTAGACACGGCCGTGTTGGTTTGTAGTTCATTTCGGACAAGGCCGTGTCCGATTTTACAAAAATAATTTGCTCCAAGTCGAAGTGCTGATACGGTCGTGTCCAAATCACGTTCAAAGCTGACACGGCCATGTTGGCCTGTCTTCTTCGGAAAAAAATAGCAACAACTATAGTGTTCATGCGCGAAATAGGGGAAGCAAAGTAGGGCATCACGCAGCAGCTCCAAGCAACCACAACAACCAGCATACAAGCTTCAAACTCAAGTAATAACTTGTCCCAACTACACCCAAATCATTAAACAAGACAAAAAGAGCAAGGAATCCATATATATCATCCATCTCATGCAAGAAAAATTGAAGCTCATCAATGGTGAAATGCTACACACTCAACCATACCTAAAAATAGGATCATATAATCATATTAGAAGCATAAGAGATTATATACACATCTTCAAATCAAAGCATAGCTCCATGGATTGCAAGAGATCGACAAACCCTCACTAATCAATTCAAACTCCATATATTCATCAACCTTGGCTCAAAGCATGAAATTAATGGCTTAAAATGATCACATATGCATGTACATATCAAATATAGTCTTACCCCTTGAAGATGATGGAGGAAAATGGAGTTTTGAGCTCACAAACCCCTTGGTGTGAATGGTGACGAAAATGAAAGCTTTGTTCTTCAAGGTTGCTGCACTTTTCTCCCCTTTTCTTGATTGAACTGAGATGGAGAAGAAGAGGGATGGTCATGCATTGAGTTGGTGGAATGTGGGCCCAAGCATTATGTGAAAAGGTTGAAAATTGAAGGACTAAAGTGCAATTTAGTGAAAGATAGTCATAAGATCGTGAGGTTAGTTTTTGGTCGAGTTTCGGAGTATCAAAATGCTTTAAAATTATACCAAGCTTAGCCCATTAAACCCGAATCGTCGAAACAAGTCAAACGGAAGTGACGAAATTTGAATCCGAATTCCTGAGCTCAAGTTACACGAACCGGAACCTAAAGTGCGCTAAAAACATTTTAGCCTCCTTTTAGGTTCAAAACGAAATAAAACTCCAAAAGCTCAACAAATAACCCGATATCATAAAACGAGCACAATCACCAGTTCCTAACATGAAAAACTCATGCATAACAAAACGACACAAAAATCGGAATTCAAGCACAAACTCAAATGAAGAAATTACCAAAAAAAAGAAGCATAAATGTTTAAAGTATAAATTCAAGTAATTAAAGAAAAGATAATTAACATAAGTCATACCTATACTACCGAAAGATCAGGGTGTCACACGACGCGTGACACATGGCAGTCTCGTGTCCTTGCTACGTGGCAATGTCCACGTGTTCCAATCTCTATTTTTGATCAAAAATTTGACCCTTCGTTAATCATATTAACATCCTACCATAACCCTCGTATTTTGGCATTTATGTGTGACCCTTTAGGTTCATTATTCGATTAGCAATGAGAGTAATTAATTAATTCCCTAATCAATTAATCACTTCACAGATCACACTACCGTAATCTAGCAATGAGTGTATGACCCCTAGCCGAATAACGAAATGAATCGAAGAACCTTTCAGTCAATGACAATCAGTGAAATACGATCCTCCTACAAATTCATGTCTTAATCAAGAACTAAGGAATGGGAATACTCTCAGAGCCCAATTATCCTTGATCTTTAAAATTAAGTTCGTTTCATATCCATTTCGATCTCAATCCTAGAAAACCCCATTTTCTAGATGTCTTGATCTTTTTTCCACCTTGGCCAAGGGTTTAATGTTTAATGGACTATGAACAGCCTAATCATTAAGACATCATTCTTGTTCTTAACACGTGTAGGTCCTTTATCAATTCTACTAATTCTTTATATGCCACTTGTGTAATCCCAACATAGGCCGTGGTTCAGGTGTCTATATGGCGACACCCTATTGAGCCTATATCAAAGATTACAGAGTTAGCTCATATGAGAAATTACAGAACCTCAAGTCTAAGGATTAATGAATCACGTCATTGACCTGTGAGATATTTCCTAATCTGGAAGTTTCTGGAAACTTCCTTTCCCATTTAAGAATGTTCTCATGCGGGACATCTCAGTGATGAAGTTCTTGTAACAATCACCCTTATGTATTATGAACGCATCAACGTATGCTCTTATCACTCCATGAAACTGAGTGATCCTTCAAAAAGACATAATCACATAAGCAAGAATCAGCAGATTCAAGGTCGACACTCCCACTGTCTGTCGAACTCATTAACTTAGAGAAGTTTCTAATCCTCATCTATGGAGTTAAGAACTTTTTTCATGTGTCGTTCCCATAACGATAAAGTTCTTAATGGCCTCATTGGATTAGGAGAGTTCAGTACATGTAAAATACTGTCAAACCCAAACAGACATAAATAAGCACATAAAGAAGTGATTGCCTATGAACAAAATCATTTCATTTATTATTCAAAGACTATTTGTGATTTTACAAGGAAATAGTAAAGCAAACATCTGCTTTAAGGGCACTATTCCTAACAGTATCAGATTGAGACGTCTCTTGCACGTGTGGCGTGGGAATGTCTCGAATTTCTTCGAGTTCTGTGATCTTGCCTTTCTTTTCTGCAAGGAAATATTCCTCAAGAAAAGTCGTATTTCTTGAAACAAACTCCTTTTGTTTAGTTTGATCATAGAAATAGTATCTTATGGATTCCTTAGGATAGCCAACAAAGTAGCATATGTTAGAATGAGCTTCTAACTCATCTCCCACTATCCTCTTTACATAAAAAGGACCTAGATCACATAAAGCGAGTGCGTGTGCTTGTGCGAGTGCGAGTGCGAATGCACAAATGCGTAAAAATTAAAAAAATTTGAGTGCGAGAGCGTCTTAAAGCGTTTAATTAAAAATATTTTAAATTAATTTTATTTATAAAGTATTTATTTATTTTTAGTTAATATAGAATATTTTGAAAAGAAAATATTTTGCGTTAAAACTTTCAAGATTTCTTTTAGTTATATTAAAATCTAAAACATATTTTAGTAGAAGAATTGAGTTAGTGCATGAGTTAATTATGAGATTTACATTTATTTTATGCGGTCCAATTAATTACGACCTGAAAAAAGCCCACAAAACTTTCTTGAAATTTGAAGAATTAACCTCATGCATGCACTAATGTCCAAAACCTGCACTAATTCGCGGCCTTAAATTTTATTTGCGGCTTAAAGCGGCGCATCCGCACTCAAATCCTGATTTCGCAGATTGAGTGCGGGATCGTTTACGTACTTCAGCGAATTATGTGACTTAGAGCAGGACAACCCCAAATTCTTAAGTAAGAATAACTAGGGATTTTACCATACCACATTTCATAGGGCGTTTTAGGGACTGATTTAGAAGGAACAAGATTCAAAATCTTGGCTGCACTTTCTTCAGCATAACCCCAGAAAGAAGGTGGTAAGTCAGTGAAACTCATCTTGGAAAGGACCATATCAAGTAGGGTTCGATTCCTTCTCTCAGAAACTCCATTAAGCTGAGGAGTTCCCGGAGGAGTTCACTGAGAGATAATTCTATTATCTCTGAGATGACTAAGAAATTCTTCACTAAGATACTCGCCACCTCGATCAGATCGAAGTGTCTAGATCTTGTGATCAGTTTGGTTCTCAACCTCCTTTTGAAATTCTAAGAATTTCTCAAAAGCCGATTTGTATTTCATTAAGTACACATAACCATAATGACTAAAATCATCAGTAAAGGTTATGAAGTACTAATGATTGTTTCGAGTCCTTACACTAAGCGGTCCACAAACATCAGAATGGATCAAATCCAAGGTCTTATTGGCTCGATCAACACTCTCTTTGAAAGGAGTTTTGGATATCTTTCCTTTGAGACAGGATTCACAAGAAGTTAACTGTTTAAGGTCATTTTCAAAGAATGTCCCTAAGGTGGTTAACTTGATAATCCTTTTCTTGGAAATATGTCCTAATCTAGCGTGCCACAAAGATGCTGAGACTTTGTCATCTCTCTTACGTTTTGTTTTGTTTCTCGTTGTTTATTCAGAATATTGGTGTTTTGAGTTAGATAAAGTCCATTGTTTAATGTACCAAGATGTACTGAAAAATTATTATTTTTAAGGAAAAAGTTACCATTCTTGATATTAATTTCATAACCTTCACAATCAAGTATTGGAACTGAAATAATATTACGAATAATGTTTGGTACATAAAGGACTTTATTTAAAACTAATTCAAAACGACCTAAATCTAATCTAATTGTGCCTAAAAGTTGAGCCTCAACGCTTGAGCCATCTCCAATCTTCAAGGCACATTCTCCTCCTTTGAACTGTCGAACCTCACTTAGCATCTGTAAATCATCAGAGGTATGAGATCCATAACCGGTGTCAAGTATCCAAGAGTTAGAATTAATAGAAAGATTTACTTCAACGAGAAACATACCTTTGTTCAGAATAGCCTTGTACTCTTGGTAGTTTCTCCTCCAATGCCCCGATTTGCACAATGGAAGCAAAAGTCCTCTTTATGATCACGTTTCTTCTTTTGGGCTTTTCCCTTCTTGATGCCACCATTGGGACTAAGGGGTTTCTTCTTCTTTTGGGCTTTCTTGCCCTTGTCTTTAGAAGGCTTAGAAGAAGATGGAGTCGTGACCATCATAACCTTATTGTCCTTCTTGATCGTGCTTTCAGCAGTCACAAGCTGACTAATCAGCTCAGCTACACTAGCATTTCCATGATTCATTGTAACGCCCGAGCGCGAGACGTCCCATCCCCCGCACCATGACCCGACCCGTATACGAAATGGATTTCCATACACGTGCCGAATCATAGCGAACGGAGACATACAGACTCGCTAAGCCAGGCAGGACTAACCTATAACTTAAACCCGAACAACAACCACAACAATTAGAGTAATAGAAATGCGGAAGCAATCATTCATATATTATATATTGAGCTAAATGCTCTAGGTACCAACATGTAATTCATATATTGAGCTATACGCTCTATGTACCAATATTTAATGTACGATACATATAGGTACCATATCATGTACGCTCCATACATATACAAAAATCCAAAAGTAACAAAATGTAGACATAAGTGAGTGTAAAGGAAAGGCTAGACACGATGCAAGACTCTCCCTGACTGGTATCCCGCCTAGCATCCCCTTCCTGCAAAAACAACTGAAACAACTCCGGGTTCAGTCTTAGACAGACTGGTGGGTAAAAAAAGAGAGGCATAATATCATAATATTGCGGAATTGAAACACATACATGCAAGTTATAATCCTTATTCGAGGTTTAGAAGCATTTCTCCCAAGTGGGAACATAAAATACAACGAATAGGATTATAACAATTCATTCGTTCATTAGGTCATTAATAGCCCGGCGAGAGGGCGTGCATTATCTCCAACCACCACCACGTGTAATCCATTAATCATTCATTCATTCGTTCATTCATTCATTCATTACATTCTCTCGTGCACATACATTCGATCGTTCATTCAATCGTTCATAAACTCCTTTTTCCTCCGGGTAGGGAACGGGTTTGCAAGGCCCGAGCCCTCATTCATTAATGCTAGAGGGGTACATGAATCCCCAAAAGTCGGGACCCCTTTCATCCACTAATCTCCTATTGAAATCCAGGTTACCGAAATTGTTGGGACTAGTATATGTGGATTCCCGTCAGCCCATGCTTCCCCGGTTCACCAATACACTAAGCCCCGGGCCCTCATTCATTGTGGTCACTCATTCATTACTCGCCAAAACATTTTGGTAGGATAGTCATAACAAAAGGCTTTCGTTTAAAACATTGATCATTAAAACTTGGTATAACTACCTATATAGGGTTTTGTCCAAAATCATACACATTAGGTGTTCGGGTCATATTGTTATCTAATAGAAGAAAAACCCACCTGATAGACAAAAGAACCGGACAAGCTCTCACTGCCCGACCTCGTCACCCACTGGATCAACATCTGTGTGATAAAGGTAGTGTGAGACTCAATCATGACCACATTAGACGCTCGACTATGCAATAACATGCTATGGAATGCTTAAAATGCAATAATATGTTCAATTATGGTCATGAATATCATAGAATTCAATTAAACACATAATTCACCAAGTTTCGTTCATTATACGGTAAAACCGTATTCAATCCCGTTCATATCGTTCATACTTTCATACTTTCATTCATAAGGTCATCAATATCATATATCAATCATAAAACATCACTTTAACATAATCATGTTACATATAATTCATAAATACGAATAATAAACGCAAAACAAGCAAGAAAAGAGTTCCCCCAAAGCTGCCATTTCAAATGACCCGGCCGTGTTGAGTTTTCAAAGGAAACGGACACGGCCGTGTCCGAGGTTTAAAATCAGAAAAATTCAAAGTCGAGGGCTTGACACGGCCGTGTTGAGTTTTCAAAGCATTTGGACACGGACGTGTCCGAGATTTAAATTCAGAAAAATCAAAGTCGAGAGCCCAACACGGCCGTGTCAATTTTCAGTTCAAAGCTAACACGGCCGTGTCAGCTCATCGTTTTCAAAGCGAGGGAAAAGCTTTGCAAAACAGGGGCAGCTCTAAGGAAGCTCTTATACACACTTAGACATGTTTTCACTTCATATATTTCACATATATCATGCAATCCAATCATATATACAAGAATTCACACCCAAAGTTGGCCAAAGATCACTCAAACCAAGTTAATCATCCATGGAAGTTTCAAGCTCCAACAATGGCACATCATGTAATACATACCCAACATGAGATTTAAAGATATAGAAATGATGAAGAAGTTACAAGGATCATATTTCATGCATTAATTCTCACCTTAAACCATTAAACCCCATGTTCAAGATCAAAACCCCAATTCAAGCTCAAACTCAACACACAAGAATCCTTCACTCATGCCAAGCTTTCCATAGAAGAAAAGATAGAGGAGAAGATGGAGATTCTAAATCCTAACTTACCTTGGAAGAAGATGGAGGATTGATCAAGCTTGAGCTGAAAGCTTGGATGAACAAATGGAGGGTTTCTTGGAATTCTCCTCTTCTCTCTTGGATGAAAATGATCGATGAATGTGATGAAGCAAGGAGAAAGGGAATGCTGATATTTAGTGATAAAAATGGGTAGAATACGGGTCGGTTCAATTCCGGTTCGTTTAGTAAACGGTTCACACAAATTAAAAGAAACGAGGTTGTGGAAAGATTCGTTGTCGAAGGTTCAAACGGTATCGAAAAAGTATAAGGTCAAGTTTAATGGATAGGTAACGTCGAAACAAGTTCAACCCGGTTACGGATCTCGATTTCGAGGTCCGGAGCTCAAGATATCGCGAAAACCGTTCAGGGTTGCCTATATTCAAATAGGTCCCTAAACTTTTAAAAAGTGGCAATTAAGCCCAAACCCAATTTTCAATTGAGTCCAAAACATTCAAATAAGTTACAATCAAGTCCACAACCCACACGAACACGTAATTTCATTCAATTAACACCGAATTCACAAAATTCACCTTCTCACAATTCATTCATATAATCATAATTCAAATTAGAATTCATATAAAATTTAAACAATTAAAACAAACTAGAAATAATTCAATTAGTAAAACATAATATAAACTCATATAACTAAATGTAATTGCGCACGTAACTCATACCTGCACGTGTGAAAACACGGGGCGTTACAACCTCTCCCCCTTAAAAAGAATCCGTCCTCGGATTCATTGCTCGGTCGGAAACAACTCGGGATAGAACTTCTTCATTTTCTCTTCTGTTTCCCACGTAGCTTCTTCCGTCTTATCACTTCGCCATAACACCTTCACCAAGGGAAACCGTCTGTTCCGAAGTTCTTGAAATTTCCGATCCAGAATCTTAATTGGTTTCTGAACAAAAGTGAGATTCGGTTCAAGCTCCACTTCTTCAACCAGTATGATCGCGGACTCATCGGGATAGTAATTCCGAAGTTGTGATACATGGAAGACATTGTGAATACCCGTTAAACTTGGAGGCAAATCCAATCTATAAGCTGTGTCTCCGATTCTCTCCAAAATCTCATAAGGTCCCAAATATCGGGGATTCAACTTTCCTCCTTTTCCAATTCGGGTAAATCCTTTCCGAGGTGAAGCTTTCAGGAATACCCTATCCCCAACTTCAAATTCAAGATCTTTCCTTCGCTTATCTGCATAACTTTTCTGTCGATCTTGAGCTACCTTCATCCGTTGTCGGATAATTTGAACCTTTTCAATAGTATCTTGAATAGCTTTGGAAGGTTTATCTTTCCTTTCACCTCTTTGTACCCCTTTTTGCTTACTCCATTTCCATTCTTCCAAATCGAAAAATAATGGGGATCGGCACTTTCTTCCATAAAGAAACCCATACGGTGCCATTTCTACCGAAGCTTGGTAACTGTTATTGTAGGCAAACTCAATTAAGGGCAATTGTTCATTCCATGAACTCGAGAAATCCAACGCACACGCCCTTAACATATCCTCAAGGTATCTGATTAACCTTTCAGATTGCCCGTCAGTCTGCGGATAAAAAGTTGTACTGTACTGAAGCTTAGTTCCCAAACACTTCTGTAACTCTTGCCAGAACTTGGAAGTGAATCTTGGATCCCTGTCTGAAACAATACTAGCTGGTACTCCATGTAATCGAACGATCTCATCACAATACCTCTTAGCCAGCTTACCTATCTTATCTGACATCCGAACTGCAATAAAATGTGCTGATTTCCATACGTCCCATCCCCCGCACCATGACCCGACCCGTATACGAAATGGATTTCCATACACGTGCCGAATCATAGCGAACGGAGACATACACACTCGCTAAGCCAGGCGGGACTAACCTATAACTTAAACCCCAACAACAACCACAACAATCAGAGTAATAGAAATGCGGAAGCAATCATTCATATATTATATATTGAGCTAAATGCTCTAGGTACCAACATGTAATTCATATATTGAGTTATACGCTCTATGTACCAATATTTAATGTACGATACATATAGGTACCATATCATGTACGCTCCATACATATACAAAAATCCAAAAGTAACAAAATGTAGACATAAGTGAGTGTAAAGGAAAGGCTAGACACGATGCAAGACTCTCCCTGACTGGTATCCCGCCTAGCATCCCCTTCCTGCAAAAACAACTGAAACAACTCCGGGTTCAGTCTTAGACAGACTGGTGGGTAAAAAAAGAGAGGCATAATATCATAATATTGCGGAATTGAAACACATACATGCAAGTTATAATCCTTATTCGAGGTTTAGAAGCATTTCTCCCAAGTGGGAACATAAAATACAACGAATAGGATTATAGCAATTCATTCGTTCATTAGGTCATTAATAGCCCGGCGAGAGGGCGTGTATTATCTCCAACCACCACCACGTGTAATCCATTAATCATTCATTCATTCGTTCATTCATTCATTCATTACATTCTTTCGCGCACATACCTTCGATCGTTCATTCAATCGTTCATAAACTCCTTTTTCCTCTAGGTAGGGAACGGGTTTGCAAGGCCCGAGCCCTCATTCATTAATGCTAGAGGGGTACATGAATCCCCAAAAGCCGGGACCCCTTTCATCCACTAATCTCCTAGTGAAATCCAGGTTGCCGAAATTGTTGGGACTAGTATATGTGGATTCCCGTCAGCCCATGCTTCCCCGGTTCACCAATACACTAAGCCCCGGGCCCTCATTCATTGTGGTCACTCATTCATTACTCGCCAAAACATTTTGGTAGGATAGTCATAAAAAAGGCTTTCGTTTAAAACATTGATCATTAAAACTTGGTATAACTACCTATATAGGGTTTTGGCCAAAATCATGCACATTAGGTGTTCGGGTCATATTGTTATCTAATAGAAGAAAAACCCACCTGATAGATAAAAGAACCCGACAAGCTCTCACTGCCCGACCTCGTCACCCACTGGATCAAGATCTGTGTGACAAAGGTAGTGTGAGACTCAATCATAACCACATTAGATGCTCGGCTATGCAATAACATGCTATGGAATGCTTAAAATGCAATAATATGTTCAATTATGGTCATGAATATCATAGAATTCAATTAAACACATAATTCACCAAGTTTCGTTCATTATACGGTAAAACCGTATTCAATCCCGTTCATATCGTTCATACTTTCATACTTTCATTCATAAGGTCATCAATATCATATATCAATCATAAAACATCACTTTAACATAATCATGTTACATATAATTCATAAATACGAATAATAAACGCAAAACAAGCAAGAAAAGAGTTCCCCCAAAGCTGCCATTTCAAATGACACGGCCGTGTTGAGTTTTCAAAAGAAACGGACACGGCCGTGTCCGAGGTTTAAAATCAGAAAAATTCAAAGTCGAGGGCTTGACACGGCCGTGTTGAGTTTTCAAAGCATTTGGACACGACCGTGTCCGAGATTTAAATTCAGAAAAATCAAAGTGACCAGCCCAACACGGCCGTGTCCATTTTCAGTTCAAAGCTGACACGGCCGTGTCAGCTCATCGTTTTCAAAGAGAAAACAGAGCAAAAGCTCTGTTTCTCGAGGGAAAAGCTTTGCAAAACAGGGGCAGCTCTAAGGAAGGTCTTATACACACTTAGACATGTTTTCACTTCATATATTTCACATATATCATGCAATCCAATCATATTTACAAGAATTCACACCCAAAGTTGGCCAAAGATCACTCAAACCAAGTTAATCATCCATGGAAGTTTCAAGCTCCAACAATGGCACATCATCTAATACATACCCAACATGAGATTTAAAGATATAGAAATGATGAAGAAGTTACAAGGATCATATTTCATGCATTAATTCTCACCTTATACCATTAAACCCCATGTTCAAGATCAAAACCCCAATTCAAGCTCAAACTCAACACACAAGAATCCTTCACTCATGCCAAGCTTTCCATGGAAGAAAAGATAGAGGAGAAGATGGAGATTCTAAATCCTAACTTACCTTGGAAGAAGATGGAGGATTGATCAAGCTTGAGCTCAAAGCTTGGATGAACAAATGGAGGGTTTCTTGGAATTCTCCTCTTCTCTCTTGGATGAAAATGATCGATGAATGTGATGAAGCAAGGAGAAAGGGAATGCTGATATTTAGTGATAAAAATGGGTAGAATACGGGTCGGTTCAAGTCCGGTTCGTTTAGTAAACGGTTCACACAAATTAAAAGAAACGAGGTTGTGGAAAGATTCGTTGTCGAAGGTTCAAACGGTACCGAAAAAGTATAAGGTCATGTTTAATGGATAGGTAACGTCGAAACAAGTTCAACGCCGGTTACGGATCTCGATTTCGAGGTTCGGAGCTCAAGATATCGCGAAAACCGTTCATGGTTGCCTATATTCAAATAGGTCCCTAAACTTTCAAAAAGTGGCAATTAAGCCCAAACCCAATTTTCAATTGAGTCCAAAACATTCAAATAAGTTACAATCAAGTCCACAACCCACACGAACACGTAATTTCATTCAATTAACACCGAATTCACAAAATTCACCTTCTCACAATTCATTCATATAATCATAATTCAAATTAGAATTCATATAAAATTTAAACAATTAAAACAAATTAGAAATAATTCAATTAGTAAAACATAATATAAACTCATATAATTAAATGTAATTGTGCATGTAACTCATACCTACACGTGTGAAAACACGGGGCGTTACATTCATGTTGAAGTTAAGGACAAAAGGGTTGAATGATGGTGGGAGCGAGGCTAGCAACAATCCACCAAAAGCTCATCTCTCAATGGCATGTCCATGGGAGCAAGTTTCTCTGTAAGAGCTAGAAACTTGAGTCCATATTCATATTCATGGACACTTGTACCTTCCCTAATTCTCAAATGGAACAATTCTTTTGAGGTATTATACCTTGTAACACACTCATGAGGGCAGTAAAGTTACTCTAAGTGGTCGTAAATCTCCCAAGTGAATTCCATGGACTCATGTTGTCTTTTCATGTCCGGAGACATGTTAGCAAGCATGAGACAACGGGCTTGGAGATTATCATCCTTCCACTTCTGGATCGCGTCCTGTTCAGCCCGGGTTGGAGCTTTCCCTTCGGGAATGGGCTCTGTCTCGTAGAGAACATAAGTTCTCTTTTCGGAATCTAGAACGATTTTTAGATTCCTAAGCCAATCAGAATAGTTGGGACCAGTCAACTTGTTTGATTCGAGGATCGATACTAGAGGGTTTTTGGTTGTCATTTCAAAACACGTAGAGAATAACAGAATCTACGACCTAAATGGAAAAATAGAGAGCTAAGTGAGCATGTTGAATAATATCGATATACATTAGATTAGGTCTTTAATCTATGTTGCTCCCACTGTTTTTAGAAGATCTATATAATTCCCTAAAGATCTTAGAGAATACTTGTTATCCCAATGGGTACTAAGATCCTAAGCACTTTATCTCGAACCCACGACTCGTGGCCATTCTAAATAAAGCCTGAGGTAGGTACGACTTACCAATCCCAACACTGTGGAATTCTTAGCAATGTTTTTGCATCACCTATCTTTCAATATGGACCCACGACTCGTGCGGCATCCATATTTACTTAGGCGTTAAGCTAGACCATCAATCATAAGATCATGATCAAAACTTAGTTCGAAAGACCCACGACTCGCGGTCATCGCCCTCCACAAAATTGATCTCGAAATATTGATCATAAAATGATCAATCAGAAAACCAAGAACTAATAGGTTTCACATAGCCACCCCACGACTCATGGACAACAACTAGCTTCCCCTATTAAACTTAAATCCTATTAATGGAATGCTAGGAACTTAATTCAAAGTTTGCACCTCGAATTAAACACCTATTTTCGAAATTAGGTTCATATTTTAAGGGAATTTTCGATTTAACCTGAGAGTTGTCCGGTTCGACCTCACCAACATATATGTTATCCATTTTAATTAGTCTTGATTAATGCAAGTACAACTTAAAAACATTTCACACAAGCACTTAGCAGATAACATGTCCTAGCATGATACTAACATGAGATGATCATGGGTTTTACCTATCTTATGTGTGATATGTGGGAGCCACTCCACAATCACAAGTTCTAACATACATGCCACATAAGACAGTTTAAATCACATAAGGGAATTGGAAATAAAACGATCCCCTATCTATTACAATAATAGAAACCCTCCCTGTAATAGAAAACTTCACTTTCCTATAATCTACTCTCTTTATGTCCTCCATGTTACTTGTTGTGCGGATCCATCTTACTCGATGGGTGAAAATCTTCAAAGTAAAATAGAAAACTTCACTTTCCTATAATCTACTCTCTTTGCATAAGGTAATATGGTTCAATCTTCATATTGGCCATAGACAAATACACGAGGCATAAACCGGCCTAAAAAACTGTAATATAGAAAGCCACATAATAAACACATAACAGTACGCACATAAGTGGGGCACCGACCCCAATTGAAAAACGCAACTATAGGCCTCCAACCTCAATTTAAACCATCCATGTGCATAATTAAAACATCACAAGACTAAAACCCATGATCACCTAACATGAAAAAATTGCAAGAATTTAAATTTACCAATAAATTAAAATTCTCGCTTTAAGCTCTAATAGCTTAAAACACGAGTTAGATGCAATTCCTGTTCATGAGCCTTTTCAATATAATCCAAGAAATACTAAATCAATAAAATTTAAATTAATTTCTGAAAATTAATAATTTTAACTCTACCAATATTTCAAAAATAGTGAGTGTTATTTTCCCAATATTAAATCCATTTAACTAATACTTTAAAATAATTTTAATTTAATAAAAAAAATTTAAAAAGGGTAAAATTAAATCGGGATCTATCGGACTGAAATACGAAAAACGAGATCACAAAAGGACGGCCTGGAACGACGCTAGCATCGCCTGCACGTTGTGCAACGATGCGCGCTAGGCGTGCATGCCAGCGTCGTACATAGCCAGATGGGCGGGCGACAGTTAGGTGGCAATGGCGATGGCGGGCGACAGTCAGGCGGCGTGGCAGGCGGTCCCACGCGGTTGCTGGAGGGGCGTGCAGACGCTCCTGCATGGTTGCGGGAGTAGGCGGGTGAGGACTTCCACGTGGTTACGGGAGTCACGTGTGGACATTCCCTCGCGGTTGTGAGACTGCTGTGCGGCAGTGGTGCGCGGCCTAGGCGTGCTAGGTTCGCATTTTCATATCGCGACTCGATTTCGTACTACAAGTTTCTCAAAAATCCAATTCCATCCAGAAATTAAAACACGATTTAACCAAGTTTGATTCAAAACAGTTCTAATCAAAATTTTCAGAAAACAATTTTTCAGAAACTATAGGAAAAAACACTGATTCGTTTTTCTTAGATTTCTAAAAAACTCATGAATACTCAATCGCATCTAAATCTAAGAATTTCTACCAAATTCAGAATTAAAGAGGCGAATTAGAAATAAGCCTTACAAGGTAGCTTTAATACCACTTATTGGGAAAACACGAAAGAAAGACACCGCGGAATTTAAAAAATTTTCCTAAAAGAAGATCGAATCTTGCAATTCCTATTTCCAGATTCATAGGGTTCTAAGAAACTCACTTAGATCGACGCTTTCTTGATACGTTTGAGCCGCCCACAAATGCTCTTTAAGCGGCAAATCCTCAAGCTCCTTTGAATCTTTCAAGACTGCACGAAAGCAGCCCTCAAGAGAAATAGTCCACACTAACCTCGAACACGATCTAAACAGGAAGGATGCTTGTTCTGTGATACCCCGTTTCTTCGGCAAGCTAGGTACGACGTCACTTGAGGATTTACTGATGTTGTATTTCCTTTTCAATTTAATTCATACGTTGATTTAATTGTTTAAGTCATTTATATGCTCTAATTGTTTAAATTTCACGTTTTAACTTTCGTAATTAATTTCTCTAACTTGAATTTAATTCTCGAATTATGTGAATACGTGATATATTTGAATTATATGTTCTATGAACTCGTTTACGTGTTTATTTTATTCGTTTTTACTCATTCGAATTGGTCGGAGACCATTTCTTTATTTTTGGGATTTGAGGGCCTAACGAGTTTTAGCGCGTCTCCCGGAGGCCATATCTTGAGATCGGGAATTCGGATTCAATTTCGGAAGTGGTGCCGGACTCGTAACGAGAATTGAAAGCTAAGGAACCTAGCCTTATTTTTTTCTATGCCCATTTGATACTGCGAAATTTGACCGAAACAAGCTACTAGCATCTAAATGACCACCTTTCACTAAATTGCACATAAGTCCCTCAATTTTTAGCCTTTTTACATGATTCTTGGCCCCACTTAAACCTAACTCAGCACAGTATCCCCCTCTACACTCTCCATTTTGACCAAGATAAGGAAGGAAGAGATTTTTAGCCCTTTTTGGAGAAACAAGCACAAATCCCGTTACTATTCACCAAGGAAGATCTTGGAACTCAAATCTTCATTAAACTCAACCAAATTCAAGAGGTAAGTGTATTTTTGGTATCTCCATCCTTTTGTGATCATTTTAAGCCGTGTATCTTGAGTTATAACCCATATTTGATATAGATTTGAGCATGGTAATAAATAGTTGGGGTTTGAACTTTTGTATGAATTTATTGATCTAAGACATGCTATGTGATACTTGAAGCTTCCTTGTTGCATCTTTAGTCTTGTATTCAATTATGGTTATGTGTGGTGTGATATACCATGAAAGCACTTTGAATTTCTTGAAGTTTAAGAAGGTTATATGTTTTGTATATTCATCCTTGTCTTGAGCTAGCTTGTGTCGTGTGAATATGTGATGGATGTGCATGATTTTGAGTGTTTTTATGCTTGAACTTGCCTATATATGTGCTGCTTTGTTTCCCTTCTTCCTCCACCTTGAATCATCCGCGTGACACCCCATTTTTCAGACAAGTCAGGTATGACGTCACGAGAGAGTTTAATTCAGTAATTTTGTGTGTTTTACGTGACGTCGCATGCCTACGTGTCAACATGAAATTTATTTTAAATAACGTGTGCTTTAGAATTTATTTAAATTGTTCTTGGACTCAATTTTCCAATATTTGTTCGTTATAGACCTAATTTAATTAGGGTGTTTTGGGGCCGTTTGTAGCTACCTTGAGCTCGGGAATTCGGATTCGAATTCCAAGCTTCTCATTGAGTTCGTTTCGATGATTCGGATTCAACGAATTAACCTTTTATTTTCTAAAGCCATTTGATCGCCCTACTGTTTTAAAATCCGATCCAAATGGATCAGATACCGTTTGACCCTACCCGTTTCTCCTAATTCGACCCGTTTCAGCCCAAAAAAGGGCCAACCCTTTTCCCTCCTCCCTCATTTCACTTACAAGTAAGGAAGAAGAGAGAAGAGAAGGATTCTTCCCCCTTTTGGCCATGAACCTTTGAGCTCAGGGTTTTCGAGATCTAACCGTCCGATCAACAACCTAAGGTAACCATTGTATTCCTCTCGTTACGTGCTTCAATTCTATGTATATCTTGTGACTTGAATCCTTGCCTAATTGCCTTTGTGGGGAAGATGATGAATAGTGTCGAGTTTGCGATTTATGTGTTTAAGCTCGTTTCGTGAGTTCTAATATACAAATACGTGATCTACATGTTATATATGTCTTGTGGCTTAATTATTGTGTGATTTTGGGTGGTGGTGTGGTGCTTGTGTGTGTTTGGGTGTGTTTTCTGCCATTGAAGGCAGAACTTGGAGTTGCAGTTTGTGGGGGAGTAATGCCCGTTACCCCTTTTGTGCTTAAAATTGTTAACCCCCGTTACCTTGTCTCTTGAATCGCCTACCTCCTTTAACCCCCATTACCCATTTTGGCCTTGGAAGTGTTAACCCCCGTTACCACCCCTTTAGACTGGCCTACCATTTTGTCTTTTTATTCTTTTCCGTCCCAGTTTTGTTCTCCGTTACCTATCCAAATGAGCTCCGATTGACCTGATTTTATAAGAACTTAAACCTCTTGAAGTCTAGAACATCCTCCAATTGCAATCACCTCAATATCTTTCCTATTTTGTGAGATATAATCAATTCTTTTTGGTCTCGCCACTTAACAGGGAATCTTCATTCATCCAACTTCGGGCCTACGCCATATTCACCTCCCTTTGAACCATGATTCGAGCCACATACCATTTTAAAGGTATACTTGTCTACTGTCTAATCCTACAAACAAAACCCAGTTCCAACTTCTATAACTCTACATATTCCCGTTTTTCTACAGCAAGCGCAATTCCAAAAACTGTCAGCTTTTCCTATACTTTGCCAAAACCTTTCTTCTTGCGTTCCTTCCACTCCCTTAGCTCCCGTATGTGATTTATATGAATTTTATGCTTGATTAATTGCTAATTATGTTATTATTTGACTCTCCTTAGTCCTTACTTTCTTATACTTGATTGTTTGAACTCGTGCTTTATATATGAATTGCATTCGTTTGAGTAATTGAGCATATGAACACGATCACACCATTTCATGAAATATTTATGATTAATTGCATATTGAATCATACCATGACATGTTCTCCACTTCATGAGCATTTTTCGTGTTTCTGATTGGTTCATTGGAGTCTTGTCTCACGACTATATTGTCATTACCCTTCTTACACAGTGATCTCCTCAGTGGAGACTTTCCAATTTTGTGGTTCTTCTCTTGGTCCTTCTTACACTTGGAGGTGAGGATTTTCCATTATAAACGACCTATAACCTTGCATGTGTCAAATAAACCAAATGGTTTTCATATAAAACTAGTCGTATCTTTTATACCGGCTATATACCGGAAATGCTTTATAAACTATGTAGTGTTAACCCTAAGCCTGTTTTGCGAGATACTGATTGCCCCCGGCTCTCCTAGCGCTGGGCTAGCCGGTGTGGACCATTGTTACCGATCGTGGGCCCTGGAGCTTGTGTATTGAGCGAACCGGGGAGGCATCGGGCTGACAGTGACCTCTTGCATAAGTCCCACAGTGTTGGACCAACCCAGACATCTGCTAGGAGGTTTGGTAGAAGATGGGATTCCGGTCAGGGGAGTCATGAACCCACAGACCACTGCTACTGGATGGCTAGGGTTAGCTACCCGAACCATCATCGGAGAAGGAGGTTAAATTGAGCTTGTTTCCTGTATTAATAATTATATAATCCTGATTCCTGCTTGCCTGAATATTTAATTGTTCCTGTTCCTGTTCCTGTCATGTTATAACTGAGAAGTGGAGTCCAGGATAGATTAAATACCTGTTCTCGCTGGGTCCCTTAAAATGTAATTGCATAGATATCCGTGACCTTTGGAATGCCCCCAGTCTTGATGCAGGAATTGGAGTTCGTGGAGGGTTAAGGTAAAACAGGCATCAACAGAGGGTGTACGAATATCGACACACTCATTGTATATCCTAATTACCTGACTGCATGACTTGACGTAATTCCACCCGTACGTGTTAATTGCATCTTGTTTCTTGTTCCCTGTTTTATTAATGAATCACGTATAGTGGAATTACACCTTCCTGACTGTCTGTTTATATATATATGCGTGTGTTAACCCCTTCACTCAGTCAGTTGGCTGACCCCTCTCTCTCGTTGTTTTTAGTGTCTGTCTTACAGGTTTTGTGGTCGTTAGGCGGGAGTCTTTTGAAGTCTTTACTCGAGTCTTGGTCCTGCTTGCACTGCATCATACCGTACCTTCATTTCCTGCATTGAACTGGGCCTTGTAGGCCACATTGTATCTTTGTTGTTTTACTGAATTCGGGACAGGCTTCTAGGACTCTAGTTGAACCCGTTTGTATGTACTTGGATTGGATTGGATTCGGGACAGGTTAGGACAGGTGCTTCTGCTCTAGTTGAACCTGTATTTATATTCATGTTGTTATATTGAATATGTTTAAATGATTGCATTGCTTCCGCATTCTTTATTTTGTTGAATTGATTGGTACAGGGTCTAGTCTCGCCTAACAGGTTGGTTTTATTTCTGTCTTTGTTCGCCGTGAGTTTGGTTCATGTATGGATTGTCCATTTCATGGGTGGACCGGGCTCACGGTGTAGGGGGTGTGGTGCCCTCTGTTTAGGGGTGTCATATCCTAAAGTGGTATCAGAGATCCAGGTTGTAAAACCGGAGTTCTCGTGTCATGCCACATCGAGTCTAGGTCGTACTGCTTAGGAACTTCGTGACAACGTGTGCACCGCATTGTTCTTTAACAAGAAATTGCATTCCTTTTTTAGCCTTGTTGAATTATTTGCTGCTCATTGCATCGGATTCTTGCCTTTCGTGTTGAATATGTGACATGAGCATGCACTAATCGCATGCATATATTCTTGAAATGAATGATAATTTATAGGTATGAAGATAATATCAAACCACGGCCAATCTCTGCGACAACAACGGTATATCATAAGCTCGATTCTCAGGCAAGGAAATTTTCAAGAATGTACCGGGGATTATATACAGGAATCCTAGATTCAAGGCCTTCTCCAATTAAGCTGTGGCCCAGAATTAGAACCCAAAATTGCAGACCAATGTATAAGAAAAAGCTTGCAATTTCTTTTGGAGATAGTGAATCCGGGGTGAAGTAAAGCGGGGGTGTATGATGATTACGCCTTACAAGAATCGACACCTACGCTCATATTATAAAAATTAGTCAACCGGATTCTCTGGGATCATTCATTCAAGAGAAAGGTGAAGAGAATCTCGAAGGTACTTTAGTTCGAGGTTCGGATCATTGAAGAAGCGGTGATGATCAAGAGGACTCAAGGTAAAATCGGTTGATGAGAGATAAGCAACAAGGGACATCGAGGAGGAGCTTTCAAGTGAATCAAGTTATTTAAACTTTAGTCCGGGATAGAAGATTCAAGATATAACAAGGATCATGAATGGTGAACAATAGGGATCGTCAAAGAAGAAGTTAAGTTTGGACTTGTGGGAGAAGAAGAGGTGATTTGTGGTACTTCGGGTTTCGAATAAGAAAGAGTTTGGCCGGAGATGCTCTTCCATCTTAGTCGGGAAGGGATTAGAGAAAGCCAAGTAACATGGTAAATACAAGTTCATGGAAGGTGACAATGCTAAGGATAGGATTAGAGTTCATCTTCCAAATCCAAGCTGAATTATCGTGTTGTGAGGTCGAATTTGGATATGGAGCAACAAATGGGAACTATAAAGAAAGGTAAAGAGTTTCTAGAGGGAAATTAGGTGCTCAAGTGTGAGCAATTGGAGGATGGATCTCTTAACCAAATTGAACTCTAGGGAGATGAAAGCCAGGGAACCTTGATCAAGGTGATGGTTAGGAGTAAGATTTGGGGCAACGATTGGAAGATCGATTATTAGGAAGAAGTCAAGACACTAGATCCATGGACATAAAAGACTTTGGATTCAAGAAATTATAATCTCGAACCTTAGAGATGTACAAGTTAATGAGCGAAGATTCATGGAGATCTTGAAGACTGTGGGAAAACAAGAAATGATCAATGAGTCAAAGCAAGCTCGTGATTAGAGAAACAAGGACAAGCTACTGAGCTAACAGCTTACCACCTTGGTGCTAGGTTCAAAGCATTCATTGCACGTACACCATACTCCATATTAAATTGTTTAATCTTTTACATTTATATATGTGTGCATTCATCTTTATTTGATATGTTTGCTCTAAAGTGTTGCATCTCTATTTGTTGGCTACGTGCATTGGCATCTTGATCCAACACGTATGGTTTAGTGTTTATTTGATAGGTAATTTTCTCACACTCCATTCATCGAATCCTGCTTCAACCGAGCTATATTTGAATCGAGTTAAGAAGGAATTGTGGGTTGTAAAGTGTGAATTAAAAAAAAGGAAGAAATACAGAGGCGCGGGAAAGCAGAACCCGATTTTGGAATAAATGAAGGAGGTGGTTATCCCTACCAAATCACTTCAACGTAATGTGAGTAATATCTCTGGACACATAGCTTGACTAGGACCTTTATACCATGGAAGCTAAGATGAAGAAGTTGGGAATCTCATATCCCATAAGTGATAGAAAAAGTTCAAGGGATTGGGATATAAACTTTTAAGGGGGAGAGCCGACCGGGAGATAAATCGAATTCACGGTTGTGCTCGGATGTGTTACTTCAAATAGGAACAATGGAAATACAAGAGCCCCGAACAACGAGATTCTATAAGGAATGGTAAGAGATGAACTATAAGGTTGTGGCACTTGACGAATTTTAAGATCAAAGTGGAAAACTTCAAGACCGGCATGAGGAAATTTCGAGAATAATTTCGAGAAGGGTAAGTGCTTCAAGGGTTGACAATGGATATTTGAGGAATGCTTGGGATTTCAAATGAGAAGACAGGGTAAAAGAGTGATCGATGGTAACTTCGATTGAAGAATCAACCTCGTTGATTTTTTTTTAATTTTATTTTGGGAGTTACAAGTTAAATCCTCCAAGGTTGAAAAGATCGTATATGGCGTAATGTACCTCATATCTTGGAGACGATAGGACCATGGAAGAATTTCAAGAATTGGCAAGGGAAGGTATTGGATAAGAAAAAGCCGATCAAGTCATCATATCCTGTGATGGGCAAAGTGAGAGCCAATTCAACCATGGGCTTTGGAAGTAGAATAACTCGGAAAGATCATAACATGAACGAGATGGATTATTGGCTCCTCAATCATTTTTCCACAATGAGCCGAGAATGCTAATAGGGTCAAGGTTTGTGTCCGAATTATTAAGGGCAGGCTTGGATATCCGAGGAAGGGTGAACATGATTGTGGTGAAGAATGAGTTGAACGGATTAAGATCAAGTATGATCTCGAGAGTGGAACTTCGAACCTTGGTATTTAATAAGGACAAGAGGATTAATCATGAGACTTTGGACCGTAGAGTGGGTAAAGCAAGGAAATGGACCAAGGATGGGACCGGGTGGTTATTGTAATGTCGATACATCATGGAATCTCAAAGCTTGCCACTACGAGCAAAGGAAAATCCAATAAAAAATCAAGTGCCAAACCGGATCATTTTCCTGAGGAATTTCAAAATCATGGTGAACGGTACATACAAACATACATATCACGTGCATCATGCATTCATTTAATTATTGTAGCATGTGCTTGTTCATTATTTGTTATTGCCTTCGGAGTGAGCAAGTGTTAGTTGCTCGGTGAGACGAGGGTCGTGTTGTGCAACAGACTTGCAACAGGTATTCAGAGACCCTGTTTAGAAGCTAGTGGTGGTTCAAGAAACCTACTTCAAGCCGTGAAGTTGATGTGGTGGTAGAAGACCGGTTTGGGATTGGAGAATGAGTGGTGGAAGTTCGTTAACTAATCCACTCGTGATACCGAGTTGTGGGATGGTTTGGATGGATTCAAACGGTGGGAGCTGAATCTCTTAAGACCCTCCTATCGTGCAAGACGTTCGGACTACTCATAGTCGGATCAAGTTCGTGAGCAGCTTGCGGTGAAGCCCCTTGTGGTTGAAGACCCTTTCTAAACTAATTCCTATAGGAAGGTCGTGAACCCCGCGTGGGATAAACACGGGGAGGTTTTACTTAGAGTCCAGCACTCGAGGCAGTGGACCTGAGGACAGGTCCTTCTTTAGGGAGAGAGGTTGTGACACCCCGTTTTTCCGACAAGTCAGGTACGACATCACGAGAGAGGTTAATTCAGTAATTTTGTGTATTTTATGTGACGTCGCAATAACTCGACTCCCGCCTAGCGCCAACCCTGAGAACATGAAAAGTTGAGGTGTCAGTCTACCAATGACTGAATGAGGGGTTTATAAATAAATATTAGCGCAATTAACATGCAAGTTATAATCTCGGGTAAAGTTTTAATAAAGGAAACAATATAAGTTTAAATAAAGTAGCTCTTGCCCGAGATTACAACTATCCAATTTAACAATACAATCAATTACAATTCACTTCAATCAGTGGCCCGGTGAGTGAGGGCAATTCTCCAACCTTACACCAATAGTGAACAATCAATGTTTGGGTTTAATTTCAATGGTGAGCATGCAAGTTATTACAGTGCACAATTAGCAGTTTCAATACCCTTTTTCCTCCTGTTGATGGTGGGATTGCAAGGCCCCACCACCCAATCAATCTGGGCATAGGGTTCATGAGTCCCTATGCCCGACGGGCTTCTTCCTCCACCAAACCTCCTGGTGGATTCAGGGGTGACCCCAACATTTGATGAGGATAGAGCAAGAGATCACCGTCGGCCCGATGCCTACCCGGATTACTCAATACCCTAACCTCGGGCCTAAAGTGAACATGCTTTACTCGCCAAAACACGATCAATCAATCACGATAAGTTTAATATATCATGATAAATCATTTTCAATCGATAAAGGTTTTCAGAAAGATATATATATATATATATATATATATATATATATATACACATTTTGGTCGAAAACATCACGTAGGGGTCATACGAGTTCCATATATCTAGTAATTAAACCTCACCTTCACCAACCAAAACAACAAGAACACCCTATGGAGCATGCTCCTCATCTGCAGGACCGTGATCTGTGTAACAAGGAAAAGTGTACATAAGACTCGACTCGTATGAACCACTTAAGAGGAACGGCAATGTGATGTAACGTCAATCATGCCTTTACAATCAATAAATATCATGAATGTGTCTCAATTCCCAATTAAAGTATAAATAAGTGTCAAATAGGATCATACTTATCAATAAAGTAAGCATATAATTCACATAAGTCACATATGGGAGCCAAGAAACTGAAAGGAATGGAAGAAGAGGGGTTTTGGGGAAGTTTGGCAAAAACCGACAATTTTTGAAAATGACCATGCTGTGCAAAAATGGGAATATCTCAAGTTCTAGAAATTGGAATTTGGGTTTATTTATTGATAATGAAACTAGACAAGTATACCTTTAAAATTATATATGGCCTGTTTTCTAGTTCAAATTGAGGAGAAAATGGCGTAAGTTTGAAGTTGGATGATTGCAGTTTCTCGGTAAATCAGCGACACCAAAATAAATTGATAATATCTCACAAATAGGAAACGATATTGAGGTGATTCCAATTGGAAATTGTTCTAGACTTCAAGATCTTTCCAACGGTTCAAAATTCAAGTCAATCGGAGCTCGTATGAAGGATTTGCGGCCATGACAATATTGTACTAAAAAACAGTCGTGACCGCGAAGGAAGAACAGAGGGTTCCCGGGTTGTTGGTCGTGGCCGCGACCAAAAATGGTCACGAAACGGTCGCGGCCATGACCTGGAGTCCAGCAGGGGCAGATACGAAACAAAAACAGGGTAAGGCTCAAATTATAGCTCCCAATCAATCCCACACCAAATCAAGGTAAGAGTTTAACTCAAAACTATCATATAACATGCATATAACTCATATACTTCATTTAGGCATCAAGCAAACCATCAAATATGCATCAATCATCAAGGAATCATCATTCAAAACCCATATAATATCATGTCTTCAAACTTCTCATTTAAACCAAGAATTCATGCAAGATTGCAAATATAAAGAGCCTAAACATGCTTCTAATCATATACACACAAGAAATCATACTAAGAGCATCAAACTCTACTCAATCAACACTTCAAGAATTCATACAAATCTCAATTCTACCTTGAATGAGAGAAGAGATGGAAGAGATGATGGTAT
The DNA here is from genome assembly GCA_037501455.1 of Lantana camara. NCBI lineage: Eukaryota > Viridiplantae > Streptophyta > Magnoliopsida > Lamiales > Verbenaceae > Lantana > Lantana camara. The sequence continues at coordinate 88,427,261 of CM074859.1, read as the reverse complement.
GATGATGAAGCTTCAACTTATGCAATTTTCCTCCTTGAATTCTAGTTTGAAATGATGAAATCCCTTCCCTTTCCTTCCTTGGTGTTTAGATCGTGATTTAGTGTGTGTAGTGTGTGTGAAGATTGGGTGAAAGATGATAAAATGAAATGTATATGATATAATATGTATGTAACGTATAGATATAACTTATATGTATAAAGTAAAAGTAGATATTATGTATATAATATATATAAATGTATATGTGTATATATAATGAGAGTGTAAAAGTCTTACATGATTGTGATTATGGCAACTAGACCCTTCTTACTTATTTAATTACATGTTAGAAGTGAGTGGAATGAGAGTGTAAATGCAATTATATTATATAATGATCAAGTGGATGCATATATATATATAAGTTGTAGAAATATATAGTCAAGTATAAATATCTATCTATGTATGCATGATTCATTTATGCTATAGTAATGCAAATAAGTCCACATCATGAGAATAGATCAAGTAAGGCCATATAATCAAATAAATCATGTTTGGCAATTAATTCACATATCACTTAAATACAAGTTATGCAATAATTCATGATTTGAGAATAATATCATATTTTCACATAATTCATATAATGTTACGTTATGCATAACTAGAAAAATTAGGGCGTTACAACTCTTCCCCCCTTAAAAGGACCTGGTCCCCAGGTCCACACCCTAGTTTGAAAATTATGCACAAGCAACAAGAGAGCCCCGTCTCTTAGACAAGTAATGAGAGAGCCCCGTCTCCCTAACACGAAATGAGAGTACCCTTTCTCTGCACAAGAAATGAGAGAACCCCGTCTCTAAAACAAGAAATGAGAGAACCCTGTCTCTTAAACACACACCAAATAACGATTCAAGGAAACACTTAGAGCAACATTTATATAAGTGTCACATAGGGCAAGAAGAATCACATTAATCATATTACTAACACTTATATGCAACCAAATGGCAACTAACAAGAAATTAAAAACAAAAATAATAAAATTCATGATACACGTGATATGCATGATTAAGTGTACCATTCAATGTTGTCCCCATTTGCATTTTGCACCTTTCTCTCTAGAGTATATGCATGAGCCCGAACAAGTCATCTCTGATCCCCGGTAGCTATTTTCCGCCGCTTCGGACACATATCCACTTGATGCTCATCACTCCCACACCACAAGCATAATCCTAAGCGCCATCTACAATTGTCGTAATTATGTGTATCACGTCTACAATAGGTGCAAAGAGGTTTCCCCGAAGGTGATGTTAAAGCCAAGGTATGTGAAACTTCCGAACCCGATCCAGTTGATCGATTCTTCTTCTGAGACCGTTCTTGAAGTGGCAGTGTATCATAAGAAACAGGCCCCTTTCCATTGTTAAAGTCCTACCCTGATTCTGAACGGCTTCAATCCTCAACCTTAAGAGCCTTTGAGGTAAGAAATAAGCCTCCTTGAGTTCACCAAATCCTCAACCTTAAGAGCCTTTGAGGTGGCCTTCCTCCAAGTGCTAGTATCGACGGCTTCAATTGCTGCTTGTATCTCTGGCCTCAATCCTTGTACAAATTGCATGGCTTTATGGAATTCGTCACTTGCAATGTTGGGTGCATACTTTGACAACCTCTCAAACTCGGCTATATACTCTTTTACAGACCTTCCTCCTTGTTTAAGTTCTGTGAACTCCTTAAGTCTCATAGTACGCGAAGATGGAGGAATGAACTTGTTTTTGAACTCCCTTACAAAAACCTCCTAGGTGACTTCTTCCTCGGCAGCATCTAGAAAAATTTTGGTGCTTTCCCACCATGAGTAGGCTTCGCCCTGTATTAGCGAGATAGTGTACCGGGCTTTCTCTTGTGATTCACACGGAATCAACTCCCAAATCCTCTCAACTTTTTTCAACCACTGTTCCGCCTGAATATCATTTCCCACTACAAGAAAAACTGGTTTTTACATACGGGCAAATTATCGTAGTAAAAGGCCCAAATTCGTAGTGAAAACCCTTTTGCTACGTATTTACTATGAATTTGTGATCGTAGTTGATGTGACCGTAACAAATATTATGCTACGATCAAATGATCGTAGTAAAAACTTTTTACTACGAAAATATTACCTTTTACTACGGACAATATTTCCTAGCAAATATGAGGCAAATACATCAATTTTTTACCACGAATATGCTTATCGTAGTAAAAAATGTATAGTAACTACGATCAAAACTTTGTAGCATAAACATTTCAAGTTTAGAAAATAATATTCACTACAATCAATACTTCGTAGTAAAAAAAAATATTATGATAATTATTACATAATTTTAATTTAATTGGATTTTTTCTAATATTTTCTTGAAATACATTAATAATTATCATCCAAACCAAAATACAATACAATACGAAATTAAATTTATATAGTCGAAATGATTATTTTCAATAACGTCACTAACATAACAATGTACTACAAAAAGATAAATCCTTACAAATTTATATTTACAAGATTCTTTCCCACAATCTTCAACTACATGATTAACAAAATATATTGTGTCGATCTTATATATAAATCGGCAAATAGATAACTTGGCTTCTATTTATCTGCTATTTGATCTATCATAATATGCAAAATATAGGGATGTTTCAGCAGCATAATACTTGAAAATCTTCAACATTTGGATTTCCCTGTCTTAATTCCACCTATAATGGAGTAAAATTGACAAATAAACTATTTAGTTAGCAAAAGTAATGTAAGAAATGGACTTACTCTTCCTTTGTGTTTGCTTCTCTGCAATACAAACAACTAATAAATATGCAAAAAGTAGTGCATTAAACAAACTGATCACAGATGAATATGTGATACATATGCTAAAATAGCAACACCACAAATCGCAAAACCAACATATTGAGCTCAAAGGCAATATATACCAAAGGCAAAAATTTCAAGCACTGTCACAAGAACAAAATATTCAAAAAAATTCAAATTTGTAACTAATAACATGCTTTAAACATGAAAATAGGAATATATATTCTCTCACAAACATGTATGGCTCAAATATATGAAGACGTACATTAAATATTATCTGAAGGGTTGAAAGTAATTGACACATGCATGATTGGTTATTCCATTAAAAAACCAAAAAAAAAAAAAGCATACAAGTCGCACCAAACATGTGACACCCCGATTTCTCGGCCGTACAGGTACGCACGCCACGCGTGTGAGTTTTTAGATTTAGGACTTATTTGATTCCTTTTTCTACCTAATTGCGTTATCTTAATTCTCTTGACTTGAATACCTGCAATTATATCATATAAATTTTCTAGTCTTTGTGAAATTTATTACGTGAATTGTATATTTATTTCCCCGAGCATGATTAAGTGTTTAAATTAATTTCAATTGTGAGAATTCTATGCCTATTTGTTCTTAATTGAAGCTTTGTATAACTTATGTACTTAATTGATAATTTCTTAAGGACTTATTCGTAACTTTTATAAATTGAGTACCTAATTGCATAACTTTATATTTGTCGAGGACTTAGTTGCAATTTTCCCTCTTTTCTTCCCCTTCTTGCATGATATGTATACATACACACACATACACTTCTTTCTTCTTATTTCAACACAAACACAAGACACACACACTCCATTTCTTTCCCTCTCCCTTTCGATTTGTCAAGAGAAGCCAAGAGCCAAGTTTCTTCCTCCATTTTTCCACAAGAATCAAGCTCAAGACCTTCATGCTTTCTTCCCCTTCATCTTCTCTTCCTTTCAAGGTAAGATACATGTGTATATTTTGGTGACTCATGAAGGCTTTGTTGGGGCTTTGGATGTTTGTTAGATTCATGAACTTAAATGCATTATTTTTGAAGTTAGGGAGATAATATGTGCATATCTGATATGAGTTGCATGAAGTTTAGAGCATAGATGATCACTTTCATTTTGGGGTTTCTTGAATGATTTTGGTTGAATCTATGCATGTTTCCTTGGATTAAATGTTGCCTACTTGATATATATGATTATTTACATGATATGTGATTATTTTGGAGTGTTTGGTTAAGCCTTGAAGTGGTTTTGCTTCCTTCCCCGTTCCCCTTCGAGCAACCCCTGTTTTTGCCATTTTTTCCAGCCCAGAAGGACTACCCGGGCGGGTAGTTTGGTACCGAGGATTTTCAGTACCTGCTCTACCATGCCGGGTAAATTTCTTTCTTATTTTTACCCGGCCGGTTACTCCCTCGTCCGAACTCCGATTGACCTGATTTGTGAACCGTTGGAAACCTATTGAAGTCTAATACAACCTCCAATTGGAATCATCTCAAAATATTTTGTCAATTGTGAGATATAATAAATTCATTTTGGTGTCGCCACTTTGCTGGAAATCTGCTTTCACCCAATTTTGAGCTTACGCCATTTTCTCCTCGCTTTGAACCAAATGTCATGACTTATATCATTTTAAAGGTCTATGTGTCTAGTTTCATTCCCAAGAAACAAAAGCCAATTCCAATTTATAGAACTCAAGATATTTCCATTTTCCTACAGCTTGTGCATCCCCGAAAACTGTCAGCTTTTCCAAAACTTCGCCAAAACCGTTCTTCTTGCATTCCTTTCACCCCTTTGGCTCCCGTATGTGACTTATATGAATTATATGCTTACTTAGTTGGTATTTATGCTCTTATGTGACACTCATTGGTCTTTAATTGCCTAAACTTGATTGTGTGAACTCGTGCTTTATATATGAATTGAATTCGTCTGAGTAATTGAGCACATGAACACGATCACACCATTTCATGACATATTTATGAATTCATGCATATTGAATCATGCCATGACATGATGCACGACTTCATGAACATCTCCGTGCGTCCTATTTGGTTCCATTTTGAGTCTTGTCTCACGAGTATTGTCATTGTCCTTCTTGCACAGTGATCTCCTCGGTGGAGACTTTCCGGTTTCGTGGTCATTCTCTTGGTCTTTCTTGCACTTGGAGGTGAGGGTTTTCTTTATAAAAGACCTATAACCTTGCATGAATTAAAAGTATGCCAAATGGTTTTCATATTAAAGTTAACCATATCTTTTATATCGGCTATGTACTGGAAATGATTTATAAACTGCATAGTGTTAATCCTAGCCTGTTTTACGAGATATCCCTGATTGCCCCCAGCTTTCCTAGAGCTGGGCTAGCCGGTGTGGATCTTGTACCTGTTCCTGGGGCCAGGGGCTTGTGTATTGAGGGAACTGGGGAGGCATCAGGCCGACGGTGAACTCTTGCACAGGTCCCATCCTGTTGGACTACCCGGATACCCACCAGGAGGTTTGGTGGGAGATGGGGCTCCGATCTGAGGGAGTCATGAACCTGAAGATCACCCTGATGCGTGGATGTGGAGGTTAGCTACCGGCCACATTGCACCCGGAGAAAGGAGATTAATTTATAATTGTTTTTCCCGCCTGATAATTAATTATAACTCCTGTTTACTGCTTGTTCCCTGATTACCTGCTTATACTCATCATTTAATAAATGAAAAGTGGAGTCCAGGATGGAATAAGTACCCGTTCTCGCCGGGTCCCCTTAAAATGTTAAACATAGATATCCGTAACCTCTGGTAGGCCTCCAATTCTTGTTCAACACCTGAGTTCGTGGATCGGCAAGGTAAAATAGGCTTCAACAGAGGGCGTACGGATATCGACACATGCATATTATATCCCCGTTTATCTGACCTGCATGCTTGAAAATAATTCCACCCGTACGCATTGATTTACTTCTGATTTCTGTCTCTTGTTTTAATAACTAATAATGTACAGTGGAATTATGTCTGCCTGATTACCTGTCTATATATATATATATATATATATATATATATATGCGTGTGTACCCCCTTCACTCAGTCAGTTGGCTGACCCCTCCCTCTCGTTATTTTTAGTCATGTCTTGCAGGTTCTGTGGTCGTTAGGCGGGAGTCTTTTGAGGTTCTTTTTCGAGTCTTAGTCTAGCTCGCACTACAATGTACTGCATTCACATTTCCTGCTTTATTTTAGGCCTTGTCGGCCAATGTATTCTACTTTTGCTTTATCGAATTCGGGACAGGTTAGGACATGTTGTATTTTCTTTAATTGAACCCGTTTTACTTTCCTGCTTGTATTGTTTTTACGTATTGGTTGTGAATACATGACTGCCTTATTCCTGCTGCTCTGTTCCTGTTGATTTGTTGGTAAGGGTCTAGTCCTGCCTAGCACAGGGTTGTTTTTTTTATTTCTGTCTCCGTTCGCTATGAACTTAGTTCATGTATGGATTTTCCATTTCATGGGTGGACGGGGCTCATAGTGCGGGGGATGTGGGGCCCTCCGTCTAGGGTGTCACAAAACACAAACATTATAATGATATCACATTTAACCTGTATCAACTGGAGAGAAAAGTTTTGTCACCATACATGCAGGACCTATACAGATTTGAACCTACCCATAAAAACCAATCCAACCTTTTCACATTAACACCAACAATTTTACACTTCTTCATTGATCATATAGAGAAATTAACTCAAATTATGCATATTCAAATTAAGTCAAATTACTTGTTTCTTTTTCAACTCATCTAACATGCATCTAACCCCCTTCAAGAAATCCAAAACCACACCAAATCAGATCCAAAAAACAAAGCACAGTACTCACAGATCATTCATACAACCAACTACACAAAAAAAATACAAAGCATTTAAAAATACATTCCCATTCAATAGTTTTAAGCTATGAAAAATGAATTATCTTGTTCTTACCTAAAAATCTGCCAAAAGATAGCTTGATTTATGCCTCCGAAATCTGTAATAAGAAATAAAACACTAACTTTGTAAATTAGAATTCTAAGAAATATCTTATTTTAAATTTTAGAAATTCAACATTGAATCAATTACGTACATTAGCCAAGTCCCATGCAATACACTTGTTAACAGCTTGTCCAATAGTTTGAACATCTCGACGAGGTTTTAATAGCTTCTCATCTTTATCAAGTGCCTTTGTAACACAAATCTTACAAAATATAGGCATGTCACCTTCATTAGCATTATAACCAATAAAAGTACCTTCCTCCACAACCTTTTTGGGTATCCCATGACAGTGTAAATATACTCTTTTCCCAACTTATGAAAACAAACATTAAAGATAACAAACCTTAATAGTTCAAGTACGATATTTCATTAACAAAAAATATAATAAAAAATGGAAAACAATAGCAGGCTCCCATCATTCATTAGTTGTTTAAGTATCGAAACTTTAAAATCTATTAGTTGTACCATGATTCGATGAGAACTATCTGCAACTACTTGCTTCACCAGCTTGTCTCCAGTAATCTAATTGCAAAGATCAAATATCCATCATAATTTTATCATTATTGTCATACAAATTACCATTTCCCCTAATAATATTAGTACCTGTTTACTTTTAATAGCTTGGGTATCTTCCACATCAGAATGGTGTGCTCCAGAAGTGGGAGTATTTCTTGAATCATTATAATTTTACATATGAGAACTCGGTGCATCTGCAACCTGTTATTATAGGTTGAATTAACAAAAATAGACAAAGCTCAAAAATTATCCACAATAGATGCATATTTTACCGGAGTACCATGCACCAAGGTAGGTGAGATAGTCGAAAATTGACTTAGTAAAAGTTCTAGTTTTTTGTTCAACTAGCTTGTTTTCTCTTGTTCCAAATGCAATTTCTCATTCGCTTTGACAAATTCTTCTTTCATTTGTCTCATTTCACTTCTCTCTTCAACTAGCTCATCGTTCAGCCTTTGTAATTCTTCTCTATCTTGGGATGACAATATTTCATGTGTGGCCATAGATTTAAGTTGAGTTCGATTGACTGTACTACCTTTTCCAGCACATCTAATATGGCCACGACTGTCTTTTCCCATTGCTGTTAGAAAGAGTTCTTCTTTGTATTGTCTTGTTCTTCCCCCCCCCCCCCCCAGGCTTTTTCAAAAGCTCTGTAGTAAATTGACCCTATAAAATGTACAATAAAATTTGATATCGTCTATTTGTATTTATTTTGATAAATTCTAAAATGTACCTATCACTTACATGTAAATCTGATGTTGTATTGTCATCCTCTATCCCTTTTCCTCGAGATTTGGACTCCATCCACACATCCAGTTTTGTAACATCAATAACGCCTTTTGCCAACATCTAGAATACAATGTAATGCAAAAATAGATAAAATAAAGATATACTATTATCTAACTAGATTTAAAAGGTTATTTTATATCTTGTACCTCCTCCTCTAATGTAGAAAAAGGTGTTCGTCCAGTCCTATGCAAGCATTCCTTCTTTGAAACATTCGTGGCATTTTGGTTTGCAACATCCTGTCATCATCTCACATTAACTCCAATAATTTCATTTTGGTTTTCATAAAAATAGAAAACATATAATTAGTTTTATGTAATTAATAACCTGCACTTTAGGGATCTTCCAATAATTAACCAACTCCAGCCATTGATTCATTTGAATCCTATCATCAGCTGGTTGTTGCAAGAGGAACTCATGGTCATCTTTGTATGGTGTAAAGAAATTCTTTTTAATGCTACACTTCCATTTCATCCAAATATCAGATATTGTGAACATTACCACACCCTTTGCTTCGAGAGTAAGGTAAGTGTTCTCCTGAAATATTTAGCAAACTAATACTTTAAAAGGTTGTTATATAACTAATTAAGTACCAAATTATATAACTGTATTTATTAATTACCTGCACCTCATCCCAAACCATATCCCTTTGATATTGTGGGATAGCATTGAAAGTCGTACAATTCAAAGGCAATTTAGCTCCAATACGAGCTAAACAACCTAATGCAGTAGCATACTTCTGATAATCATCTCCTGATACACTCCCTTTGGGATTCAATGAAACTTGAAGTTTATTTCCTGTATTCCACTCTTTAGGAAACCTAGCTGCTCCACGCCCTATTTTAACACGTGAGTTCCTTGTATTTTCTGTTGTTCAGCACAAAGGGAGATATTGTCAGGAGATATTTCATCATCATAAGATACTATCTAGAAGATTTACATTATACAGAAGGTGATACCGTTACTTGGAGTTGTTTGAGCCTCTAATTCATCATTGAGATTCTCTTGCCTTTCTGTTTGCAGCTGACTTTGACTCAGGTTCTCCTGTATTTGTGGAAGAGCTCTTGTTTTAGCCACATTCTCCTGTAATTGTGTTTGTCTTGTACCTATAAAAGAATCAATATTAGTAGGTCAAATGAAAATTTTCGAAAACTACAAAAGATCTTGAAATAATGGAAAGCAAAGAACAGATTACTTACATATGAACATCATAAATTTAGGTTGGTTCTTAATTAAAAACAGTCAAATTTAGACAGATTTCACATTGTAATCCTATCTTGCTACTTATTATCTCATCCCCTAGATCGTAAAGCCATATAAGAATATAAAGTTATCTTTTAAAGTTTATCGATATTACACCTCTATATGAAGGTATTTGAGTTTGTGTTTGTGGCTGATTTTGACTCAAGTTCTCCTCACTTTGTATAACACGTCCTTGAGTTTGTGTTTGTAGATGTTGCACCCTTTTTGTTCATATTTTAACAAATATAAAAGAAATAACAGAATTAAGAAATAACTAAAATGACTAAAATGAGACTAATGTATCACCATTCTTTTCCATTCTTTTAACATAATCATTTTCTCTCTTTTCCACTATTAAAAAGCTGAATCATTTTAACTATTTTACATTAGTTCTTAGATGTAGTGCATTAAATGTCGATGCTCCATTAGATCTTAATTCACCATTAACAGAGGTTAATCTCACTATTCAAATTAAGAAGGTAAATATCATTTTCTCTCTTAATAGAGGTTAGAATCTTCAACCACCAAATCTCACAATAAATAACATCTTCAACCTCCAAACCTTGTAGTAAAGAATAAATGGAAGATCGACATTTAATGCACTAGATCTAATAACTATTTTAATCTCACTATTCTTCTTTTCCACTAGATCAAATTAAGAAGCTGAATCATTTTCTCTCTTTTCCATTCTTTTAACAGAATTAAGAAATAACTAAAATGAGACTAATGTATTACCATTTTTTTTCAATTCGTTGAATTGATCCGAAGCTGGATCATATTGTCTCTTTTTAAATTTAACAAGACCTGCACCTAATATAAATTAGATCATTAAAAGATAACTTTAATATAACCAACAAGGACAAAACCACAATACCAAGCATGCAAATTCAGTCAGTATACAAATCAACAGCAAATAGAGATATTATAAATTCTGCCTCAATTCATTTCATTCAATACAAAACTTCTTCAAGCAGTCAAGCTGTAGAACCCTTGTCCGGGAAATCAGCTTTAATCGAATATGAACGTCCAATCCAATACATATATAATATATTCTTCTTATGTTTGTATATGAATATGTATGGTTATATATCCAATACATATGTAATATATTCTCCGTATGTTTGTCCGAAGCACATACGGAGAATCACGTCCAGTCAAAACCCTCTATTTTTTCAATACAATCTCCCCAATTAACTAATCTCCCTTTCTAATTTTTAGGACATACACACAGATAACACCAAATATATACCTATACACACCAAATTTTGAGATTTTCCCTGTAGCACCCGAAGCGCAAAGATGCCACATCCCCGCACTATAGCTCAATTCACATATGAGATGGACGACTCATACATGAACTAAACTATAGCGAACGGGAGACAATAAAAAAATGAACACTAGCTAGGCGGGTTAACCCTCAATTTACAACAATGCATAACAAACGAAAGCATAACAATGTACATCCACTTCATGATCCCATTTTTCGTTGCATACTAACATGTTCCAAAGCAATATTTCCATTTACATGCCCAAAGGTTCAAGTATAAATCATAATATATACATAGGTACCAAAACAGTTCTTAAGAGCTATAATGTATTTATAATGTACATAAACATGAAAAAGACAATGCTAGACCCAAAAGAAGTAAAACTTGACTCAATCCCGCCTAGCACTCAACCTGCAATACCTGAAAATGTGAGGTGTCAGTCTATGAAAGACTGAGTGAGGGGTTTATGAATAAATATTAGCACAATTACCATGCAAGTTATAATCTCGGGTAAGTTTTCATAAAAGAAACAACATAAGTTCAAATATTAAAGTAATTCTCACCCGAGATTACAGCTAATCAATTTAAGAATACAATCAATCAATTCACTTCAATTCAATCAGTGGCCCGGCGAGTGAGGGAAATTCTCCAACCTTTCCCCAAAAGTGTACAATCATGAGTGTTTCAATTTATGAGGTTATCATGCAGGTAATTACGTTCGATCAATTAGCAATTTCATGTACTCCTTCTTCCTCCGGGTGATGGTGGGATTGCAAGGCCCAACCATCTAATCAGATGAGGGGAGCGCGGACACTCAAACCCTCGGGTTCTCATCATCCAACCAAACCTCCTGGTGGACTCAGAGTTCGTCCCTACATGGTGAGGATAGTGCAAGAGTTACCCGTCAGCCCTTGCTTCCCCGGTTAGGTCAATACACTACCCTCGGGGCCCAACGTGAACATGCTTTACTCACCAAATCAATCAATCAATCAATTCAGTCCGTTCAGTTCAATCATGAAATCCATTTAAAATCCATATGGTTTGGAAAACTATAGATATATAGATACATTTTGGCCAAAAGATCACATAAGGATTGTACGGGTTCTATAAATATAACTAGAAATTAAACCTCACCTGTGATGATCAAAACAAGGATATAACTATGGTGTGTGTCCCACGTCAACTGGAAGAAGATCTGTGTAACAAGGGCAAGTGTACATGAGACTAGACTCAAATGAACCAATTAAGACGCACGGCAAAGTCATAATCAATATATTATGCAATAACAATCAAGGAATGTCAAGTAGGCACATAATTATCACTAAACCAAGTTTATAACTCATATAAGTCACATACGGGAGCCAAAGAAGTGAAAACAATGCAATATGAAAGGTTTTGGTGAAGTTTGGCAAAAATGGACAATTTTAGGAAATGCACCTTCTGTGGTCATCCTCAAACTTATAAATTCATACTTGATCAAATATTCAAGAATTTAACAAAATTCCCAATTTCTACCTTAGATCAAAGAAGAAATGGAAGAGATGATGATATATTGTTATGGATGCTCCTACTCCACAATTTCCTTCAATTCTAACTTAAATTATGGTTGAAATCTTCTTCCTCCTCTCAAGGTGTAAGAACCGATATTTACTATGTGTATGTGTGTGTATTCTTGCTCTATTGAATGCAATAGAACATAATGGAAGAGATTGGGGAAATTTCATGATATATCCTAAGTTGGCATAAAATATGTGACTCGTCACTTTTTGCAATTAAGCCCTTCACTTTTTTAAATTAATGCACTTAAGGATAATCTCTAACAATTAATTCATTTAGCTCCAAGTCATGAAATACAATTAAATTCAAGAATTCACAAGGGGGAGCAATTAAGGACATTTAATTCAATTAGATCACTTAATTCATACAATTAAGCACGTTATCAATTAATTCACGCAATTTCCACGTTAATGATAATTCATATTGGTTTATAAAAACATAATGCATATAATATTATAAAATTATAAAGTAACATATAATATCACATAATGATTGTATGGAAAACCGGGGCGTTACAATTCTCCCCCCCCCCTAAAAGGACCTGGTCCCCAGGTCCACTGCCGAGTTTCAAAATGATGCACAAGCCAAAAGAGAACCCCGTCTCTTAAACACGAAATGAAAGAACCCCGTCTTTCGACAAGAAATGAGAGAACCCCGTCTCTCAACAAGAAATGAGAGAACCCCGTCTCTCAACAAGCAGTGAGAGAGCCCCGTCTCTCAAACACACACGAAAGCAATTTAAGGGAACAAATTGTAAAAACATTCATATAAATGTCACATAGGCAAGTAGAACCATATTAATCACATAAGTATCACTCATAACAACCAATTTGCAACTAACAAGAAATTAAAAACAACAATAATAAGATTCGTGATGCACGTGATATACATGGTTAGATGTACCGTTCACCATTGGTTGTGTCACGCATATGATTGGTACCTTCTTCTTCCCTGACCGGATTCACATTTGCATTTTGCACCCCTCTTTCAAGAACACATTCCCGGGCCCGAACAAGCAGTCTTTCATCCCTGGTAGACTTCACTCATCGCTTTGAGCATGTGTCTATTTGATGTTCGTCGCTCCCACAGTACAGGCATAATCCCAACCGTCTTCTGCAACCCTCGTAAGTATGGTTGTCACCCCCACAATAGTTGCAGAGAAGCTTCCTTGAAGATGTTGTTAAAGCTGGAGTACTTGAAGTTCCTAAACCTGACTCAAATGACCGATTCTTTTTCTTTCCAGACCTTCCTTGAGGTGTTGGGATATGATGAGAGATAGGCCGCTTCCCTTTGTTGGAAGTCTGTCCTGATTTTGAACCTGAAGCCTGCCCGGGTTGAGGATTAGACCTTCTTGCCTCCAAAGAGGTGGTGTCTCGGATCTTCTCTTAGGAGTCACCTGGAACCAATTCCCACATCCTTTTAATTTTCTTAAGTTGTGACTTAGCTTGATTATCACTTCTTTCAAAGAACTTTGAGGATTGTTGGTTCTGAAACTCCTTAAATGCTATCGAAATTTGGCACGGCTGTGGTGATGAAGCTAGTGGCACTGAGGAAACATATTCTCTTATCTTCTGATCAACCAAACAAACTAAAGAATCGAAAAACTCCTGAGGTTGAACCAGAGGGGGTAAATGCGGGGAAACCCTAAGCACTCGTGCACGATGAGGGTGACCTTGAGACATCCTGTAATCAAGACACTAGGTATGCATGTTGGATTAATATGCTAATGCAAGTAACACACTTGGAAATAATAGAATCAACATATTGAAACAATTAAGTTCAATCGGGAAAACACATATGAGTAAAGAAATTTAAAATTTTAAAATAGCGAATGATGCACGTGCTTATGGATGCATTGAACCTATCACCATAGTTACATTTCATGTTTGTTGGGTTATAAACTTGTCTTGCATCTGTTAATCATTTCTTGTTACCCACGGTCTTCTAATTCTTCAGAATTTCCTAGCATCAACTTGAACATTCCCATGGCTTGAGATTACAATTGCTTGAATCTGAAGTCCTCTACGCTCATGAAATTAGCATCTTGCCCTGTCTTTAATAATCACTCTCCAATTATTGCCCGAGTCTTCTTCGTAGTTGTCATTTTAATTAAACTTCCTTGGTTTCCTCTTTAGGAGTTCGGATAATTAAATAAACTCTCCTTTCAATTGTTTATACCTGATCGCCCGAAATCCACCCAACCATTCTTGTCCTTCTTTATCATTCCCATTTGTTGCTTCATGTCTTTTAACGTGGCTCTACAACACGACAATTTAACTTGGATCTAGAAAATATCCCAGCTCGATAAAGCCTTTAGCATAATTGTCTTTCCAACTTTATCTCTGCTGTAGTGCTGAACTTCCTTAATTCCTTCCTTAGTCGAAATCCTAAACCATACCATTTCCCCTATTTTCCCTTGTTTCATTTCCATGGAAGTTAAGCTTTGTTGCTTATTACCATAATTACCTCCTTGATCAAAATTTTCTTTCATTAACTTGAGTAATGGTACGTCCCTAATTCGGAACTCTTGAACTCAAATTCTTCTCAACTTATGGAGTTAATTTCCCAACTTCCCTCGATGAACCAATCTCCAAGTATTGCCCCGGTTTGTCTTCTTACTTGCCTACGCCTTGAGCATATAATTTCCACCCAAAAGTTCTCTATCCTCTTTTACCATTCTCATTTGTTGCAACAACTCCTTATTCCCTACTTCGAGCTCTCAACACGATAATTCAACCTAATTCTGAAAAATGAACTCAATCCACCCGATTATAGAATCTCTAGCATCCTAACTTCCCATAATGGATTACTCGATTCCCCTAGCTCAATCAGAATTACCGGAGTTGTTTTCTTCTCTTGCTTGGATTTCGCTTCCAACCAACCAAGTTTCTTAACTTGGCCACACTTCCCAGTCTTGAATAATTAGTTTCCCTCGATTCTTCCTTCACCTCACCCTTGAATAAAATAGACTTCCTCGCCCGGTTGATGCACCCTTTGTGGTAATATGAATTCCCATAGTTGATTCTTTCATTCCGGATCTTATCCTTTAAATCATAACCCAATGGAAGAAGTTAATACCCCTCGGAACCGCGTATGAAGTCCCTGGCCCATTTTCTAACCCTTCCAAGCTCAAGAAGTAGCACTTGTAATATAATGAGGTTATCATAAAGGTTGGCCGTGTTTGGATATCATTTCTACAACCTGTATTCACAACTTCCTTTGAAAATAAATGCATGTGGGTAAGACATGCTCATGTCACAAAATTGTCACATAATTGATGTCAAGAATTTAATATAAAATGCAATAGGTAATTCATCAATGTTTAAAATAAAACACGTTGGGCAAATAATTTCAAATAATTCAAGATCAATTAATTGATAGTTAACAACATAATTCAACACAATACTCAAATTATTCAATAACTCAAGAATTTCAAAAGATCCAAGTAATCAAATAATTTCAAACAAGATGCAAGACCCTCAAATTAGCAATTAATTCCTATGTCGTACGACCTAGACTTGACATGACACAACACTAGAACCTCGGTTTTACAACCGGGCCCTGATACCACCTAAGATGTACCACCCGAAGTGCAAAGATGCCACACCCCCGCACTATAGCTCAATTCACATATGAGATGGACGACCCATACATGAACTAAACTATAGCGAACGGGAGACAATAAAAAAATGAACACTAGCTAGGCGGGTTAACCCTCAATTTACAACAATGCATAACAAACGGAAGAATAACAATGTACATCCACTTCATGATCCCATTTTCCGTTGCATACTAGCATGTTCCAAAGCAATATTTCCATTTACATGCCCAGAGGTTCAAGTATAAATCATAATATATACATAGGTACTAAAACAGTTCTTAAGAGCTATAATGTATTTATAATGTACATAAACATGAAAAAGACAATGCTAGACCCAAAAGAAGTAAAACTTGACTCAATCCCCCCTAGCACTCAACCTGCAATACCTGAAAATGTGAGGTGTCAGTCTATGAAAGACTGAGTGAGGGGTTTATGAATAAATATTAGCACAATTACCATGCAAGTTATAATCTCGGGTAAGTTTTCATAAAAGAAACAATATAAGTTCAAATATTAAAGTAATTCTCGCCCGAGATTACAACTAATCAATTTAACAATACAATCAATCAATTCACTTCAATTCAATCAGTGGCCCGGCGAGTGAGGGAAATTCTCCAACCTTTCCCCAAAAGTGTACAATCATGAGTGTTTCAATTTATGAGGTTATCATGCAAGTAATTACGTGCGATCAATTAGCAGTTTCATGAACTCCTTCTTCCTCCGGGTGATGGTGGGATTGCAAGGCCCAACCATCCAATCAGATGAGGGGAGCGCGAACACTCAAACCCTCGGGTTCTCATCATCCAACCAAACCTCTTCGTGGACTCAGAGTTAGTCCCTACATGGTGAGGATAGTGCAAGAGTTACCCGTCAGCCCTTGCTTCCCCGGTTAGCTCAATACACTACCCTGGGGCCCAACGTGAACATGCTTTACTCGCCAAATCAATCAATCAATCAATTCAATCCGTTCAATCATGAAATCCATTTAAAATCCATATGCTTTGGAAAACTATAGATATATAGATACATTTTGGCCGAAAGATCACATAAGGGTTGTACGGGTTCTATATATATACCTAGAAATTAAACCTCACCTGTGATGATCAAAACAAGGATATAACTATGGTGCGTGTCCCACGTCAACTGGAAGAAGATCTGTGTAACAAGGACAAGTGTACATGAGACTAGACTCAAATGAACCAATAATTAAGACGCACGGCAAAGTCATAATCAATATATTATGCAATAACAATCAAGGAATGTCAAGTAGGCACATAATTATCACTAAACCAAGTTTATAACTCATATAAGTCACATACGGGAGCCAAAGAAGTGAAAAGAATGCAATATGAAAGGTTTTGGTGAAGTTTGGCAAAAATGGACAATTTTAGGAAATGCACCTTCTGTGGGAAAACTGGAATATCTTTAATTCTAGAGGTGGGAATTGAGTTTTGTTTATTGGATATGAAACTAGACACATATACCTTTCCAACGCTATATGGCACGTTTTCTAATTCAAACCGAGGTGAAAATGGCGTTTGTTCGAAGTTGGACAAAATGCAGTTTCTGGAGGGGTAACGGGCACGATCAAAAAACTTCACAAAATGGTCGCGGCCGCGACCAAATATTTTTGGCCGGATTTTCCTCCAATTTTCAAAATCTCGAAACTTGGCTAAAATGGGGTCGCGGGAGCGACCAATTTTGGTCTATTTTCAGTCGCGGTCGCGACCCGTTACGCTGCAGCAGCAAAACAGGGGAAAAATAGGGGATTTTCGTGCCAAAACCACAAAATTCATCAACACATGCAATTCCACTCCATAATAAATACTTCATATCATCAAATATACATCATACTTCAACCATATATCAAACTAATCAAGGATCATGCATCAAATGGCAAGAATCAAGCTTAAACCCACATAATATTCATATGCCTCCAACCTTCATGAACTTCAAGAATTTCATGCAATTTTCACTCCAAATGATCATCAACATACTCTTATCTTCAATCATGCAAGAATTCATCCTCAAACTCATAAATTCATACTTGATCAAATATTCAAGAATTTAATAAAATTCCCAATTTCTACCTTAGATCAAAGAAGAAATGGAAGAGATGATGATATATTGTTATGGATGCTCCTACTTCACAATTTCCTTCAATTCTAGCTTGGATTATGGTTGAAATCTTCTTCCTCCTCTCAAGGTGTAAGAACCGATATTTACTATATGTATGTGTGTGTATTCTTACTCTCTTGAATGCAATAGAACATAATGGAAGAGATTGGGGAAATTTCATGATATATCCTAAGTTGGCATAAAATATGTGACTCATCACTTTTTGCAAGTAAGCCCTTCACTTATTTAAATTAATGCACTTAAGGATAATCTCTAACAATTAATTTGTTTAGCTCCAAGTCATGAAATACAATTAAATCCAAGAATTCACAAGAGGGAGCAATTAAGGACATTTAATTCAATTAGATCACTTAATCATTCAATTAAGCACGTTATCAATTAATTCACGTAATTTCCACGTTAATGATAATTCATATAGGTTTATATAAACATAATGCATATAATATTATAAAATTATAAAGTAACATATAATATCACATAATGATTGTACGGAAAACCGGGGCGTTACATTCCCCCTGCAACTTCGAAATAAATAAATTATCCTATGACTTGCTTACCTTTTTTCACCTTTGTGTTGCAAGTGGGGTGCAACTCAGATATGTATGTTTGCTAACAATCAGAAATTTTATAACCATTAATCTTTGTGAATTATTTAGACTTAATCCAAGCCTTTTTCAATTTCGTTTACAACAGGTATCTATTATGCTGCTCATATGCACACAATGTAGCTCGAAAGGAAAAATACATAACATTTGATTCAGCAGAAGCCGAGACTAACAACCCCACCTCCAGCATAAGAGCAAATACCTCCCTCCAATGAAAATAAACAAAACAAGAAGGAAAAGAAAATAAACCAAAACCCAGCTCAAAATCCACAAAAAAAAAAGCAAAAAACAAACATACCGATATCTCCGCCTCCTCGCGCTCGATATTTTTCTCCTTCTCCTTGAGACCTCCTCATTGCCAACAACTTTTCGTAAGGCTGGTTAGGAGCACCGTTGAAAACCTCGGCCTTCGAATCTGCAGTCGAAGACCTGAATGGAAGCTCCGCCTTAAAAGGCCTGCCCTGGAAGCTCTGCCGTCGAAGAACTACACTGGAAGCTCCGCCGAAGACCTACCTAGAAATTTTAGCTGAAATTGTAAAAAGGGTTTGAGGAAGTTTCAAAAATGGAATGAGGGTTTCCCTTTTGCTGCGCCTGGATAAATTTTTGGGGACAAAAGTGTTAGAAATTTTGGGGGAAATGAGGGTTTGAGGAAATTTTGGTGGGATTTTTTTCCTTTTTGTCGTGGCTGCTTACATTTTAGGGAGGAAATTTTGGTAGGGTTTTTTTTCTCTTTTGCCGCGGCTGTGTACATTTTGGGAAGACAAAAGGTTTGAGAGATATTTAGAGAGACATGTTGGTCAATATTTTAAGTTTGAAAATTTTAAACTTTGAAGAGTTTTATTTCAGTAAGTCTAAAATGTCTAAGATATATTTAATATTTTTCAATTTTTAGTTAATAGTTTGTAGTTAATTCTAATATATATTTAAATTTTTGAAATAAAAATATTTTATATTTTTTTAGTTTTAATAAATTCAAAATATTCAAATGATATATAATAAATTCAATATATATTTCTTTAGTTAATAAAAAAAATTTAAAATTTGAAATATAATATTAATTTAAGTCTCGTAAAAATAATATGATATGATTTAGAATTTGATAAAGTAATATATTTTTGTTTGATATTAAATAAATGGTGGGAATAATAAAAAATGTATCAAATCTTTATAAGACACTATTTAAGAATTTAATTATATTTCATAGTAAAAAATATCAAAACTACGTAGTTTTGATATATTATTTACTATGATAGTGGTTTCGTAGTGAATAACTATCTTATTTCTTAATTATTTACTACGTACGATAAATAGTAGTAAATAATTACCTTTTACTATGATCAAATGATCGTAGTAAAAAAATTTGTAGTAACAAGGCATTTTTTTTGTAGTGTCCTTTGTAGAACTTTGGAGGTTACTGATTTTGGAACTCCTTAAGTACAACCGGAATCTGTATTGGTTGTTGTGGTGGTGCCGGTGGTGCTGGAGGAACAAAATCCCTTATCCTCTGATCCACAAGACGAACAATAGAATTGGGAATATCTTGTGGTTAAGCCGGAGGAGGTGGATGTAGAGGGACCCGAGGAGATCGGTCACGGTGATGTCTCCTATGACCTGGAGAATGTTCACGGCGAGGGCGACCTCCAGGCATCCTGTAATCAAGACACTAGATATGCATGTGGGATTAGTGGGTGCAAATGAATACATCTAAAATCCCAAGATACAAATAACGCACATAATTCACATAATTCAACTAGTTCAAATAAGTCAAGTAAGTTCAAGTAAGACGCAAGACTCTCAAGTTATCAAATAATCCTATGCCGCACGACCTAGACTTGACACGACACGATGCCAGAACCGCAGTGTTGGAACCGGGCTCTGATGCCACCTAAGATGTAGCACCCGGAATGCCGAGATGCCACACCCCCACACTATAGCTCAGTTCACATACGAAATGGAAAAATCCGTACATGAATTAAGAATATAGCGAATGGGTGACAAGAGAAAAGAAACACTAGCTAGGCAGGAGTAACCCTCAATTATATACAACAATGCATAACAATCAAAGAAAAGCATAATATAAGTCTATACCATTATCCTTCAAGTTCATTTCCCATGATTCAATATACACAATTTCAAGTATACCAAGCTCTAGTTACAAAATACATATGCGTCAATAATGTACATGAACCGTGCTAGACTCGAAATAAAGACCACTTGACTTAACTCGACTCCCGCCTAGCGCCAACCCTGAAAACCTGAAAAGTTGAAGTGTCAGTCTACCAATGATTGAGTGAGGGGTTTATAAATAAATATTAGCCCAATTAACATGCAAGTTATAATCTCGGGTAAAGTTTTAATAAAGGAAACAATATAAGTTCAAATAAAGTAGCTCTTGCCGGAGATTACAACTATCCAATTTAACAATACAATCAATTAAAATTCACTTCAATCAGTGGCCCGGTGAGTTAGGGCAATTCTCCAACCTTACACCAATAGTGAACAATCAATGTTTGGGTTTCATTTCAATGGTGAGCATGCAAGTTATTACAGTGCACAATTAGCAGTTTCAATACCCTTTTCCCTTCGGTTGATGGTGGGATTGCAAGGCCCCACCACCCAATCAATCTGGCATAGGGTTCATGAGTCCCTATGCCCGGCGGGCTCCTTCGTCCACCAAACCTCCTGGTGGATTCAGGGGTGACCCTAACATTTGATGAGGATAGAGCAAGAGATCACCGTCGGCCCGATGCCTCCCCGGATTACTCAATACCCTAACCTCAGGCCCAAAGTGAACATACTTTACTCGCCAAAACACGATCAGTCAATCACGATAAGTTCAATATATCATGATAAATCATTTGCAATTGATAAAGGTTTTGAGAAAGATATATAGATATATGCATATATATATATATTTTGGCCGAAAACATCACGTAGGGGTCGTACGGGTTCCATATATCTAGTAATTAAACCTCACCTTCACCAACCAAAACAACAAGAACACCTTATGAAGCCTGCTCCTCATCTACAGGACCATGATCTGTGTAACAAGGGCAAGTTTACGTAAGACTCGACTCATATGAACCACTTAAGACGAACGACAATGTGATGTAATGTCAGTCATGCCTTTACAATCAATAAATATCATGAATGTGTCTAAATTCCAAATTAAAGTATCAATAAGTGTCAAATAGGAGCATACTTATCAATAAAGTAAGCATATAATTCATATAAGTCACATATGGGAGCCAAGAAAGTGAAACGAATGCAAGAAGAGGGGTTTTGGGGAAGTTTGGCAAAAACTGATAATTTTTTAAAATGACCATGCTGTGGAAAAATGGGAATATCTCAAGTTTTAAAAATTGGAATTGGGTTTTGTTTGTTGAGAATGAAACTAGACAAGTAGACCTTTAAAATGATATATGTCTCGTTTTCTAGTTCAAATTGAGGAGAAAATGGCGCGAGCTTGAAGTTGGATGATTGTAGTTTGTCGGTAAAGCAGCGACACCAAAAAAAATTGATAACATCTCACAAATGGGAAAATATATTGAGGTGATTCTAATTGGACGCTGTTCTAGACTTCAGGATCTTTCCAACGGTTCAAAAATCAAGTCAATCGAAGCTCGCATGAAGGAGTCACGGCAGTGACAAAATTATACTGAAAAAACAGTCGCGACCGCGAAGGTAGAACAGAGGGTTCCCGGGTTGTTGGTCACGGCCGCGGCCAAAAATGGTCACGAAACGGTTGCAGCCGTGACCTGGAGTCTAGCAGCAGCAGATACGAAACAAAAACAGGGCAAGGATCAAATTATAGCTCCCAATCAATCCCACACCAAATCAAGGCAAGAGTTCAACTCAAAACTATCATATAACATGCATATAACTCATATACTTCATTTAGGCTTCAAACAAACCATCAAATATACATCAATCATCAAGGAATCATCATTCAAAACCCATATAATATCATGTCTTCAAACTTCTCATTTAAACCAAGAATTCATGCAAGCTTGCAAATATAAAAAGCCTAAGCATGCTTCTAATCATATACACACAAGAAATCATACCAAGAGCATCAAACCCTACTCAATCAACACTTCAAGAATTCATACAAATCTCAATTCTACCTTGAATGAGAGAAGAGATGGAAGAGATGATGGTATGATGATAAAGCTTCAACTTATGCAATTTTCCTCCTTGAATTCTAGTTTGAAATGATGAAATCCCTTCCCTTTCCTTCCTTGGTGTTTAGATCATGATTTAGTGTGTGTAGGGTGTGTGAAGATTGGGTGAAAGATGATAAAATGAAATGTATATGATATAATATGTATATAAGGTATAGATATAACTTATATGTATAAAGTAAAAGTAGATATTATGTATATAATATATATAAATGTATATATGTGTATATATAATGAGAGTGTAAAAGTCTTGCATGATTGTGATTATTGCAACATATAAGAATATAATTCATATAATATAATGTTACGTAATGCATAACTAGAAAAATTGGGGTATTACAAGCATCCTCCCTAGTCGGATAGTGGTCGCGGTTGGTAGATTATTTCTCTAGAGGGCTACTATCGTGAAGTCTTGAAAGATTCGAATGAGCTTTTGGGGATCACGCCGCGTGAAGAGCGTTCTTGGGCGGCTAGAACGTGTCAAGAAAGCTTCTAATTAAGTGAGTTTCTTGATCTCTACGAATTTGGGAATAGGAATTGCAAGATTCGATCCTTGCTTAGTTGGGAAAAATTTTAAATTTCTGCTGCGTTTCCCTTGTATTTTCCCAACAGTTTCTTCGTGCAAGCTTTGCTCTTCTTCAACATGCTATGACTTAGGATGACACGGAGAGGTACATTAAAAGCATAGACCAAGTTACAAGGTAAGGTATGCTAAGGTATGTAAATTCATTACGTTCTCAGTATGATAAGTACGAAATGTTACGAGTTACGATTTGTTGAGTTCTATCCAGATTTGTCGGGCCCAGGGAATTATGGGTAAGGACGCCCGGTACGGCAAGGGCCTTCGGGTTAAGCCTGTGCACGATTCCCATTTGAAGTACTAACGCGCGACTCTTGGAGGTTGAGGAGGCGTGGTGCTTCAAGCACAATGTGGGTTAGCTACCCCTTGTGCATTAGTAATTAGGCGGAGAGGGTTTGACTCCCGAACACCATTGTTATTGGGGTTAGATTGGTTTATGATTATGTTTTCTGTTTTCATACGTATGTTAATAATTGGGGAGTTAGAATAAGACCCTTACTCGCCGAGTATAAAAATTCGTTAAGATATGTTGATTATGAAACGGGATAGGAGCTTTCCCTTATGTTATAATACGAAAATGTTAAGTTTGATATGTTTTGATAAGTATAAGTTTAAGTTTGATTCGAAAATGACTTTAGTACGCAAAACCCTATCCCGGTTCATAGTCTTTTGTTTATTATGTGTTTTGCTCTATATGTATACGTGTGTGGGTGTGCGTTAGCCCCCTCACTCAGTCGGTGGACTGACCCTCTCCTTTCAACTTTTCAGTTTGCAGGTTGTGGTTTGTGCTAGGCTGAGTCGTGGGTCGGTTGAGTCCTAGTCTTCTAGCTCGAGTTTTGTTTTCATTTGCATTCGGTCACATTTTGTATATGATTCGATTTTGATAATTGAAGTATGTATATGTTATGCATTTGTTAATGAATTCTTGATTTGCATATGTTAACAAATTTTGCATGAAGTTAAGAATTCTTGTTTTTTCTATATATTCGGGACAGGCTTCTAGGGATAGTTGAACCCGTTTTATGGATTTATCTTGTTGGATTTTGTTATATGCTTCCGTTTTCTTCTGGGCTTGTGCGCTCTGGTCCTGTCTTAGCTCTGCCTGGCTTAGCGAGTGTGTATAGGTTCCCGCTCACTTAGTCTTGGGCTCATGTATGGATTTCTATTTCATATGTGGGTTCGGGTGTAGGCGTGAGGGATATGGTGGCTCGCCGCTCCGGGCGCTACAAGTTCTATGTTTAGTGTTTAGGCTCTAGGGTTTATGTGTAGTAATTTGGAGAATGAGATTGTCTATCAATCCCTTATGGGGTTCGAACCCCATGCATATATAGGCTAAGGGGTTCGAACCTCTTATGCTTGTTGGACAAGGTTTCCTAAACCTTTTAGATGAGGGATTTCTTGCTTGGAGAGAAAGACTCTTACTTTGACCAAAAGTCTCCTTTTGACCAACTTGTCAAGTAAGGAATAATATCTAACTATTTTAGATATTTTATTTATTCACAATAAATATATTGAAGCTAATACTTAATTAATTCACAATTAATTATTATTAGACTTAAATTATCCAAATTAGAAACTTAATATTAATTCATAATTAAATTAAAGTCCATTAAATAATTAACCAACATTAATAATTTAATACATCACAATCACGTGACACGTGTCACGACTAGGACCCGTATCCCACATGTGTGAATCACACGTGTGGTCCCCACCAATCTCTCATTGGTCCGATCAGCTCGTTTAATCGATTTAAGCCTTAACCCTCATGACAGGGCATTTGTGTGTCACCCTCTAGGTTCTTAATTCAATTAGCAGTGACCCTAATTAATTAATTCCCAATTAATTATTCAGTCTACAGATCACTCTACCATAGTCTAGCAACAGGTGTGTGACCCCTAGCTGAATAAGAATATCTCAATTCGAAAGAACCTTTAAGTCATTGACATATGTGAGATAAAATCCTCCTACATCCCATCTATCAATTGAGATCTACGGCAAGGGAATAATCAGAACCCTAATAATCTTGATCTTAAATTTAAGTGAATTTCATGTCTATTTGATCTCGATCCAAGAAACCCATTTCTTGACCTCGATCCACTGCCTTGGCCAAGGACTCCATTATGGCATATGAATAACTTACACAATAAGAGATCAACTTGCTAATGCAAGTGTAGGTCCTTTATCGATTCTCATATACTTCCATGTGCCACTTGTGCAGCCCCAGCATAAGCTTTGAATCAGTTATCTAAGGTTACACCCTTTAAAACTCATACCTAACACTGCAGAGTTAGCCCACAAAGCATCGATGGAATCTCAAGTCTAAGGACTACTTAATCACATCAATGACTCGTAAGATATTTCCTAATCTGGAAGTTTCTATTTCCAGAAATAGAAACTTCCTTTCCCATTTAGGAATCTTCTCACACGGGACACCTCAGTGTACCTACTTAGAATAAGTAGGCACCCCTATGTATCACGCACGTATCAATCAATACACTTTACACCTCATGAAACAAGATGATCCTTCTTAAGGGCGTGATCACATGAGCAACCCTCAAACGAGTCATATCGACACTCCCACTATCTTTTGGACTCATCGACTTGGAGTGATTTCTAATCATGACTTAAGTGATTTAGGGCTCGTCTCATGAACCACTTTACCTAAATGGTTGAGTCCTATAAGTCATATTGATTAGGGGAGTTCTTATACATGTACATCTAAAGTAAACACACAATCAAACAAGAGCATATAAAGAAGTGTAGCCTTGGTTTGTTCATTATTCAAAGACTGTCTATGATTTACAAAAGGAAAAGTACTAACCTGACTATTACATCGGCTTTCAGGGCACTATTCCTAACAGTAGTTAGTCAGTTTATACATCAGCCTCAGAAGGATTATATGGAAGTTGTTGCGAGGATTATGTCTTATCTGAAAGCTATAGTTGGACACGAGATAATGTTTGGGAGACATGATCACTTGAATATCGAAGTCTACACTGATGTGGATTGGGCAGGAAATCCAAACGACTGAAGGTCCACATCAGGTTACTTCACCCTGATGGGGGGAAATGTTGTGACTTGGAGGAGCAAGAAACAGAAATTTGTTTCCCTCTGAAGTGTTGAAGTAGAATTTCGAGGCATTGCGAAAGGAGTAACGGAGGTACTGTGGCTGAGGAAGCTGATGACAGAGATAGACTTTCCTTAGCAAAATTCGAGTCTGCTAAAGTGTGACAATAAGGCGACTATCAGCATTTTAGAGAATCCGGTACAGCATGATCGAGCAAAACACGTGGAGGTAGATCGTCACTTTATAAAGGAAAAACTAGATGGAGGCATCATTGATCTACCGTTCGTCAAGTCAGAAGATCAGTTAGCTGATATCCTTACAAAGGCCGTCTCTGGCCAAGTTTTTCAGAAGGCACTTGACAAGTTAAGAATTGGCAATCCCATTACTCAAATTGAGGAGGATTGTTAGAATGTAAAATATCCCTAACTTGTAGGGATTCTTCTGCCTATAAGTTTGAGTCGAATTGTAACTCTTTTTATACAGATGTACAGAATTACATAATGAAAACTTCAATTTCTCTCCCAAACCATGTTCTAACAGACACAATAAAATAATATATTTAGAAGTATCTGTGTTTGGAGACAATTATTAATCATATTATGAAAACCATTTATGTAACAAAATATATTTTTGTTAGCAGAATATATGTGATTGGTGATAACTTCTATTGGCACTTGATTTTTATTTTTATTTTTCTATTTTCCTCCTTGTAAGCATAAGATAAATATTAATTATCACTAATAACTACACATATAAATTAATTAATAGATCCGTGATCCGATTAATAATACCTACACTTAATAATACTATTACGCGACTCGACTCAAGAAAAAGTAGTCAGTTGAAGTTTTGATCGGGTAGTGGAGAATACTATTATTGCTCCACCGTGACTCAAATCTATACGGTCTTTAGCTTTTTAGATTTGTTAAGTTTAAATCTGTCTAGATCTGCTGCCACTCTCTTGGATCTATCGCCATCTTCTCAGATTAGTTGTCACTTTTCCAGATCTACTGTCATCATCCTAGATTTAACGGAGATCTACTCCGCCGCTCCAGCTTTTCAAATCTATTTCATCTAAATCTACCTAGATCTGCTGCCACTCTCTCGGATCTACCGCCATCTTCTCAGATCCATTGCCACTCTTCCAGATCTACTCTCATTCTCCCAGATCCGTTGGGTTTTTTATGGTGTAATTTTTAAGTTATGTTTTCTTTGAAGTCTTCCGTATAGAAGTTTTATCTCTTCCATATGAAAGTTTAGTTACTTTTCTTTAGATTCAGTTTTATTTTTTTTCTGTGTTTTACTCATGAAAGTTAAGTCCATTCGGCGTGAGGGTAACTATGTAGCCCAGTCCCTCTAAAAAATTGCTGCTTCGCCTAGCGTTCGTTCATTGCAGATTCGACTTGCGTTATTTCAGCTTTTGCCGCATTGGTTGTACTAACTAATTTGATTTTATGATATTATTTTTGCTTAAAAAAAAGATAAATACAATTTGTACTATTATATATGACATATAATAGATTTGATTTTTTATTGTTCAATTTTGACCTGATCCTTTTCATTTCTTGAAGTTTTTAATGATAATAAAATATTATTCGTGTCATTCACAATTTAGTACTAATAAATTTTATTACATTTAATCAACATGTCGTATAAAAACACGAAAGAGTTTTTGATTTCTTACAAAATGTTGATTGTCTACAATACTGTGACACCCCACTTTTCCGATCGTCTGAGCAGACGCCACATGTTAACTACCATGTGTGTTTAATTATTTAATTTACTTTTGCTTGATGCTTAACATGTCTTGTATGTGTTTAATTATATGATTCTAAGCATTGTGTGGCCCTATTTTCATCTCTTTAAGAGTTTAGGGCCTATTTGTAATTTTCTCTTTTTAGGGGTGTATTGGTCATTTATCATTCGATCGAGATTTTGACCTAACGGACCTCTTTAACTTATTTGGGCCATCGAAAGGAGTCCATAGACTCTAAGTTTGCCCAATTCTGACGTTGTTACCCCTTCCTATGGGTTATTCTCGCGTGTTAGGACCTAGGATAAAATATCCATATCCGTTTTTTACCGGTCAGACCTTAGCTTCCCTCTCTATCTCTCTCCTCTCTCCCGCTTCTCTCACCTCTCTCGTCTCTCTCTCTCTCTCAATCGCACCACACGCATAAACACACACAAAACTCAAACTTAGTCGTTTCTCGACGGAATTCGAGGAACGAATAGTCGTTTTCGATGTACTCAACGAGAGGAACACAACAGTACCAAAATCTTGGCCCGAAGACCAATGGTGGTGGATTTATCTCGAGTTTCAGTTGGCAGGAATAGTGCCACGACCTTCACCGGCAGCTCGCAGTGTTTTCCGACGACGGAATAGGGCGGTGATTGGCTGGGCTTCATGCAGGATTGGACGGCGCTTCCATCGGCGTTGGTGGCACTGCCTCGGACCCCGGACCGCGGCTCACACGCCGGTGAAGGGCCTCGATGGGCAACGCGTGAACAGTGCATGAGGCGATTTCGTCGCCTTCGATGACTTTTTTCGAGGGGCATTGTTGGTTTCTAATTCCAGTTCCGGCCTTAAATTGGCCCAAATCGCGGAGTAGGTGGTGGTTTTGGGCATGGTAGTGGCAGCGTGAACTTTGACGGCGGTTGGGGTCCTTTTCCAGTGATCTTTTGGCGACGGGCCCTTCATGAAAGTTGTTCAGCACGAGGAGGTCGATTTTTTCGCGTTGGCCTCGACTCGAGAACCGACCAATTTGGTGGCGGCACATGGTGGTCAACGTCGGTCAATGCTCTGGAGTCTTTTTTCGAAAATTATGTTGGGCATTTCGAAGTTCTCGATGAGGCCTTTCCAACGGTATGTTCGGATTTCATTTTAGTCCAGCAGTTTGGATTTAATTTTGTTTCTTGGTTTTTAGGCTTTAATTGTTGATTCGTATAAGTTTTTCTTTAATTAAATCCGACGGGTTTTGTATTTTCAAAAATTTATTGAGGGGTTTTGTTGAGCATATTGAGACGTACGATTCGCCGTTCACGGGGATTTTTCCCGCCACCAGAGATGGTGGTCCGGCGGCTACTGGTGGCGGTTCGGCCAGCTCTGACGATGGTGTTCCGATGCCCTTTGGACAGCAGGTTCATTTCGTCGCAGAGAGTCCAACGCCACTTTTCGTTCGTCAATCGGATGCCCATTTGATTTGTTATGAATTTTTAAAGTTATTGTATTTTTTATTCGTTAATTATTTTTAATTTTAAAATTCGATCTTGTACACTTGTTAAATTGAAATTATGAGTTGTATGTTATACGAAAATGTGATATGATGTGTGAAAGATCCAATTCCTGAGTTATTGAATTTATTTGCCTCATTTATGCCGCTTTCTTGTGTATGTTTCTTGTTTTAAGAGGGTGTTAGTGTAATTTTTGAAAACTAATTGATTTTGAAATTATATGAAACATAAGAAATAAATTATGAAAGGATACGTTATATTTAGGTATGTTAATTGTTGGGAATGTTTTCACTTATACAATCATGTATTTATGTATAAAATTGTTTTGTAATTAATGTTTATTCTCTCGAGACTTGGTACGTGATAAGAATTAAATTCATAATGTCTTGATTTATTTTATCTATTTGATGTTATGAATTTTGTAAAGTTATGCATCTCTTGATATGTAAAGTGAGTGTAATTTGCTACGAATGACTTATTTGTATAAATGTGAATTATATGTTGCCTCTTTTGTGTTCACGTACATGGTCGTGCGTCTTTGTGGTTGTGGTTTGAGTCTGAGTCTTGTGTTCTGTGTGCTCAGTCGTTCAGGGGTTTTCCAGGGAGTGTCTGACAGCTATTTGGGTTCCAGTAGGACTTTCTTGCTCGTGCTTTTCGTTCTTGTCGGTGTAAGGTGAGGTTTTAGGATCTTTTCATTTAGTTAAAGCGACCTACAACCCTATGTGCTCGTTTTCAAGCCTGCATGCGATTATTCTATTATATTTATATAATAGATATGTGTAAATATGATACGTTTATGACTTTTTCATACAATTAAAGATTTTGAACAATATGTACGAGTGTATGTAAGCTTGAAAATGTTTTGCAATAAGACTATGCTCCAAACTGTGTGCCATGCCAACGAAGGATTAGGATGACACAGAGAGGTACGTTTATAGCATATGCCAAGTTGCAAGGTAAGGTATGTTATATAAGTTACGTAAGTTATGATTATGATATGATAAGTATGATTTGTAGCGAGTTAAGATTTGTAATTTGTATTAGATTTGTTATTGGGCCCCGGAGACATGGGTAAGGATACTCGAGGCGGTGTTGGGCCGTCGGTTTTGGCCTGTGCACGATCTCCATTTGAAGTACCTATGCTCGACTCTTGGAGGTTGAGGAGGCATGGTGCTTTGAGCCCTTGGTGAATAACCAGGGAAGGTGCGATGTGGACTAGTTATCCCGCATATATTGAGTTGCACGATGTGGGCCCATATCCCGTGTGTAGATTTTAAGGTTGTGAGGATGGATATGGGATTTGAATTCTGATTATATTTGTGATTATTTCGGTTTTCTTAAGTATGATAATGATATGGAAGTAAGGTTGGAAACCCGTAATCGCCGGGTACAAAAATATGTTCTGTTATGTTGATTATGAAACGGTATAGGATCTTTTCTTTACTTTATGATTTGATTTGAATATGTTAACTAAGTTTGCTTTGTAAATGACTTTGGTATGCAAAACCCTACTCCCGGTTCATAATCTTTCTTTTGACATGTGCTCTGCTCTATAATACGTATCATGTGTGTGTGTTCAGCCCCCCTAGCTCAGTCAGTGGACTGACCTTTGCCCCAACAATGTTTTTAGTTTGTAGGTATAGGTTGTTGAAGTTCGAGCTAGGCGGCGGTCTGTCTAGTCTGTATCGTTTGCTAAGTTTGTTAAGTGATTTGTTTCAGTTATGAATGTAATGATATAATTGTATATACCCTGTACAGGTTATGATTATGGAATGAATGATTGGAACTCGAGACAGGTTTCTAGGGCCAGTTGAACCCATATTTATTTTATGCACTTGTTTAATTGTGATTATTTCGGGACAGGCTTTTAGGACCAGTTGAACCCGTGTAGTTGAAAATGATTGAATTGATATGTTTGATGTTTTAAATTTTTGTAACTTCGTATTCTTTACTTTGCTTCCACTTCTAGGTTCTTGTTTTCTCTACTGTACAGGGTCTAGATACTGCTTAACTTAGGCAGGGTCTTGTCTATCTCCCATTCGCTACTGCTTGGTTCGTGTACGGATTTCCCATTTCGTATGCGGATTGAGCTTTAGTGCGGAGGATGTGGTGGCCCAGCATTTTGGGCGCTACATCCTAAAGTGGTATCAGAGCTACCAGGTTCAGAACCGGTGCTCTAGGTCGTGTTGTGTCGAGTATAGGTCATACGGCATAGGAACTAACTGTCAATGTGTGCATTGCATTGCAATGTTTGAAATTTCTTAACTTATGTGTTTTAAATTCTTGTAAATTACGTGTTGCATCTGTATTTACTAGGTGCTCTTAATTGCTTCCACTACTTGGCATATTCACACACTAACCCGCATGCTAGATATTTATTCAATTTGTGAATTGCAGTGCGTTGTCTCGGTGCCAAAATTGTAATTGATCGTGAAAACACTTCCCACCTCTACAAATCAATGAAAGAGGATCTGAAACTGCCACGCTCTGACTACCTGAATAAAAGACAAATGGATCTCTGCAAGAATTCAACAAGGGCTCGATGCTTATATCATGGAAATAGGTATCATGCATTCATAGCACGTGCACCATGCATTGGATTAAATTGTAATTATTTCGAACCTTTGTCCTGTGTGCTTGATTGTCTTCCTTGCTGATTAATGAGTGTATGCCATGCACATCCCTAAGCCCACATACATTAGCTTCATGGTTGTAATTTAGGTATTCCTCTACCTGATCCACCAAGTGTTGTCTTAGTTAAAGCATCATTGGAATCCGAACAGGGGTTGACCAGAAGATGTACGAGCGAGCTAACAGACTCAAGGAATGGGGTGAATAAGAGCAGGTGTTTATAGGAATTGTCAACCTCGACCTCACTGTCACGGTGAACGGTACATCAAGCATTCATGGCAATTGCATACATGCATCGCATAAGTATTTATATCTTATTTTGCTTGATGTGCGTGATTGCGTGTGTTGATGGATATTGTCTTGGTTGTGATAACGTGGCTAACTGATTTAATAATTATAACTTGAAATTTACTGTTGTTTGTGAACTCCTATTAAACTGAATGGATAACATGCTTGTGTGAATTATTCATGCCTATGTGTTTAAAGCTATCTTAATAGCTTACTAACCCTCCATGCACATATATACATATCGCAATATTATTTTAAATGGATTCCATCTCTATATCCCCCTTGAGTTGAGGCATGGATGATGAATCTATACTCTAGGGACACCGATATCAGGCATATAAAGGTACACTAAACATGCATCACATGTTTTGCATCAAGTGTTACTCTGATGTGTGTATGTATGAATGTTGAGTAAGTGGATTTATGTGCAAGAGAGTTGTTGAGTCCTCTCTATTTACGTGTTAGGGAGATGTGGGATTCTCCCTATTTCTATGATAGAAAGATGTCGGATTCTTTCTAAATTATATGAGCAAGAGATGCTGGATTCTCTAGGATCTAGGGGTTTGAGAAATGTTGGATTTTCTCAAACTAGGATGTTTGGGAGATGTGGAGTCTGCCAGACTTAGGTTGAGAGACGGGGTTCTCTCGATTGTGTGGTTGAGAGACGGGGTTCTCTCAATTAGGTGTTTGAGAGACGGGGTTCTGTAGCACCCGGAACGCTAGGCACCACATCCCCCGCACTATAGCCCCGATCCACATATGAAATGGACAATCCATACATGAATCAAAGCCATAGCGAACGGGAGACAATAAAATGACACAAGGCTAGGCGGGTACCCTCAAATAAAACCAAACCAACCATCAGAGTAAAACAATTCAGAGTTATGAAAGCGGAAGCAATAATATTTAACCGATACTTATAGGTACCATATTTATTTATTTACTAATAGGTACCAACAATTACACTATCAATACAATATCATCTCCAAAATAGAAACAAGGCATGATACAAAATATCCCAAGCTATACATGAACAAAATGTGGGAATGAAGTGTGCTAGACCCAAATTTAAAGACCACTAGACCCTAAATTCCCGCCTAACACGCCCTGCAAAACAACTGAAAAGTTGAGGTGTCAGTCCAACTCGGACTGAGCGAGGGGTATAAATAAATATAAGCGCACAAACATGCGAGTCATAACCTTGGGTAATAATCTTTGGAAAACAAAACAATTTAATAGAATAAAAGGAATACTGTCGCCCGAGATTACAACTAATTCAATTTCAATTTAACCAATTCAATACAATCAATTTGTGGCCCGACGAGTGGGGCAATTCTCCAACCTTACACCGACTGTGTACAATCAATCAATCAATTAATTCTTAGGTGATTAAGTGATCAAGCAATTTATTACTGTCCACAATTAGCAGTTTCAATAACACCTTCTTCCTCCGGGTGATGGTGGGATTACAAGGCCCCACTATCCAATCAATCTGGGCAGAGGGTACATGAATCCCTAAGCCCGGAACTCCTTCCTCCCCTAATCTCCTGGGGGGTTCAGGGGTCATCCCAAATGGTGAGGATAGCTCTCGAGTTACCCGTCAGCCCATGCTTTCCCGGTTGGCTCGAGTCACTACCCTCGGGCCCACAGTGCAATTCAATACTCGCCAAAACAATCAATCAATCCCTTCAATAGTTCAATAAAACATTTGAAAACCAATCTCATTTGAAAACTATAAATATATAGATAGGTTTTAGCTTAAAACATTACATAGGGTTATACGAGTCGTATGTATCTAAAATTAAACCTCACCTGAACGACCCAAAAATAACCAAGGAAACAGCTCACGGGGCCTACTCCTCATCACTAGGAAGCTGGTCTGTGCAAGAAAGACAAATGTCCGTGAAACACGACTCAAAATGTACCAAATATGACGAACGGCGGAAATACAACGGGACGACGGGAAAAATACAATGTACCATGAAAATATTGTGTTTCGACATGTATTCAGTCATATAATAGCAATTAGGGGTCAAAGAAGCCGTCGGAACGAGGTGCTAAAAATGCAATTTTATGCAGTGAATTTTGGATACTTTTTGGACTCTGGGAACGGCCGTTCCGGCTTCCCTTTGAAAATGGGAAGGGCCGTTCCCATTGCCTACAGAAACGCGCCAGCGTTTTCTTAAAAAGGGAAAACGTTTTAGCTGGGAACAGCCCTTCCGGCTTAAAGGCCAAAATGGGAACGGCCGTTCGCAGTCTCGCTGGCCAACTGTCTCAGAATCATGGGAACGGCCGTTCCAGTTTTTAACTGGGGTTGGGAAGGGTCGTTCCCAAAATACGTGAGCAGCTGAATATGCAGAACAAAACAGGGCAACAACGAAGCAAAGCTCAAACTAACAAAAATGGCTTCAAGCCAAGATGAAATGCATATTTTTGATGCAACACATATGCTAACATACATATAGATCAACGACAACTGATTTAAACACTCATTTCAATGTTAGATCATCAATAATCCATCAATCCAAACCCATATCAACACTCATGCTCCAAGTCCATAAATCACAAGTTATATGCATCAAACTTGAGCTCAAAGTTCACATACATATTTCCAACAACCAATACACAATTTACTCAAACTATAACAAAGCCCTATCTATCACATTTATTCAAGAAAATCATGAAATCTACAAAATACCTCAAATGTAAGAAATGGAAGCTAGGATGAAGAAATGATGATGATGATGCTCCAATGTCCACAAAACCCACAATTATGATGCTTGAATGATGAAATCTCCTCTCTTCAAAGTGAGGGTTTGATCTCGGTTGACAAAGGGAAGAAAATGGAGCAAAGATGAAATGTGGTATGTGATGTGAAGACAAGGTACGTGAAATGCTACTAATGAAGGGGAAAAATGGCCAATTTTGCTATTAAGTCCTTTCACTTAGTAAGTTATGCAATGAGGTTCAAATCCAATATTAATGATCAATCAAGTCCAATGCAATTAGATCCTTAATTCATGAAGATGATCAATTAAGACCATAAAAGAATTAAATCACATTCGGGAAAATAATTCACATAGCAATCACGTTCAATATATCCGATAAATATGATATGATATGAATTTTCACTAAAATGTCAAGAATATAATTTTATAAAATTATGTCTCATGAAATGGAAAATTAAAGAAATGATCAATTAATAATTAAATTCTAACTCTCAAACGCACACGTGTCGTTCATACCTGAATTGCCGAAAGCTGGGGCGTTACAATCCTCCCTCCTTAAAAGAATCTGGTCCCCAGATTCACTAATCGGAAGGGAACAACTCTGGATGGAACCGTCTCATCTTGTCTTCGGTTTCCCACGTGGCTTCTTCGGTCTTGTCACTTCTCCAAAGAACCTTAACCATGGGAATCTTCCGGTTTCTTAATTCCTGAAACTTCTTATCCAATATCTTAACCGGTTTCTGAATAAAGGTAAGACTCGGTTCCAATTCCACTTCTTCAATAGGAATGATCTCGGTTTCATCGAGGTAGTATTTCCTCAGCTGAGAGACGTGAAATACATTATGAATCCCCGTGAGGCTCGGTGGTAGGTCCAATTTGTACGCAACTTCTCCAACTCTTTCCAAAATCTCATAAGGACCTAAATAACGAGGTTTAAGCTTACCTCCTTTCCCAATCCGAGCAAACCCTTTTCGTGGAGACGCCTTCAAGAATACCCGATCTCCAACATCAAACTCGAGATCTCTTCTGCGACGATCGGCGTAGCTCTTCTGTCGGTCCTGAGCTGATTTCATCCGTTGTTTTATTAATTGGACTTTCTCAATCATAGCTTCAACGGCCTTGGAAGGTTTTTCCAATTTCTCACCTTTCTTAACACCTTCTTGTTTAGTCTATCTCCACTCTTCCAAGTCAAAGAACAACGGAGAACGACACTTCCTACCATAAAGCAGCTCATACGGTGCCATTCCAATCGAAGCCTGAAAACTATTATTGTACGCAAACTCAATCAAAGGTAGTTGATCATGCCAAGAAGACTGAAAATCCAAAGAACAAGCTCGAAGTAAATCCTCGAGATACCTTATTAATCTCTCAGACTGACCATCCGTTTGAGGATGAAAAGCTGTGCTAAACTGGAGCTTCGTACCCAAAACCGCTTGCAACTCACGCCACAACCTCGAAGTGAACCGTGGATCTCTGTCAGAAACTATACTAATCGGAATCCCGTGAAGTCTAACAATCTCCCGGTTATAAAGCTCGTCTAGCTTGCAAATCTTATACGACATCCGAACCGACAGAAAATGTGCAGACTTCGTCAAACGGTCTACAATTATCACCCAAATCCCATCGAATCCACCTTTCACTTTAGGTAATCCGGACACGAAATCCATCGTCACCTGTTCCCACTTCCACTCAGGAATAGGTAACGGCTGAAGAAGACCTCCCGGTTTCTGATGCTCGGCCTTTACTTTCTGACAAGTGAGACAATGCTTCACAAACTCGGCCACATCCTTCTTCAATCCACGCCACCAATAATATTATCTTAAGTCCTTATACATCTTGTTTCCTCCGGGGTGGATAGAATAAGCCGATCTGTGAGCTTCCTCGAGCAAAACCCGTTTCAACTCTTCGGGTACAACCACTCGGTTCTTGAAACGAAGAAGACCGGTTTCATCGAACCCGAATGGACACTCCGGATCAGCTCTTGCCTTAGCTACCAATTTTTGAACTTCCACATCCGTACTCTGAGCCTCAAACAACCTGTGCTTCAAATCCGGCTGAACCGAAATATTAGAAACTCGAGCCCTTAAAATAATTGACTCGATTCCACTACTTTCACCCACTTCCAAGCTCGACACACTAACCTTCCTACTAAGTGCATCGGCGACCACGTTGGCTTTGCCGGGATGGTACTTAATCGTGCAATCATAATCTTCCAACCTTTCCATCCAACGTCGTTGCCTCATATTCAAATCCTTCTGAGTGAATAAATACTGGAGGCTTTTGTGGTCGGTGAAAATCTCGAAAGACACCCCGTACAAGTAATGTCTCCACTTTCCAAGTGCAAAGACTACGGCGGCGAGCTCAAGATCATGTGTCGGATAATTCTTTTCATGCTCTTTCAACTTTCGGGATGCATAAGTGATTACTTTACCCTTCTGAGTCAACAGACATCCCAAGCCTTCCTTAGAAGCATCTGTATAAACAGCATATCCTTCTGAACCTTCCGGAAGGGCTAACACCGGAGCAGAAACTAACTTCTCTTTCAAGAAAGTGAAACTTTTCTCACAATCTTCATTCCAATCAAATTTCACATTCTTCTTCGTCAACCGGGTTAAAGGAACTGCTAACTTGGAGAAATCCTTAACAAACCTCCGATAATAACCTGCCAATCCCAAGAAACTCCTAATCTCAGAGGCATTCCTAGGTTTCTCCCACTTCAAAACTGACTCAATCTTAGAAGGGTCAACTTCCAAACCATTCCCTGAAATCACGTGACCCAAGAATGACACCCTGTCAATCCAAAACTCACATTTGCTAAATTTGGCAAATAACTGATGCTCCTTCAAAGTCCTCAATACCAGCTGAAGGTGTCTTGCATGCTCCTCGGCAGACTTCGAGAAAACCAGGATATCATCAATAAAAATAACCACAAACTTATCCAGAAAAGGCCTGAAGATCCTGTGCATCATATCCATAAAAGCTGCTGGGGCATTAGTCAAACCAAACGGCATCACAACGAACTCATAATGCCCGTACCGAGTGTTAAATCCTGTCTTAGAAATATCCTCTGCTCGGATTCGCAGCTGGTAGTACCCCTGTCTTAAATCCAACTTCGAGTAGACTTTCGATCCCTGAAGTATGTCAAACAACTCCTCGATATGTGGAAGAGGATACTTGTTCTTGATTGCCATCCGGTTCAACTCCCTATAGTCTATGCACATTCTCAAAGTCCCGTCCTTCTTCTTTACAAACAAAACCGGTGCACCCCAGGGAGAAGAACTCGGTCTAATGTACCCAATCTCCAACAACGCATCAAGTTGAGTCTTCAACTCTTTCAACTCGGCCGGAGCCATACGATACGGAGTCTTGGAGTATGGCTCTGCATTAGGGTACATGTCGATCACAAACTCAATTTCCCATTCTGGAGGTAAAGAATCCAATTCCTCAGGAAAGACTTCGGGAAACTCCTTCACTACTTTTGTTTCTTCCAACTTACTTTGATCCTTGGGTTTGTTGAGAATATAAGCAATAAAACCCTTGGCTCCCTCTCGAACCAACTTATGAGCTTCTGAAAAAGAAAGTAGAGGCACAGTCTTGGAACTCCAACCCACTACCAAATCTGATCCCAACTGAACCTTCTTCGCCCTGCAATCCACTGTGGCAGAACGTCTGTACAACCAATCCATGTCCAAAATAGATCCATAGCAAGTCATCGGCAGCTCAATGAAGTCTGAGAAGAAAACTCGGCCCTTGATGCTCACCGGAACCTCTCTAAACACCCGATCAGATTCTAAACTACCACCAAACGGAGTACTAACCACATAACATGCGGAAGAACGAGTAACAGGCAAAGGCAAAGAAACAGATATAGCACTCGAAAGAAAGGAGTGAGTAGCTCATAGATCAAACAGGGTATGAATGTTCGTGCCATGTATGCAAATGGTACCTTCAACTACCGCGGCTGGATCAATATCAGCATCCTGCTGCTCACCCTCCAAAGCATAAGCACGAGCCCTAATCAGTGGTCTCGATGCTCCCGGTGGTGGTATCCTGCGATCCGGACAGCCGTCTACCATATGCTCATCGCTCCCACAAAGTAGGTATAAACCCAGACGCCTCCTGCAGTTATCATAAATGTGCGTCCTCTTACCACAAAAGGTACAAGCAGGCCTCTCGGGTGGTGGTGGCAAAGCTGGAGCAACTGGAGATCGAATCACTGGTCCTGCTGGTCGGGGCTTCTTCCCTGGACCCTGTGGAGCTGGTGGTGGAGAAGAATAAACCATCGGCCTCTTGCCTAAAGCAGAACCCGAACCGGAACCCTTATACCCTGATCCGGCACCTCTGAAACCCGATCCAGAACCTCTGAATCCCGATCCAGACCCTGAACCCGAACCTGAGCCTGAACGGTAAGTAGACCGCCTCGCATTCACCGAATCCTCAACTAACAATGCCTTCTTGGTAGCCTTCACCCAAGTACTCGTGTTGACCGCCTCAATCGCTGCCTGAATATCCGGTCTAAGGCCCTGAACAAACTGCATCGCCTTATGAAAATCGTCACTCGCTATATTAGGAGCATAGCGGGACAATCTCTCAAACTCGGCGATATACTATGAGACCGATCTGCTTCCTTGCTTCAGTTCTGTAAATTCCTTCAATCTTCGAGTGCGAGAAGATGGAGGAATGAACTTGTTTCTGAACTCTCTAACAAACACTTCCCAATTCACTTCCTCGCCTGCAGCCTCTAGCACAATCCGGGCACTCTCCCACCATGAATAGGCCTCACCCTGGATCAAAGAAATAGTACAATGGGCCTTCTCCTGGGAGTCACAAGGAATGAGCTCCCAAATCCTCTCAATCTCCCTAAGCCACTGCTCGGCCTGAATATCATTCCCTTTATAAAACTTGGGAGGATGCTGGTTCTGAAACTCCCTAAAAACAGCTGAAATCTGTACCCCTGGCTGTGGTGGTGGAACTAGTGGTGCTGGAGGAACATAATCCCGAACTCTCTGATCAATAAGACCCACCACTGCGTTCATGAAATCCTATGGCTGAGCCTGAGGAGGTGGAGGAGGAGGTGGTGATCTCTCCCGGCGATGATGACGATGATATCGATGTCTAGGAGAACGATCACGATGATGTCTATCGCGAGCCATCCTGAAATCAAGTCACTATTGAGCATGTTCGATTAGTAATGCCAATGTGTGCAAATAAGTCAAGATTGCACATAAGTTATAAAGTTCGAACAATTCACCAAATTCAAGTAAGTCCAAAGAGGTCAAGTAGGTTCAAATATATCAAATAACGATGCAAGACTCTCAAGTTGACAATTAGTTCCTATGCTGTGCGACCTAGACTCACAAGACACGACACTAGAGACCCGATTTCGCAACCGAGCTCTGATACCACCGTAGGATGTAGCACCCGGAATGCTAGGCATCACATCCCCCGCACTATAGCCCCGATCCACATATGAAATGGATAATCCATACATGAATCAAAGCCATAGCGAATGGGAGACAATAAAATGACACAAGGCTAGGCGGGTACCCTCAAATAAAACCAAACCAACCATCAGAGTAAAACAATTCAGAGTTATGAAAGCGGAAGCAATAATATTCAATCGATACTTATAGGTACCATATTTATTTATTTACTAATAGGTACCAACAATTACACTATCAATACAATATCATCTCCAAAATAGAAACAAGGCATGATACAAAATATCCCAAGCTATACATGAACAAAATGTGGGAATGAAGTGTGCTAGACCCAAATTTAAAGACCACTAGACCCTAAATTCCCGCCTAACACGCCCTGCAAAACAACTGAAAAGTTGAGGTGTCAGTCCAACTCGGACTGAGCGAGGGGTATAAATAAATATAAGCGCACAAACATGCGAGTCATAATCTCGGGTAATAATCTTTGGAAAACAAAATAATTTAATAGAATAAAAGGAATACTATCGCCCGAGATTACAACTAATTCAATTTCAATTTAACCAATTCAATACAATCAATTTGTGGCCCGACGAGTGGGGTAATTCTCCAACCTTACACCGACTGTGTACAATCAATCAATCAATTAATTCTTAGGTGATTAAGTGATCAAGCAATTTATTACTGTCCACAATTAGCAGTTTCAATAACACCTTCTTCCTCCGGGTGATGGTGGGATTGCAAGGCCCCACTATCCAATCAATCTGGGCAGAGGGTACATGAATCCCTAAGCCCGGAACTCCTTCCTCCCCTAATCTCCTGGGGGGTTCAGGGGTCATCCCAAATGGTGAGGTTAGCTCTCGAGTTACCCGTCAGCCTATGCTTTCCCGGTTGGCTCGAGTCACTACCCTCGGGCCCACAGTGCAATTCAATACTCGCCAAAACAATCAATCAATCAATCAATCACTTCAATAGTTCAATAAAACATTTGAAAACCAATCTCATTTGAAAACTATAAATATATAGATAGGTTTTGGCTTAAAACATTACATAGGGTTATACGGGTCCTATGTATCTAAAATTAAACCTCACCTGAACGACCCAAAAATAACCAAGGAAACAGCTCACCGGGCCTACTCCTCATCACTAGGAAGCTGGTCTGTGCAAGAAAGACAAATGTCCGTGAAACACGACTCAAAATGTACCAAATATGACGAACGGCGGAAATGCAACGAGACGACGGGAAAAATACAATGTACCATGAAAATATTGTGTTTCGACTTGTATTCAGTCATATAATAGCAATTAGGGGTCAAAGAAGCCGTCGGAACGAGGTGCTAAAAATGCAATTTTATGCAGTGAATTTTGGACACTTTTTGGACTCTGGGAACGGCCGTTCCGGCTTCCCTTTGAAAATGGGAAGGGCCGTTCCCATTGCCTACAGAAACGCGCCAGCGTTTTCTTAAAAAGGGAAAACGTTTTAGCTGGGAACAGCCCTTCCGGCTTAAAGGCCAAAATGGGAACGACCGTTCGCAGTCTCGCTGGCCAACTGTCTCAGAATCATGGGAACGGCCGTTCCAGTTTTTAACTGGGGTTGGGAAGGGCCGTTCCCAAAATACGTGAGCAGCTGAATATGCAGAACAAAACAGGGCAGCAACGAAGCAAAGCTCAAACCAACAAAAATGGCTTCAAGCCAAGATGAAATGCATATTTTTGATGCAACACATATGCTAACATACATATAGATCAACAACAACTGATTTAAACACTCATTTCAGTGTTAGATCATCAATAATCCATCAATCCAAACCCATATCAACACTCATGCTCCAAGTCCATAAATCACAAGTTATATGCATCAAACTTGAGCTCAAAGTTCACATACATATTTCCAACAACCAATACACAATTTACTCAAACTATAACAAAGCCCTATCTATCACATTTATTCAAGAAAATCATGAAATCTCCAAAATACCTCAAATGTAAGAAATGGAAGCTAGGATGAAGAAATGATGATGATGATGCTCCAATGTCCACAAAACCCACAATTATGATGCTTGAATGATGAAATCTCCTCTCTTCAAAGTGAGGGTTTGATCTCGGTTGACAAAGGGAAGAAAATGGAGCAAAGATGAAATGTGGTATGTGATGTGAAGACAAGGTACGTGAAATGCTACTAATGAAGGGGGAAAATGGCCAATTTTGCTATTAAGTCCTTTCACTTAGTAAGTTATGCAATGAGGTTCAAATCCAATATTAAATGATCAATCAAGTCCAATGCAATTAGATCCTTAATTCATGAAGATGATCAATTAAGGCCATAAAAGAATTAAATCACATTCGGGAAAATAATTCACATAGCAATCACGTTCAATATATCCGATAAATATGATATGATATGAATTTTCACTAAAATGTCAAGAATATAATTTTATAAAATTATGTCTCATGAAATGGAAAATTAAAGAAATGATCAATTAATAATTAAATTCTAACTCTCAAACGCACACGTGTCGTTCATACCTGAATTGCCGAAAGCTGGGGCGTTACAGGTTCTCCCGCTTATGTGCCTGGGAGATGGGGCTCTCTCTTTCTCTTATGTGCCGAAAGATGGGATTCTCTCTTCATGCTTGCTTCACGCTATTCGTTAGTCTTCCTTGAGTTTGCAAGTGGAAGTACCCAATGGCTTCAAGATTGGGTGCAATATTAACCATCCAATTCAAAGAGGAATCGAAGGAGCTTGAGCGATCAGGGATCGGGTCTATAGGTACACTTCAATAACACGGAGAACATTCTGATGGGGGTCCAAATCGCGAACTTCCCTTGGCAAATAGGAATTGGCAGTGTTGAAGCGATCGAAGCCATTCCAAACTCAACACTTGAACCTGGGGACCAGTTAAAACCGTATTTATTTTATGCACACGTTTGATTGTGATTATTTCGGGATAGGCTTCTATGACCAGTTGAACCCGTGTAGTTGATAATGATTGAATTGATATGTTTGATGTTTTAAATTTTTATAAATTCGTATTCTTTGCTTTGCTTCCGCTTCCAGGTTCTTGTTTTCTCTGTTGTACAGGGTTTAGGTACCGCCTAGCTTAGACAGA
Organism: Lantana camara; assembly: GCA_037501455.1. NCBI lineage: Eukaryota > Viridiplantae > Streptophyta > Magnoliopsida > Lamiales > Verbenaceae > Lantana > Lantana camara. The sequence goes on along the minus strand of CM074859.1, from coordinate 88,383,484 downwards.
GTTTTGTCTGTCTCCCGTTCGCTATTGCTTGGTTCGTGTACGGATTTCCCATTTCGTATGCGGATTGAGCTTTAGTGCGGGGGATATGGTGGCCTAGCTTTTGGGCGCTACAAATACCGTGATAATAATTGTGTTAATAATTTTTAGTTAGGAATAATTATGTAAATACATATTATAAAATATTAATTTAAATATGTTAAAAGAGTATTTATTAACTTAAAATAGGACTTTTCATAGAATATAATTAAAACTTTTTTCAATCTTGAAAAAGAAAATATTTGCAAAGTTCAAAAAGGAATTTTTTTAAACTAATATATGAATTAATCGTATTAAAATTTTATCATATAAATTGTCAACTTTTTCAATTTTAAGACCTACAATTTGAAATGTTTATTACAATAAGATATGTATAACGAATTAATGGGAAGATAACAAATTAATTTATTTCATAAATTTTGATGATGAAATATTTAAAACGTGCATCTTTCATTTTTATATAAAGATCCTACATAGAATATATATAATCAAATTTTTTGTGATTAAAAAATTCCTTCAATAATAAAAATTGAAAAAATTATAATCTTAAACTCATTGACGGTAAAAAGACATATTTCTTAAATATATTATTTCCCGTGCACGAAGTATTATAGTTTCCTATTATATATAATCTTTGTTATTTAAACGCAACACAATGTTATTAACACATTGGATAAGAATCACAAATACAATCATATTTCACATAAATAAAATCAAGTTATATGTTGAATGCATATTTCACAAAGAACAGAATAATAATATTTTCAAACAATAAATCATAGAAGAGGGCTGGAATAATAATTATATTAATAATTTTTAATTGGAAATAATTATGTAAATACATATTATAAATTATTAATTTAAAATATTAAAAAAATCACTTATTGATTTAAAATAAAACTTTTCGTAAAGTAAAGTTAAAACCCCTTTATTTTATAAAAATAATTATAGGTAGTTCAAAGGGAATTTTTTAATTTTAATTTATTAATTAATTTTATTTAAATTTGATGATATAAGTCACCCATTTATTTCCGTTTAAATCCTACAAATTGGATTGTTTATTATAATAAGAGGTGTCTAACGAATTATAAGATAACAAATTGATTCTCGTTATAAATTTGGTAATCAGACGTTTTTAATTACATATTGTTAAAGTGTGTATTTCGTATTTTTATACAAATATAATATATATGAGTTTTATAACATATTTTATAATTGAAGAATCATTTTAGCAATATAGAGCGGGGAAAATACAATTTAATAATATATGTAGTTTTTTAGTTTGATATTATGTTTGTATAGTCCCCGAATATTTTCATTAATTGTATTAAATTTGATAATATAAGTTGTCAATTTTTATCGTTTCAAGGCTTACAATTTGAAATGTTATGATAATAAGAGATATTTGGCGAATTAGAAGATAACAAATCAACAAAATTATATTTTTGGTCCCATAGGAAATATGTCAATTTTTTTTTGGTCCCATAGTTTTTAAATCGTCCCGCACTTTTAGTTTTTCGACAAATGTAGTCCCAAAGTGAAAAATTTTCAATATTAGTCCCAACAAATTTAGAAATATATATTTATAATATTTTTCCTTAATTAAAAAATACATATCAAATATTAGGAATAATTTAAAAGAATAACAACCACATGATATGTATTTTATTTTTATAATAAATAATAAATTATTACATTTTAAAGTATAAGCATTACTTTAAAATTATAAAATAAAAAAATAAAAATATTGTACATAATAACATAATTAATAAAATAATCTTCAATATTGCATTTAGTTAAAAATATGTAAAATAAAAAATTAAAAAATAATTAATATTTAATATATTTAAATATTTCTTATGTATGTACCATTGCATTTATTTAAAATAATTAACATTGGGTTTAGCTAAATTTAAAATAACTGAACATTTATATGTTTTTGATTCAATAATGTAATATTAATTAAAAAATTAAAAAGTAATTAGTAGTCATATATATTTAATGAGAATTAAAAAATAATATCAAAATTTTAAAACACTATAATAATATAACGTACAATTATAAAAGTTATTTAATTTTTAAATTAATATTATATTATTGAATAAAATATATATAAATTTTTAGTTATTTTCAATTTTAACTAAACCCAACGTTAATTATTTAAATAAATGCAATGTTATATATATATATAAGAAATATTTAAATATTATAAATATTAATTATTTTTCAATTTTTTATTTTACATATTTTTAACTAAATACAATATTGAAGATTATTTTATTAATTATGTTATTATGTATAATATTTTTGATTTTTTATTTTATAATTTTAAAGTAATACTTATACTTTAAAATGTAATAATTTATTATTTATTATAAAAATAAAATGCATATCATGTGGTTGGTATTCTTTTAAATTATTCATAATATTTGATATGTATTTTTTAATTAAGGAAAAATATTATAAATATATATTTTTAAATTTTTTGGGACTAATATTGAAAATATTTCACTTTGGGACTACATTTATCGAAAAACTAAAAGTGCGGGACGAGTTAACAACTACGGGACGAAAAAAAAAATTGATCTATTTTCTATGGGACCAAAAATGCAATTTTCTCAATCAACAAATTAATTCACATTATATCTCTCATATTTATATATAAAGATACTATATAGGATTTATGGAATAACAAAATTTGTGAATGGAGATGGAGACGACATGAGCACCTCACGGGCATTTTTATCAAATGATTTAGAGAAACAAGTTAGTGGAATTTTGGTCGAAACTATATTGAGCTTTTCTCGGTGGTGATTGAGAGAGCCGAAAACCGTCTTCGAGATAAAAAGCTAAAATGCTAAGCATTGTCAGACGAATGACACTTAGTCGATTCATCACGAGCTCGAACTCCAATACCATTTGCCTACAAATTGGCTCCCCATCACGGGTTTCAAAAGTCGAGAATCAATTTGCTCTAAATTAACTAAGTTTGTTATGAATAGAATAACGATATTTGATCATAATTGTTTAATTTTGACTAAATTTTTTTTTCCTCCATTTCTTCAAAAAATTTAATTAACTAGAAAAAACTTTCATTCCATGATTACTTTAAGATTTGCATTATTTAGTTATGTACGATAAAACTTACCTATTAGTCCCCAGTTTATGGACACTTATCGATTTTTTAATTTTGAATTTTAAATATTTGCCCAATAACTTTTGTAGTAAGGTGATTACTGGGGAAGTTTTAATTAATTAAGTCCCATATCCATGCAAGTGTACACTGTTCAGTTTAGCACATAAGGTCTCCAACTCACAGGGAAGGAAAAATCAACCAATCACTTCATATATTCTCCGATCAATAGATCAAATAAAGACTCAACAAAGGTTAACTAACTACTAACTAAATGAAGATAACTAAACAGAGAAAACAAACAAAAACTCAACAAATAAAGACAAAACCAAGGTTCAGTGCTCGAATTCAATGCTAAACAAATTTTCAGATTCTTACAATTCTAATCACGAAAATTTATGCAAGCTTCTCTCGAAGTTAGCCATAAGTGTCTAAAAGTTTGTGTAGCCACTCTCATGGTCAAGATCCAAAGACAAATTAAATCGTAAAACAAAGATTAGCGTAATTAAATAGGGGCGGCTAGTCATACACTATTAATCACAAATTGTTTAGAAAAAAATCGAATCTCTTCGTACCTCTAATTTTAAGTGCTTAGGAACTAATAATTCAAATTAACTAACAATCTTTCGATTAGAAAGCCAATTCTAAAGTTCATGCTAAAGTTGGGCAGGCTTCAACATGCAATTAAAAATATAATTCCTTCACATAACAATCATAAGAATTTATTCAAGCATATCAACGAACATTTAATCTACAATATCATTATTCCCTTGGCTAAAGACACTAACAAAACATAAACAAAAAAAAAAAAACAATAACAATAATAAAACTAATTAAATTTATGCTTAAAGATTCAATATAAATCATCCACATAAACACGAAACACTAGTTCTTAACATAACAATTAAATCAAACTAAAGAGAAATGGAAAAAAAAAGCTTAGTATATATAGTCTTCTCCGGCAGCCGACAAAATTCCTCCATGGAAGATGGAATTCCAGCCTCTCTAGATTTCTCGTTTGTCTTCAAAGCTGCGTTCACTTATCTCCTTCTACGTTCTTCGTGTTCTCTATTGTAATAGCCATGGTTTGGAAAAGGTTTTCTGTATTTCTGTATTATAAAGAAATGATACACTATACAAAGATAAATACACTACCATACTGGGCTAATAAAGGAAAGGGAATATATGCACAAATTTACACGATTATATAAAGCCCTAATTTCTGCTTTCCTTATGTCAACACTCCCCCTCAAGTTGTATAGTGGGGTCTCCGATATGCAACTTGCGTAGGACTTCTCCGAATATCCTGTCGTTTATGGCTTTAGTCAAGATATCTGCCAATTGGTCCTCAGACCTCACGAACGGAAGCTTAACAGTCCCCTGATCGATCTTCTCTTTAATGAAGTAGCTGTCAACCTCTACATGCTTCGTACGGTCATGCTGGACAGGGTTCTCAGCTATACTAATCGCAGCCCAGTTATCGCACATGAGATTACACGCCCTGTCCACTTGGACACCAATTTCTGCAAGTAGCTTTCGTACCCAGAGAATCTCAGCTACTCCTCGCGCAACACCTCGAAGCTCAGCTTCTGCACTAGAAAGAGCTACAACTTTCTGTTTCTTGCTCTTCCAAGTTACTGCATTCCCTCTGACTAGAGTGAAGTATCCTGAGGTTGACCTCCTGTCCTCTTGGCTTCTGGCCCAATCTACATCTGTATAGGCTTCAATATTGAGGTGCCCATGCTTCTGAAACAGAATCCCCCTTCCGGGACACCCTTTTGTGTACCGACACACTCTGAGCGCTGCCTCCATGTGTTCTTTCTGAGGTCGGTGCATGAACTGACTAAGAACTCCAACTGCATATGCTATGTCAGGCCGTGTGTGAGACAGATAGATCAGCTTTCCCACCAAATGTTGATACTGTAGCTTCTCAGCCTCTTCAGCTCCTTCCACTATGCCAAGACGGTGTTTCACTACCAAAGGAGTATCTACTGGTTTGCACTCCAGTAGCCCGGTTTCAGCTAACAGATCTAGGACAAACTTCCGCTGAGAGATGTATATTCCCCTTTTGGACCGCATCACTTTTATCCCGAAAAAATACTTCAGCTGCCCCAGGTCTTTCATTTCAAACTCTCTGAACAAGTTTTCTGTGAGCTTGGAGATTTCCTCTGTGTCATCCCCTGTAATGATCATATCATCTACATAGATGATTAGACACGTCACTAACCCGTCTCGTCTCTTAATGAACAATGTATGATCCGAGTTGCTGTGATGGTAATCATATTTCTTCATGGCAGCTGAGAACCATCCAAACCACGCTCGGGGTGACTGTTTCAAACCATATAATGCCTTCCTTAGCCTGCATACTTCCCCATGACCGAAATCCTTGAAAAATCCTGGTGGGGGTTCCATATATACCTCCTCTCTGAGATCTCCATGTAAGAATGCGTTCTTCACATCAAACTGATGCAACTTCCAGTCTCGGTTAGCTGCTACCGAGAACAGTACCCTGATGGTGTCAATCTTGGCTACCGGTGAAAAAGTCTCTGAATAGTCAATGCCATACGTCTGTGTGTATCCTTTTGCCACCAGCTTAGCCTTGTATCTTTCAACACTTCCATCTGCCCTGTGTTTCACTGTGAAGATCCAACGACACCCTACCACTTTCTTACCCTGGGGAATTACACACTTTTCCCATGTTCCATTTCTTTCCAGTGCCACCATTTCTGTTTCCATTGCTTGAACCCATTTCTGATCGGCAAGTGCATCTTCTACTCGATTCGGGGTCCTGATCGAGTGCACTGCTGTAGTGTAGGCACGTGCTTGTTTAGAGAGATTTTCTTCTGCTAGACCGGCCAGGGGATACCTCGGGGTCCTACCTGTATGTTCCGGCTCATACCATTTTGGTGGGACACCTCTATTCGTGCGTGGTGGTAGCACATATCTGGCCTGTGTCTCACTCTGATTTACTCCCTCCTCTGACTCACTTGTTTCTCATTCTTCATTCTCCCCCTATTCCTCAATCTCCCCTGCACTGTTAGAATTATAGGGAATGACTGATGTAGAGCTGTTATCAGTACAATTACTAACCTCAGGAATATTCATCGGGGTGACTGGTTCGCTGGACGTGGGAGGTTGCATTGCAGGAGGTGGTGGCTCGGTGGTTCCGCCTACTTGTTCTGTTGGGACTATGTCTGGCCAAGATTGTGGAATCACCCCACTCATTGGGTCCTGCTGATGACTCTCCACCTGACTGTTGAGTGGGGTGTGAAAATAGAAATCTGTTTCAACAAAATCACAGTCCATAGTAGTATACAGACGACGAGTAGGAGGGTGGTAACATCGATACCCTTTTTGTTGATCCCCATACCCAACGAAGACACACTTAAGAGAACAAGGGTCAAGTTTAGTGCGGCTAGTTTTAGGGCTATGGACGAATAAGGAACACCCAAACACCCGCGGAGGAAGAGTTAGAACAGATGGGACACTAACCTAACCACCAAAACACTTAAGGGGGTATCAAAATCTAGGGACCTGGTGGGAAGACGGTTGGCCAAGTAGACAGATGTAGCAACTGCTTCTGGCCACATTGACGAAGGACACTTAGACTCAATAAGGAGGGATCTAGACATTTCCAGCAACTATCGGTTTCTACGTTCTGCCACCCCATTCTGTTGGGGAGTATGGGGACAAGAAGTTTGATGGATCATCCCATGGGTGCGAAAGAATTCCTTCAAGGTGGAATTTATATATTCTCCCCCATTATCAGACCTAAGTACCTGAATATGAGTTTTATACTGTGTACGCACCATGTTAAAGAAATCGACAAACTTTGAGGGAACCTCAGATTTATTTTGCAAAAAATATACCCAAGTCATCCTAGAATAATCATCCACAAAAAGAACAAAATACTTAAACTTATGATCCAAACCAATGTTCGGGGTAGGTCCCCATACATCTGAATGCACTAAGGAAAAACACAGTTTTAGTACGAGAACTAGATACTGAAAAAGACTGCCTATGACTCTTTGCAAGCAAACACGTCTCACAAGAGAATTTATTGGCTTGACTGAAAAATTGGGGAAATAATAGCTGAAGGTACCCTTGGGAAGTATGTCCTAAACGATGGTGCCACAACCACTGTTGGCGGTTCACTATCCCGTGAGCAAGCACTACAGTTCCTTGTTGAGCTACCTCGTCGACGTAATACAACCCGCCACTTTCAGTACCACGCCCAATCACTTTCCCCGAATGAATATCCTGCACCAAACAGAAAACGGGAAACATCAGCACCTTGCAGTTTAATTCTCTGGTAATATGGCTGATAGAAAGTAATTTACACGACAAAGTAGGAATATAGAGACAGTTCTTTAAGCTTAGTGCAGGTGATAAAGAAATAGTTCCTTCTCCAAGAACCGGGGAAACACCCCCATTGGCGTTCCGAATTGAGCTACTTTTCGGAACCGTGCAATTACTCAAGTTTGCCTTGTCATATGTCATTGTGTCTGTGGCTCCACAGTCAAAAATCCACCTAGTGTTTTTCTTACTGACAGTATACAGTGCTGATGTTGTCTGCTCATTTAGTACAGGTGCTTTTTTACCGTTACAATTAGGGACTAAATTACAAGGGGGAGATAATGGGGAAAATTGATTATTTTAATGCGGTAATTAAGAGTGAGAGGTAGAGGGATAAAAGAGACTTTTTCTTCCCCCACACTCAATACCTAATCGGTGCATCCCTTGGGGATTTCCCTCTCCCGCAGCTAGACCTGCAAAACCTCCACTCTCTCCATCTTCGGCCTCCCCCCTGTCATCCCCACCATCCGCCACCACCGCCGTGTCTTGCGACTGTCCAGCCCGGTCATGTCGCTGGCTCCGCCATCCGTCTGGGAAACTGATGAGTTCAAAGCAATTTTCTTTGACATGGCTGTTCCTCCCGTACTTACCACACCGAGACGCCGGCCAGGTTCTGCCACCATTCCGGGATGATGGCGTTGGAGGTTTCTTTGGCGGTCCTGACCGGGGCCTAGGGGCGAACCCTTGTACTGCCTGTGTGGACCCCTGTTCCGACTCCGATGGGCTCTTGACCGCGAGCCCAGCCCCGATACCTGATGCTCCGGCCCATGATGGGCCACCTCCCTCCAGATCTGACCCCAAAGTCCCTCTCCAAACCCTCTCTCGGCGAATTGCTGCGTACGCCTTCTCCACAATAGGTAGAGGGGTTTCTTTGAGCAAATCCCGCCTCTCTCCATCGAACCTGTCACTGACTCCGATGAGAAATTGGAACATATCGGTTTTTGATTTTAGCCTATTAAACACAGCTATGTCACTTTCACATGTCATGAGGTTTGGTTGTCTAACATCAATTTCTCTCCAGATATTCTGAATATTGCTGTAATAGCATTCTATACTATCTGTCCCCTGTTTCAGGCTATTGGCTCTGGTGGTAAGGTCATAGATCTTGAGACCGTCACCTCCTTGGTTGTACGTAGCGAGCAATCCTTCCCACAGTGCCCTTGCGGTTGGGTATTCAATGTAATACGTGATGAGTTCTTGCTCCAAATTTTCTATGAGCCAAGAGTAGACTATGAGATCATCTTGTTCCCACTTGTGGTAGTTGGGTTGTCCGGGCAGGGATGGTGGTGGATCGCCGGTGATGTGACTGAGTTTGCCTCTTCCTCCAATGGCTAACTTTATGAGGCGAGCCCACAGGGAGTAATTGAATTGATTAAGTTTGGTGTTGATTGAGACGGTTTGGGGTGTGTGGCTATGATTCTGATTATTTGCTGGTTGGGTTTGCAGGTTCTGGAAATTGGTTTCGATGATACTTGCTAACTGTGTGGCTAAGGAATCGACGGGCTGCTGCGATTCCTTGCCGAAATTGACTACACTGCTATCGTCGGCCATGGCTGAGAAAGGTATCGGTAAATGATGAGCAAGGGTCGATTCCACTTAATGGATCATCGCCAGCTCTGATACCATGTTGTCTATTGTAATAGCCATGGTTTGGAAAAGGTTTACTGTATTTCTATATTGTAAAGAAACGATACACTGTACAAAGATAAATACACTACCATACTAGGCTAATAAAGGAAAGGGAATATATGCACAAATTTACACGATTATATGAAGCCCTAATTTCTGCTTTCCTTATGTCAACACTCCAAGTTAGAATGTAGAAGCTAGGGTTAAGAATATCAGATTAGCTCTTTTATTACACCAAAAATGAGTTCCAAATGGGTCTAGACGAGTCCAAAGTTGAAAGAATTAATTCAAGCCAAAAAAAAAAAAAAAATCTTCTACACAGTCATCAAGGCCTCGGCCCGTGACAGTTATCACGGATGTGCTCGTGGGTTGACTTTCAATTTCTCAGTTGACAGGCCATCACAACCCTGATCACTTCATGCGTAAAATCTATCATGGCCGTAACAGTCTCAAGAAATAGTTGATCCGGCTGTTTTGGCTCTTTCCGCCTTCAAAACACCGTTTTATACATTGTTTAAGTCACTTCTTATATTTTTTATTTCAAAGTAAAATATGAGCTGAAATGGACCAATATAGATACAATTAGGCATAATAATAAATAAAAACATACGAAATATAAATTAAAAATGTCTAAGTATTTTAAACTAACAGTGATATATACATTTAAACCAACAAATTAATTTCCTTTACCATTTGTATCTCACAGTGACATTTTGGTTTCGACCACACAAATTCATTTGTTTCATCATGTATATTAAATGTAATTATATATATGTAATAATATTTTTTAGTGGGGGAGAGAGGTGAGGTATACTATTTTTTAGGATAGATAGATGAAATAAATGAATTTGTATAACAATATATGCATGAATGATGGAACAAATGAATTTGTATGTTCGCCAAAACCAACATGTCACAGTAAGAGAAATGGAAAAGGATGTCTGCAGGGCATAGCTCAGTTGGTTTCGGAGGGGCAGATTTGCGACAAGGTGCAAGGTTCGATTCTCACAGGCTGTAGTGTGGGAGCTTTATTCTTGAGTTCAATTTAGGCTTTGAGGGTGGGCTCCTTGTAGACCTAGTGAGGAGCACACCTCCCCCTTAACGGGCCGCTGAGTACCTGATTTACCTCCTCCCACTTGCTTCGTCGGGCCGGGGTGTAGGGGACCCTTAGGGTTGGGGATTCATCCTTTTGCGACAAGAAATGGCAAAGGATATTAATCTATTATGTGTTTTTTTTTTTTAACACACGCACACCCAAATGGGATTCGAACCCCGAGACCTTGCCTTCGAGAATGAACCCATTAACCATTTGGACCAACCCCTATTGGCTTATTAATCTATTATGTTAAAAGTATATATCTCCATAATATAAAAGTTATTGAGCAAATATATAATTAAAATTCAAACTTTAAAATATAATGAGTGTCCAAAAATTAGGGATTAATAGGTAATTTAAATTGTACATAACTAAATCACACAAAATATCTCTCTCGCTTGATGCCTTAGGGTTTATATAACACCCCAAGCGGAGGGTGCCACATCCCCCACACCATACCTCAACACGTGTAACGAAACGAAGACTCCGCACACGTATCAAACTATAGCGAATGGGAGACAAAGCAAAACAAAATCCTAGTCTAGGCGGTCTAGACCCTAATACAGAGCGCGCAACAAAATTTAAGCAGAAGTGCGGAAGCAACAGTATCCATAGAAGCAAGAATACATACTAGCAAAAACCATTTAAAGCAATTATACTTATCATGCTACTCGAGTACTTAATCGTAACTCATGCTTTCCATAATCGAATCAAATTCATATACATAAGTTCGAGATACATAACAAATTGAAAGAGAATGCATGAGACCCGAACAACTCGACCCAAGACTCGAAAGACAACCGCCGCCTAGCCAAACTCCCAACCGCGCACCTGCAAAGCTCAAAACAAAATGGGGAAAAGAAAAGAAGCAATGAGGGTCAGTCCTAAAGACTGGCGAGGGGGGCTAACACGCGCACACGTACGTATAAGTAAGAACATAGCATATTCAAATCGGAAATGTTCATGAACCGGGTGTGGTTTTTGCATTCCAAAAGATTTTAACCCGCGATACTATATATAAGAAGAAAGAATTAGGGCCGAAGGCCAAAATCAACCAAGCTTTAGAAATTAAGAGTCCACCCCGTTGCACAAACCATAACGGATACATAAGTATAAACATAAACATAACAACTCGGCGAGTACGAGTTCTAACCACCTTTCTCCATACACAAAGCAAAGCAAAAACAAAGCAAAACCATAAACCAATCCATCCTTACACCATTTGGGGAAGAGAGAGGCCCCTCTCTACCCCCGCACTTACCTTATCTTATAGTGGTGGAGTCGGGGGATCCTACCCGATCCTGACGGGTTATACCGTCTACATGTGAGACCCGCTTTCCCCTCGATCTCCCGAGGATGAGCGAAGCCTCACCTTGGTGGAGAAGTGTCCCGGTGGCAACCCCGATGGTCGTCCCGGGTCTCCCGAACCACACAACTCCGGGCCCAAACTTATCACGCTTATACACACACACGCATGGATATATCTTTCAAAGTCCCAAAGCTCGCTAAACAAACTCACACCAACCCTTTTCGAAAACGAACTAATAAAATATAGCTTATATACATATAAAAGCGTTTTCAATGGATTTCATAGCAAATGGGTCAATTCCCGTAAAATACATACCAAACACTTATCTATATATATAGGTGTATTGATATCTCGCCTGCGGGCTTAAATTACAAGTAGGGTTGAAGGTCATTTTAGCTAAAAGGAAAGAAAACCTCACCTCCGAGGAGCAACGGAAACAAAAGGAGCAAACGGACGTTTAAAGACCACCTCTCCAACCAAGGAGTGAACCTAAGAACAAAGAGACAACAAGAGACATACTTAAACTCAAAATGAACCAATTAGACGCTCGGCGAATGCATATGTATGCAAGTGATGCAAAGGAAGTAACGAAAGCTAGCACGTTCAAGCATTCAAGTTCATGCACGCATCCAAGAGTCTAATTTCAAAACAAGGCAAGAATTAAAACATAACATGTCAAATAAACATCAAGTATAGCGAATCATATCATAGCTCTTGTACAAGAAGAGAATGAATAACGAATTTAACAAGAGCCAAAAAGTTTCATACCTAGCATCAAAACGAATATGCAATCACGGTCATATTTACACATCGAAAACAAGGCCATAAAATCAAATTAATCATCCTAACATATAGTATATCAAGTTAATAATAAATTAGGATCATAATTGGGGTAGGAAATAGCAAAGAGATGCACCAAAATCACAAAACGAATCGCCGCTGCCCCTACCCCAACATGCCACGACCATGTCGGAATTTAATCAAAATTTTGGTCCAAAACCGAAGCTTGGACACGGCCGTGTTCATTTTCAAGCATAATGTGACACATCCGTGTCATATTTTAATTAAATTTTGCTGCTCAAGTCGAGAGCACAACACGGCCGTGTCCATTTTTCAAAGGAACTTGACACGGCCCTGTTAGCCTTTCGTGCGCGAAGTAAAGTAGCAGTAGCAGCGTTTCAGTGCAAGTGGGGAGCAAGGGAAGGTGTCTACATGGATTAGGAATGAAATTAACTAACCAAAGCAACAAAGAAAGCAAGGAAATGCAACAAACCGATCCATTAATCGAGCAAAACCCCGGCAAGACAAGAAACCCCCAAAATTAAACACAAAGCTTCCAAAACTCAAAGGTTCAACAATGGAGGAGCCTCAAACTCGGTTCAAAAAGAGAATACAAGGTAAGGAATAGATCAAGCATACAACAAGGGTCACATAGCACTTCACGGATCAAGAATTGGATAAAAAATGAGCAAGATATCACCCAAAATCTACAAACCCGTAACTATTCATTCGTATAAGCAAATCAGCCCCAAACCTCCAAGAATGCAAGCAAAAGAGTACTCAAATGAAAGGGGAGGGGATTTACATCAAGAATATGTGCTTACCTCTTCGATTTGGTGAAGAATGAAGGTCGAACGAGCTCAAAATCAGGCTTGGGTGAATAGTGATGGGAATTCTCCTTTCTCTCTTCCTTTTCCCCTGCTCTCTCGGTCCTTGGCTGCTTAAAATGAGAGAAATGAGCAATTGGGATGGTAGGTGGGTGTGTTAGGAAGAAATAGGTTCAAGAATCGCGTCAAACGGAGTTAAAACGAATAAATTACGAGCAAAACGGCAAAAGGGTGGTAAATCTGCGCGAGAATCACGTTTCGGGCGAAATTCGGAGGATCAAACGGGTTTAGAAAAATACAAGGCTAGGTTCCTTAGCTCCCATTCTTCGTTGCGAGTCCGGCGTCACTTCCGGAATTCGAATCCGAATTCCCGAGCTCAAGATATAAATTCCGGAACACAAGGCGCGCTAAAACTAGTTAGGCCCTCATGTCCCTAACAAATAAAATATGGTGCGTTACCATATCAAACAAGTCCGAAAACTTAAAACGAGCACATAAATGAATTCATAACACATATAATTCATGCATATCAAATTTTCAAAAAATTTCGAAACGACTTGGAACTTAAACGAATTTAAAAAACAAGTTTAAAAACTTAAAACGTTTAATTATTCAAATTTATAAATAAACAATTAATTCAAATAAATTTAAATAAATTCAAATAATCACATAATCATTAAATTAACACGTATTTGCATAATTAAATTAATTTAAATGCGCATATAACACTCTCGACACAACGTACTTGTACGGGCGTGCGCGAGGGATGTTACAGTTTACACCCTTCCTCTCTCTCAATTTTCTATCTTTCAAGAAATTAAAGTTAATTTAAGTTTCGATTCGACGATGGAGAATATGACTCCACCGTTGGATCGACTCAGATCTGCTCCGCCGCCAACATCTCAACTTGGTTTCACTGCCAGTACGTATCTACAGTCATCCTCTCTTGCCTCCATCCTTTCAGATCTATTGCTATTTTCTTAGATCTGTTCCAGTGCTACTTTCTCAAATCTACGTTCTCTGTGATCTGGTTTTTTGGTGATATTGGTTGAATCAGCCTTTACAATATAGAAGTTCTTTTCATGGATCTGCATCCACCACTACTGTTTTTTAAGTTTAGTTATTTATCGAGTCTTTCATATGGAAGTTTTGTCTCTTTCGTATGGAAGTTTAGTTTCTTTGTTAGCGTGCAATTTTATTATTATCTAGTCTTCTCTATGAAAGTTGATATTCAACATGAGACTAATTGTGTAGCCCATTCGTTTTTGACAACTGCAACTTCGACTAGCGTATGTCCCTTGCAACTTTTGCGTTATTTCGGATTGTGTCGCTTCAATTGTAGTTTTTGATTTGATAATATGTTAGTCATTTTTTCTTTAAAAAAAAAAAAAAAAACTAAATAACACAAATATTAAAGTAATCAGCAAATGTCATTTTTCTAGTTAATTAAAATTTTTAATAAAAAGAAGAAAAAGGAATTTAGTTAAAGTTGCACAATTATGGTAAAAAATGTTACTTCATTACAGACTTGGTTATAATTATTCACTTAATAACATTAACAAATATAATCTAAATATCAATTTTGGTGATTGCTCATTTTGGTACTATTTGATAAATTTAAATAATTAAAGATAATTTTATTCTCTTATATATAATTAAATGTAATAATATTATCGGTATTAATTTGTGAATGAAATGTACGCATGAGAATTTTTTTTTCAACTAAAAAATGAAAAAAATTATTGGGTCAAAATTGGACAATAATAAGTCAAATCTCATTATGATATATATACAAATATTAAACTAACAGACAATGAGATTTTTCTAGTTAATTAAAATTTTCAAAGAAAAGGAGAGAAAAAACTAATCAAAAATTAAACAATTATGATCAAATATTGTCATTCTATTCAAAACAACATAAATTTCTTTTTGCGCCAAAAAAAAAAAATAGATTTATTTACTTAGTTACGATTATTCACTTAATCATATTGATAAGTACAATTAACAATATAACTTTTTCCTAGCGTGATTGCTCCTTCTAACACCATTTGGGGAATTCAAATAGTTAAAGATAATTTTACTTTCTTATATAAATTAAAGGGTTAATCTTTCTTTGCACCCCAACCTTTGGGGTGCATTGCACTTTGGTACCCAACCTTTGAAACGTTGCATTTTAGTACCCAACCTTTGAATTTTATGTACTTTTAGTACCCCGACCAATGAGAAAATGCCACGTGGTACCAACCATTGGGGTACACGTCTGCACTTGGGTACTAAAGTGCAACAAAATTCAAAGGTTGGGTACTAAAGTGCAACGTTTCAAAGGTTGAGTACCAAAGTGCAACGCACCCCAAAGGTTGGGGTGCAAAGAAAGATTTACCCTAAATTAAATGTAATAATATTTATTAGTATTAATTTGTGAATGATATAGACCAACGAGAGTGTTTTTTGTTTCCAGTAAAAATTTATAAAAATGGGAAAATTTTATTCGATTCAGATTGGACAGTAGAACATAAAATCTCATTATTCTAAATAAAATATTTTGTATATTGTAATATCGAAGTTATTGTTTTTTTTTTTAAGAATAACTAAACTCAAGTAAGGAAGATGCATGTTTAAACTTTAACCCATAGCCCCAACTTTCATAAATAATTGAAATATCAATTTTTTTAACTATTATCAAAGTATCAAAATCCTATGATAATTCCGTGATTTCCATGAATTGCACGGCTAACGCTAGTTAAATCATATTGCTGCAAAATACAATTAAAGTTAATTATGTACGTGTTAGGTTGTCAAAAACAAAATAGAAGCACAAAATAAAAAATAGATATATTATAAAACATCTTATGTTCTAACGCAACTCTTAATTTTGTTTGTTCTATATCTCTTTTTTATGGATTTTAATAAGGTGTAAAATGTTTTTTAATGATAATTATATATTTAAAAATTTAAACACATTATCTCGAATTAAATTAGTATAGAGTATCACTAAACTATACAACTTAACGGTAAAATTTTATTGCTAACAGTTTCAATATATATTAGGTCATATTCTCTAATGGAGGTTGGGCACTTAATCTTGTTGCAGTGTCCAGATTCCACAGGTAATCAACACTTAAATATATAACCTCAGACAACTTAACCATTATAATACTCACTTATTTTGACCCAAAAACAAAAAAATAATAATTATAATACCACTGACTCTCACCTAACTAATTTTTTACTAATTTCAATTTTTAATTTGTGTCCACATTTAGAAAATGTCATAGTTCCGTGATTTCCATGAAGTGCACGGCTTATATGCTAGTTAAATCATATTGCTGCAAAATACAATTAAAGTTAATTATGTACCATACGAATTATTGATGCGTGTTAGGTTGTTAAAAACAAAATAGAAGCACAAAATAAAAAATATATATATTATAAAACATCTTATCTTCTAACGCAACTCTTAATTTTGTTTGTTCTATATCTCTTTTTTATGGATTTTAATAAGGTGTAAAATGTTTTTTAATGATAATTATATATTTAAAAATTTAAACACGGTATCTCTAATTAAATTAGTATAGGGTATCCCTAAACTATACAACTTAACGGTAAAATTTTATTGCTAACAGTTTCGATATATATTAGGTCATATTCCCTAACGGAGTCTGGACACTTAAATCATATTGCAATGTCCAGATTCCACGGGTAATCAACACTTAAATATATAACCTCAGACAACTTAACCATTATAATACTCACTTATTTTGAACCAAAAACAAAAAAAAAAAAAAAAATTATAATACCACTTACACTCACCTAACTAATTTTTTACTAATTTCAATTTTTAATTTGTGTCCACATTTAGAAAATGTCATAGCTAACTAACAAAATAGTTTATTTCCACATTATCCCTTTTTGATTATAAATAGGCCATTTCTACAGACATAACCCACAAGCATAAGCTAATAATTAAGTTAACACGATGTTGCTAAGTACTCACAGCTCATTTTCCTGCCCTTCAATCAGATTTTGTTTGGGAAAATATTCCCACAAAACTAAATTTCCCTTTTCTGGTCATTACGAAAAGAACAATATAAGATCAAGAAATATTGGGAAATTGGGTGTGAATATTAATGGTTACCCTTATTTTACTGCTCCATGTCACCCTCTCGAATCTAGAGTGCCATTAGAGGTCGAGAGTGGTGGTGGCCATAGCAGCGGGATCGGGATCGATGAGTTCTTTGAAGGGAAAAGCATTTTCATCACTGGTGCAACTGGTCTTGTTGGGAAAGGTACAAGTAGAGCTGATGTATAGTCCT
Source organism: Lantana camara (assembly GCA_037501455.1). Lineage (NCBI taxonomy): Eukaryota > Viridiplantae > Streptophyta > Magnoliopsida > Lamiales > Verbenaceae > Lantana > Lantana camara. The sequence continues at coordinate 88,366,005 of CM074859.1, read as the reverse complement.
TTATATTTTACTTCATTCGTGAAAATACTCTCACATCATTTGAATTTTATTGTTGCCCGTAGTAGCTATCAATACTCTTCAATATAACTGTGTAATATATACTTTTTCGGGTGCTAATTGTTCGAGGAATAAACTAGTTACTATGGTCGAGTTGCCCATATTCTTTAATATATCCAATCATTTTTATCTTTTTTGAGATGCCTTCAATTCTGTTTGCATGAACCATATTTTGCCGAATTGTAGAATTTCGAATCAAATTTTCTAGTTTAGAAATTACTCTATACTTCTCGTCATTCGGAATGAATATGTACAACCTATAACTGCAAATGAATATGTACAACTTATAAGTGCAGCCATACATATATATATATATATAATATTTCAATAGGGTTATTTTTAGTGGTATTAAGTGAGAGACCCTTAGAGTAACCTTTTTAATCTCTTGGGCTCTAAAATTAATTTTTTTTTCTATTTTTTTTAATCACTTTCAACGTGTTATTGTGTTCTTCTCTCTTAGGTACTTCTTCTTTTTTTTCCCTCTCATCTTATTCCATTTTTTTTATTATATATCTTTATTCTTTTTTCATATTTTTATGATTTCTATTTTGTATTATCTTTTAAAATTTTAATTATATTAAAAATAACCATAAAATAAATATTAACATAAAATTTTTAATATTTAAATGATAACAATTATATAATTTGCACACGCTTAGAGTGTGCGTGCATTACTAGTTCATTTTAAATGTCAGTTATCGTAAATTCTCAAATTAGAAGGTTTAATTTAAACTAAACTCGGGCTATTAAATATAATACCCTTCTTTTATACGAATTTGTTCAAATTAATATTTTGTTTTTTATGATTACTAGCAATTCTGGCACACTCTATGCGTGTGCAAATAATAAAATTATAATTATTTAAATATATATTAAATTAAAATTTTTATATTCATATTTATTTTATAATTGTTTTTAATATGACTAAAGTTTAAAAACTAATACATAATAGAAATTAGAAAATATGAAAAAAAAATAAAAATATATAATAGACCAAAGCGGTTAGTCTCTTCTCACATAGGAAATAGTTAAAATATAAATTAAAAAAATATTTGAAAAAAAAAAGAATATAAAAGAAGAGAATAAAAGTAAGTTAAGAGAAAAGTAGAGTTGAAACACGTTCTGTATAGGATTAAAAAAAATTAATTAAATAAAAAAAGAAATTAAAGACCAATCCAAGAGACCACACTTGGGTCTCACGCTTAATAATAGAGATAAATGAACTTGTTAGTTGACTCTCGTAAAAGTTTTCAGAAATGTAATTAAAAAACCTTTTGCAGCTTTGGTGGAAAAGTTGCTGAGATCCACATCAGTTGGTAAAATTTATTTACTTGTAAAGGCGAATGATAAGGAAGCTGCGCTTGATAGATTGTCGAAAGAAGTACGTATTACATCTCTTCCTCAATGTTACATTGTTACATTTCTAAGTTATTTTCTCATCTTCAAAATTATGAAAAAATATATCGTAGTTAGCCACTTAGCCTTATAAGTCAAGCCTTGTTCAATTTTAGCCTCAGTGACTAGACATTTCTCACATTGAGTTTCTGAATTTTTGGTCCATTAAGTCGACATAGTATGGAATATTTTCTTTTCGTTTTGCTTTCGGTTTCCAGACACTATAAACTTCCCATTTAGTGATGAGATGAAAATTATGTAAAAATTAATCAGTCCGAAATTTAACAAAAGTGAAATTATGATATAAAAAATATAATTAATTCTTTCTTACGACAAGATTGATTTATATATCTCATATTTGTTCTCAAGCTCTCCTTTTTGTCGTTCGAAGTTTGAAGTTTGTCTAAAATTTAACTGAAACATTAGTCAAAATTATCGATGGTGGAAGTTTTATTTAGACAAATAAATAAATATTTATTTGACGGAATAGTGAGAGAAATTAGTCTCCTTTCTCAAATATCCGATCAAATATCTAATTAAAAGGGCACTTGGCTTGTGAGAAAAAATTTAACTGATGAAAATCATCAAATAAAAAGCCTAATTTGTAGATATCACCTGCACAAGAAAAAGTATGACTTATAGAGCGAAATTAACATTTTCCGTCACAGACTCACAATTAAAATCATACTAATTTATAAACAAATGTGATACTTACTTTAATAATTTCAGATTGTGGACTCTATGATATTTCAATCTATACGTGATAAATACGGGAGCTCGTACGAAGAGTTTGTACAGCACAAATTAATACCGATTGTGGGAAACATTTGCGAGCCAAACCTAGGAATGGATACGTATTCTGCGCAGGCAATCATGGAGGAAGTCGATGTGATAATAGGATCCGCAGCAAGTACAACATTAAATGACAGGTAAAAATAATCATTGTTCCTCATTCTCTTTTGTTCTCAACTATATATATTTAAAAAACGAAAAGAATTCATTATATAAAACAAAAATATTTCAAACTTGACAAGGGTGAAGTCACTAAATTCAAGAAGTTGCACATAAAAATGATAAATTAGAAAAATATATCAATATTTTTTTTCCTTTGACCATAAAGGTTGATGTCCCTCCGATATGTTTACAGGTTTTCTTTTAGTGTTTATACTTGTTTAAGTATATATTCGTTATAGGTATGACTCCTTAACCGATTCGAACATGAATTCTCCTCAACGGCTGATGAGGTTGGCTAAGAAATGCAAGAACTTGAAGCTTTTTGTGCACATTTCAACTGGTATGTATACTACACAAATGCAAGACCACATACTTTTCCCTTTATGCATTAGCATTACAAAATGAAGAAACTAATATTAATTACTTGTTGATGTAGCCTATGTTAATGGAAGAAGAGAAGGCGTCATCTTAGAGAAGCCATTAGTAATGGGAGAAAATGGAAGAAATATTGAGGATATTAATGATAACGAAGAGTCTCCATGTTCATTTCCTCGGCTAGATGTAACCGATGAAATAAACCTTGTTATGAAATCAGTGATGAGCTCTAACAAGGATTATGATTTAACCAAAGATTTGAAAAGATTAGCGGTGGAAAGGTAATGCCTATTTGATAAGGGTACCTTCCTTTATCAGCACTTCTTTATATATTACCTTTTATTTATTATACATATGAATATATACATTTACTATCTGTAAGTAAAATTTTCTTATAGTGTGCAACATTTGCAAGAAACGTGTAAATTTTAGAAAATACTCAAATGGGAGTATTTTTTGTAGTGTACACATTTACTGTAATTGTTGAGGACTATACTGTAAAATTAATTTAACTTGATTTAGGATCAAGCAGCAAATGTAATTCGCCCTTATGAATGTATCCAAATTAACGTTGTGGAAATTAATTATGACAGGGCTGCATTCTATGGATGGTTTAATCCATATCACATGACAAAGGCTATGGGAGAGATGGTACTTGATGAAATAAGAGGAGATGTTCCTGTGCTTATTATCAGGCCATCTGTGATTGAAAGTAGCTACAAAGAGCCTATACCTGGATGGATACAAGGAAATAGGTTCAAATCCACCTTTCTTTAGTTTGATACATGTTTTTCTTCTGTATATTAATTGCATCATATTTTAACTAATATATATTTTTTTTTTATGTGACTGTAACTTATGGATGCTAGAATGTACGATCCAGTGATTCTCTCTTACGGAAAAGGGCACCTTCCTGCCTATTTGGCTGATCCAAAAGTGCATATGGATATTGTAAGTATATAAGTGTGTTATCTTTCTCAATAGTGTTCATTTATATTTTATATCTAATTTTATGTGTTTTATTAACACACGGTGTGAATTACGTTTACTGTCCCTAAAATTTGATGAAATTATAAATAACTCTCTGAATTCCTTAATTTGTTATAGAAACTTCTCCGATTTCATTCTATACCTAAATTCTTGGTTACATTTTGGTAATGTTCACACTGCTGAGAACATCTTGTCTCATACAGTCCATTTGGCAAAGAGTCAATCTAGTATAAAGTCTAATACTCGATGCGGGTCAACACCATTTTTCACCACAACTTTCACCAACGTACATGAATAATTACAAATCCTTGGGGAGGATTTTTTTGTAATAAACGAAACTAGAAGGATTGATTTGTAGTTTATCAAAATTGAGGAATAATAACTATAGTGTAACCCCCCCCCCCCCCCCCCCCCCCCCCCCCCATTTATAAATTGTACGCATCAACAGGTTCCAGTTGACTTGGTGGCCAATACAACAATTGCAGCTATTGCAAAACATGGAATTATAAATAAGCCAGGAGTGAATGTGTACCATGCATCAACTGAGTTTGTCAATCCTTTGTCATTCTCTCAGTTCTTCGAATACATCCATGAATACTTCAGTGCAGACCCTTTAACTGAATCGGAAAATATCAAGAAGGTGAAGTTATTTAGTGAATTCAAAGACTTCTCTAAGTGCATAAGGGATGAAATGTTCGTGAGTGATAGAGTAAGAACTGAAAGCGGAAAGCCATCCCAAAAACAACGAAACAAAGCAAAGGTTGCCTATGCCGAGCAACTATGCAAGATGTACGAATTCGCAGGATTCTTCAAAGCGAGGTATGTATGCGAAATGTCTCATTATTTAATTTCTCTCGAAAAATTATAGTTCAGACTCGGTCGAATCCTCTTATTATACTAGTTTGGTTTTTTTTTTTTTTTTTTTTTAACACACCCACCCCTAAGTGGTCAGAGGGATTCGAACCCCGGTCATTGTCTTTAAGAAAGAACCTTTAACCACTTGAACCAACCCCTGTTTGGTTGAAACAATTTTAATCAGATATTTTGAAAATGTTATGTGTGTTAGGGGAAGTTTTCTACCTTTTCATTGAATTAAAAAAAAAAAAAAAAAATGGAAACTTACTTATCTTAATAACCCATAAGTAGTTATTATTGTTAAAATTATTGCACTAGGCGTATGATTTGAAATTTAAAATTCTTGTGTAGGTTCGACACTGGCAACACTCAGAAATTACTCGAGGAAATGTCCCAAGAGGAGCAACTTAACTTTGAAATCAATGCAAAAAAAATAGACTGGAGAAAGTATTTTGTCGAGATTCATATCCCAGGTCTAAGAAAATATGTGCTTAATCACAGAAAAGTGTCTGTCTAATACCTATGGAGAAAAGGGGAGACAACACGAGAAGATAAAAATAAAATACGTAGTTTCTCCCGGCAATGTCTTCATCCCATGTCAAGAAAATAGTTCTCTATATAATTCAAAAAATTCCGATGTAATAAATAAATATCCTTCTAGTAAGTAATTTGGGCCTATTTTTAAGTTGCGCTCGGCGGGTTCCGATACTTGCTGACCCGTCCTATAGGGCTCAACGCTTTGTATATTTCCATTGATATGTGTACAAGATTGTTGTATAAAGGGGTGAAATATGATCCGTATATAAATAATTTTTATAAATTATTTAGTTGTCTAATTATGATGGGTATCTCCATGAAAAATAAATCACTACTGAATAAATAAAATTTGAGCAAAATGGCAATAGGGTCATCCCGCACATATTGGAAGAAATCGAACTTTTTCAGAAAACCAAAGAAAAAATAAAAGCAAATAAATTGTGGTGGGGGTGGATTTTATTAAAATTAATATCTAACCTAAATTCTGACAAACTACTCGAACTCAACTCAAGAGAAATATTGCTAGAATTCTAAAATAATAAAAGATTTAATTAACCACGAGTTTAATCCAATAAACAAATATTTAGTCAGAAAATTCTCAATTTATGCTATTGACTTCAATCATATATTCAATAATTTTTCTGTTGATTAATAACTGGTTAGCTATAGTCATAAAGTACATCTATATGACACTTTAGGAGGTAATTTTCTAGGTAAAACAGCGGAAACATTCTTTCCCACACTTACCTTTTCATTAATATTTAAGTAAGAGTAATTAGGGATTTTATTATATCATAGTTCATATGGTGTTTTGGGGATTGATTTGGAAGGAATAAGATTCAGAATCTTCGCTGTGCACTCTAGGTCATAGCCCCAGAATGAAGGTGGTAAGTCAGTGAAACTCATCATAAAACGAACCATATCTAATAAGGTTCTGTTCCCTCTCTCAGAAACTCCATTCAATTCAGGAGTTCCTGGAGGAGTCCACTAAGAGATAATTTCATTATCTCTGAGTTGACCAAGGAATTTGTAACTAAGATACTCACGATTTCGATCAGATCGAAAGGCTTTGATCTTACAACCTTTTTGGTTCTCAACATCCTTTTGAAATTCCAAGAATTTCTCAAAAGTTTCAAACTTGTACTTCATTAAGTACACATAACCATAACGACTAAAATCGTCTGTGAATGTTATGAATTACTTATGATTATTTTTTGTGCTTACAATGAGCAGTCCACATACATCAGTATGGATCAAATCCAAATTTTCTTTGGTGCGTCCCACGTTTCCATTAAACGAGACTTTGGCATGTTTCCTTTAAGACAGGATTCACAGAAAGTCAACTCTTTAAGTTTATTTTCATAGAATGATCCTAAGTTAGTTAACTTGCTCATCCTATTTTTGGAAATATGTCCAAGCCTAGTGTGCCAAAGAGTTGTTGAAACTTTGAATTCTCTCTTATATTTGTTTTCTCGTTGTATATTCAGAATATTGACGTTTTTAGTTAGACTAGCAAGGTGCACGTGCGTTGTACGTGTATATATGTCCTTACTTATATTTGATGCGGCAGAGTTTGGTTTTTGTTGTTTTGAATAAACATATTTAGCAGCCCTTTGCTATTTACTTTATAATTCTTTAAAGAGTGCTTACGTGTAGAACCATACATTGTATTGTTCCTTATTATTTCTAGAATCCAGTATGCAATACATTCATATTAATATTGGTAGCTCATGCACGTGCTTCTTATTTCTGTTTTCTAGTGTCCTCGAATGATTCCCTATTCATTTTCCTTCTTTATTGTCTTCAACAACTTTGTTTTTCCATACTTCTGGTTTACTTTGTTTGGGTAGTTTCTCTTAAAAAATGATGCCAAACTTTCATCAGCTGTATTTATGGAGTCATTGTCGTCTAAAATTTATATCTCTTCATTTATCTCGGTCGTCTTTCCTCTCCCTAAATCTGTCTTTCATCAGCTGTATTTATGGAGTCATTATCGTCTAAAATTTGTACCTCTTCGTTTATCTCAGCCGTCTTTCTTCTCCCCAAATCTGTTTTCTCCTTTTCTTTGTTGGTGCCTCCCCTTGGTTTTGTTATCTTTGTGCCTCTTGCCTCATTTTATTTGTCTAGGTCGTCTATGGTTGTTCCTTTTTCCTTGTTCTTGAGAATCCCCCCCCCCCCCCCCCCCTTGTTTGCTTGCACTTTCTCCATAGAGATGATATTTTTCCCTCTCACTTTTTTTGTGTCTTCGATAGCTTCTCCAATGATGAATAATATTTCATTTCTTATTTCGCCATTTTTGTCAAGTCTGAAAAGGAAGTAGTACTCTTTTCCTATTGTTGCCGCTAAAGCTTTGTAATGAAGTGACAATTCTTGATCCTGCCAATTGTTACGTGTTATTACCATTTTATTAATATTTTTTATTTTTACTTTGATTGATTCTCTTACCACTTTCATTGCTTCAATAAACTCATTTACCGGACATCCAATGTACGCCTCCGCTACTTCTTCGAATAGTGTGATTATGGCTCGTTCACTTCCATCTGCCACGTTCAGAGTAACTCTGTACCTGTATGGTTTAAATTTCATAGTTTAGTAATTTGTATGTCGTAGTAGTAAATTTATACGTTTTTAGATTTCATACCTTGGTGATGCTTCCACTTTGTCATCCATGCAATTTCTGCACTGGATTCCTTGCGTTGTTTTTTATATTGATCTTGTGCAGTTGATGCAAGCTTCATGCCATGACGTGAATATGTTTTTCACTGAATCGACTTTTGTTTTGATGTAGTAGTGTTTGTTCTTTAAGTATTAGTGAATTTTGTATTTCCATACCCCCAAAAAATATTAAACTATTGTGTTAATTTGTGTTAAGAGTATTAATCTCCAATTTTTTAAAAACATTTTAGTTAGAATCTCCTATTTCTTATTTGTAGATTACCTCTTGGAGCTTCCGGCGATTATAAGTCACTTCTGCAATGGTTATTTCCTCGGTGCTTTTCTTTTTTTTCATCATCCATAATTTCTCTATGTTTGTGTCTTTCGAGGACACCAACCCGGTCATCATAGATACAATACAACTATTGTGATAAATTTATTTAGTAATTTTTTAATATACTATTATTATAAAAAAAAAAAATCATTATATTATGATAATAATAAGACAAATTTACCATGTATTGAGCTTCTCTGCCTTGGAACAATTTGGATTGAGGAGTATCGCTGTTGTAGAAGTTGCCTTTAATTGTAGTTGACCTTGTATAGCATTCGTTTTTATTAGATGATCTATTTTAATCATAAAATACATTTGTTACATGTATTTTTGCTTTCTTTTTTTTTTTTTTTGTCTGTGTTTTTTAGCATACCTTGATAGTTTTCGACCTTCACCCATATAAAATATATGAATTAATAATAATTTTATAATAAATCGTAAATGTTTAATTATTTTCATACTCCTCGTTCATTAGTATCACTTCTCTTCCATATCCTATACTTTTGTTGTTTCTCCAAAATTGAAACGGTTGTTTCACTTTTTTCAAAAATCCAATTACATCTGCATTTTTTGTAGGTTAGATTTTCCTCCCTAATTCAACTAAAATAAAATTCAATTGTTTAGTAACTAAAGATAATTTAAATTTACCGATCAATTGATTTTCATCAAAACTTGGGGTGATTTCCTTGAATTCTGTAAAATCGGACGTGATCTGTTTGTAGCTGAACTTTTTGTCTACTTCTTTCACAGTTGTGGTTGCTTGGAGTTTGGAGATATTTTACCTTCATGAGAATTTTCATTTTTGCTTCTATTTGAGATTGAGTTGATGCTTTGACGAAATAACATTCTGTGAAAATCAAATTTATATAACTGAAAATATCTCCATATTATGGAATGAATATTAAAATTTAAAAATAATAACTTCGACCTCAAAATGTTACCTTTTGGTAGCTGGAGAGGCTTTCTTTGGATATTCAATACTATCCCTAAAATCTGGCTTCAATTAATCTACAAATTTCTCAAAATAGATAACAGAAAAATATTATTAACCTCAAGTATTAATAATACAATATAGTGATTAAAACCACAATTAACACCAAATTAATTACGAATTATTTCAAGAGATAAGGAAAACAATATATAATAAAAGAAAAAATTCAGCAAACTATAATAACTAAAAACATCACTGTTGTTGACATAATAAATTACTTTTTACACAAGGTTAAACGATTAATCTATTTGCCTCGGAATACCAAAAATGAGAGGAAAACCATATAAATTATCAATATTTCTGTTATTCTTCTTATTATGACTTCAACATCCAATTACGAAATAGATAGTACGTTGGTAACCATACAGAGTCTCAGGGGATAGTACATTGGGTTTAAAATCACTTGGTTAAAAAAATTAGAAAATTTAGTGATTTTCAAAATTCAAAAAATCGGTGTTATGTTTGTTGGTAGTAAGAACATCGGAACACCAGAGCTTGAGGGAGCTGCAGAGTCGGACAAACCAACAGGTTAGGTAGAAGCACCCATAGCAGATCAACTGATACCATAACAAATCTAGAGAGAGCAAAATATTTGGGAATAATATTTTCTATTGATTTTCTTTCAACTGACATTTTTCCATAGATCAAATACTAATATTTGCTTTCCGTAACTCTGGTTGGTTAGACTCCAATTAACAACAAACTAATACAGCTGTATAATTAACTTAACTCTAACCCAACTAAAAACAACAACAGGGCAATACAAAGAAGGGATTGTATTAATTACGCAAAAGAAGACTTTGAAACTTAGAAAGCTGAAAATTCAAAATATTAAAGAAACCAAGCTTCTGACATTTATTGTAGTAAGAACGTGCACCTTGATTCTGAGCTAATGTAGGAGAAGGAGCGAACTTAATCAGTAAAGTGAAGAAGTGAAGGCTTTGCCCAAATGACGTTGCCGAAATATTATACGTAACCTGGATATTGTCACCCCCAGTATATTTTCGGTCATCGCTTTAAGAACATGAACCACCTGAGAATGAAAATAATTAAATAAGCAAAAAGAAAGTAGACGTTCGAAGTTCAGAACAAAATGACAAATGCATCAGGAATTAATCATGTAAAAGTTAACTGAAACAAAACTACCAGTAATTTCATTGTAACAACAATCAGTGAGCAAATAGCCCAAAAAACACGCTATGGAAATGGAATTGCAAGTTTACCATGATATGGTTAATTTGGTTGAAATGTTGAAGCACCGGAGACACCCTAATTAGGATCGTGAGAAAGCCAAGATGTGTAAACTATAATATGTGGGAAGTCGAGGACAGGTAAAAGATTTATGATGATTACGACATGATGTTGGTTAATAATTATTCCTATTACCCTGCTTGCAAATTTTCGACTTAATGAACTTTAAATATATTTTTTTCATATTTATGATGAAATAGATATTCATTAGGGCAAGCATCGTGGATAATAATTGAACAATCTACAAGAAAAAAACCCTTTTCGCACCGTCAATTTTGTTTACACTTGCAAAACTGTAAGAATTAAAATTTTCACTAAAGTCTTTGGAGTGTAGTCTTACTAATTTATAAAAGTCCATAGTAAAAATTAAAACTGTAAGAAATAACTGACCATTGCTTACGAAATCACAACAAACTATTTTTTGGATAGTGCAATGCTGCGTAAAACAATGAAATATTTAAGCAGAATCTATCCCTCATAATAGGAGCAAAAATCTAATCTAATAATTAAATGATAACATCTAATAAATATTATCTCAACAAAAATTAAATTAAATAAACTAAGTGATAATTATCCTAACAATCATAAGAGATTCTTGTTATTTTCTATTTTGTTGTTATTTCGACTACAGATTGGTATTTTTTGATTGTGGTTTAAAACATTTATGTTTTTATAATCCGATGATGTGATATTTTGTCCTTGATTTGTTAAACATGTTTAATGGCTCTACAGCCTATTTCTTTATGGCTAGTTTATGTGTTAGTGATTCTATGGTATGGTAAAAATTTAAACAGTAAGAAATAACGGACCTGGCTTACGAAATTACAATAGGCTATTTTTTAGGTAGTGCAATGTGGCGTAAGACAATGACATAATTGAGCAGAAATGATATAATACATAGGGATGGCAATGGGGCGGGTCCGGGCCAGACCCGGTGGGTCCAGACCCGCCCCGTGACGGGTCCAGACCCGGCGGGTCCAGACCCGTTGGACCCAATGGACCCGTTGGACCCGACGGGTCTCATTTTGGACCCGCTAGACCCAGGTCCGGATTTGGCCCCGTGAGACCCGTTTAGCAATTTTTGGTTCGTTTAACCCGTTTTTATCTGATTAATCTATTTTTTATCCGCTTAACTCATTTTTGGTTTGCATTCATATTGTTAAATTCGTGAATTAAGAAATCGTAAGTTGTTTTAAAACGAAAAATGCACACAAATTCGTTAGTATAGAAAAATAAAATTTTAAGTCGTTTTAAAATGAGATATGGGCACAAATTTATCAATATGAAATTTGTGTTTCTCTTCTTAAGAAACATATATAGATATTCGTGTTTTGTGTGTTTCTCTTCTTAAAAAAAAATATATAGATATTCGTGTACACAACAACGATAACGTCAAACAGAAGCATAGTGTCATGTTGTCCAATTATTATAGTACTATCACAGTAATCTATTACTGAGTATGAGTTATTGATAGACATGCACTTTTATGTAAACTCTTAAACTTTTATTAATTTACTTCATTTTTTAATGTTACAATTTAATTTTAATGTATAAAATATTTAATAAATATTTAGTCGTAATATTGAGGTTGATTTAAATGTGTACTGATATTATACTATATTTCTCGTGAAAGAAGTTTCCCAATTTTGCTAATAACTATAGTTGAGAATCGAAAATCAATGCTTTTTGCAAATTCTAACGAAATACATTATTTGCTCTTTAATAAATAAATTAAAAGTCAGAAATATTTATTCACTAAGGACAAACATCATCACCACCACCATCATAATCACAGCAGCATTACCAGAAAAGCCTCTTCTTGCCTATGTTCTGCCGCTTATCAATCAAAGACGTCAAACTAAACAACCACTACAAAGATCCCATCTCCGCCACCGCCGACCCGTCCTCCCCGAAAGTCAGATGCATCGGACAAGTCAAGAGGAACAACCGTGTCATCGGCTTCCCACCGCCCACCACCACCGCCGCCGGCCACCACAAACATGCCAAGCCCAAACCCCTGTTTTCCAGCAAAACCCTCTTCTCCAAAACCACCGCCGCCGCCGCGAATGCCACCACCATCGCCGGAGGCGGCGGAAGAAACGGACCCAGAAGTTCAAGAACCTGCAAGGAGATGTGTGCGAGTAATTCAAGAAAACCAAGGAAGTCCAATTGCGATAATCATTTCAGTTGTCCACTTCCGGTGGTGGATATAGCTAAAATGGATCCGCCGTTGCCGGTGAAGAGGGTGGCTCCGCCGGGGGTCGGCCGCGATGAGGTGAATATATGGAAGAGGAGATTTAACAGAGAGGGGCTGAAAAGCTTACAAATTGAACAGATTCATTCGCCTAAAAGCAGATTTGAAACACTTCCAATTACAACAGTATGATAAATAATCCAAATTTCAGAATAAATCATGTAAATGAATTCAAAATTTTCTTTTAAAAAAAAAAAAAAAAAATACCGGGTCTGGTCCGGGTCCGGGTCCAGACCCGTTAGGGACCCGGAAACTCGCGGGTCTATTTACCGGGTCCAGACCCGACCCGGGACCCGATGGGTCGGGTCTGATGCGGGTCTCGTGGGGCGGGTCCGGGTCCAGACCCGGTGGACCCGACCCATTTGCCATCCCTAATAATACATATTCTCTCACTTGGACTTGAAAGAAGAGATAAGGAGCTGTGCTCAATGCTGATATCCATAACTTACACAACAAAATTATTTTAAGTAGGGATTTGATTGAGATCTAATAGGTTGAGAATTCTAATAGGTACATGTAATAAAAAAAATCTCATCAAGATTCATCCATACCAGGTTAATACTTCCATAGGTTGATGCTACAGGCGCACTCCTTATAATCAAATACCAAAATGGTATTGAGTTCGAACGATCTAAATAACTGAAAAATGACGAAACGCTCCAGTTATGGTTCTAGCGCGGGAGTGGTTGAACTTTCCCGGCTCAATCCTCCTTACTGTGGTTAGATAGACGGACAAAATGGGATTACTTTGGAGAAATTACAAACTTTCGTCAGAATACAAAGCTTCAAGTTTAGGGAATGAATACCTAGAATTAGATAGAAGGGCAAACTGAGTTTACTTTGGAGAACCTACAAACTTTAGTGAAAATACAGGACTTCAAGTTTAGGTACTGAATACAGGATTTCAAGTGGGGTGAATGTGAATTTGCATTGCCGTTGTTAATAGCCTATGAAGTAAATATAGATTAAAACCAAGATTGGTTAAAGGGAATTAAAGAACAACATTCGGTGTATATTAAAAGAGAATAGGAAGAGTTAGAGAATGAGAATAGTTGACTTTAAATATAATAACATAAATTAATTGTAGAGAATGAGAATAGTTACCCTTAATTAAATTTTGGGTCAAATTATTAAATGTTGACCAACTTAAACTATAATTATAATTTAATAATTTAATTAAATTTTATAAGGGTAATTCGGTCAAATCACAATAGCAAGAATCAACTATCCACACTTTTATATAGTTATAGATAAAGTCCGTTTAATAATGTACCAAGTATGTGACACCCCGTTTTCTCGGTACTCTAGGTTTGACGTCACGAGAGAGTTTAATTCTGTATTTTCTTGACTTATGTGTTATTCGCATACCTTACATGTCAGTTTGTATTTTATTTTAATTAAATGTGCATTAGAATTTAATAAATTGTACTTGGACTCAAGTGTCTAATATTTGAAAATTAAGGACCTAATTGTAATTAGGGTGTTTAAGCCTTCGTGGCTACCTTGAGTTCGGGAATTCGAATTCGAATTCCAACCTTGTCATTGAGTTCGTTTCGATGATTCGGATTCAATGAAATTAACCTTTTATTTTTCTAAAGTCGTTTGATTGCCCCACCATTTTAAAATCTGATTCGTAGATCGGATACCGTTTGACCCTACCCGTTTAACTGACCCTTTTAAGAGTTAAGTGCTGAAAATATCTTCCCCCCTCCTCATTTGGATCGAACCAAGCAAGAAGAAAAGAGAAGAGAATTCTTTCCCCCCTTTTTGGCCCCAAGCTTCAGAGCTCGAGCTTGCAACATCCGACCACCCGATCGCTTCGATTCTACGTGTTTTTTGTGGTGTGATTTCGTGTTATATGGCTATTTGGGGAAGAAGATGAATAGTGTCGGGTTTGGGGTTTGATGTGTTTAAGCTCGTTTCGTGAGCTCTTACTTGTGAATATGTGATCTACGTGTTGTACTTGACTTGTGGTATGATTTTTGTGTGAATCGGGGTTGTGGTGTGGGGTGTGTGTGTGTTTGGTGTTGCTTGCCTGCCACTAATGGCGAACTTGGAGTTGCTTCTCGGTGGGGAGGGGGGAGGGGGGGGGGGGGGGGCAGGCACGCCCGTGTCTGGCTGGGTTGGTGCATCTGACCTCGGACAAGACAGTGTCTCCTTTTGCTCTTGGAGGGAGACACGGGCTGAGTATCTGTACTAAGACACGCCCGTGTCTCCTCTCTGTGTAAGTGTTTTTGTATTGTTTTGTCCGATTTTGTTTTATATGTTCGTTTTATGCTTTTATCCCTCCCCGATCATGATCCTAACTTGACTTATGATATGATATGAATATGAATTCATGTAATAGCATGTGTTATGTAATTATATGATTTAGTTTTAGTGCTAAAACGTGTGATGTGTTCTTAAATGACTAAGTGCACTTAATTGCATTAATTGTGCACATGAAAATGTTTTAATGTGTATTATGTTTGCATTAAGATATGATGTAGCACCCCTTAACACGTGGAGGTACCACACCCCCGCGCTATAGGTCAATCCACATACGAAACGGCTAATCCGTACATGAACCAACCTATAGCGAACGGGTGACGATGCAATACACGACAAGCTAGGTGGGATACTCGAACATGCGACATATTAAAGCGGAAGCATAAACAGAACATTATCAACTATTTCCATTTATCCAAATAAAATATATTCTAGCTTACATATCAATACATTATCATCTCTTAAAATAAATAACATATAACCGTAAACATGATTTTCTCGAACAATAAATAAACAATCAAATAAATGCACCGTGTTTGACTCAACTCTAACAACTGGAATCGACTCACTTCCCGCCTAGCACGCACCTGCAATAACCTGAAAGGTGGAGGCGGCAGTCTGTGAAGACCGAGAGAGGGGTTTACATACATATTAGCGCAGATAACATGCAAGTCATATTCTCGGGTAAAGATTGATAAAAGATAAATATACAAGTTCAATAATAATATAACTTCGCCCGAGAATACAACTATCAATATTAAATACTTGTTCTTTTCATGCAATCGATAAACATGCTTGCTTGCTTGTTAATCATTAGGTGATCACACAATTCAATTATCGTGCAATCATGCGTGTGTACTCAATTAGCACATTCATGGAATGGAAATCATGCAATCAATACATGGCTTGCTTGTAACACGATAGGCTTTGTTCCTCCTGTGGTTGGACGGACAACCACCAGCTCCAAGGCTAGCCCAGCGCCCTCACTAAGGAGAACCTGACCAGGAGAACACAGGTACACGATAGGGCTTTGTTCTTCTTGTGGTTGGACGGACAACCACTAGCCCGAAGACCAGCCCAGCGCCCTCACTAAGAAGGACCTGGCCAAGAGAACACACGTACACGATAGGGTATTGTTCTTCCTGTAGTTGGACGGACAACCACCAGCTCTAAGACCAGCCCAACACCCTCACTAAGGAGAGCCTGGCCAGGAAAACGCACGTACTTGCTTTCATGAACATAGCATACTTGATTCGTGAATACTATCATAACCTACTTACTTAATTCATGAACAATAACATAACTTGAAATGATAAGTGATTTCATGAAATTATAAATATAATTACCTTTGGCCAAAAATCACGTAAAGGTTATATAGGTTCTATATAACTAGAAATTAAACCTCACCTGATAGGTGACACACGACTCGTGAATGCGTGAACGTGCTCATGCTTGATAATCTCCGCCCTGGAGAATAACTGGACAAGAAACGGGACAATGTGCGTGTATGAGACTATAATTCAAGGACATTATTCCATATAATGACGCACGGCATGATCATACACGAGACATCGAGCAATACACAATGTAGCATGATAACATATTGTTTCAGTACATATTGGATCATATAATAGCAATTCGGGGTCAAAGAAGTCGTCGGGTCGAGGGGCTATTTTCGTAATTTTATGCAGAAACTTTTGTTCTGCAAGTTAGGTGGGAACGGCCGTTCTGGACCCCTTTGCAAAATGGGAACGGTCGGTCCCAAGAATCCCCAAAATGCGGCCACAACTTCCATTTTAAAACGCGCTGAAGCTGGGAACGACCCTTCCGGCATGCAGGCCAAAATGGGAATGGCCGTTCCCAGTCTCGACCGCCTGTTTTATTTGAAAAGGTGGGAACGCCCGTTCCCACAATGCCTTGAGGCTAGGAACGGCTGTTCCCTGTTTCTGCAACTTATCAAAACAGAGCAAAACAGGGGAGGCTCTCGGGAATGATCAACAAAGCAACAAGAATTCCAATTTGATCAACAAAGCTATTAATTTCTGGAAATATGATGCATACATGTTCAAGAAATGATAATATAACACTTAACAAGTAAATCATGCAATACCACCAAGATTTCCAAGTTTCATGCTCAAGCTCCTATTGATCATTCAAGCTCAAATATTCAAGAATTTCATAAATAAGTCATGCCATAACTCAACCTAGGATCACATACTCATGCTTCCATCTACCATTCATCCATCTAGCATATAAATCCCAAACCCTAGCTATCTCAAATATGATCAAGAATCACATAAATACCTTGAGATGAAAATAAGTGGGAGAAGATGATGAGTATGGATGCTTGAGCTTGAATCATGAATTTCCTAGCAAATTCTAGCTTGAAGATGAAGGATTTCTCTTCTTCTCTTTCATGAAGTTGGTTCGGTAGTCAAGGAAGCAAATAAGGTTTTGGCATGAAATGAAATGAAGCTTGTGGAAGAGATGCATATGATATACCGATATATTTGGGGAAATATTGTAATATTTGCAATCAAATCCTTAAGAATATAAGTTCATGCAATTGAGTATAGCAAGTTTGGAAAATGATCAATTAGGTCCAAAAGGTTTTCATGCAATTGGGTCCTTAAAGAAAAGGAAATGAGCAATTAAGGACAATTATGCAATTAATACAAATTGGACAATTAATTCATGTAACAATTAAATTCCATTCATACAAGGATTCTCAAAATGAAATTAATATCATATAATTTTCATGTAATCATGTTGAAAACAATTTATAAGAATTAATATAACACGTTTAAATTGATTAAACGAAATTAATAAAATAAAATCCTAACACTAGAAACCCACACGTGTCGAGCGTACCTGACTGTCTGAAAATCGGGGCGTTACATATGAGATGCATTCCCTTTGCGTGAAATTGGTTTGAATATGTGTTGTGCCTATGTAATTGCATCTCTTAAGTGTTAATGAATATGCCGTGTGTCTACGTGGTTCATCCTTGAGTCTAAGTCTTGTTTTATTTCTTCAGTTCGTTCAGGTATCCCGAGGTGGATCATCCTTCGTGTTCGGTTTCCGTCGGTGTAAGGTGAGGTTAGGTTATAGTTAAACCCTAATGAAATATGCTTGTTTTCTATGAATACGAACTATAACCTTCAGTATAAGTAAATATGTGCAGGATATGTATGTTTAAGACTTTGCTAAGTATTTGCAAGTATGATACGCTATGTATAAGCCTATGTACGCTGGTTCTATAGCACCCCGCACGGTGGGTCACCACATCCCCCGCACCAGGGTCTAGTCCACATACGAAATGAAAGTCCGAACATTAACCAAACAGCGGTGAATGGGAGACCGACAGACACACACCTAGGCTAGGTGGAATGTAGACCCTAAACTTCATAAAACATCCAACATAAATGCGGGAGAGAAAATCATGCCATACAAAAATCCAAAACAAAATAAGCAGGTGACAGGTTGAACTAGCATAGATCCCTAATCCCGAATATCAAATCAAAGCATAAATCATAAATATAAATGGGTTCGAACTATCTCTAGAAGCCTGTCCCGAAATCTATAACATAATTCAAATAATTCATGCTTATACATATCCGTACATTCGATCATAATACATAACTGAAATCGAATTCAAAATGCAAATACGGAGACCCAACTTATACAAGACTCGACTCCAAGAACAGACTCACTCCGCCTAGTTCGGACTCCAAAACCAAAACCTGCAAAGATAAAAACATAGGGAGGGGAGGGGTCAGTCCAAAGATAGAGTGAGGGGCTACTTGTTGGGAAAAACATCAAAGTAAAGTGCAACGGAATTTAAAATTTTTCCCAAAAAGCAAGATCGGACTTGCAATTTCTATTTTCAAATCTTAGGGATTCAAGAACTTACAAGAATCGATACTTTCTTGACATGTTTTGAGCCGCCCTCAAACGCGCTTTATGCGGTAATGGCAACCCCGTCCCTCGAAAGATTCTTTCTGCTAGGTTCCACGATAAGTCTCCTCTAGAGTAATAATCTACACCAGTCCTAGATTCAAATCATGTCAGGGAGAATGCTAGTGGTATAACATGTGTAAAGAAAGAAACAAGAAACGAGAAGAAAAATAAAGCATGAGAATTCTCCCAAATTCTTGAAGCCATGTAGATTGGGCGTGATCCCTCTTTCACGCGTAAGCCAAAAATTTCGACCCCTTAGTCTTAAAGGGTAGGGTTCGAACACCCAAACCCTAGTTGGAATCGGATTCCAACTTTAACTTTTCTTCTATTTTCTTTTTCTTCAAGTAATAGGAATTTTATTCAAAATAAGATATTTATTTCTTTTAGAAAAGAAGCTACTAATCAAATTAGGAACATTTAATTATTCTAATAATAATTAAATATCTTATTCCAATAATATTTATTCTAATCATATTAGAATTAATATTTACTACAGTAATAAATAGAAGATATTTAGTATTTAATATTTAGTTATTCGAATAATATTTTTTTATTTATTTATTCTAATCAAATTAGAATAACTAAATAATTAAATTCTTAAATAGTTAGAATTAATTCTCTAATTAATTCCATGAAGGGCCTTAGAATTAATTCTCTTAATTAATTCTAACGAGCTAAAATTAATTCTCTAATTAATTATATTTAGCTTTATAATTAATTCTCTTAATTAATTATATTAGGGATTTATAATTAATTCTCCTAATTAATTATATTTGGGCTTTATAATTAATTCTCCAATTAATAAACATATGGTCCAATTTCTCAATTGGATCACACGCCCAAACTCAGCTCACTTGTCATACGTGTACATTTACATGTGTGGTCTCGTTTTGATCAGCTATTTGATCTTTTCTTCAATACCTTTTGAACCTGGCATTTGTGTGTGACCCCCTAGGTTCATTTTCAGTTAGTAGTGAGCCTAATTAATTAATACCATTATTAATTAATTAGTTTACAGATCACACGACCATAGTCTGGCCACAAGTGTGTGACCCCTACCCGAACAATGAATATATATTCAAAAGAACCTTTCAGTCAATGACAGCTGTGAGGTATAATCCTTCTACCATCCCATCTCTCGATTAAGATCTAGGGCATGGGAATAATGGGAGCCCTACTAATCTCAATCATAAAGCTAAGTTCGTTTCATATCCATTTGATCTCAATCCAAGAAACTTTTTTCATGATGTCTTGATCCACTACCTCGGCCGAAGGTTTAAGATGGCATATGAAAGACTTATGTAATAAGAGATCTTCTTGCATTAAAGCAAGTGTAGGTCCTTTGTTGATTCTCATATGCTTCCATGTGCCACTTGTGTAGTCTCAGCATAAGCCTTGAATCAGCTGTCTCGGGGAGACATCCTTTAAAGCTTATACCAAAAACTATAGAGTTAGCCCACAAAGCATCAATGGAATCTCAAGTCAAAGTATTACTTTACTCACGCCATTGACCTGTGAGATATTTCCTACTCTGGAAGTTTTCTCTTCCTGAAGTGGAAACTTCTTTTTCCATTTAGGAATCTTCTCACGCGAGACACCTCAGTGTGTACCCGTTCTTATAACGAGCACCATCATGTATTGCGTACGTATCAACTTATGCACTTTACACCCCATGAAACAGGATGATCCTTCTTAAGGATGCAATTCCATGAGCAAGTCTCAATCGAGCCTAATCAACACTCCCACTGTTTGTTGGACTCGTCGACTTGGAGTAGTTTCTAATCCAGCCTTGAGTTAGAGCTTATTTCATGTGTTATTCACCTAATGACAAAGTCCCTAACAGCCTTATGGATTAGGGGAGTTCTAATACATGCGCATATAATGGAAACACACAAAACATGTATTACACATAAAGAAGTGTTTGCCTATGATAATAATCAATCGTATATTATTCAAAGATTGCCTGTGATATAAGGAAAGTCCCAAAGCAGATTATAACTAATCGGCTTTCTAGGGCACTATTCCATCACTACCCACAAACACCTACATATGCATAGAGCACAACACGTTCAAAATTAAATGTTCGTGAATCCGGGATTAGTTTTTGCACGCCAAAACATTTGCCCTTGATACTAGATATATAGGGTGACTTATCAAAATAGAACAAACAAAACTTAGCTTATACATATATCATGGCTTATGTTCAAATTCATGCAGACTTAGCAAACATATCAAAGCATGTTTTATTAGGTTAATAATATTTCAAATTTTATCTTAATTTGTGAATCTACCCCCGTTTCATGAACTGAGACAAACAACCAGAACGCTCGGCGGGTACGAGTTTAAATTCCAACCAACTCCTCAGTTCATAATCATATTCAAATTCAAACGAAAAGAAAGTCAGACATACCTAACTCTTCTCCAGTGATGGAAGGGTTGTACATACCCTAACCATCGGTTCCAATATGTATGGGTCATGAGTTTCATTATACTCACGTCCGAGGATTCCATTCCCCAACCAACCTCTTGGTGGGGTCCAGGTTGATCCCTTCTTAGTGGAGACCGTACCTGGGAGTAATCCGATGGCCCGATGCCGTCCTGGCGCTCCTTTACACAAGTCTCCTAGGCCCATCAAAGTTCAAAGTTCAAAGTTCAAAACTCGCTACTGACAGACAGACAGACATAATTCATGCATATCATAATCGTACGTACATACCACACATAAACCTACCTCAAAATCACATCAAAATCGAACTAAGCATACATAAGCTCATACATAGAGTTCATACTTTCAAACTTACGACAAAATCCATCAAAATACATATCTCACACATACCTACATATACATAGAGGCTCACATGCAATCGAAAACGGGCACATTTCATTAGGGTTTAACTATATCCTAACCTCACCTTACACCGAAGAAGCCAAAACACAATGAATGATCCACCCCGGCATCAACTTGGCCGACAAAACACCACCCCGGGTACACCTAAAGAAACTGAAGAAAAAGCACAAGACTTAGACTCGAGAATGAACCACATAGACGCACGGCGTATGTATAAGCGCTTAAGAGATGGAAACACGTAAGCAAGGCTCATAATCATATCAAATTCATGTAAGAGAAGTCATATCACACTCAATATACTAATTTAATATCATATAGCATGTTAAGAATAAGTTCATGTGCACAATTAATGCATCCAAGGTAAACAAAAGGCATATGGTGGCATTTATTCATTTATGAACACATATCGCATTCCTAAAAAAACATAAAATGCATATAAGAATAAATACATACACATACACATGATAAAATAAGTTAGGAACAAGTTTGGAGGTGGAAAGGTTTGAGAAAAAGGGAATAAAAACATAAAAAGGGGTTTCGAGTGAAATTAGGCCAAAGCTGATAGTTTTTTCGAAACAGATAAGCTGTAGAAAAACGGGCATAACGTGAGTTTGATTTGTTTCTTGGAAATGAAACAAGACATATAGATCTTTCCAATGGTATGCGGCTCAAATCATGGTTCAAAGCCAGTTGAATATGGAGTAGGTTTGAAGTTGAACGAAAGCAGAATTCTGGCGAAGTGGCTACACAATTTTCAAATGATCATATCTTACCAAAAACAGTGAATTTTAAGGTGATTCTAATTAGAGAATGTTCTACACTCAAAAAGGTTTATTTTGCCAAAAATTCAGGTCAATCGGAGGTCGTTTGGATAGGTAACGGCCGTTAAGAAAATTGGCCTGCGAAAGAGTAACGGCCATTATCAGCCCCTGGAGCCCCTGTACTGAATAACGGCCATTAGGCTAATGGGGGTAATGGCCATTAGGCCTCCCCTGGAGCTACAACAATGGAGAAAAAGCTTCAATTCGATGGGGAAAGGTCCCCAAACCTCCCAAAGTCCAATTCCAACCCGAAAACACCTCAAGAACACCTCAAAACATGATATAGTTCACATATAACACATTGGTAGCAATTTAAATCCATGAATCAAGCTATAAAATAAGATGCCATTAAAGCTCATTTAAGCTCCAACAATGGAGTTTTATTCAATACACAACCAACAACAAGAATTCCTATAAATATACAATAAGGGAACTCACGGGAACAACATACGTAAATGTTGGAGCAAATAATTCAAGAATGGAAGCAAGGGACCAATTTTTTACAAGAATGCTACTATTCATCTTCTTCAACATTCAAGCACCAAGACAAGGTTTCAAGAATAAACAATCGGATAGAACGAAAGTTCGCGTTGCAAGGAGTCGTAATCTTACCTCGATTTGCCTGAGAAGTGAAGAATGAAGTCGAACTTGAGCTTGAAAGGGTCTAGGGCTTGGGAGTCTTCTTCTCTCTCTCTTCCGTGGTTGAAACGTGAAAATGAGAAGCAAAAAGGGTTATGTTTCAGCTCAAAAAGAGCTGAAAAAGGGTCGGTTTAAAGAGAAAACGAGTCGGTTTAAAAGATCCGGTCCATTCAGATCGGATTTTAAAACGGTAAGGTGTTCAAACGGCTTCAGAAAAATGTGAGGCTTGTTCCATTAGACCCGAATTGTCGAAGCAAATCCAATGGTGAAGTCAAAATCTCAAGTTAGCTATGAATGACCCAAAACATCCTAATTATAATTAGGTCCCTAATCTTTCGAATATTGGGCAATCGAGCCCAAACATGTTTAATTAAATTCTAAAGCGCATAAAACTTAAAATAAATTCCCATTGCCATATAAGGCATGCGATGGCATATAATTCACAAAATACCGAATTAAACTCTCTCGCGACGTCGCACCTGGATTGCCGAAAAGTCGGGGTGTTATATGTTCCGATTTTTGTAATTCATTCTATTTTGAAACATTAAACTATGCTTCAAGCCATGTGGCTCTTATGAGCCGAGAGCTACGAGTTATGGATACATTATGAATTTGACGCGGAGAGGTATGTATAGCATAGTTGTTACAAGGTAAGGTTTGTTATGTAAATTAAGTGCCTTATGTTCAGTAGCGGGTTACATTTGCTCTGTACTGTTCTGTATTGGTTAATGGGCCTCGGAGCCTACGAGTCAGGACGCCCGGGATGGCAACGGGCCATCAGGTTAAGCCTGAGCGTAGTCTCCAATTGGATAGAACTAGCCCGGAACTTACCAGGAGGTTTGGTAGGGGGATGGGACCCTGAGGGTTTGAGTGTGCGCGCTCCCCTCTTCTGCATGGATGGTTAGGGTCGTGTAACCCTTCCATCGCCGGAGAAGGAGGTTATTCTATAAGTAAGTTATGTTTGATTTATTTGCTAAGTTGTATTTAGTATGAGGAGCCCAGGATGGGATTTAGTACTCATACCCGCCGAGTTGTGTAGATATGCTCTGTTAAAGTTGGTGAAACGGGGACAAACTGATAATTAAAATAAAATGTGAACCTTTTGAAAGTATAAGCTAAAATATGATTTGATTTGGTAAGTTTTGGTATGATTTGATATGTAAGATACGTAAGAATTGGTTAAGTTAAGTTTGCTCTGTGTTGATAAGTAATCCCTATAGGTATATATCACGGGTAAAGGTTTTAGTGTGCAAAGACTATCCTTGAGTTCACGAACATTATATGTTGTATGTGCTTTGCTCTTTATACGTATGTAGCATGTGTGGGTAGCCCCTCACTCAGTCCATGTGACTGACCCCTCTCCCATTTATTTTTAGTGTGCAGGTGCTCGTTGTGGAGTTCGAGCTAGGCAGCGTGTATTGAGTCTTTAGAGTCTGTCGTGTCTTTTGTTCGTTCAGGTCTATTGCATTTCATTTGATTTGAATTCTATATAAGTATGATAGTATGTTTATGTAAACATTGTTTGATTTATGTAATATGATTTCGGGATAGGCTTCTAGGGACAAATTTGAACCCGTATGCATTTATAGTTTATGTTAGATTCGGGATTAGAAATTTATACTAGTTGAACCTGTCACCTGCTGCTTGTGCTTTTAAGTTTGAATACATGATTCGATTCCGCATATGCACTTGCTTTGTGATTTTGTTTCGAGTTTCAGGGTCTATGTTCTGCCTAACTTAGGTGTGTGTTTGTCTGTCTCCCGATCGCCTCTGCTAGGTTCATGTACGGGTTTCCCATCTCGTATGTGGATTGGGCTTAGGTGCGGGGGATGTGGTGACCCACCGTACGAGGTGCTACAAAGTATACAAGAAGAGTCATTCTTCTTTATGTAAAAACAACCATTATTAACAAACGTTTCAAAACCTTCACATCTAGCATTGGAATGGAAATAATGTTCCTGTGACACCCCGTCTCTCTGACGAGCCAGGTATGACGTCACGAGAGGTTTTTCCGACGTTTAATTCTTCTTTTGATTTAATCTATTCGTTGAATTAATTGTTTAAGTGATTTATATGCCTTAATTGTTTAATTTTCACGTCTTAACTTTTGTATTTAATTTTCCTATTTTGAATTTAATTCCCGAGTATGTTAATTTCATGAATTTATGTGATATACGTGATTTAAGTATGTAATTTTATGACTTTAAAATTAGTGGACTTAATTGAAAACTTGGATTTGGACTTAATTGCAACTTTTTGAAAACTTTGGACCTAATTTGAAATTTCTTTTTTTAACAAAATTTTATTTATTTAATTCGTTTAATTTTAATTTAATTTAATTTTATTTGTTATTTCTTGAAAATTAATTTTAATTATTTGAATAATATGCTTATTTGTAGAAATGTGATGCGTTTGTGATCGATTTGAGATCGATATTTCGTGCTTTTCTGATATGTTGGAGATTTGTGAGTTATGAATTCGTTTATGTGCTCGTTTTACATTTTCGGACTTGTTTGAAATGGTAACGCACCATTTTATTTGTTTTGGGGACTCGAGGGCCTAACTAGTTTTAGCGTGCCTTGTGTTCCGGAATTTATATCTTGAGCTCGGGAATTCGAATTCGAATTCTGGAAGTGGCTCCGGACTCGTAACAAGATTTGCAAGCTAAGGAGCCTAGCCTCGTATTTTTCTAAGCCTGTTTGAGCCTCCGAAATTTGTCCGAACCAAGCAGCTCGCGAAGATTCGCCACCTTGGAGTATTTTGGCCATAATTAATTCATTTCTTAACCAAATCCCTTGATTCTTGAGCCAACTTAACCCTAGTTAAGCCCTTAATCAGTCTCTCCAGTCCTAATTTCGAAAATTATCAACCAAGAGAAGGAAAAGAGCAGCTGAACAGAGAGAGAAGGAGAAGGGATTTTCTGCACTATTCATTCTTGCAATTCCAAGCTCGTTTCTCATCCGATTTGTCTCAAATTCGACAGGTAAGTCCATGATTTGATTCTCCATCTTCTCCTCTTTCTTTTAAGTCTAGGTTTTTTGAGTTTCATGATCCTTTGAGCATGTTTGAGGCTGCTACATGAATAGTTAGGTTAAACCTTCATTTTAAGAATTCATGGTTTGAGTTCAGTTTTATTGGAATTGGTATGTGAAATATGTTCCTCAAAGCTGGTATTATGTGCATATTTGCTTGAATTTGTTGTATGTGGAGTGTATGTGAAATCACCATTGATGAGCATGAAGGTTTTCAAGCTTTTCCTTTCCTCTCGTGGCTGCTATGTTTCCTTTTTCTTGTTGGTGATTTGTATGAGTTTGGAGTGTTATTTTTGCTGCGGTTGTTACCTGGTATTTGTTGCCTTGTACCTTGTCTTATGCTGCTGCTGTGGGTTGCCTTCGAACAGGGGAGAAAGCTGAGATTCTACTGCACATTTGCGTCAAGAAATATCTCCCCGTGCGGGGAGATTTTGAAGAGAAGAAGTCCCCCAGCCGGGGACTTTGAGTGAGGGACTTTCTGTATCTTTTTTTACCTGTTTCCCCGGCCGGGTACAACGCTGAAGGAAATCTCCCCGGTAGGGGGGAGATGATGGCTGCTCCTTTCTTTGCTCAATTTGCTTCCTTGCATTTAATGTTCAATTATTTTTATCCTTTTGCATGATATTACGTGGGGTTCATGCATTATAATTTTGTGAAGTCATCTTATGATATGAATTGAGATTTCATGCATGCGTATGGCTGTTGGGACGTCAACCTTAGTATATATCTATATAATATATGAATTGTGTAATTTTCCATTATTCATTTATTTAATTTAGTTTTGTATTATATGGTTTAATTTATGAATGTGACCTTGTGTATTTCTTTGAATTCCTATGCATGAAACGTGTACTCTAAATATAATTTTGTGGTTCGATCATTTGTTATATTTTATGAATTACGTTTATGAATTTATTTGATACGTTTTATATGAGCTATGAACTTAAATGACCTAAATGATGCATTCTTGCATTTCATGATCTTCCTTTGAAATTTAATTCTATGAATGCATATAATATGTTAATATATGAATTTATTTGACTTGTTATGAGTTCAATTCTTGAATTCTGGTTTGAATTCTAGTTTGAATTCTTGTTAAGTGCTCTTATATGACTAAGTATGATATCTTTGACGTGAATTTACATCCATTTGCATCCTTATGCATCGCCGTGCATCTAAGTGATTCATGATTGAGTCTAAGTCATAAGGTTGTGTTTGTTTGTCTCAGAGTTTGGTTCAGGAGGTGTCTGTTCCACCACTTAAGCTTCTTTTTGGTCCTCAACGCTCGTTCGTGAGCATTCTTGGGAAAAGGTGAGGTTTAGGTTGTTTTCTTTTTAGTTAAGCGACCTAAGACCCTTAAATGCTCGTTTTCAAGCATGTATGCGAATATACTATTATATATATACTAAATATGTGCCTTATGATACATTATGAATCTCGTTATTCGATTTCATATGAATTCTTCTGAAATTATACGTATGGGCATATATAAGCTTAAAAATGGTTTTGCAACGAGGCTACGCTCCAAACCGTGTAGTGTCAAGCGAACTATGGATCTCCCTCAGCTTATTATGAATTTGGAAGACACGGAGAGGTACGTGTATAGCATATGCCGAGTTACACGGTAAGGTATGTTTCTTATGGTATGTTTCTTAGGTATGAATCATATGTTTCTAGGTTTCACGAGTTAGGTATGTTTCATTATGAATCTATTTGAATCCATTTGAATCCATATGAATCCCTGGGCCCCGGAGACGTGGGTAAGGGAGACCCGGTACAGCCATCGGGGTCGCCGGTTATCAACCCTGTGCACGTGCTCATTTGAAATACCTACGCGCGACTCTAAGGGAGTTGGAGAAGGCGTGGTGCTTTGAGCCTTCGGCTGAGGCCAGAGAAGGTACGTTGTGGGTTCGCGACCCCACGTATATTGAGTTGCACGATATGGGCCCGTAACCCACATGCAGACTTCCAAAGAAGGTTGGAATACTGGAATATGAATCTTATGCATTGGAATTTATTTGTGATTTCTTATGAATCTTATGTTAAGGAGTAAGGTTGGAAACCCGTACTCGCCGGGTACTTGAATTCCTTTGTTTTGTTGATTATGAAACGGGATAGGAGAGTTTATTTTCAATATGAGGTTTAATTATGAATCTTTATGAATTTTAATATGAATCCATATGCTTTTTTGAATCTATGAATCCTTACGAGTTTCAAATTTAAGAATATACGAATATATGCTTTCGTATGCAAAACCCTATTCCCGGTTCATAGTCTTTTGTTTAATACGTGATTTGGTCTATATGTATATGTGTGTGGGTGCACATTAGCCCCCTCACTCAATCGGTGGACTGACCCTCTCCTTTCAATCCTTTCAGTTTGCAGGTTTTGGTCGAGCTAGGCGGTGGTTTTCTTTTGGAGTCGAGTTGTTCGAGTCGTCTGCATCTTGCATCATTATTTTACGCCCTTGTATATTTAGAGTTATGTATAACTATAGGAGTATGTTTATGATTCGGTATTATTGGAGAATTTGTATGATTTAAATTGCCTTTGTCGGGCCTTGCCTTGCCTTACGTTTTAAAAGAGGCCTGTGCGCCCATGTTTGCATATGCGTCGTATGATTAAATTTTGTCGGCCCGTGGCCATTGCTTGTATATGATGATCTTGGTGCTTCCGCATGTATTCCATTTTGTTTGGCGCACTCTGTTTCGGGTCTAGACCGCCTAGCTTAGGTGAGATTTTATTTGTCACCCGTTCGCCGTGGCTTGATGAGTGTGCGGAGTTTCATTTTGTTACTCTTGTTGGGCCATAGTGCGGGGGATGTGGTGGCTCGCCGCTTCGGGTGATACAGTTCCTAATAATGTTTGGTACATAAAGGACCTTATTCAAAACCAAAGTACAGACGCCTAATCTACTCTAATTTTTCTAAAAGTTTGAGCTTCAACCATTGACCCATTTCCAACTTTCAGAACCCATTCTACTCTTCTTAGCTGCTTCACCTTACTTAGTATTTGCAAATCATTATAGATATCAAATCCACAACCAGTATTTAATACCTAAGAGTTTGAATTGATAGATAGATATACTTCAACTAGAAACATACCTTTCTTTAGAGTATCCTTATACTCCCGACAGTTCCTTTTCTAGTGCCCCATTCTGCCACAATGATAGCAAACGTCCTCCTTCTGATCTTTCTTTTTCTTATGGGCTTTTCCCTTATTTACCCCTCCAATGGGCTTAAGGGATTTCTTCTTCTTTTGGGTTTCCTTGTCCTTGCCCTTCTTGGACTTAGAAGAAGAAGGAGACATAACCATCATAACCTTGTGATCCTTCTTAAGGGTGCTCTCAGTAGTCACGAGTTGACTAATTAGCTCCGCTATAGTAGCGTGTGCATGATTCATGTTGAAATTGAGCACAAAGGGGTTAAATGATGGTGAGAGCGAGGCGAGCAACAAATCCACAGAGAGCTCTTCCCTAAGTGGCATGTCTATGGCTACAAGCTTCTCAATTAAACTAAGAAACTTCAGTCCATACTCAGGGACACTAGCACCTTCCCTCGTTCAAAGATGAAACAATTCCTTCGATGTGTTATACCTTTTAAGACGTTCACGAGTGCTATATAGTTACTCTAAGTGGTCGTAAATCTCCCTGGCATTTTCCATTGTTTCATATTAACTTTGCATGTGATGCCCTATTTTCCTGACAAGGCAGGTACGTCTTCCCGAGTGAACTACGTGCGCTTTTAAATTATTTATTTATATAATTATGTGTTTATTATAATGTTTATATATTATAATTGAATTATATGAATTAATTGTTATGTGTTTATATTTGGATTTTGAACGTTTATGCATGCTTGACTTGAAACGTGAACCTTTTGTATCCGAATTTGATTATGATTTTTGTGAAAATTTGATATGCATGAAATATGTGAGTTATGAACTTGTTTATGTGCTCGTTACATGTTCCATTGGGTTCCGAGCGGCATAACTTGAGCTCTGGAAATTGGATTCGAATTCTGTCACCACCATTGGACTCCTTTTGACAATTCAGAGCCAATGGAACAAGACTTATATTTTTCTAAGCCCGTTTGAACCTCCGAAATTCCTCCGAATCGAGCCCAGTTCGTCTAAACTGCCACGCTTGATCATTTTTATCATATCTCTCTCATCCCTTGACCAAATCAACCCCAACTTGGACCCACATGACCCTCACTCACTTCCCTATCTAACCCTAATCCCCCATTTTGGCCATAACCCCCAAGGAAGAGAGAGAACAACTAAAAAAGGGAGAAAGAAGGAGAAAAAGAAAGCTCACCCGACACTATTCACTCCTATGGATGTTTGAGCTCGTATCTTCGTCATTTTTTCTCCGATTCAAGAGGTAAGCTCATATTTGTGTTCTCTATCTCCTTGTGGTCATTTCAAGCCATGATTTGTTGATTGTCATTGAAGTTTGAGTATGAAATGAAGATTTGAATAAATAGTCAGGTTTTTGATGAAATTCTTGATTCTATGCATTCCTTGAGCTATTTGTTGATTTAAAGCTTGTTTCTTGATCACATGAACACCTATGCCTCATTTTTGAACTTAAAATCCATGGATCTTGTGTGTTGAGGGATTCACCATTGTTATACCTAGAAGCTTGAAGCTTAGAATCACGAGTTTAATTGGATTTCTTGCACTTTTGTGGATGATTAAGTGATGCTATGAACTTAAGTTGTTATTTGCATGAGTTTAATTGAGTTTGCATGAGTTTTGTGTTGCCAATTTGCTGCCTTGCCCTTGCCCGTGCCCTCCTGCTGTGTTAATGGAGAAAAGGGGGGGGGGGGGGGGGTGTAACAGCCCAAAACAGGGCCTGGATAAAAACGGTAAGTTAAGGCAGTGGTAAAGCGTTTATAGACCGTGATCCAACTTTTTGAATCATCATGCATTGCATTCTTACATGAACTTGGTGCTCGTATTTGATCTGACATGCTTTAAGGGGGAATTCTTGACCTTTGATTCAGTTTACTATTCATAACCCGAGCCTACCTTGTTCATATTGCTACCCGAACCCTGGAGGTTCATCACACATGTTTTCCAATCATTTGAACTTATTTTCCGAGCTCAGAAAGTCTTTCTTGAGCCATAAGGGTATTTTTGGAACTTACCGACCAAAGTTACTATTCATCAGAAAATGATCTTTTGATTCTGATACCCTTTCCTACCCAAGTTATAGTCGAATCGATCCTTGAGTCGAGACGAGTCTTTTGAAATCATTCTTGGCTTGGAAATCCATTCCGGAACTTTGTTTTATTGAAAACGTTTTTGAAAACCCTAGTTTACTATTCCTTTTACGAATGGTTTTCATTCGGAAAATGTTTTCTCTTCGGATTTGCACTACTTGAGCTATTTCAAGATTTTTGAGATGTTTTACAACTCTTGATTCAAACCTTAGCTTGAAATTTTGAAGCGTACGTTCGTACGTGAGAATTCACTATTCATCCTACGTTTTCAACTTTTTAACGGTAAAACGTTTTATAGTCGATTTTGGACTCAAAACGCTTCTCGATTTATTTCTTGAATTTTGGAAGCAATCCGGACTTGAAAATCATTCTAGAAAGTCATTTTTCACTCGTGTCGAGTTTCGAGCTCAAAACTTTTATTCATTAAAACTAATGTATCTTTCAAACGGTAAATCCGATTTCGACGAATGAATATGCGTTTCAAAGCTAATTTTCTTGCCGTCGGGATGGTTATACTTCCAGCCACTTATCCTCGAGCCTTGGGGGACAAAATTACAGAAATACCCCCAGCAGTCCCATTTTACCTTCATAATCCCTAAAGCTTCTAGAAGATACAAGTGGATGAACTCTTGTTTTGCTCTCCTACCCTTAAGCCATCTCTATTTGCAAGGTGAGGGGCTTCTTCACAACTATAAATACCCCTCCCATGGCATTTCATTCCTTGCTCAAAGTTGTGTTAACAACACCCTTTCTTCTCTCCCTCTCCCCCTCTTTGCCGTCGGCCACCCCCCCTTGTAGCTGGGTTAGTTTGTTTTGTTTTTATGTTATGTTTAGTTTAGTTTATATTTTTATGTTATGGTATGTTTATATTATGTTTAGGTTGGGTCTTAGGGTCTTCCCTAAGCCATATAGGATTTTATTTTATGCATTTATTATATAGTTTTCATGATATGTTTGATAATTGTTTATATGTTTTAATTGTTTAGTATATGCATGAATATGTTATGAATTGCTCTAGTATATGCTATGATCATGTGATATGATTGTTATATTATGAGAATTGATGCATGATTATGGGATTTGAATTATGTTCATGCATGCTAGCTAATGGAATAGTGATTTACAATTAATTATGTCACAACTTGTTACATGTTGGTATTGAATTAAATTGTTACATGTTACATGCCCAAAGGTTTATGATATATGATATGATATGATATGATATATGTTGTGACATGTTGTCACATTGTTATATGATTCTTGAATTATGAATTGAGCTTATGTTATGATTTGGATTAATGGATTAGTGCCTTGATCATATGGTATACACTTTAATAGTGTCACATGTTATAACCTAAGATAGATTAGTGTTTCATAACTTGATCTTATGCCTTAATTGGATCTCTTAACTATAGGTTATACCTTTAACCTAGATCACTTTTGATTATATTAACATGAACTTGAAACTATAGGTTATAATCAAGATCATAATTTAATTAGGGTGTGTGTGTGTATGTGCATGCCGTGTGTGTGTGTGTGTTCGTACATGGTGTGTGTGTGTACCGTGTGTGTGTGGGTGTGTGTATAGTAAGGGTTTGACCCGACCCTTTGATCCGACATGTGAATAGTAACCTATGAATAGTAATCTGGAATAGTACTTTTGAATAGTGCTTTTGAATAGTAAAAATGAAATAAAACTTGTGCTTTCTCTATAGACATTTGCACCTAGGGTTTCCATATCCAGGGTCTAAAATGTGTTTTCAAAATGTGTTTTCTTTCGTGGACTTCTTTTATAACTTAAGGTTTGCGATAGGATTCATAATTTGACTAAAGCTTACTCGGTTGTAGTAAGATCATAGTCTAACGTTAAGAGTAACTCACTTTGACGTATTCCTTTGTGTGTTACCTTTCTTGAATACCTTAAATGGTATTACTCTCTTGTGTTACATGTTCTTTACATGTTCCTTGTTCATTGTTTCATGCATTTCATATGCATCTTGGTTAGTAGTGGGTCTTAGTTCTTAAGCTCACTCTAGTACACCACCTACAGGAGTTAAAGTTGAGCACTGGGATCACCAGGGCACCGCATAATCTGTCTACCTACCTTTGTTACTGATAGGTGAGGTGAAGTTATAAATGTTTTCCAACTGGAACCACGATTATACTATCGTATCATATGTTTTGAAATTCAAAGCTAAACCTCGTTTTGAACTATCCCTTTTATCGGGACATTCTCTTGAAAGGATCATTCATACTTTAATAGTATACCTTGATCTACAGTACATGTTTTCCAAAGTTCTGCATTCTTGTTCAAAGACAGTTACATGTTCTGCATATGTTTTCAAAGTACAGTTTACAGACAGTTTCACATGTTTACAGGCAGAATCATATGTTTTACAGACAGAATCACATGTTTTCAGACAGAATCATATGT
Organism: Lantana camara; assembly: GCA_037501455.1. NCBI lineage: Eukaryota > Viridiplantae > Streptophyta > Magnoliopsida > Lamiales > Verbenaceae > Lantana > Lantana camara. The sequence goes on along the minus strand of CM074859.1, from coordinate 88,332,128 downwards.
TTTACAGACAGCATCATATGTTACAGTTACAGTTTCACATGTTATAGTTAGCATACTGGAGTGATACTCTGGTCACTGCTAATCTTAAATGCAAGCATACAGTTTACAGTTTGGGCCCGGCGGTTATGTGTGGAGGTGATGCTCGGGAGGTGAGCGCCAACGACATCACCAATACCGGCCGCCACACTTAGACAATTGACACCGACTTTTAACAGGAGGTTTGTTAAGTCAGGACAATCTGTCTGGGAACGGACAGCAAATCTGTTCCCATTACATGTTTACAGGTCGCCTAGGGCTAGCTACCCGAAGTGACAACCGGTGGAGGATGGTGCATGTTTGTATGTGTTGGTAAGAGTTGTTGTTGACCTTGGTCCAATAGTCTACTGTGTGCGGAGTTGTTGTTGACCTTGGTCCAATGCTCTACTTTATGTGGGGTTATTGTTGATCTTGGTCCGATACTCTACCATACGTGGAATTATTGTTGATCCTGGTCCGATGCTCAACCAAATCATGTTTTCTGGAGTAAGGATGGAGGAGCCTAGCTTGCGGGCAAAATTCTGTTTCATAAAGGATGGTTCATATCTGGAAAAGTTCACTTTACCCTTATCCCGTTTTATGAAAGGACTATGAACCATCAACAGCATATGTGTGCACGCGTGATAGCATTCATGAAAATGTTTTATAACGTGCATTCTTTTACAGCATCGCATTCAAAGAGTTTTATCAATCGAACTTGTTTCAAGTTCTTCTTTAAAGCATTGCATTAACAGTTCTAAACTTTACTTCAAGTTCTTTATCATTCAGTACTTTCTTTAAAGTATTCCCTCACTTAGTCCTTTTGACTAATACCTCTCCCGTTCTCTTGCCTCGTGGTTTCAGGTCTTGCAGCCGCAGTCTAGAGGTATCTTGAAGCTCTAGATTGTCATTTTTGTTTCAGTCAGGACTTAGTATTACTTTTCTTTTGTGTCCTGCATATGTTTTATGGCTGCATCACTTTATGTTTCTGTATATGTTTCTGAATACTTGAGTATATTCGTTATACTCTTTCTGCTACTCTGTTACCGATACATTGAACTCTGCTATATCGGTACTTATATGTGAATCTGTTATATGTTCTGATATGCCGAGTCTCTCTTACACGATCAATATGTTATTGCTTGTTACATGCCATCACGCACATGTTTTGAAAAGTTTTAAAATACTCTGATTTTCCGCTGCATAGCCACATCGTTGTACATGTATAGTTCTGATAGACAGCCGTTCGCTGGAGTATTTCTTGAATGATGGCTCACACCATTACTTGAGAGGTGCTTCAGTGCGGGGCTTGAGACGCCGCTCTCCTCTTGTTCTGGTACGGATGGGGGCGTTACAGGGGGGGGGGGGAGGGAGGGTGTTTGATGCTCTGTTGCTGCTACGAATTGGAAAAGATGATTGCCCGCTGCCTTGAGTAACCCCCGTTACCTCCTTCAGACTTAGAATTGGTAACCCCCATTACCTTTTTCCTTTGTTGAAGGGGAAATGATCTACCTTGGGTAACCCCCGTTACCATACTTTGCTTTGGGCCTAGTAACTCCCGTTACCCCTGACACCTGATTTAATGTATATTGTTGTTCGTTGTTACCTATCTAAACGTGCTCCGATTGACCTGAAATTTTAACCACAGAAACCTTTTGAAGTCTAAAGTATTCTCCAATTGGAATCACATCAATATCCTTTCTGGTTTGTGAGATTTAACCGATCCATTTTGGTGTCGCCACTTTGCAAAAAATCTGCATTCATCTAACTTCGAGCCTACACCATTTTCACATCGCTTTGAACCACGATTTGTGCCATATATATATATTTGGAAAGACATATTTGTCTAGTTTCGTACCCAACAAAAAAAACTCATTCCCACTTCTAGAACTCGGGGTATTCCCGTTTTTCTACAGCTTACGTGTTTCCGAAAACTGTCAGCTTTTGGTAAAACTTACCCAAAACCCTCTTCTTGAATTCCTTTCACTTCCTTGACTTTCGTATGTCATTTATATGAATTTTACATTTGATTAATTGATAATTATGTTATCATTTGACACTCCTTGGTCCTTAATTGCTTAAACTTGATTATTTGACTTCGTGTTTTGTATGAATTAAACTTGGAATGTTTAAATGACATGTTATGAATTTATATCAAGTATCTATTGCTTGGGAATATTAATTGTGCACATGAACACGATCACAACATTTCCATACCTTTTATAATCTCATTGCATATTCAATCATCTCATAACATGTCACACCACTTCATGATCATTTGTCGTGCGTCTATATGGTCTCATTTTGAGTCGTTTCTCACGAGTACACCATGTTGTTGTTCTTATCCAGATCTTCTCCAGGGCGGAGATGTCTTAGTTGAGTTTACACCAGTCTTGTCAAGTTCTTCGAGTTTTGTTGCTTCTCAGGTGAGGAGAAGTTAGGACTACAATAAATGAAACCCTACGACCCTTTACTCGATGATTTAGCCAAAATCTATAATATATTTATATATATATATATATATATCTTGTTTTTTTGAAAGATGATTTTATTTTCAAAGCACTCGTGACTTGTACTTGACCTTGATCTTGAAATGTTTTGGCGAGACTCTTGCACTGATCGTGGGGCCCAGGGGCTTGTGTATTGAGAGAACCGGGAAATCAAGGGCTACGTCCATCTCTTGCACAAGTCCCATTCTTGTTGGACCAACCCGGATGTCCGCCAGGAGGTTTGGTGGATTGATGGGACTCCGGACCGTGGGATTCATCTACCCACTGTCCATTCTTTTCGTCGTAGATGCGAGGGCTAGCTACTTGGACCATCACACCCGTAGGAAAAAGGAGTAATTGTGCACTTGAATAAATACCTCGTGTAATAAGTGATAACCATAATTCTTGCATGAAAACCTAATAAGATTTTGACTTGTATACAAAAGGAGTAAGGTTGGAGACTGCTCACTCGTCGAGCCACTTGTTCACTTTATTTGAATAAATCTTGACACTATAATTCCATATATCAACTCTATGCTGAAATTCTTGTTTGATTCCTTTAAAACTTTATATAGAATTATGGTTTCCATGACTTTACCGCTTTTTATATATTATTATTCTATTCACTCAGTCTTATAGAGACTGGCCCCTCCCTTTTTTATCCCTCAGGTACTCGTGGCTGGCGTAGCTAGACGGGATATTGCATTATGCCTAGTGTATTTTCGTGTCTAGCTAAGTTACACTCATACTCTGTATCACACACTTCATATTTTGTATTGATTTGATATTGAGGCCGTGTTGGCCATTCTTTTGTGTCCTCGGATTTTATAATGATGGTTTTATGTTTGATCTTGATTCGTTTGTAACTAACTTCTACTACTCTTGTTATTATTATTATTATTGTTCGTTGGTTGCTTGAATTGTTGGTACAGGGTTAGTCTTGCCTAGCCATAGTCTGTATCGTGTCTCTGTTCGCTATGATTGGACTTGTATGTGGACTATATTCGTATATGAGTTTGGTCCTAGTGCAGGGGATGTTGTGACCCATGTTCGGGTGACACATTGCATGTCCGGAGACATATTGGTAAGCATAAGATAACGGGCCTGAAGATTATCATCCTTCCACTTAGTAATCGTGTAACACCCGTGACATCAGGCACCACATCTCTCGCACTATGAGTCTAGTCCACGCATGAAATAGAGTAGTCCATGCATAAACCAGACTCATAGCGAACGGGTGATAAGGAAAAGACAGTCCCAGTTAGGTAGAAACTAACCATGTACCAGTCAATCAGAGAATATAAAATATGCTGTGCAGAAGCAACAATATCAAATATAAGAGCACAATTCCAATATCGATCAACATGCAACCTAACAATGGGTTCAACTAAGCATGCAACTTGTCCCGATTCAATGTCCATCAATTGGTAAATGGCTCTCAGGCCAACCAATAAACCAATACAATACAATAATGCAATAAATCATTACAAAATGTAAATATGCAGTGAAGTACAATGAGACTCGATCAAGACTCAAAGACTCGACTCCTGTCTAGCAAAACCTGTAAAAAATGGAGAGGGATAAAAAGAGTGGTCAGTCTCTAGAAGATTGGGTGAGCAGGAGATCTACATATATATAAAACATGCATATACAAGTCATAAATCGCGAGTAAGATTTTAGGGAAGTCAGTTCCCACGAGGGGCAAGAAAATGGTTAATCAGTACTTCGACTTTATGACTAATCAATTAACAATCATTTTAAATTCCAATTTAGGTCATCAATGGCTTGGCGAGTGAGCGTGCACAATGCTCAAACCAAAACTCTGACCATGTACAATCGTCAGGTTAAGATTATAGAAAACATGGTCATGCAATTCAAATAATAACTCCAATCATTCATTAACGTTCATTAACATTCAATTAATCAACCCAACCTTCTTCCCAGGGGTGATGGTCATGCCTGTAAACCCGAACCATCCAATCAATACAATTCGAGACGTGGGCTCATGACTCCTACTTGCTCCTTCAATGAGGTTACCACCGGCTCAAGAATAACTGCCCTCTCAGGCTCCTCGATCACGAGAAAGATTCTCAATGGGTACTATGTAAAAAAGTTATAGCCGATGGCCGGATTCCATTCTGGTCCTAGTCCCATGTTTTCCCGGGCCCACAATACAGTGCAGTTCAATTCTCGCCAAAACAATCAAGTTCAATAAAGTATTTCATTCACTATATTGAAAACGGTTCTCTTAAAAAGGATTTACTCGATGATGTTACTTTGAAAACAATATAGATATACAATAGGTTTTTAGCCAAAACGTTTCATATAAAGGTCATAGGGTTTATATACGTAACTAGAACGAATACCCTCACCTGGGACATGACGAGACAAGAGCACGATTTATACCGGTGCCTACTCGATCATGATATCTCCGTCCTAGAGAAGAACTGTACAAGAAGGGAAACAATGTGTACTCGTGAGATATAACTCAATATGAGACCAAGTAGGACGCACGATATTGATATAAAATGAAGTGAGTGATATGGAATGATATGCTATCCTTAACGGAATTATAGGATGATATGCTATGTCGTGAAAGTGTTTATGTACACAATCAATGTCCCACGTAACAATTAGGCATATAATTTAGGTGTGCTTGTGATACGTGGTCAATCAACGCATCCATGTTAGACACCCAAACATGAAACATATATCGTACAAGCATACGAGATAAACCAACAACTCACAACACAACAATTCAGCCCTTTAAAAATAAAAGCAATCAACTAATAGCAATTAGGCCAAGTAGACACGTAGTACAAATCACAAAAGCATACAAGGCACATAGTCAAGTTCACGACATTAAATAACGCAAGTTAAAACATAAAATAAGGTCAAACAGGGAACAACCCCGGCCGGGATGGATTTTGAACTGATTGGAATCCCAGTCGGGATAGCAGTCCAGAAACCTTCTGTCCAGGCATTCCCGGTAAGGATAGAAAATATTCCCCGACTGGGATACTGGTACAGACTAGCTGCCCAGGAGGTGTTCCCGGCCAGGACACTACAACAGACAGCAAACTGATGCTATTCTCCTGGCCAGGACAGAATTATTCCTGGTCGGGACGGCTGATCAAACAGTTCCCCCAGAGAGCATTCCCGACCGGGATTAGAAATACACTAATCCCGTTCCCGACTGGGATCGCATGCAAGAAGAACAGAGGTAGCTCCGACAAAACAAGGCTTTGCTGTTGGCGGCCTACGGAGTGCCGCTGTAATGCCCCAAGTTTTTATTTTAGTAGTTGTACAAGTATGACGTATGTGTTTACGTAATTGCGCATTTAAATTAATTAATTATGTAATTAATTGTTTATAATAATTATAATTCTAATTAATCATGTTATTTAATTTTATTCCGTTACATTTTAATGAATGTTTTAAAATGGATTTTAATTTTATTATTAACTGATAATTATGTACTTATTTGAAATATTTGAAATGTAGTACCCCGAAGGGGCCACAATCCCGCACCGTCGTACCTCTCAAGTGGCTAGGAGACCTAGCACCCAAGAAACACACCAGCGAACGGACAAAACATTACAAGATCAGAGTACTAGAAGGGAACATTGCAAAATATGAGAAATTTAAAACTTTTGAAACATAAATCAGGAGACACAAGAGGCTAGTAACCAAGTACAAGGACTATACAGGAATTAAGTATCGAAAGAGATATTTCGATAGAGTGTCAAGGAAAAATATAACTAGTGAAAACAAGTAACAAAGGACACCGTGTTGGAAAATACGAATCAGAAAGCAGCGGAATTTAAAAAATTTTCCCAACAAAAGGACCTTGAACTCGCAATCGTGTAACCAAATTCGTAAAGATAGAAAACTTACTTTTCTTTTATTCTTTCTTGAAGCGTTTCAAGCCACCCAAGAACGCTCTTCACGCGGCTTGATCCCCTCTCCTTTGGTAAAGCTCGAATCTTCAAACTTCTAACTTGAAGTCTCTAGAGAAAGTCCACCAACTTGATCACAATCTAACTAGTAAGGATGCTAGTTCTCTAGTTAGTGTTTAGGCTTAACCTAGGGTTTAATTTAATCTTGGAGAAAGGAAGGTGTTCAACACATGAACCAAGAATTGTCTATTAGCTCTAAAGGGGAGCATGAGCTCCCCTATATATAGGAAAGGGGAGGGACGGCCGAACCTAGTCCTTATTGGACTAGGATTTGGTTCCTCTCTCTCCTATTACTTGATGATCAAGTATTTTCCAACTTTGACTTTGAATTCTATTTCTAGTCAACTTTTAAGAGAGCTTAAAAATATCCAAACTATTTTTGGATAATTTTATACTTTATTTATTATAAAATAAATAACTTATTTTATCTAATTAATTAATTCATAATTAATTAACTAGATTATTTTCTCCAAAATTAGACTTTCCTTTTAATTCAAAATTAAACCAAAGTCTATTAAATAATTAACCAATTAATTATTTAACATATATATTATCACACGTGTGTGACACGTGTCACAGTGACACGTGTCACTCACGCGAGCCACACGTGTGAATTCACACGTGTGGAACCCTCTTGGTCCGATTAACTCGTTTAATCATTTTCAAGCCTCAACTCATGTAACCAAGTTGTTGTGTGTGACCCTCTAGGTTCTCAATTCAATTAGCAGTGACCCCAATTAATTAATTCACTAATTAATTAATCAGTCCACAGATTAAACGACCATAGTCTAGCAACAGGTGTTTAACCCCTAGCTGAATTGGAATGTTCGGATTCGACAGAACCTTTAAGTCATTGAATCATGTGAGATACAATCCTCCTACTTACTATCTCTCAACCAAGATCTAGGGCAAGGGAATAATCAGAACCCTAATAATCCGGTCTTAAAGCTAAGTGCATTTCATATCCATTTGATCTCAATCCAAGAAACCCTTTTCTTGATGTCTTGATCTACTGCCTTGGCCAAGGACTCCATATGGCATATGAATGACTTACACAATAAGAGATCACCTTGCAAATGCAAGTGTAGGTCCTTTCTTGATTCTCATTCACTTTCATGAGTCACTTGTGCAGTCCCAGCATAAGCCTTGAATCAGTTGTCTAAGGCGACACCCTTTAAAGCTTATGCCTAAGACTACAGAGTTAACTCATAAAGTGACAAGGAACCTCAAGTCTAAGGATCAATTAATCACATCAATGACTCGTGAGATATTTCCTAATCTGGAAGTTTCCATTTCCTGAAATAGAAACTTCCTTTCCCATTTAGGAATGTTCTCACACGGGGCACCTCAGTGAACTTACTTATTAAAGTAAGCACCCTCATGTATCACGCACGTATCAACTATACACTTTGCACCTCCATGAAACAAGGTGGTCCTTCTTAAGGGCGTGATCCCACAAGCAAGCCTTAGAGGAGTCAGGTTGACACTCCCACTGTCTGTAGGACTCATCGGCTTGGAGTATTTTACTAATCATGACTTATGTGATATAGGGCTCGTTTCATGAACCATTTCACCTAAATGGTAGAGTCCTAAAGTCATCAGGATTAGGGGAGTTCTCATACATGCACAGCTAAAGTAAACGCATACCAAACAAGAGCATATAAAGAAGTGTTGCCTCAATTCGTTATTTTATTCAAAGATTGTCTGTGATTACAATAAGGAAAAGCACAAAGCGGATATACAATCGGCTTTCTAGGGCACTATTCCTAACAATCTCCCACTTGCCCGTCAAAGCCATTCTAAAGCTACTCTAAGTCCCATCTTCTGAAGATGACCTTGGAAAGCTTCTCGACTAAGGGGTTTAGTAAGTGGATCTGCCACGTTCTCTGCTGATGTGACCCTCTCAATTTGCACATCTCCTCTTTTGATAATATCACGGATTAGGTGATACTTCCTCATAATGTGCTTGGTCCGTTGGTGAGATCTTGGTTCTCTTGCTTGAGCAACCGCCCCAGTGTTGTCACAAAACACAGTAATGGGGTCTTTCATGCTAGGAACAACATTCAACTCTTGAATGAAGTTTCTAATCCAAACACCTTCCTTAGCTGCATCATTTGCAGCTAAGTATTCGGCCTCAGTGGTCGAATCAGCAGTGGTTGTTTGCTTGGAACTCTTCCAACTCACTGCTCCGCCGTTTAGGCAGAAAATGTATCCTGACATTGACTTAAAATCATCTAAGTCAGATGCAAAGCTTGCATCGCAGTATCCTTCGACAGTAAGATCTTTCTGACCTCCGTAAACTAAGAATAAATCTTTAGTACTTTTCAAGTACTTAAGAATATTCTTCACGGCAGCCCAGTGACCATCTCCAGGGTCAGATTGGAAACGACTTGTCACACTAAGTGCATAAGCCACATCCGGTCGAGTACATAACATTGCATACATTATGCTACCTATTGCTGATGCATAAGGTGTATGAGTCATTCTTTCCTTCTCAAGGTTAGTCTTAGGACACATCTTCTTTGAAAGACATGTTCCTACACTCATAGGAAGGTTCTTAACCTTTGCTGACTCCATATTGAATCTCTTCAATACTTTATCAATGTACATCGACTGTGATAGTCCTATTAACCTTCTAGATCTATCTCTATAGATTTTAATTCCAAGGATATAGGACGCATCACCAAGATCTTTCATCTCGAATTGGTTCGATAACCATAACTTAGTCACTTTCATGTCATCCTTCGAATTCCCAATAAGAAGGATGTCATCAACATAAAGTACTAAGAATTGCACTGAGGTCTCCAATTCCTTTCTATACACACAGGACTCATTCGAAATTTGAATAAAGCCAAACGCTTTGACTGATTCATCAAATCGAATGTTCCAATTCCTAGAAGCCTGTTTCAATCCATAGATTGATCTTTGGAGTTTGCAAACCTTTTGCTCACTCCCACTGAATGTGAAACCTCTGGGTTGCTCCATATAAATGTCTTTGTCAATGTCACCATTGAGAAAGGCAGTTTTCACATCCATTTGCCATATCTCATAGTCATAATATGCAGCAATGGCAAGCATGATTCGAATGGACTTTTGCATTGCAACTGGTGAAAAGGTTTCGTCAAAGTCCACTCCGGGTCTTTGAGTGAATCCTTTTGCAACCAGTCTTGCTTTGTAGGCTGCAATGCTTCCATCAACTCCAAGCTTTCTCTTAAAGATCCATTTGCAACCTATGGGTTTGACCCCATCAGGCAAATCTACCAAGGTCCAAACTTGGTTGGAGTTCATGGAATCCATTTCGGATTTCATGGCTTCTATCCACTGTTCAGAGTCAGAATCTGACAGTGCCTCCTCATATGTCAAAGGATCATTATCCTTTTGAGAGATTTCATGGAAGAATCCATACCATCTCTCCGGCTGTCTAGGAGTACGTTCAGAACGCCTTAGAGGAGGATTCAAATGTGTATCGAAATTCGTGATTGGTTGCAGTTGATCAGAGTGGGACGTTTCTTCAGTGGGTGGTATGGGGTCACTTTGTACTTCTTCTAATTCTATGATCTTGCCTTTCTTTTCTTTAAGGAACGGTTCCTCAAGAAAAGTGGCATTTCTGGAAACAAACACCTTTTGTTCAGATTGATCATAGAAGTAGTATCCTATGGATTCCTTAGGATAGCCTACAAAGTAGCATAAGTTAGAACGAGATTCTAACTTATCTCCCACTGTCCTCTTCACGTAAGCAGGACAACCCCAAATTCTTAAGTAAGAATAACTAGGGATTTTACCATGCCACATTTCATAGGGCGTTTTAGGGACTGACTTAGAGGGAACAAGATTCAAAATCTTTGCTGCACTTTCTAGGGCATAACCCCAGAAAGAAGGTGGTAAGTCAGTGAAACTCATCATGGAACGAACCATATCAAGTAGGGTTCGATTCCTTCTCTCAGAAACTCCATTAAGCTGAGGAGTTCCCGGAGGAGTCCACTGAGAGATAATCCCATTATCCTTGAGATGATTAAGGAATTCTTCACTAAGATATTTGCCTCCTCGATCAGATCGAAGTGCTTTGATCTTGTGACCAGTTTGGTTCTCAACCACCTTTTGAAATTCTAAGAATTTCTCAAAAGCTTCAGATTTATACTTCATTAAGTATACATAACCATACCGACTAAAGTCGTCAGTGAAGGTTATGAAATACTGATGATTGTTTCTCGTGCTTACACTAAGCGGTCCACAAACATCAGTATGGATCAAATCCAGAACCTTAGTGGCACGTTCCACAGTTCCTTTAAAAGGAACTTTGGACATTTTTCCTTTGAGACAGGATTCGCAAGAAGTTAACTCTTTGAGATCATTTTCAGAGAATGATCCTAAAGTGTTTATCTTGCTAATTCTGTTCTTGGAAATGTGTCCTAATCTAGCGTGCCATAAGGGAGCTGAAACTTTGTCATCTCTCTTACGCTTTGTTTCTCGTTGTATATTCATAATATTGATATTTTGAGTTAGGTAAAGTCCATTACTTAGAGTACCGATATGAACGGAAGAGTTGTTCCGTTTGATAAAGTATTTACCATTCTTAATATAAGTTTCATAACCTTCGCAATCTAATATTGGAACTGAAATTATATTACGAATAATGCTCGGTACATAAAGGACTTTATTTAATACTAACTCAAAACTACCTAAATCTAATCTAATTGTGCCTAAAGCTCGAGCTTCAACGTTTGAGCCATCACCGATCTTCAAGACACATTCTCCTTCTTTGAGTTGTTGGACTTCACTTAGCATCTGTACATCATTACAGATATGAGTTCCACAACCGGTATCAAGTACCCAAGAACTAGAATTAATAGAAAGATTTACTTCAACGAGAAAGATACCTTTCTTTAGAGTAGCCTTGTACTCTGGGCAGTTTCTCCTCCAATGTCCCGCTTTGCCACAATGGAAGCAAACATCCTCTTTCTGATCACGCTTCTTCTTTTGGGCCTTCCCCTTCGAAATGCCACCAGTGGGCCTAAGGGGTTTCTTCTTCTTCTTTTGGGCTTTCTTGCCCTTACCTTTAGAAGGCCCAGAAGAGGAAGATGGAGCATTCACCATCAAAACCTTATTGTCCTTCTTGATCGTGCTTTCAGCAGTCACAAGCTGACTAATCAGCTCAGCTACAGTAGCACCAGCATGATTCATGTTGAAGTTAAGGACAAATGGGTTGAATGATGGTGGGAGCGAAGCTAGCAACAAATCCACTGAAAGTTCATCTTTCAGTGGCATGTCCATGGAAGCAAGTTTCTCAGTAAGGGCAAGAAACTTGAGTCCATATTCATGGACACTTGAACCTTCCCTCATTCTCAAGTGGAATAATTCCTTTGAAGTGTTATACCTTGTAACACGTTCATGAGGGCGGTAAAGTTGCTCTAAGTGGTCGTAAATCTCCCAAGCAAATTCCATGGCCTCATGTTGTCTTTGCAAGTCCGGAGACATGTTAGCCAACATAAGGCAACGGGCTTGGAGATTATCATCCTTCCACTTCTGAATCGCGTCCCGCTCGGCCCGAGTGGGAGCCTCCCCTTCAGGAGTAGGCTCCCCTTCGAAGAGAACATAAGTTCTCTTCTCAGAATCTAAAATGATTTTTAGATTCCTCAGCCAATCAGAATAGTTGGGACCAGTCAACTTGTTTGACTCGAGGATCGATACAAGAGGGTTTTTGGTTGCCATTTCAAAACACGTAGAGAATCACAGAATCTACGACCTAAATGGTAAAACAGAGAACTAGTGAGCATGCTGAATTATAACGATATACAAAAGATAAGGTCTTTAATCTATTGTAGCTCCCACTGTTTTTCAAAGATCTAGAATTCCCAAAGATCTAAGAGGAACACGTTTCCCAATGGGTACTAAGATCCTAGGCATTTTACCTCGAACCCACGACTCGCGGACATTCTTAGCAAGAACCCTAGGTAGGTACAACTTACCAATTCTAACACCTTTAGAACTCTTAGTAATTGTTTTTGCATCACCTATCTTTCAATATGGACCCACGACTCGTGCGACATCCATATTTACTTAGGCGTTAAGCTAGACCCATCAATCATAAGATCATGACCAAAACTTAGTTCGAACGACCCACGACTCGCGGACATCGCCCTTGCTAAAATTGACCACGAAATATTGATCAAAAATGATCAATTAGGTAACTAAGAACTAATAAGCTCCACTAGCTATCCCACGACTCGCGGACAACAACTAGCTTTACTTACTAAACTTAAAACCTATTGATGGAATGCTAGGAATTTAATTCAAAACTTGCATCTCGAATTAAACACCTATTTGTTCGAAATTAGCTTAATATTTAATGGGAATTTTCGAATCAACCGGAGAGTTGTCCGGTTCGACCTCACCAACATATATGTTATCCAATTTTATTAGTCTTGATTAATGCAAGTACACTTAAATGCATTTCAAACAAGCACATAAACAGATAACATGTCCTAGCATGATACTAACATGTAATGATCATGGGTTCTACCTATCTTATGCGTGATATGTGGGAGCCACTCCACAATCACAAGTTCTAACATACATGCCACATAAACAGTTCAAATCACATAAGGGAAAGCGGTAACAAAATACGAGCCCTATCTCTATTACATTTAACAATTGAGATTCCCCTCCCTAACATTTTGAGGGGTCTTCACTTATGGCCTCCTTGTTACTTGAATGTGGTCCATCTTACTCCATGGGTGCATTGTCTCCAAAATGAAAATAAAACCTCACCACCTATCTCTACTCTCAAATTACAATAAAAAGAAAAAGACATAAAGTAATAAGGCTCAATCTTCATATTGGCCTTAGACAATTACACGGGGCATACCCCGGCCTCAAAAACAGTAATATGGAAAGCCACATAATAAATCACATAACAGTACGCACATAAGTGAGGCTCCAACCTCAATTGAAAAAACGCAACTATAGGGCTCCAACCCCAATTTAAACCATCCATGTGCATAAATTAAAACCATACATAGATCTAAACCCATGATCACCTAACATGCTTTTGCAAGAATTTAAATTTAACCAATAAATTAAAATTCTCGCTTTAAGCTCTAATAGCTTAAAACACGACTTGATGCGAGTCTTATTTATAAAAGTTTTCAATAAATCCCAAATTACCAAAACAAATAAAATTCCAATTAATTTCTGAAAATTAATAATTTTATCAAGATGTAATTTCCCAAAATGTAAACCGTTTCAATTTCTCAAAAATCCCAATTTTAAGTTTTAATTCAAAAATTAAAATAAATATTCAAAAATAAAATTTTAAAATTAAAATAAAATTGGGACTGGATTGCACGAAACACGAAAGGGGCCGGATCACGAAAACGGGGCCCGTGCGCGAAACGAGGCACAGCGTCGCAAGCGCGCGCGGACGCGCACGGCAGGCGCGCACAGCGCCCGGCCAAGGCCAGGCGAGTGCGCGCACTGCGCGCGCATTCCGCGCGCCTCGCGCGCGCGTGCCCTGCTAGGCGGTGGGCGGCCAGTCTCGGCCGCCCTGGGCGGGCGCGCCTAGGCGCGCCCGGGAAGCTCCCGCACAGGCGTGCGGGAGGAGCTGGAAGGCTGGCCGGTCTGTCCCGGCCAGGCCTGGGCGGCGACGGGCGGACGGCATGCGGGAGGGCCTCCCGCGCGGTTGCGGGAGGGTGGTGCGCGAAGCCCGCGCGCGCGACTCCTTCGCGCGCGGGGTTTCGCGTGTTCATCGTGTTCCGGGCTTTCGTTTCGTGTTTTCGTTCAAAAGCAAAACCAATCCAAGAAATCCAAAAACAGTTTATACAGTTTCAAATCTAAAATTGTTTTTCAAAATTAAATTTTATAAAAACCAATTTTCAGAAACTTTCAGGAAAAAATACAGTTTCGTAATTCAGGCTTTCTAAAACAATTACAAATACTCAATCGCATCAAGCCTAAGAATTTCTACCAAATTCAGTATAATTGAGACGAATCAGAAACACGATTAACGAGGTGGCTCTGATACCACTTGTTGGAAAATACGAATCAGAAAGCAGCGGAATTTAAAAAATTTTCCCAACAAAAGGACCTTGAACTCGCAATCGTGTAACCAAATTCGTAAAGATAGAAAACTTACTTTTCTTTTATTCTTTCTTGAAGCGTTTCAAGCCACCCAAGAACGCTCTTCACGCGGCTTGATCCCCTCTCCTTTGGTAAAGCTCGAATCTTCAAACTTCTAACTTGAAGTCTCTAGAGAAAGTCCACCAACTTGATCACAATCTAACTAGTAAGGATGCTAGTTCTCTAGTTAGTGTTTAGGCTTAACCTAGGGTTTAATTTAATCTTGGAGAAAGGAAGGTGTTCAACACATGAACCAAGAATTGTCTATTAGCTCTAAAGGGGAGCATGAGCTCCCCTATATATAGGAAAGGGGAGGGACGGCCGAACCTAGTCCTTATTGGACTAGGATTTGGTTCCTCTCTCTCCTATTACTTGATGATCAAGTATTTTCCAACTTTGACTTTGAATTCTATTTCTAGTCAACTTTTAAGAGAGCTTAAAAATATCCAAACTATTTTTGGATAATTTTATACTTTATTTATTATAAAATAAATAACTTATTTTATCTAATTAATTAATTCATAATTAATTAACTAGATTATTTTCTCCAAAATTAGACTTTCCTTTTAATTCAAAATTAAACCAAAGTCTATTAAATAATTAACCAATTAATTATTTAACATATATATTATCACACGTGTGTGACACGTGTCACAGTGACACGTGTCACTCACGCGAGCCACACGTGTGAATTCACACGTGTGGAACCCTCTTGGTCCGATTAACTCGTTTAATCATTTTCAAGCCTCAACTCATGTAACCAAGTTGTTGTGTGTGACCCTCTAGGTTCTCAATTCAATTAGCAGTGACCCCAATTAATTAATTCACTAATTAATTAATCAGTCCACAGATTAAACGACCATAGTCTAGCAACAGGTGTTTAACCCCTAGCTGAATTGGAATGTTCGGATTCGACAGAACCTTTAAGTCATTGAATCATGTGAGATACAATCCTCCTACTTACTATCTCTCAACCAAGATCTAGGGCAAGGGAATAATCAGAACCCTAATAATCCGGTCTTAAAGCTAAGTGCATTTCATATCCATTTGATCTCAATCCAAGAAACCCTTTTCTTGATGTCTTGATCTACTGCCTTGGCCAAGGACTCCATATGGCATATGAATGACTTACACAATAAGAGATCACCTTGCAAATGCAAGTGTAGGTCCTTTCTTGATTCTCATTCACTTTCATGAGTCACTTGTGCAGTCCCAGCATAAGCCTTGAATCAGTTGTCTAAGGCGACACCCTTTAAAGCTTATGCCTAAGACTACAGAGTTAACTCATAAAGTGACAAGGAACCTCAAGTCTAAGGATCAATTAATCACATCAATGACTCGTGAGATATTTCCTAATCTGGAAGTTTCCATTTCCTGAAATAGAAACTTCCTTTCCCATTTAGGAATGTTCTCACACGGGGCACCTCAGTGAACTTACTTATTAAAGTAAGCACCCTCATGTATCACGCACGTATCAACTATACACTTTGCACCTCCATGAAACAAGGTGGTCCTTCTTAAGGGCGTGATCCCACAAGCAAGCCTTAGAGGAGTCAGGTTGACACTCCCACTGTCTGTAGGACTCATCGGCTTGGAGTATTTTACTAATCATGACTTATGTGATATAGGGCTCGTTTCATGAACCATTTCACCTAAATGGTAGAGTCCTAAAGTCATCAGGATTAGGGGAGTTCTCATACATGCACAGCTAAAGTAAACGCATACCAAACAAGAGCATATAAAGAAGTGTTGCCTCAATTCGTTATTTTATTCAAAGATTGTCTGTGATTACAATAAGGAAAAGCACAAAGCGGATATACAATCGGCTTTCTAGGGCACTATTCCTAACACACCGAAGTCTAGATCGATAAATACCTAATTGAACGCTACATTATCATCAAGAGGTTGGTGTCCAAGATGGTTCAAAAGAACCTGACCATAAGAGTACAACAAAAAATTTCCTATACTTCAAGATACCAGCCACCCAGCGATCACTGAACCTGAAACCATGAGGTCAGAAAATAGGGTAGAGGTATTAGTCAAAAGGACTAAGTGAGGCATGACTTTTGAAACAATATAAGTACTTGAAAGCTTTAGGACTTTCAGAAGAGGTTTACTTCAAATTGCACTTTAAAACTGAATTTCAGAACTTTTTCTTTAAAACTTTGATTCAGAATCGTACTTCAAAGCATTACTTTGAAACAAGATTTACAAGTAAGCATACGAATGCACACACATCAGAGGTTCTGGTTCATACATACTTTTACAAAATGGAATAGGGTATAGGGTACATTTTCCGAAAGTATAAACCAGTCTTTAAAACAGAATTTGCCCGCAAGCTAGGCAGTCTCCAACCTTTACTGCCATAAAACATTTAACAGAATTGGTATCGAGACCGGTTAGGATCCCGACACCCATAATCACATGCACCATCCTTTTTCCTCCAGATGTCGTGCCCAGGGAGCTACCCCGCGGTGACGTAAACAAGAATGGGAGGAATTACATCTACCTCTCCCGATCATGATGTGGTATAACCAACCTCCGATTATAACTATCATCATGATCAACAAGGACGGCCGGTATCGTAGTAGCCATTGGCGCACGCCTCCTGGTCTACTACTCAACCATACCTTCATGGCCGAACAAAACAGGATTTCCAAGGCTTGCATTATCCAAAATATTCAAGAGTGTAAAAGTACACTGTGACGCCTCGATATTTCGGCCGTACAGGTATGGAGTACATGTTTACCAAACTGCGCGAAATAATCGTTTATACGTGTTTTATATATTTAATTTTATATATTAAATTTTAATTAAATATATTTTACCTTTATTAATATTAAAACACAATTTAATTTGTACACTTTAAATTTAAACTAAATGTAAATACGTGCCTTTGATTTGAATTAAATTAATTTGCATAATTTAATATTAAAAGTATATTTTATTTTGTTCACTTGTAAATTTAGATATGGGCTTGATTTATTTGTTATATTTTGTGAAATCCTTTGAATTTATTTATGCATGGTTTATGAGTGCTACAAACGTGCTTCGTTTTTATATGATTTACAAATTTAATATGTCGAAGATATACGTGTCATGAATATGCATATATGTTTGTTTTATGTTTTCGGGTTCATTTGCATGAGTTTCGAAATTATTTTGATTTTTGGAATCCAAGTCGGGGGCTAACGAGCAATTAGCACACCCTTGGTTCCGTATGTGATATCTTGAGCTCGGGAGCTCGGATTCAAGTTCCGTCAACTTTGTTGAACTTGTATCAAAGATTCGGGTTTAATAAATTTAGCCTTATATTTATCCGAAATTATTTGGACCTCCAAAATTCAACCGAAAAACGAAACGGTGCCAAAACTGCCATGTTTTACTAAATGAGTCATAACTCTTACAATTCTTGACCAAATTAACCATAGTTGGAGCCCATGGAACCCTAACTCAACCATCTAACTTGTCATATCACCCCTTAACCGAACCAACCCTCACATAATCAAGAAATCTCAACCAAAGCTCCTGACTTCCAGTTTTCCCGTAATCCTTGTGCACTTTGGAGATTCAAAGCTCAAATCTCTTCCAAACCTCCATTAATCCACAAGGTAAGGTTAGGATTGTAATATACATTCAATATGTGTCATTTTAAGCTATGAATCCCCAATTTTGATGGTTTCATGAGTTTATGGCTGAATTTGAGAAATAGTTAGGTTTGAGCATTAATGTTGATCTTCTTCGTTGCTTGATGGATTTGTTTGATTCCAAGCATGAAAATGATTGTTTTGATTTCTTCTTTGCATTTATGATCATTGATTACATGGTAGTTGACGTAATCATGAGTTATCATTAATGACACTTTGAGGAAAATTCATGAAATGATCACTTATATCTTCTTCTCATGTTTGAGCATTCTTGGGGGCTGATTTGTATGTCAATTTGGTGTTGTTTTGTTGCGTATGTGATGACCTAACTTAC
Organism: Lantana camara; assembly: GCA_037501455.1. Lineage (NCBI taxonomy): Eukaryota > Viridiplantae > Streptophyta > Magnoliopsida > Lamiales > Verbenaceae > Lantana > Lantana camara. The sequence continues at coordinate 88,313,569 of CM074859.1, read as the reverse complement.
CTGAACATGTTGAGATAAATGAGATCAGTTGTTGCTCCGTTTTTTTTCATGGTTTTACCCTATTTTGGACTGGTTTTCTTGCTGTCAACAGCTACTGTGTTTTCCTTGCTTAACTGCTGTATATGATCAGTCATTTGTGAGAGTTTTAGTGCTATTGCTGCTGCATTTCATGGCTTTTGGTTGCTGCATCTTGTTGTTGCGAATTCATGACTAAAACAGGGTTAAGCTTTGTGTGTTGCTGCTGCTTCGTTACTGGACTGGATCTCCCCGGGCGGGGAGATTTTGGCTGTAAAAGAGCCCGACCGCGTAGTCCTTATGCAGAAACCTCTTGCATGAGACTCCCCAGGTGGGTAATTTTGTGAGCAAAATCTCCTTGGGTGGGGAGATTGGATCTGTACCGAGATGCTGTTGTTTCCTTTCTTTTCCTTTCTTGTATGCATATTTAGGTTGTATGTATTGCTTTGTTCTTGTTTTTTTCAATTATGCATATTATGTTGAGTATGTTTGTGTTGCATGCATGTAGTGTTTGTTGTCTCTGCATGTTCATTTCATTAATCAATGCATTTCATGCCTAATTAAGTGCATATGCATATATATGTATTGTGTAAGATTTGCATGTGCATGCATGTTAGATATATATATATATATAGTTGCATGCATGAATATTTTGCATGCCATGTACGTACGTATATATATATATATATGTTTTTATATATTAAATATTATTTGATTTAATTGAATTATAGAATTAAATTGTTACCTATTTCATGTTTTATTTAATTTCCGATCTTACTTTGAACGTATTTAATTGTCTATTTTCTAATTGTAAATGTGATTTAATACGTGCTATGATCATGTTTGAAATTCTTAAATTGAATTGATTGGAAATGTGAATTTATGACTTGAATGAATATGAACGTTTCTAATGTCGAATGAAAGGCTCGTTTATATGATTTAAATGTATTAATTGTGCACATGAACGTGTTCATTACATAATATATTCTTTTATACATTCATATCATGATCATGACATTGTCGAGCGTCTTAATTGGTCATATTGAGTCTCACTTCACCTTTCTTGCACAGATTTTGATTCCGTTGGAGACGAGGACGGTCCATGAGGCTCTTGTGTTCTCCTTTTTACCGTTTAAGGTGGGTTTCTCTTCTATTTAGATATATGACCCTATATACCTCCAATGTGAAAAGTTTTCGACCAAACTTAATATACGTATATAGAGTCATTTTAAAGAGTGAATGTTTGCAACGTAAACCCTTATTTTATAAATCCTACCAAATGTTTTGGCGAGAAATGAATGATTGCACGAATGGGGCCCAGGGACTTCGTGTGAGTGGCTATCCGGGGAGGCATGGACCGACGGTGATCCCTCACATTAGTTCCACCAATTAATGGCATAACCGGACCTCGTTAGGAGTTAGCGAGGAATGGACGCTGAGTGCCACTAGGGGAGTCATGTAACCCCTTTTGGTCAATGAATTACACAAGGTGTTGGTTGGAGTTAATGCACGCCCACTCGCCGGGCCAATAATGACCTAATGTAAATGAATCGTTATAATCCCTTTTGATGATTTCTATTCACCCACTTGGGAAATTATAGCTTGCATGTGAATGTTTAAATACCGTCGTATATTATATTTATGCCCTGTTTTATACCCACCAGTCCCTTTTGGACTGAACCCGTTTGGTTTTAAGTTGTTTTGTGCAGGTGTCAGGGAGCTAGGCCGGAATTCGAGTCATAGGTCTTGCATTCGTCTCTAGCTCTTGTATTTTGGTCTTACACTGGCATACTCTACTTTTAATCATTGTATATGAATATTAATAGAGCGTACATGTTTTGAACCTAGACGGCATTTGATGATGTAAATGAATTATTTTTGGAGCTTGAATGCTCATTGTATATAGTATGATCAGTTATGCTTCTGCTTTATTGTTTACTCTAATTTTATGGTTTAAGGGTTAACCTGCCTAGCATAGCGTGTGTGTATGTCCCCGTTCGCCGTGATTTAGCTCGAGTATGGATCGTCCATTTCATATTCGGGTCGGGTCTCGGTGCGGGGGATGTGGTACCTTGCGCTCGGGTGCTATATACACAGAGTTCAAGAACTGGAACTTCAATCAAGACTGTGCAGCAGTGTACAGGATGTATATCAGAGATCGTTAACTTTAAACTGAACCATTGTACCAAAATGGGAAAAACGTTTAACTTGAAAGATAGAATTTTCGCACCCGAAGGTGTTGATTTTGAAATCATTTGAATACTTAGGAATATTCATGGTTCCAGTTGAAATAGTTTAAACCTCACCTACAGAAACGGTATTATGCAATAATACCAGAGCCACAGTAAATTCCAACTTCACCCGTGAGTGGTGAATGATTAAGCTTCTATCCATAAACCATATATGTAACGCCCTAAATCTTGAACCAAAGAAAAATAAGTAAATTAACTTGCAATATCGGAACTCGTTTAGAAATTTAATCGGTGACTTATGTGTTGTTTCATATCTAAATATATTAAATAATTTGTATATCGAAATGTCTAATTTTATAATTTGAATAGATTGAATTTATTTATTTTAGTAAAGTATAAAGGTAATTGTGATATTAAAATACCTAATTATATTTTAATTAGCAAACTAACATTTAAAAATATGTGTTAATAAGTCTAATTAGAGTTTATTAGTTCTTGATTTAAAATGTTCAATTTTAAATTGAGCTAGCAAGTCTCGTGCTCACAATACTACAAACTACATATATATTTGCATGCAAATCCCATAACATACGTGTGTGCCTCTATATTTTAACAAAATTGAAATGTTAATATTTTTATTTAATGACTTATGCATGCATGTAAAATGACGTGTGGATTAATCAGAAAACTTTAGTTGTTAAATATTTCTCATGATAAGCTTTAAAGGAATTGTTTAATTAGTCATTGACACAATTTTCAATAAGCATTCCCAGAGTAAACAACTAGCATAGCTTAGTCATCATACTATTTCCAATTTAAATGACACGTTTCACGGCACACGGTGGATCAACATCAATTTTTCAATATTGATTCTTAAAATTTTATTTTAGACAATCATTACCTATTCTTTCACCAATTGAAAACCAACCTTAACTTTAAGACTTGTTATTTATTTAGTAGATAAGCCTTGCCGATTGTCTAGCCAATTAGCTGTAGTAACTTATTCAATTCAATCTTAACTAACCGCCACCATTAGCTAATAGTATTCATTGAGAAATTTAAAAATAATTGTTACATTGCCTATATATAGGCACGAATATCTCTTTTTTTTCAATACTAGAAACAACAACATTGAGATCATTTAGGAGTAGAAAGCTTTTGGACGCAAGAGAAGAGAACTTGCCGTGATCTTTAATCTCTGGATTTCAGGTTATTTCTCAGTCCAAAAATGTCACGGAATTACTATTATTTTATTGAGTATTATTATTTATTTACTGTTTTAAATTAAAATTCAACTTTTTCTATAATAAGTTTTAATTTTATGTCGAATGTTATCTGAGGTAATCTAATATCTATAAACATGTTGATTTGTCAATGATTTTATATATACGTGATTTGTTTAATTGTTGGAATTTGTCTGTTAGCTTGATTAAACTATACACGGTTTTGATTCCGAATAATAAAAAAATAAACTTATTTTTAGGCCTATTGATATATTTTATGAAAGGATATGTGATCGAGAAAATTTTTTAAATAATGTCAAACCAATCAAATTTGATAAAATAATTATTTCTTAAAGATTATATTTATTATTGATATCCTTATTACGAGACCTCCCTAAAATGTTAGTTTGAAAAATAAATTTTAATCTAATTAATTCATTTAGGACTACCCTGTTTGCTTAATTGTTTGTAAATAACATGATCAATGTGATAGTTGTACATGTCAGTTGTGTATGTCTGATTGTCGAGTCAAGTTATAATTTGTAGTTATATGTGTGTGTCTGTCACATGCGTTCCTAAGGAGGAGCCCTGACCGTGTCAGGCGTTGTCTCTTTTACAACTTTAAAAAATCTTAAGGTGAGGGATTAAAATGTTTTCAACTGGGGCCAAAACATATATTACGTAAATATACATATATTCTTAAGACCCAACTCTTATTTATTGATTTTGATTTTGACCCGTTGATACTTTATATAGTACTAGTTGTCTTATAATATTTTCGTATTTTTTTGAAAAATCGGATTTTCTTATAAAAATGGGTTCTTGTTATATTATATATAAGTGTGAGTGAACGAAAATTTTGATTTTGAACCGTGAAATGGGTAACAGAAAGAAAGTGTTTGAAAGTGTGAAACTGTTTTGAAAAGCGAGTATGGATCTGATAGAACCCTTGGGGACGCCCTTGGGGAATATGGGCCCCAAAGTATCTAGTGGGTGAATCCCGGAGGTATGCGCCAAAGGCTGATCTTTACTACGTACTTCTGTGAAGGTCTATACGGGACGTAGCCGGAGGTTGACTACGAAACTTGTAAGAGTGAGGTTATTGGTACTGGGGCATATTGTCCCTATCTGTGTGATCGTGTGGTTGGTTGGGGGGCACCTCGACCAACAATTGGAGGGAGAAGGCTGGTTTCTATTTTGTGTTTCTTGTGTTCAGGGTGTGAAAGGTTGGAAAACTCGCCCGTACTCGCTGGGTTACTGTGATTGATCGATAGCTTTGATTATTGGTTCACAAGTGTGTTTTCGTAAAAACTAAAAGCTATCCTTTCTTCTACTTACACCTCGTTTCAAAAAGAATAAAAATGTGAACCAAGTTTGTGCTTTTGTTTATATATATGTATAACCCTCTCACTTAGTCACTTTGACTAACGTCCCTTCTCTTCTGGTTTTGGCTTCAGGCAGGTGTAGCTAGGCGGCATGTCAGGTCTAGCTCGACAGGTGCAGTCTAGATGGTTTGTTCCTAAGTTTAGTGTTTTTGGAACTTCTCCTTCGTGGAAAAGCCAGTATGTAGAATCTATGTACCTATACCTAATACAGTTGTCGTTTATATTTTGTCGTTTGTCGTTGGCCTTGTAATTGAATTATATGTTCGTGCACTGTTGTCTTTTAAGCTTCCGCTATAATAGCTTTTATTTGTTTGTTTGCTGTTCGCTGGGAAAGATCTCGAGTGAAAGCCCAAAGCTAACACTTGGGGTATTTCTCAGTGCGGGATGTGGCAGGGGCACCACATTTGGATGGTATCAGAGCCCGGTTGGAAATCGGAGCTCTTGTCGTGTTTAGAATGAGTCTAGGTTGGGTATTTGAGTGAGTCTAGGTTGTACGGCTATAGGATCTAAGTCACTATGTGCTTTTGTGTGTGCCTATGGTACGTGCCTATGTGATATTTGGTGCTTTATATGATTACACTCTAACCAATCATGCATCATACTGTCAGTAAGTTGTGATTACAGCAATGCCACGCGGAAGACCCCCTCGTGCTAATATCTCGCCACCAATGCCAGAATATGTCCCACCTGAGAATGTAAATGTTAATGACTTTGCACGATATTTTGCACAAGCTTGTATCCAACAAGCAACCCAGCAGGCTCAACAACAGTGTCAAGAACCGGTGCACACTGAAAATAAAATCACTTGATAGATTCCTTAAGTATAATCCACCTAAGTTCTATGGAGAGACTGATGATCTAAAAGCTGAAGAGCCGATATCTAAAATGGAACAGATATTCCAAGTTACACGGATCGGAGACCCTGATCGGGTAGAATTTGCAGTGTTTCTGCTCAATGGTCCTGCACAAGATTGGTGGAAACTCATACGACAGGGATGGCAAGTTACTGGAGGTGCAATTACTTGGGGGCGATTCCTAACTGAATTTAGAGACAAGTATATTCCCCAGGTGATTCGTGATCGCAGGGAGAAGGAGTTTATGGAGTTGGTTCAAGGAAATGTTAGTGTTGCAGAATATGAGGCACGATTTGCTCGTCTAATCAATTACGCACCTCATATCGTGCCAGATCAGAGGAGGAGAACTAAAAGGTTCATCCAAGGGCTTAGGCATGAAATACGGTATGCGCTGATGGCAGTTAACATCACCAAATATACTGATGCAGTATCAAGGGCTATGGAAGTCGAGTCAGAAATACAAGATATGCGATCGGTTCCAGTACTGACCAATATAATGAATCAATCTTCTGGGTCAAAAAGAGCATTTGTAGAGATACATCAACCTACTCACAAAAAGCCAATTACAATTGAGAACAAACCAACAGGGAACAAACCAAATCCAGCTCCACGCCCAAAGGGGGCCTATGCTCTAGAACGTAAGTGTGATTTTTGTGGGGGACCAAACCACGAGGAGAATAATTACTGGAGAAAGATGGGTCGTTGTACCCGGTGTGGCAGCGACCAACACTTGATTAGAAATTGCCCAAGAGTACAACCACCGCAAGGTCCGATAACACCAATAAGGAATACTCAACGGGCTGAGGAGCAGAGAGACCAGTAGTTCGTGCCCGAGCTTATACATTAGGGGGAGAAGAGGAACAAGTGGATCCAAATATAGTCATAGAAGGTACGTTAAACATTATAGGCATCCCCATTAGGCTGTTATATGATTTGGTTGCTTATTGTTGCATATGATAATACCATGAAATTTTTTGTACTTGTTGAATATCACCATATGTGTATAAGGTTGGTTACTCGTAAGAGATTGATGGTCGAAACAATCAAAAGGTTTATAAAATTAGAAGTGGAATCTGGGGACCAGATTCTATTAAGGATGGGAGAGTGTAACGCCCCAAATCTTGAACCAAAGAAAAATAAGTAAATTAACTTGCAATATCGGAACTCGTTTAGAAATTTAATCGGTGAATTATGTGTTGTTTCATATCTAAATATATTAAATAATTTGTATATCGAAATGACTAATTTTATAATTTGAATAGATTGAATTTATTTATTTTAGTAAAGTATAAAGGTAATTGTGATATTAAAATACCTAATTATATTTTAATTAGCTAACTAACATTTAAAAATGTGTGTTAGTAAGTCTAATTAGAGTTTATTAGTTCTTGATTTAAAATGTTCAATTTTAAATTGAGCTAGCAAGTCTCGTGCTCACAATACTACAAACTACATATATATTTGCATGCAAATCCCATAACATACGTGTGTGCCTCTATATTTTAACAAAAGTGAAATGTCAGTATATTTGTTTAATGACTTATGCATGCATGTAAAATGACGTGTGGATTAATCAGAAAACTTTAGTTGTTAAATATTTCTCATGATAAGCTTTAAAGGAATTGTTTAATTAGTCATTGACACAATTTTCAACAAGCATTCCCAGAGTAAATGTAACGCCCCAGCTTTCAGCAATTCAGGTATGAACGACACGTGTGCGTATTTCTCATGATAAGCTTTAAAGGAATTGTTTAATTAGTCATTGACACAATTTTCAACAAGCATTCCCAGAGTAAATGTAATGCCCCAGCTTTCAGCAATTCAGGTATGAACGACACGTGTGCGTTTGAGAGTTAGATTTTAATTTTTATTTGATCATTTCTTTAATTTTCCATTTCATGACATAATTTTATAAAATTATATTCTTGGTATTTTATTGAAAATTCATATCATACTAAAATTATCGCATAAATTGAACGTGATTGCAATGTGAATTATTTTCCCGAATGTGATTTAATTCTTTTATTTTCATGAATTTAGGATTAAATTGCATCGGACTTGATTGATCAATTAGTATGGAAGTGGACTTCATTGCACGACTTCTTAAATGGTAGGACTTAATTGCAAAATTGGCCATCTCTTCCCCTTTCATTGCAGCATCACGTACCAACACATTTCTTTCTTCATACAAACATATCATACTTGCTCCATTTTCTTCCTTGCTCAACCGAGACAAACCCTCACTTTGAAGAGAGGAGATTTCATCCATTCAAGTTAGTTTTTGTGGGATTTGTGATTATTGAGGCATCATCATCATCACTTCTTCATCCTAGCTTCCATTTCTTGTGTTTGAGGTAATTATAGAGAATGGATGATTTTCTTGAATATGTGATAGTTAGGGCTTTGTTATGTGTTGATTAGATTGTGTATTGGTTGTTGGAAATATGTTTGTGATCATTAAGCTTAAGTTTGGTGCATATATCTTGAGTTTTATGGACTTAGAGCATGAGGGTTGATGTGGGTTTGGATTGATGGATTATTGATGATCTAACATGGGAAATGAGTGTTTAAATGAATTGTTATTGATTATATGTAAGCTAGTATGTTTATTGCATCAAATATATGCATTACATCTTGGCTTGAAGCCATTTTTGGTGGTTGATTGTTGTTACTCCATTGCTGCTCTGTTTCTATTCTTCATTCAGCAGCTCTCGTATTTTGGGAACGGCCGTTCCCAACCCCAGTTTAAACTGGAACGGCCGTTCCCATGATTCTGAGTCAGCTGGGCCAGCGAGACTGGGAACGGCCGTTCCCATTTTGGCCTGTGTGCCGGAAGGGTCGTTCCCAGCTAAAACGTTTTCCCTTTTTAAAAAACGCTGGCGCGTTTCTGAGGGCCATGGGAATGGCCGTTCCCATAGCATCTGCAGAGCAAAAAGCTACTGCATAAAAATTAATTTTCACCGCCATCATCCAATCACTTCTTTGACCCCTAATTGCTATTCTATGATTGCATACATGTCGAAACTCGATATTTTCATGGTACATTGTATTTTTTTCCGTCATCTCGTTGCATTTCCGCCGTTTGTCATATTTGGTACATTTTGAGTCGTGTTTCACGGACATTTGTCTTTCTTGCACAGACCAGCTTCCTGGTGACGAGGAGCAGGCCCCGCGAGCTGTTTCCTTGGTTGTTTTTGGGTCGTTCAGGTGAGGTTTAATTTTAGATACATAGGACCCGTATAACCCTACGTGAAATTTTAAGCCAAAACCTATCTATATATTATAGTTTTCAAATGAGATTGGTTTTCAAAGGATTTATTGAACTATTGATTAATTGATTGATTGATTTGGCGAGTATTGTATTGCACTGTGGGCCCGAGGGTAGTGGCTCGAGCCAACCGGGAAAGCATGGGCTGACGGGTAACTCGAGAGCTATCCGCACCAAATTGGGATGAATCCTGAACCCCCTAGGAGATTAGGGGAGGAAGGAATTCCGGGCTTAGGGATTCATGTACCCTCTGCCCAGATTGATTGGATGGTGGGGCCTTGCAATCCCACCATCACCCGGAGGAAGAAGGTGCCATTGAAACTGCTAATTGTGCACAGTAATAAATTGCTTGATCACCTAATCACCTAATAATTGATTGATTGATTGATTGTACACAGTCGGAGTAAGGTTGGAGAATTGCCCCACTCGCCGGGCCACAAATTGACTGTATTGAATTGGTTAAATTGAAATTGAATTAGTTGTAACCTCGGGCGATAGTATTCCTTTTTATTCTATTAAATTGTATTGTTTTCTAAAAATTATTACCCGAGATTATGACTTGCATGTTTGTGCGCTTATATTTATTTACACCCCTCGCTCAGTCTGTGTTGGACTGATACCTCAACTTTTCAGTTGTTTTGCAGGGCGTTCTAAGCGGGAATTTAGAGACTAGTTATCTTTAAATTTGGGTCTAGCACACTTCATTCCCACATTTTTTTCATGTATAGCTACTTGGGACATTTGGTATCATGCCTTGTTATCTATTTTAGGAGATGATATTGTATTGATAGTTTAATTGTTGGTACCTATTAGTAAATAAATAAATATGGTACCTATAAGTATTTAATGAATGTTATTGCTTCCGCTTTTATTTACTCTGATGGTTGGTTTGGTTTTAATTGAGGGTACCCGCCTAGCCTTGTGTCATTTTATTGTCTCCCGTTCGCTATAGCTTTGATTCATGTATGGATTATCCATTTCATATGTGGATCGGGGCTATAGTGCGGGGGATGTGGTGCCTAGCGTTCCCGGTGCTACAGTAAACAACTAGCATAGCTTAGTCACCATACTATTTCCAATTTAAATGACACGTTTCACAGCACACGGTGGATCAACATCAATTTTTCAATATTGATTCTTAAAATTTTATTTTAGACAATCATTACCTATTCTTTCACCAATTGAAAACCAACCTTAACTTTTAAGACTTGTTATTTATTTAGTAGATAAGCCTTGCCGATTGTCTGGCCAATTGGCTGTAGTAACTTATTCAATTAACTCTTAACTAACCGCCACCATTAGCTAATAGTATTGATTGAGCAATTTAAAAATAATTGTTACATTGCCTATATATAGGCACGAATATCTCTTTTTTTTTCAATACTTGAAATAACAACGTTGAGAACGTTTAGGAGTAGAGAGCTTTTGGACGCAAGAGAAGAGAACTTACCGTGATCTTTAATCTCTAGATTTCAGGTTATTTCTCAGTCCAAAAATGTCACGGAATTAATATTATTTTGTTGAGTATTATTATTTATTTACTGTTTTAAATTACAATTCATCTTTTTCTATAATAAGTTTTAATTTTATGTCGAATGTTATCTGAGGTAGTCTAACATCTATAAACATGTTGATTTGTCAATAATTTTATATATACGTGATTTGTTTAATTATTGGAATTTGTATTTTAGCTTGATTAAACTGTACACGGTTTTGATTCCGAATAATAAAAAAATAAACTTATTTTTAGGCCTGTTGATATATTTTATGAAAGGATATGTGATCGAGAAAATTTTTAAATAATGTCAAACAAATCAAATTTGATAAAATAATTATTTCTTAAAGATTATATTTATTATTGATTTCCTTATTACGAGACCTCCAAAAAATGTTAGTTTGAAAAATAAATTTTAATCTAATTAATTCGTTTATGACTATCATGTTTGCTTAATTATTTGTAAGTAACATGATCAATGTGATAGCAGTACATGTCAGTTGTGTATGTCTGATTGTCGAGTCAAGTTATAATTTATAGTTATATGTGTGTGTCTGTCACAGGTGTTCCTAAGGAGGAGCCCTGGCCGTGTTAGGTGTTGTCTCTTTTGCAACTTTGAAAAATCTTAAGGTGAGGGATTAAAATGTTTTCAACTGGGGCCAATACATATATTACGTAAATATACTTATATTCTTAAGACCCAACTCTTATTCATTGATTTTGATTTTGACCCGTTGATACTATATATAGTACTAGTTGTCTTATAATATTTTCGTATTTTGTTGAAAATCGGATTTCCTTATAAAAATGGGTTCTTAATATATTATATATAAGTGTGAGTGAACGAAAATTTTGATTTTGAACCGTGAAACGGTTAAAAGAAAGAAAGTGTTTGAAAGTGTGAAACTGTTTTGAAAAGCGAGTATCGATCTGATAGAACCCTTGGGGATGCCCTAGGGGAATATGGGCCCCAAAGTATCTAGTGGGTGAAGCCCGGAGGTATGCGCCAAAGGCTGATCTTTACTACGTACTTCTGTGAAGGTCTATACGGGACGTAGTCGGAGGTTGACTACGAAACGTGTAAGAGTGAGGTTATTGGTACCAGGGCATATTGTCCCTATCTGTGTGATCGTGTGGTTGGTTGGGGGCCACCTCGACCAATAATTGGAGGGAGAAGGCTGGTTTATGTTTTGTGTTTCTCGTGTTCAGGGTGTGAAAGGTTGGAGAACTCGCTCGTACTCGCCGGGTTACTGTGATAGATCGATCGTTCTGATTATTGGTTCACAAGTGTGTTTTCTTAAAAACTAAAAGCTATCCTTTCTTCTACTTACACCTCGTTTCAAAAAGAATAAAAATGTGAACCAAGTTTGTGCTTTTGTTTATATATATGTATAACCCTCTCACTTAGTCACTTAGACTAACGTCCCTTCTTTTCTGGTTTTGGCTTCAGGCAGGTGTAGCTAGGCGGCATGTCGGGTCTAGGTCGACAGGTGCAGTCTAGATGGTTTGTTCCTAAGTTTAGTGTTTTTGGAACTTCTCCTTCGTTGAAAAGCCAGTATGTACAATCTATGTAACTATACCTAATACAGTTGTCGTTTGTATTTTGTCGTTTGTCGTCGGCCTTATCGGCCTTGTAATTGAATTATATGTTCGTACACTGTTGTCTTTTAAGTTTCCGCTATACTAGCTTTTATTTGTTTGTTCGCCGTTCGCTGGGAAAGATCTCGAGTAAAAGCCCAAAGCTAACATTTGGGGTATTTCTCAGTGCGGAATGTGGCAGGGGCGCCACAATATAGTCACATAAACAAGTAGGGACGACCTCAAGTCATTCAATAGCACATAACGATATCATATGTACAGGACGAAACATTATCAAAGCATATCATATCATGTGGCGAGATTTCGTGATAATTATTTAATAACTATCAAAGCATGAAGGCATAATAGGATTCACGTAATGCAGTACATAGGAGAGTAATACCACATAATGCAGAAGAATCATTTAACCAAGAATGAAACACAAGATTGGCGAGAAAGCGAAAAGCTTGAACAAGGAATACTCTTTTTCGAACAAAGGATTCGAGTAAACGATTAGTCTCAGTTGAAGGGTCGTATCAAGAGCTTAAGGGTATGTTCTTAGGGTCTTAAAACAATCTCATTTAGAAAAGGAATGTGAACTTTGAACCCTACTTCAATCCCCTGTTTTTGAGAATTTTCAAAAAAGGCTTTGACCGTTGAATTTGTCTCTTCGAAACGATCATATAGGTTAAAAGTCAAAATTCTTGGTCAAAGTCAAAGTCAATGGTCAAGGTCAAAGGTCAAGGGTCAAAGGTCGAGGTCAATGGTCACTATTCAAGTATACGGTGTATATACTGTATGTATACATGTATTTATACGATATGTATACGGTATTTATACGGGGATACCTACCGTATTTCTATTGTATTTATACGGGGTACATACAATTAATTAAACATGTAACATTTAAAACTATAGGTTATACTTTAATTATGTAACATTAAATAACATGCGACATTAAATTAAATCAGGTAACAAATTAAATTACCTAAGTATGATCATAAAATAAATAAAATGTAACATGTAACATGTCATAATAATTGTCACATAATTAAATTGTAACATAACTAAATTATGTAACACATTTCATAATAAACTATACTATAAGAAACATAATTTATAAATTCATGAATATTTGAAGCATAAATTAAATCACAATGCATAAAATAAAACATATATTAAAACCTAAACCTAGCATAATTAATAAATAAATTATAACATAAACTAAAACATAAATTTAAAGCATAAATTAAACTAATTAAAACATAAAAAAAATAAGAAAACATACCTTTCTCTAATGTGTGGGGCGTGTGATTATGGCTAGTGTGGGGAGAGAATGAGACCCCAACATACTTATTTATAGTTGTAGGGAAGGACTAAAGTGTAAATAATATTTATTCTAGGGACTTAAGGTGGGGTAATTTATGAAATTTTAAAAAATAGGTTTCCTTCTTAACATAATTGTCACAGCAGGGGTAATATGGTAATTTCATCTTTCTTCTGCGTATTTTTGGAGCTGAAAAAGTATCCAAGAGCTAGGAAATAAAATTAGCTTCGAAACGGTTACTCACGGGTTAAAATCGGACGTACGGTTTAAAAGTTATGAGCTTCGGAAGATAGGATTTTGCTAAATTTCGAAAATTGATTTAATTATGAAATAAATACTTGGAGTATGATTTGAAGTCCAAAAGTTCTTCAAAAATGTAGAAAAAATCAAGGAACGTTATGGTAATAATCTCAAGGGTTGAATCATCCTATCGAAGGAAATATTTCCTACCGAAAGAATTTTTTTTTTGAAAATGAATTCTTAAATTGCTCTACACATATAAACGAAATCTCAAAGTATTGAAAAGATAACTGAAATAAGTATAGGTTCTTTAGAGTCTCTCGAATAAAACGACGTAGTGCTGTTTCGGAAATAAATAGCGGTTTTAGGGTTTCAGTGCCATTTCCCCCCCAAACATCACATAATGTCACAAAAGAACACTCAATTCATGCAGAGATGCAATGCATGAAGCATTTTAAGGATGGATCAAGATATATAAACGCATTTCGATTATCCTTAGTTTACCGTTTCCAGCTAGGCCATGATACGGGCTATTACAATTAAACTCAATAATGAACCATATATATGCTCGGCAAATGCATATGGATGCACATGGTGCAATGCACTTCACGTTCGTTCAAGCTAGGGCATATCGAAGCACTTAACATATTAACACACAAGTGGCGCAAAATGAATGCATGACATGTTAAATAAACTCATAACATGTTATATTATAACATATTTCATGCATACACAAGTTTAAAGAACAAAAAAAAAAGGTAAGAGATACAAGAAAGTGTCACACGTTGTACTTAAACATTCATTCGCTCATGTCAAGTTCGCACTTAACAAATAAAGCCATAAATTTAAAAATAAACAATGAAACACATCATATATACACTTATTAACATGTTAGGATCATGATTGTGGTGGGAGAAAATAAATAAAATCAAGAACAAAGTAAGAAAAGCAAGTAAACAACACACAACGTCACAAACAAGCAAGGAAAAGGCCATATACTCAACACACGTGCAACAGCCATAAAATGGCTGCAAACACAAGAGACACGGGCGTGTCTCCCTTGCAGCACCAAGGGAGACACAAGGGTGTCTCGATACAGACACCCCAAGCCCTGCAAGACATGCCGTGTCTCACAAAAGCACTAGAGACCCACACTGGCATGTGTCGCTCGGTGCTGCTGATCTTCACTTCGTTTCGAGCTACAAAACAGGGGAAAAACAAGCAAGGAAGCATGGAAACAAAGCACAACATGTTGGAAACATACTCAAGCATCAAACCATGAAATTTCATGTAAAACTTCCCACAAAAACCTCCCCGAATTCACCCATGACAGCAAGGAAGCAAGAAGTGCAGATTTTCATCTTCAAGTTTAAACCCAAAACTATTCACATATTCAAGCTCATCAATGGTGGTTCTTCACATACACATGGAGCACGAAATTAGGACAAGGAATCAAGTCATGGGAGCTTAAGTGATCATAAATCAAGCATCAAATTCCAAGAAATTAAACTCTAGAGCATGGATTCCTGAATTTAGCTCCAAACCTAACTATTCATGTTCTTGTTCAAAGCATGATCAAATCACAATGAAAATATGAAAATGATAGATTAAAAGAAGCATAAAAGTATGGGGAACAAGAATCCATTCTTACCTTTTGAATCGGAGAAGAAACGATAAAGATACGAGCTCATTTGTACAAGAAGATGAATAGTGTTGAGCCTCCTTCTTCTCTTCTCACTTCATCTGCTTCTCTCTCTTCTTTCTTGGCTAAGTTCAGAATGGGGGTAGGGTTAGGAAAAATTGGGTTTAACTAGGGTTAATTGGGTCCAAGTTTGAGGTCATTTGGTTATGAAGTAAGCAAGTTATGACCAAAACCGTGAAGGGTGGCAGCTTCGCGCGAAGTTTTCGTTCCGGGAAATTTTGAGGTTTAAACGGGCTTAGAAAAATACAAGTCTAGGTTTACTGGATCAAAATTTTTGATACGAGTGTAGCGAAGGTTTCGGAATATGAATCCAAATTCCCGAGTTCGAGTTATGCCTTCCAGAACATAAGGCGCCCTAAATTCTCATTAGGCCCTTAAGTCCCAATTCACACAAAATGGTGTAAAACCGTACCAAAAGAACTCGAAAACATGCAACGAGCATATAAACAAATTCATAACACCTATAATTTGTAGCACCCTAACCCCCTGGGCACCACATCCCCCGCACTATAGCCTCGATCCACGTATGAAATGGAAAGTTCATACATAAACCAAAACTATAGCGAACGGGTGACAATAAAAATGACGAGCTAGGCGGGACACTCTCCCCAACAACACAAAAGCAAACATGATAATGAAAGCGGAAGCAATAAAATCATTCATACGTATAGGTATCATATTTATTGAATAGATATGTATAGATACCAACTTAACTATCAATACATTATCATCTCTTAATAATATACATAACCAAGTATTCCAAAACGTGACAATGATTATCATAAAATGAAACTAGCATAAGACTATACAAGAGGGTATGAAACTAGACCCGTGGAAATGCAAGACTCGAACAACTCCCGCCTAGCACGACCACGCTCAAAAGGGTACCTGAAAAGTGAAGTATCAGTCTACCGAAGACTGAGTGAGGGGCAATAATTATATATACACACATCACATGCAAGGTGTAGCCTCGGGTGAAGACTTTGGAAATGAAAGAAATATATAATTCAAGAACTTAGTCTTTGCCCGAGATTACAACCAATCATTTTAACACGTTTATTTAATCATGCTTGTCAATGTCATGAACATGTGGCCCCGGCGAGCAAGGGCAATCTCCAACCGAACTCCCAATCGTGAACAATACGTGATCATGCTTGCTTGCTTGATAAATACATGGTCATGCAATATATTTTAGTGCTCACATAGACAATTTCATGCTTGAAATCATGTAATAACCCGAGGATAACCCGACATGCCGGATTAATCCCCAGTCTCCTTCTTCCTCCGGGTGATAGCGAGTTTGCAAGGCTCGACTATCCACGACATGGTGTGTGTAGAGGACATGACCCTCTAGACACGAAACTCCTTCCACCACTAATCTCCTAGTGGCTTCGGGGGTGATCCCAACAATGTGAGGATAATTCAGGAGTTACCCGTCAGCCCTTGCTTTCCCGGTTGGCTCAAGAATTACCCTCGGGCCCACGTGCAATCATGTACACGCCAAACATGCTTGAAATCATGAATTGCTTGCTTGAAATGTTCATGGTTTGGAAATCATTCATAAGTATAATACGTTTTGGCCGAAAACTAGCACATAAGGGTTATAGGGTTCGTTTTACCAAAACAAAACCTCACCTTTCTTGCAAAATACAATAAAGAAGTGTTCTAAGGAGCTTGCTCCCCATCCACGCCCTCGTGACCTGTGCAAACACGATGTATATTCGTGAGACATGACCTAAAATGACTAAAATATGACGAACGGCGGAAATGTATCGAGACGACCATGAAAATGCAATGTGGTATGATAACATGTTGTTTCACATCCTATTAGCACATATTATAGCAATTCGGGGTCAAAGAAGTCGTTGGATCGAGGGGTCATTTTTGTAATTTTATGCAGAAACTTTTGTTCTGCGATCCAGGTGGGAACGGCCGTTTCGGTCCCCTTTGCAAAATGGGAACGGTCGTTCCCATGAGTTCCCCAAAGCGTGCCAACGTTTTTCCCATTTTAAAAACGCACCTAGCTGGGAACGGCCCTTCCGGCTCCAAGGCCAAAATGGGAACGGCCGTTCCCGCGGTCGGCCGCCTATTTTATTTGAAAAGGTGGGAACGCCCGTTCCCGCAATGCCTTGAGGCTGGGAACGGTCGTTCCCAGTTTCTGCAACTGGAAAACAGAGCAAAAACAGAGCATGCTGTCGGCAATGAACCACAAAACCACAACAATCCAATTTTGATCCCCAAAATGCTATTATTCTTGACACTTCTCATGCATATATCTTCAATACATGATAAAGTAACACTTAAACACATAAAACCATGAAATATCATCATAAATTCATGCTTCATGCTCATGATCAAATTTGCTCATTTTTGCCAAATATCCAAGGATTTCATGAACAAACCATGCTATAATTCAATATAAGATCACATAATCACACTCTACTCACAAATACTTCATTTAGCATACCAAACTCAAACCCTAGCCTAGGAAAATATGATCAAGAATCATGGCTTCATGCAAACCCAACCTTAAAGTGAAAGAAATGGAGAAGATAGATGAAGATGATGATGAACCCTCCAATTCCTTGAAATATTTCTGGAAATTCTTGATGCTAATGATGAAAATCACCTCATTTTCTATTCTTCTTGGAACCGAGAGTTTGGAAGCAAAGTTGTTGGGAAATCTTTGTATGAAATGAACATTGAAGAACCTTGGAGATGTATTACGTGATTCATCTCCTTGGTTTGAGTGAAATATGCCAATTTGCCAATTAATCCTTGAAGTCTCTAAGTTATGCAATAAGGTAGATAAAGTTTTGAGAAATGATCAATCATGCCCCTAAAAGATTATGCAATTAAGTCCCTAGAATTTTAGAAAATATTTAACTAGGGACAATTTGGTAATGTTATCACTCTCGGTATTGATTTCATGCAATGAATATTTTTCGTGTCATGAAATAATATTTTCAATGATATGAATTCAAAGAATTGATATGAATAATGTTTCATGAATTTTATAAAAATATGAATGCCACGTAAGAATATATTATAAAGTTAAAGAAATAAAATAAAACCTACACTCAAACTCACACGTGGCGTGCTTACCTGATCATCCGGAAACCGGGGCGTTACAACTCTCCCCCCCTTAGAAGAATCTGGTCCCCAGATTCTCTAGTCTTGCTCGAACAACTCCGGGTGGAACCGTTTCATTTTATCCTCTGTTTCCCAAGTGGCTTCCTCGGTTTTATCGCTTCTCCACAACACTTTAACCATGGGAATCCTCCGGTTTCGCAACTCTTGGAATTTCCGATCCATGATTTTAACCGGTCTCTGAACAAATGTCAAATTCGATTCCAATTCAACTTCCTCCACGGGGAGAATCGTAGTCTCGTCGGGGTAATATTTCCTTAGTTGTGAAACATGAAATACGTTATGAATCCCCGTAAGACTCGGTGGTAGGTCCAGTCGATAGGCTACCTCGCCTATTCTTTCAAGAATCTCAAACGGACCTAAGTAACGAGGATTAAGTTTTCCTCCTTTCCCGATCCGGGTGAAACCTTTCCTTGGTGACACCTTCAAGAATACCCGATCACCAACTTCAAATTCTAGATCTCTTTGGCGCTTATCGGCATAGCTCTTTTGCCTATCTTGCGCGGCTTTCATCCGTTGTTGAATCATTTGAACTTTCTCAATCATAGCTTGAACGACTTTGGAAGGTCTTTCGGATCTTTTACCTCTCTTTACTCCTTCCTGTTTCAACCACTTCCATTTTTCCAAGTCGAAAAACAACGGAGATCGGCACTTTCTTCCATAAAGAAGTTCATAAGGAGCCATCCCGATCGAAGCCTGAAAGCTGTTGTTATAAGCAAACTCGATCAAGGGAAGCTGTTCTGCCCAAGAGTTCTGAAAATCCATCGCGCAAGCCCGAAGAAGATCTTCCAAATACCTGATTAACCTTTCAGTTTGACCGTCTGTTTGCGGGTGGAATGCTGTACTGAACTTAAGTTTCGTCCCCAAGACAGCCTGTAATTCTTGCCACAACTTAGAAGTGAATCTCGGGTCTCGGTTTGAAACTATGCTCACCGGAATGCCATGAAGTCGAATAATCTCTCTGTTATAGATTTCAGCCAACTTCGGAATCTTATAGGACATCCGGACCGGTAGAAAGTGAGCAGACTTTGTAAATCTATCCACGATTACCCAAATTCCATCAAACCCGCCTTTAACCTTCGGTAATCCGGAAACAAAGTCCATCGTTACTTGTTCCCACTTCCACTCGGGAATAGGTAACGGTTGCAGAAGTCCCGCGGGTTTTTGGTGCTCAGCTTTCACTTTCTGACAAGTCAAGCAATGCTTCACTTATTCTGCCACGTCTCTTTTCATCCCGTTCCACCAATAATATTGCTTCAAATCCTTATACATTTTATTTCCTCCTGGGTGGATCGAGTAGGCTGACTTGTGAGCTTCTTCAAGTAGGACCCGTCTCAATTCTTCAGGTACTGCTACTCTGTTTTTAAATCGAAGCAACCCGGTCTCATCAAACCCAAACGAACTTTCTGGGTCATCCTTAGCTTTACTTACAAGCTTCTGTACTTCCGGATCCTGATTCTGAGCCTCAAATAACTGATACTTTAATTCCAGCTGAATTGTGATATTAGAAACCCGAGCCTTTAATACAATCGGGGCAACTTCCTTACTTTCCTTTATTTCCAAACTCGATACACTCGCCTTTCTGCTAATTGCATCGGCGACCACATTTGCTTTCCCGGGATGGTATTTAATTGTACAATCATAATCCTCTAGCTTTTCCATCCAACGCCGTTGCCTCATATTCAAATCCTTCTGTGTGAATAAATACTGGAGGCTCTTGTGGTCGGTAAAAATCTCAAAGGAAGTCCCGTAAAGATAATGTCTCCATTTCTCGAGAGCAAAGATCACGGCTGCAAGCTCTAGGTCGTGTGTTGGATAATTCCTTTCATATTCCTTTAGCTTCCGAGAAGCATAGGCGATCACTTTTCCTTTCTGAGTCAAAACACAACCTAAGCCTTCTTTAGAAGCATCTGTGTACACTGCATATCCCTCTGAACCCTCGGGTAAAGTTAATACCGGAGCTGAGACTAACTTTTCTTTCAGAAAATTAAAGCTTTGATCACACTTCTCGTCCCAGACAAACTTAACATCCTTCTTTGTCAATCGGGTTAAGGGTGCAGCAATCTTGGAGAAGTCCTGAACAAATCTTCTATAGTAACCGGCCAATCCCAAGAAACTTCTAATTTCCGAGGCATTCTTTGGTTTCTCCCACTTGAGCACGGCCTCGATTTTCGAGGGATCGACTTCCAACCCTTTTCCTGAAATCACATGTCCCAAAAAGGAAACCCGATCGATCCAAAATTCACACTTACTAAACTTAGCAAACAACTGATGCTCTTTTAGAGTCTGAAGAACGAACCTGAGATGTCTTGCGTGCTCCTCAGCTGATTTTGAGAAAACCAGAATATCGTCAATAAAAATCACCACGAACTTGTCGAGGAAAGGCCTGAATATCCGGTGCATCATATCCATAAAAGCTGCAGGGGCGTTAGTTAATCCAAATGGCATAACCACGAACTCGTAGTGCCCGTACCGAGTATTGAACCCTGTCTTAGGAATATCCTCTGCTCGGATTCGCAGCTGATAGTATCCCTGTCTTAAATCCAATTTTGAATACACTTTGGAACCCTGAAGTATATCGAATAACTCCTCGATATGTGTGAAGGGATACTTGTTCTTGATAGTCATCCTGTTCAACTCCCTGTAATCGATACACATTCTTAAAGTCCCGTCTTTTTTCTTTACAAACAATACCGGTGCTCCCCACGGCGAAGAACTTGGCCGAATGTACCCAACTTCCAACAATGCTTCCAGCTGGACTTTTAACTCTTTTAATTCAGCTAGAGCCATCCGGTAGGGAGTCTTTGAATACGGCTCAGCATTCGGGAACAGATCGATCACAAATTCAATCTGTCGTTCAGGAGGCAAGGAATCTAATTTTTCTGGGAATACCTCGGGAAATTCCTTTACTACCTCGGTGTCCTCTATTTTCGCCTGATCTTTTAGCTTGTTCAGAATATAGGCAATGAATCCTGTAGCCCCGTCTCTGACTAATCTCTGAGCCTCTGAAAACGAGAGTAGGGGTACGGTCTTTGAAGTACAACCCGTAGTAACCTCTGAACCCAACTGAACCTTTTTAGCCCGACAATCCACGGTAGCACAATGCCTGTATAACCATTCCATCCCCAATATAGCTCCGTATCTCTCCATCGGCATAACAATGAAATCTGTTAGAAACTCCCGACCTTCAATCACAACTGGAACATCCCTGTAAACCTGATCCGTCTCTCGCCTACTACCGAAAGGAGTACTGATTATATAACGCATAGAAGTACACATAGCAGGCAAAGACAAAGTAATAGCAATAGAGTGCGCAAGAAAGGAGTGTGTAGCTCCTGGATCAAATAATGTATGGATGTTCGTGCCATGGATGCAAATAATGCCTTCAACTACCGCGGCGGGGTCTATCTCTGTATCCTGCTCCTCTCCAGCGAGTGCATAAGCCCGAGCTCTCACCAGTGGCCGCGGTCCTGCAGGTGGTGGATCCTGACGATCCGGACAGCCGTCAACCATGTGCTCGTCACTCCCGCAGATCAAACACAAACCCAACCGGCGCCTGCAGTTGTCGTAGGTATGTGTAGGAAGTCCACACCATCTGCATCCCGGTCTCTGAGGTGGCTGGGGTGGGGCTAGAGCTCTCGGACCTCTCGGTAATGGCCCTGTCGCCTTAAGCTTCTTTCCGGGGTTCTTCTGAGCTGGAGGTGCAGAGTAAATCATCGGCCTCTTCCCTGAGCTCGATCCCTGACCTACTCTCGAGCCCGAAGCCTGTCCAGTCCGCGAAGTAGCTTTCCTAGCACTATCCAAATCCTCAACTTTTAGAGCCTTAGTGGTAGCTTTTGCCCAAGTGCTCGTATTAGCTGCTTTTAGGGCATCCTGAATATCTGGCCTGAGTCCCTGGACGAACTGCATCGCCTTGTGAAAGTCATCATTCGCTATGTTGGGTGCATAGCGAGAAAGTCTCTCGAACTCGGCGATATACTGACCCACAGACCTGCCTCCCTGCTTTAATTCGGTGAACTCTCTCAACCTGCGAGTACGGGAAGCTGGAGGAATATACTTGTTTCTGAACTCCCGTGCAAAAACCTCCCATGTAATCTCGGTCCCGGCTGCCTCCAGAACAATCTGCGTGCTTTCCCACCAAGAATAGGCCTCGCCCTGAATAAGAGTAAGAGTACAGCGAGCCTTCTCCTGACTATCGCAAGGGATAAGCTGCCAAATCCTTTCAATCTCTTTTAGCCACATCTCTACCTGTATATCGTCTCCCTTATAGAACTTCGGGGGACGCTGGTTTTGAAACTCTCGTAAAATGGCAGAAATGGGGTTCTCCGGGGGTGCTACTGGTGCTGGAGGTGGTGGAGGAACCCTGTCCTGTAACCTCTGATCAATTAGCCCCACTACCGCGTTCATAAAATCCTGGGGCTGTGCCTGGGCAGGTGGAGGAGGTGGTGATCTCTCACGGCGATGATGTCAGCAATGATGATGCCTGTGCCTCGAGGATCGCTCACTGGAATGTCTGTCGTGCTCCATCCTGAAATTAGATCACTAAACATGCATGGCTCGATCAATAGATGCAAATGTGTTCATACAATTTCCATAATATCAAGTAGCACATGTTCAAGGAAGATCAAATAGCCCAATTAATGCGAAGAAGTGAGTAAATCAGGTAAGTCAACCAAATGCAGACTCCCAAATACCACATAATCCTATGCCGTGCGACCTAGACTGACTCGACATGACTCGAGAACCTCGGTTTTGCAACCGGGCTCTGATACCACCTGTAGATGTAGCACCCTAACCCCCTAGGCACCACATCCCCCGCACTATAGCCTCGATCCACGTATGAAATGGAAAGTTCATACATAAACCAAAACTATAGCGAACGGGTGACAATAAAAATGACGAGCTAGGCGGGACACTCTCCCCAACAACACAAAAGCAAACATGATAATGAAAGTGGAAGCAATAAAATCATTCATACGTATAGGTACCATATTTATTAAATAGATATGTATAGATACCAACTTAACTATCAATACATTATCATCTCTTAATAATATACATAACCAAGTATTCCAAAACGTGACAATGATTATCATAAAATGAAACTAGCATAAGACTATACAAGAGGGTATGAAACTAGACCCGTGGAAATGCAAGACTCGAACAACTCCCGCCTAGTACGACCACGCTCAAAAGGGTACCTGAAAAGTGAAGTATCAGTCTACCGAAGACTGAGTGAGGGGCAATAATTATATATACACACATCACATGCAAGGTGTAGCCTCGGGTGAAGACTTTGGAAATGAAAGAAATATATAATTCAAGAACTTAGTCTTTGCCCGAGATTACAACCAATCATTTTAACACGTTTATTTAATCATGCTTGTCAATGTCATGAACATGTGGCCCCGGCGAGCAAGGGCAATCTCCAACCGAACTCCCAATCGTGAACAATACGTGATCATGCTTGCTTGCTTGATAAATACATGGTCATGCAATATATTTTAGTGCTCACATAGACAATTTCATGCTTGAAATGATGCAATAACCCGAGGATAACCCGACATGCCGGATTAATCCCCAGTCTCCTTCTTTCTCCGGGTGATAGCGAGTTTGCAAGGCTCGACTATCCACGACATGGTGTGTGTAGAGGACATGACCCTCTAGACACGGAACTCCTTCCACCACTAATCTCCTAGTGGCTTCGGGGGAGATCCCAACAATGTGAGGATAATTCAGGAGTTACCCATCAGCCCTTGCTTTCCCGGTTGGCTCAAGAATTACCCTCGGGCCCACGTGCAATCATGTACTCGCCAAACATGCTTGAAATCATGAATTGCTTGCTTGAAATGTTCATGGTTTGGAAATCATTCATAAGTATAATACGTTTTGGCCGAAAACTAGCACATAAGGGTTATAGGGTTCGTTTTACCAAAACAAAACCTCACCTTTCTTGCAAAATACAATAAAGAAGTGTTCTAAGGAGCTTGCTCCCCGTCCACGCCCTCGTGACCTGTGCAAACACGATGTATATTCGTGAGACATGACCTAAAATGACCAAAATATGACGAACGGCGGAAATGTATCGAGACGACCATGAAAATACAATGTGGTATGATAACATGTTGTTTCACATCCTATTAGCACATATTATAGCAATTCGGGGTCAAAGAAGTCGTTGGATCGAGGGGTCATTTTCGTAATTTTATGCAGAAACTTTTATTCTGCAATCCAGGTGGGAACGGCCGTTCCGGTCCCCTTTGCAAAATGGGAACGGTCGTTCCCATGAGTTCCCCAAAGCGTGCCAACGTTTTTCCCATTTTAAAAACGCGCCTAGCTGGGAACGGCCCTTCCGGCTCCAAGGCCAAAATGGGAACGGCCGTTCCCGCGGTCGGCCGCCTATTTTATTTGAAAAGGTGGGAACGCCCGTTCCCGCAATGCCTTGAGGCTGGGAACGGTCGTTCCCAGTTTCTGCAACTGGAAAACAGAGCAAAAACAGAGCATGCTGTCGGCAATGAACCACAAAACCACAACAATCCAATTTTGATCCCCAAAATGCTATTATTCTTGACACTTCTCATGCATATATCTTCAATACATGATAAAGTAACACTTAAACAAATAAAACCATGAAATATCATCATAAATTCATGCTTCATGCTCATGATCAAATTTGCTCATTTTTGCCAAATATCCAAGGATTTCATGAACAAACCATGCTATAATTCAATATAAGATCACATAATCACACTCTACTCACAAATACTTCATTTAGCATACCAAACTCAAACCCTAGCCTAGGAAAATATGATCAAGAATCATGGCTTCATGCAAACCCAACCTTAAAGTGAAAGAAATGGAGAAGATAGATGAAGATGATGATGAACCCTCCAATTCCTTGAAATATTTCTGGAAATTCTTGATGCTAATGATGAAAATCACCTCATTTTCTATTCTTCTTGGAACCGAGAGTTTGGAAGCAAAGTTGTTGGGAAATCTTTGTATGAAATGAACATTGAAGAACCTTGGAGATGTATTACGTGATTCATCTCCTTGGTTTGAGTGAAATATGCCAATTTGCCAATTAATCCTTGAAGTCTCTAAGTTATGCAATAAGGTAGATAAAGTTTTGAGAAATGATCAATCATGCCCCTAAAAGATTATGCAATTAAGTCCCTAGAATTTTAGAAAATATTTAACTAGGGACAATTTGGTAATGTTATCACTCTCGGTATTGATTTCATGCAATGAATATTTTTCGTGTCATGAAATAATATTTTCAATGATATGAATTCAAAGAATTGATATGAATAATGTTTCATGAATTTTATAAAAATATGAATGCCACGTAAGAATATATTATAAAGTTAAAGAAATAAAATAAAACCTACACTCAAACTCACACGTGGCGTGCTTACCTGATCATCCGGAAACCGGGGCGTTACATAATTCATGCATGGCAAGTTCTCACAAAAATCGGATCAAGTTCTGAGGCAAATGGATCAAGTTCAATAGCAAACGAACATAAAGGTTCAAAATTCATAAATTCAAATATAGAAATTAATTCAAATAACATTCAAAGTCGCATCTAAACATTAAATTAAACATGTAATTGTGTAAATAAATAATTGAAATAGGTGTATAACTCACTTGTGACGTCATACCTGTACGGCCAAAAAGTCGGGGTGTCACAGAATCAATCATTCAAGAGGGTTCCTATAACTAACATGCATGAATCAACAAAATACTGAAATTTAACAATAATAATGAGTAGTTAGGAAATAATAATTTCATGAAATTTGATATCAATCATTGTTTAATGAATGTTTAGTTTTCGCAATTATTACCACTTATGTAAATTATAGTCTTTCTCAAGATCAACTACTTGTACCCAACTTGGTCTCATTGCCTACTCTCGTAATCCAATATCTCCCTAATCAACCCAATAGCACAAGATGATTGTAATTAACTAGCAGCAGCTATGTCATTCACCAATCAATTCCCAATTGCTTAAAGTCAAGTTAAATCTCTTTATACTCAATGCCTTAAGTGATACAAAATTCATTGCAAGTTTATAAGTATCTCTTGATCATCTAATAAACTCTAAACTATATTAAAGGTGATCAAGCTCTAATATATCTATCAATCCAATTTCGTATCATAAAAACCATTCATTAACAACACATCATATATCTAAATCCAATCTATCATTATTCCCCCGATAAGGGAATTAGCTACTTATCACCATCAATATCAAAACACAATACGAGTCTAAAGTAGGCATATTCATAAATAAATATGATTGTTCAAATCTATCTCAATCATAAACCAAAACATAATCTAAATCAAGAGACATTAGTTTGCATACTCGTAAAGATAAAGTATTTAAATTAGTTTAACATAGAAAAACTGAAGATTTGACGAGATTGAAGAAGACGTGGATTGCTCCTTCTCTCTTCCTTCATCTCGTAATCTGCCGCGCTTCTTGTTGAGTGTCGAATTTGCATGATTTTAAGCATTGATTAGATTATATTTTTGTGTCGTTTGATGCGTTTATGTGTTTATTTTGCTCTATTCAGGTGTTTTTAGAGTTGGAGTTACGAAATGGCGAAGCAAAGCAAATTGACGCACTTTTGGAGGACAAAAGGAGTAAATCCCATTACCCCTTGGAAGAAAAAATTAAGTAACCCCTGTTACCAGGCACAAGAGCTAAGCTTTAGCGAGATAGAAGGGGTAATGCTCGTTACCCCTGTGCAGAAGAAAAGTGGTAACTCCCGTTACCACTAATAAAAGAGTTATGGCGATTTCAAGCTGTAATGGGCGTTAACGAGAAATGCACATGGAGTGGTAACGCCCGTTACCAGTGTCGGCGAGAAACAATTAGGGCTGCTATTTAAGTGTGTTTTGGAGTCTTTTTTAGAGAGCTTTTCTTCCGGGTCGTGACCTAGGGTTTTGGAGAAAAGACAAGGAGTTTCAGAGGAGTTTTTCAGAGAATTCGAGAAGACGAAAGGATTGAATTCTTAGAACGATTTTTGGTTTTATTGTTGCTTTAGATTATCAAACTAATTCCTTTGAGTCTAGTTTTAATTAGTTTTCGTATGTTAGATTTGTTTTTTTATAGATATTACTGAATGTTTATGAGTTTGATTCTTAAACTTTGTTTAGATTTGATGAATATCAATTCGTTTAATGCAATTTCCTTTAGTTTTATGAGTTTTGCTTTAATTATGAGTAGCTAATTCTCTAGGGCTAGGGGAGTGATGATGAATGCATGATAAGTGTTTGATTTAATGCTTGAATTATTTGTATTAATTCTTAGTTTGAAAACAGGTTTGAATTGACTTGCGATGGCCTGATCACCCTGAGCATGTATCATAATTGCCTATAGATCGAGAGATTGATGGTAATTTAGATGGTTTTTATAACTTGTAAGTTGTAGAATACAAAGAGATTTGGTTCTAGCTTATACAACAGTAATCTTATTCCATACCGAGCCGCTAGAATATTGAATTGCACTAGTCTTGTTCCTATGGTTTAATTAACTATTGGTGATTGCGAGAGCAACATTGAACACTAATTAAGCACTTGGTTACACCTTGAGAGTGGGTAATACAAATATAAGTGACAAGGTTGTAGAATTACACTTGTCAGACGAGTATCACATTAACTCTTGAATATATGATTCATTACTTTCCCCTGCCTGCTTAGTCTACTGATTTCTAATTCATTTGTTTAGTTATTACTTGCACGTATTTCTAGTTAATTGTTTAAGTTCAGTTTAGTAGATTAATAAACAATAACCTCTCAAAGTCGTTCGGTCTTTAGATTAGAAAGAAGTATAGAGTAGTGATTGATTTCCCTTCCCTGTGGGTACGATCCTATTGTGCTACGCGTATGTTAGTGTACACTTGCACGATTGGTTTTAACTGAAGTAGAACACAACAACAACTTCTTGGCGCCGTTGCCGGGGAAGGCGTTTTAAGTCATTATTACTTGAATATTTTTATCTAGTGCTTTAGACCATTATTTTACTTTGTGTTCTTTGTCTTTGATCACTGTGGAATTGAACTGAGGATTTCTTTTTCCTTTGTGCAGGGTTACGGTGCATGCGAAGATCTCAAGATTTGGAATTAGTACCATACGATCCGGAGATCGAGAGAACACTGAGTGCTATTAGGAGGAGACGTAAGAAGGAGAAGAAACCTATTACTTTACCGATGGCTGAACCAGACCCCCCACCACCACCACCAGCCATTAGAGATTATAACGTGCCACAGGCTGGAGCAATTCAGACTGTAGCTCGTCCCCCGATCGCATCAAATAACTTTGAGATCAAACCAGCTATCATCAATCGCAGAATAATTCGTTTTCAGGATTACCATTGGAGGATCCAACATCACATCTTGAGTATTTTCTTGAAGTGTGTGATACCTTCAAAATTTACAATGTCATTACTGATGCTATCCGAGTTAGGTTTTTCCTAGGTTTTTCCCCTTTTCATTAAGGGAACGAGCTAAAGCGTGGTTGAGTACTGTCCCAAATGAATCTTTTCAGACTTGGGCAGCATTATCTCAGGCTTTCTTAGCCAAGTTCTTTCCACTTAGCAAGACCACGAAGTACAGGGATGATATTCAAGGTTTCAGACAGTTAGATGGAGAGTCTTTCTATGAAGCTTAGGAGAGATTCAAGGATTTGCAAAAGAAGTGTCCACATCACGGGATTCTTGATTGGTTATTGATTCAGACTTTTTACAATGGGATGACCCTTACTTTTAGAGGAGTGATGGATGTCGCAGCTGGCGGAGCTTTCTTTTCAAAATCTGAAGCAGTTGCCACTGAGTTGTTAGATAATATGTCACAAAACGATGTTTTTTTCCTCGAGAGGAGCCATGGACAACCAATTAAGGTGCAAGCAGGAGTCATAAAGTTAGATGGCCTAACCGCCATCAATGCCAAATTTGAAGCCCTTAACAAGAAATTGGATCAACTTTCTGTCAATGCAGTTAGGATACCATCCCAACCAGTTCAGTTAACTTGTGAAATTTGTAGTGGTCCACATGCATTTAATATGTGTCCTCATACCAATGTAGGAGAACAGGTGCAAGAGCAGGTGAATTATGCAAACAATTCCAAACCAGCAAATGATCCCTACTCAAACACCTACAATCCAAGATGGAAGAACCACCCTCATTTTTCTTGGTCAAATAATCTGAATGTTCAACAACCATCTCAACCTAGGCCGCAGTTTCAGCCTAGGCAACAATTTTAACCAAGACCACCAGCCCCCTACAATGCTGCGCCCCCTCAACAGGAGCAAAAGCAAGGATGGGAGGTTGCACATGAGAAGTTCATAAACGTTTCTAAGGGTCAACATCAGAAGTTGGAAGCTCAATTAGATCAAGTGGTAAATCAGACCAGAACTTTGGAGAATCAAATTGGTCAGATTGCCCAATCTTTGAATATGAGAGGCCCAGGACTGCTCCCAAGCCAAACTGAAAATAATCCTAAGGAGCATTGTTAGGCCATAGTTGTAGGAGACCATAGAGAGAATGAAGGTCCGAAGATACTTGCAGGTTCGGATGTTGAGAAAGTTGTACTTGAGAAAGTTAAAGAGGAAGATGATTTTAAGAAGGAGAATTTGGAGAAAGAAGTGATTTCAAGCAAAGGGAAGTCGGAGAACTTCACCACTGTTATACTTACTGAGGAGTGCAGTGCTATTATTCAGCATAAGTTTCCCCCGAAACTTAAAGATCCAGGGAGTTTTTCAATTCCTCTCACTATTAGTTCTTCGCAATTTCATAATGTTCTATGTGATTTAGGAGCTAGTGTGAGTATAATTCCTTTATCTACTTGCAGGAAATTAGGAGTGAAGGAGTTTAAATCGACTACCATGACACTCCAACTAGCTGACAGATCGGTGAAATACCAGACAGGAATTCTTGAAGATGTGTTGGTAAAAGTTGGAAAATTCCACATTCCTACTGATTTTGTAGTTCTTGACGTTGAGAGTGATGAGAGGATGCCATTGATCCTTGGAAGATCGTTTCTAGCGACGACTGGAGCAGACATAGATGTTCAGAATGGAAGTCTCACGTTTAAAATAGGAGATGAAAGAATGGAGTTTAGGAATTTTGGTTCCATGACACCACCGCCGATTCCGGACAAGGGTTGCATGATTAAGGTTATAAGTGAAATCTCAGACATAATGACACTATTCACAGAGAAAAGAGATGCAGTTGATTGGGAAGGAGAACCGAAGTCCCGAAAATCAAGAATAAAGGATGTTTTGGAATTAGATATTTGGAGATCAAGCTCCGGTTTTGTGAGTAACAAGAACGAGGTCACTCTTTTTGACTCGTTGCTTGGGGATTGCTAATCCCTAATCCGGTTTTCAAAGTCAAGCTAACAACTATAACTTAGAACTAAATTTTTCTTTCTGTTTCCTTTTGCTTTTGTGTTTGTTGTTTTCTTTTCTTTCGTTCTCGTTTTTCTTGCGTTAATAGAGTTGTCTCTCTCAGTTTGTAGGTCACTTGATGTTTTGCTAGGAAACCAAAGTCTAGATGGAGCAAGGACCGTGATTTGAGCTTTAATATCAATATTGAGGTCCATTTACTTTGTTCGTATGGTGTGCATGAGATTGATTTATCTATGTGAAGAATGAATTGATAAGAATCATTGTTTATGTGTTGAGTAATGTTCGTGTGTTCCGTGATGGGTGCACTATGGTTTGATTGAATTTTGTGAGTTAATTTCGGGTAATTAACGCGAGTAAGCACCTTCCGGTTTGTATTTGTGTTATAATTGTGTTTTGGGCGGAATATGGGTAACGGGCGTTACACCATCTCAGTTATCTTTTGGTAACGCCCATTAAGGAGGTCAGGCGTCCCAAGAAGTATTAGTAACGGGCGTTACATCCTTGTAGTTGTTTTTCAATAAGCCCCGTTAACAGAGTCAGACGTCTAGGGCATTAAGGGTAACGACCGTTACCCCGTGCAAGAGAAAATCCGGTAACGTCCATTACCGAGATGACTACGCGTTTGTTAGGGTTGGGAAATACGTTTTTAATGTTAAATTAATTCTTTTCCTACCCAATTTCGGATTTCTCTTCCCCAAACCTATAAATACACTTGCCCACACTCATTCTACCTTAGGAGAGATTCAATAGTTCCCCTTGGCCCACCATTGTCAACTTGCAACCAAGAAGCATCACCACCAAGTTTACACTCTCTCTCTCTTTCTTCTTGAATCAAGGTAAGTCAATACCCCGTTCTTAGGGTGAATTGTTAGATTTAATTTTTCCAATCTAAAATTGAATTCTAGGATTGAATTTGCATGATAGGATGATTCTAGGTTAGAATTGATGATTTGTAGAGTATTATGCATGCTAGAATTAGGATTAATGCATGGAAGTGAATTTAACTTGAATTGGGTTGATTTTTTGAAGAATCCTAACTTCTAATTAGTCTTGGGTCCGAATTATGAAGTTGAAGGTAGAGAATTTTGAGCTTAAGTTGTAGATTATAGGCTAGTGTGAATTTGAGTTGGGTAGATTGAAGAACTTTAAGTTAGAGCTCACACCCTATGCCTAAGCACACAAGGTGTTTGATAATTGTCTCTACTAGGTTCTTCAAGGACATGTGGATGGAGAAGTTTGAGGCTTGGGCGGAAGTAAGGAGACTGTTTGACAACATAGGTTGGTTGTCGTTCCTTACTAGAAAGGATTTGACGTACGCCGAGATGACGGCCGCTTTCTTCACCACAATGAACTTCAATCCGATGGATAATACCTTAACTTTTACTCTTGATGACATGGAAACTCGAGCTTGGAATGTGGGCCAGATAAGAATGAATCTTCATTTTCCAGCTAATGTCACTACTTCGTTGCTTAAATGGAGTGATGCTCAGAGAGAGGCGGTATGGAGATCCTTCCCGTTGCGGGAGGATGTTCCTAATTATTCCCCCCGGAACACACAGGATAGCTATCTTGATTCATTGGCTTGGGTGCTAGTCCATAGGATTTTTGCCATGGGATTTTATGCTAGATATGGAAGTGATAGCCACATTAATGAGACTGAGTTGGGAATAATGTACATGATGAAGGAGGGCATCAAGTTCGATGGTACGATTGAGTTTTTATGGAAGCTTCAGGAGATTGCTTGGAGTGTCACTGGTACAATTGCTCACGATGCATACGTGACTATGTTTGCTCGAGAGATGAATTGGAGCCCTCGGGGGTCATTACCAGTTGACTTTGGCTATGATATTGGTCCACAGTACTTGGAGAATGTAGGCCTGGCTATTGCTTGGGAGAGTGGACAACTAAAGGAGTGCAATTTGCCATGGTGGCCAATACAGGATAGAGATCGGCTCTGGCAGATGTATAGCTGGGGTAAGGCCCAGTTTGATGAGCTTTCAGAGATGCAGAAGGAGCTTTTAGCTCGGATTCCTGATAGGCCAGATGACGAATTTGGGATTCTTCGTAGTGTCGCGCCTGTTGTTGATGATGCTAGTGATGGAGCTCCTGTTACTGTGAGAGGATTGTGTGCAGAGTTGGCTGGATTAAGGGCTGATCTGACCACCGTGATCGCAAGGGTTAAGGATTTAGCGCATTATGTAGATGAGTGATTTGATGAGTGGGATGCTCGGTTAGAGGCTGAGTTTGAAGGGTTCTGTGCTCGTGTTGATCAGTATTTTGGAGGACCCCCATCACCCTGATTCTGTTATTTTATTTTTCTCCCCTGATTTCTAGACATTCTTTTTAGGCATATTCGTTGATATGTTGGATATTTTTTTTTTTTTTTTGCCACACTTAGATCTTTGCATATGTTTGAACTCCGTGAATTTTGTTTACGCAGTTATGCTCTTTTTTCACTTGGAATTTGTGACTTGTGTGTTAATTGTTGAATGCATGTTGATTGTCAATTGCCTGTGCTCTTGATCCGTGTTTTCTAGTCACTTATTCAGGTTTTGGAACATTTGTTAGCACGTTGCCGGTTCTTCATTCGATCAGGGAGTTTTCTTGAACTTTAATTCTTTAGTTTGCATGAGGACATTGCAAAGATTAAGTGTGGGGGAGGAAGGACATGCTTGCTATGAGTTTTATTGAATATTTGCATGATTAGATGTAGTTACAGTTATGATTTGCTAAGAATCGAGTATTTTTGAAATTTTGCAATTTTCCCTCGTTTTGAAGTTTTTCTTTGAAGTTTGATTTTTGAGCTTTTGCTAGAATAAGTTAGGCTTTTTGAATTGAGGAAAATTTGCATGAGATTTGATGATTTAGTGTGTTAGTGTGCCCTTATATTTTAAGCACTTTTGAATGAGATGATGTACTTTGCTTAGAAAAATAAATTGATGATTTCGAAATGAGTCTAAAGACTTGATTAGGATGCATTTTAGTCCTATTGAGGCCAAATTTTAAGTTAATGAAAGATTAAGGAAGTGAAGTAGGCATTCGTTGTCGGAGGATATTAAGCCTTTTTTTTTAGCCATTTTTCACTAAATAGAGTAACCTTATTGACCCTGCTGAGCCTAATTGTTGTGCAAAGATTTTTGTAGCCACATTATAAGCCTAATGCACA
The DNA here is from genome assembly GCA_037501455.1 of Lantana camara. Taxonomy (NCBI): domain Eukaryota; kingdom Viridiplantae; phylum Streptophyta; class Magnoliopsida; order Lamiales; family Verbenaceae; genus Lantana; species Lantana camara. The sequence goes on along the minus strand of CM074859.1, from coordinate 88,279,560 downwards.
ACATAAGAATACCTACCTTATCAATTTTACACCAAGGCTTGCTCATTTGATTTTAATGGTGAATGTCTATCTTTTGACCCCTTTTGATTGTTCTTGTGATTGAATTAGGAGATTATTGTAAAGAAAAAGAAAAAGAATGAGAAAAAGTGTGAAAAAGAAAAGACATGGAAAAGAGAAGAAAGAGCAAAAGACAAGAAAAAGAAAGAAAAAATTATGCAAGTGTGAAATAGAGAGTGTGGTATACAACTGTTGAAGAATTTTGGGGGTTTTTCGTGTTTAATGGCGGAATTGAAGTGCCGAGAGTTTAGAGATTGAATGATGTAAGCTTGGTGAGTAGTCACTTGATCCAAATTTTCATAACCTTACCCAAAACCTACATTACATGCTCGAAAGACCTATCGATCCTAAGTCTTGATTTAATTCCATTAGTGGAGATAGGTGCGAAGAGTGTAGTTCAAAGTTGATGATTAGAACTTAGGAGGAAATTATGAATTTGTCATTCTAATCTTTGTACATTGTTTCGTTTGATTCACACACTACATAAGGGTATACTTTTCATACTAAGTTTTGATGATCTTATCTTCACGAGTACTTGATTTGATGAGCTAGACTTGTTTAGGCGATGGTCGATGATTGCTTTGAGGAGATGGCTTGATGAGGATGCGTTTTCTTGATTTTTGTATTACTCGGGGACGAGCAATAGTCAAGTGTGGGGGATTTTGCTGAGTGTAGAATTTGCATGATTTTAAGCATTGATTAGATTATATTTTTATGTCGTTTGATGCATTTATGTGCTTATTTTGCTCCATTTAGGTGTTTTTAGAGTTGGAGTTACGAAACGGCGAAGCAAAGCAAATTCACGCACTTTTGGAGGATAAAAGGAGTAACTCCCGTTACCCCTTGGAAGAACAAATTAAGTAACCCCCGTTACCAAGCACAGGAGCTAAGCTTTGGCGAGATAGGAGGGGTAACGCCCGTTACCCCTGGGCAGAAGAAAAATGGTAACGCCCGTTACCCCTGGGCAGAAGAAAAATGGTAACGCCCGTTACTACTAATAAAAGCGTTATGACGATTTCAAGCTGTAACGGGCGTTAACGAGAAATGCACATAGAGTGGTAATGCCCGTTACCAGTGTCGGCGAGAAACAATTAGGGCTGCTATTTAAGTGCATTTTGGAGTCTTTTTTAGAGAGCTTTTCTTCCGGGTTGTGACCTAGGGTTTTGGAGATAAGACAAGCAGTTTCAGAGGATTTTTTCAGAGAAATCGAGAAGACGAAAGGATTGAATTCTTAGAACGATTTTCGGTTTTATTGTTTCTTTAGATTATCAAACTAATTCATTTGAGTCCAATTTTAATTAGTTTTCGTATGTTAGATTCGTTTTTTTTTTAGACATTACTGAATGTTTATGAGTTTGATTCTTAGACTTTGTTTAGATTTGATGAATATGGATTCGTTTATTGCAATTTCCTTTCGTTTTATGAGTTTTTCGTTAATTATGAGTAGCTAATTCTCTAGGGCTAGGTGAGTGATGATGAATGCATGATAAGTGTTTGATTTGATGCTTGAATGACTTGCGTTAATTCTTAGTTTGAAAACTGGTTTGAATTGACTTGCGATGGCCTGATCACCCTTAGCATATGTCGTAATTGCTTATAGATCGAGAGATTGATGATAATTTAAATTGTTTTCATAACTTGTAAGTTGTAGAATACAAAGAGATTTGGTTCTAGCTTATACAACAGTAATCTTATTCCATGCCGAGCCGCTAGAATATTGAATTGCACTAGTTTTGTTCCGATGGTTTAATTAATTATTGGTGATTGCGAGAGCAACATTGAACACTAATTAAGCACTTGGTTACACCTTGAGAGAGGGTAATACAAATATAAGTGACTAGGTTGTAGGATTACACTTGTCAGACGAGTATCACATCAACTCTTGAATATATGATTCATTACTTTCCCCTACCTGCTTAGTCTACTGATTTCTAATTCGTTTGTTTAGTTATTACTTGTGCGTATTTCTAGTTAATTGTTTAAGTTCAGTTTAGTAGATTAATAAACAACAACCTCTCGTCGTTCGGTCTTTAGATTAGAAAGAAGTATAGAGTAGTGATTGATTTCCCTTCCCTGTGGGTACGATCCTATTGTGCTACGCGTATGTTAGTGTACACTTGCACGATTGGTTTTAACTGGAGTAGAACACAACAACACTTCTACGTCTTACTTCTCCTTCTGACCTCTCTCTCTTTAGGGGGTAGGGTTTTTGCCTTTAAACTTGAGATTCAACACTGTCTCATATGAGCTAACTCTGTAATCTTTGATATAGGCTCAAAGGGTTCTCCATATAAACACCTGAATTACAGCCTATTTTGGGATTACACAAGTGGCATATGAGAATTGTTGGAATCAATAAAGGACCTACACTTGCTTTAAGCAAGATGATCTCTTATTACACAAGTCATTCATGTTCCATCCCCAAATCCTGACGCAAGGTGGTTAGATCAAGGCATCAAGAAAATGGGGTTTTCTTGAATTGAGATCGAATAGAATTTGAAGGGAACTTTGTTTCAAGATTAAGGTTAGTAGGCCTCTCTATATTCTCATGCCCTAGATCTTAATCGAGAGATAGGATGGTTGGAGGATCGTTTCCCACATGATGTCATTGACTGAAAGGTTCTTTCGAATATACATTCACATTTCGGGTAGGGGTCACACACTCGTTGTTAGACTATGATCATGTGATCTGTGAGATAATTAATTGATAAAGTGTATTAATTAATTAGGCTCATTTCTAGTTGAAATTAAACCTAGAGGGTCACACACAAATGCCAGGTTTAAATGGTATTATGGAAAGATCAAATAATTGATCGAAACGAGACCACAAGTGTAAAGTACACGTGTGGGGTTCGAGAGCATCGTTTGGGCATGTGGTCCAATTGAGGAATTGGATCATGTGTTAATTAATTGGATAATTAATTGTAAAGCCCAAATATAATTGATTAGAGAATTAATTATATATCCCTAGAAATAATTAATTAGTGAATTAATTATAAAGCCACAATATAATTACTATAATTAATTGAAGAATTAATTATATAGCCCAAATGAAATTAATCAGGAATTAATTTTATCCCACTAGAATTAATTAATGAATTACTAAAGCCCTTCATAGAATTAATTGGAGAATTAATTCAAGATATTTAATTATTCTAATTTGATTAGAATAAATAAATAAGTTAAAATATAAAATATCTTCTATTTAATATTATTCTAATTTGATTAGGATAAAATATTATCAGGACTGGACATATAATTATTATTGGAATAACTAAATATTCCTAATTTGATTAGGAAGTCCCTTTTTCTAGAAGATAATATCTTATTTTCGATAAGATGTTATTACTTGGACAGAAAGAAAAAATAGAAGAAAAGTCAAACTAGGAATCTTGTTCCTATACAAACTTAAGATTTAAGAAATCCAATATATATATCAAGGGTTGATGGGACGATTTTTTCAATCGAATATCTGGATTGAAAAATGCGATTTGCTAGGAAAACGAAGTCAGTTTGTGCAGATGACGACCCAGTGACATGTTTTTCGAGGCTACTGCGTGGCAGATTCAATCTTCGTCAAACAGGAGTTTGGAAGAGAGATTTAATCATGCTCTAAATTTAATCTCGTTTCTTGTTTCTTTAATACACATATTACAGTACTAGCATACTCACTGATATGATTTGAATCTAGGACTGTTGTGGATACTTCTAAAGGATTTCTGCTTTGGAATCTCGAAGAAAGAATCATTCAAGAAATGGGGATATTCATGTCGCATGAATAATGCTTAAGGGCGGCTCAATACGTTTCAAGAAAGTTTCAATTTTTGTAGGTTTCTTGAATCGAGCATTGCATGATCACGATCCCTTTTGGAAATTCTTTTTAAACTTTTACTGTTTTTGCTCTATGTTTTCCAACATTTCGGCCTATGTGGGATTACAAATGTGATATATGGATGCATGTGGGAATCGATAAATGACCTAAACTTGCTTAAGGCAAGATGATCTCTTATTGTTTAAGTTATTCATAATTAATTTTGATGTTCTTGGCCACGACAGTGAATTGAGAAGAAATAGAGTTTTCTTAGATTGAGATCAAATGAATATGCAAAAAACTTAATTTTAAGATCAAGGTTAGTGGGACTTTGATTATTCCCATCTACAGGGCTTTTTTACTCAATCTATTTGATCAACCTTCTTTTGACAAGTTCATCGAAAATGTGTGATGTAGCATGTAACATCCCGACTGATCAGACTTTTCAGGTAACCTTTTATGTGCGCTATTTAATTATTACTTTAAGTGATTATGTGATATTTAATTGCTAACATGGATTAATTGAAGTTATTTGAACTTAATTGCGTTGGTATGAATTTGTTTAATTTGATCGTTTAACTTTCCTTCACTTTGTATTTTGCTCGTTTTAGATTCGTATTTAATTCTGATTTTGTGAATTCGTGATATGTGTTAATTATATGCTTCATGGACTCGTTTATATGCTCGTTATATGTTTTGGTATTTGTTTTGGTTACCTTTTTGGGTTCGTTTTGGAGACGGGACCTAAAGGAGGCTAAAGAGTATTTAGTGCACCTTGGGTTCCGGGAAGCGTATCTTGAGCTCGGGAATTCGGATTTGAATTCCGTCACCTCCGTCGAACTCGTTTTGACGATTCGGGTTTAATGGGATAAGCCTCACTTTTTTCTAAGTTCATTAAGACCTTCGAATTTCACCCGTAACGAGCCTCTTATGCTTGAGAGACACCTTTTGACTCAATAAAGTCTTGTGGACCCCACTTAAACCCAACTAAGTCTTAACCTTGACTCCAAACCCTTGGTTAAGCCCTCTCTTACCCCTTTTTCTGCTGGAAACCGAGCCAAACCTCTCTCTCTCCCACAAAAACCGATCAGCACAAGGAAGCAAGAAGAAGAAGAAACCCCTTTGTCCATTTTCTTGATTTTTGAGCTCAAATCTTCACCTAAGCTTCTCAAATTTGAAAGGTGAGTTCATGGTTACAATCTACTCTCTCTCTCTTCTCTTTTATGTACTCTTGAGTTCATTTTCTTGGTTGATTTATGAGATATGGCAAGTATGTGAATAGTATGTGTTGGGAGAATTTGTTGATTTTTGCTTCCATTCTTGTTTCCTTGAGATTTGATGATGATATTATGCTCCTAGGACTTGATTCTTAGCATTTATTACATTTCCTTACATGGTAGTTGGAGTATGAGTGATTGGTCTTAATTGGGTTATTGAGTTTGGATGTTTGAGCTGATTACTTCTTTCAGTACCGAGATACGGGGGTGTCTCGGTTTGCCCTATGTTGGTGACACGGGCATGTCACCTTCTGATTCCATTGTTCGTCTGTTGTACTGAGACACGGGGGTGTCTCAGTTTGCCCTTCCAGGGGGGCACGGGCGTGTCCCCTAGGAACTCTAGTTTTTCGCCGTCTTTGCATGGTTTTGCTTTCTTTCCGTTCCTTCTTGTTGATCTTCTTGCCTCGTTTTGGTGTGTATGCATGACCAACTTGTTATATTTTATGTTAAGCCTTATGTTATGAATTTGTGACTTGATTCACGTCCTCATTTATGATGTATGTCCGAATATGCATTGAATGCTCATAAATGATCTAAATGTGGATTCATTTCATATCATTTGCATCATAAACATACATACGGATGTACCGAGCGTCAATGTGGTTCATATTGAGTCTAAGAGTGTTCCTTGTTTTTTGTCTTGTTCGGAGGATCTCCCTGTAGAGGACGAGCTTGCTCCGTAGGTGTCCGGTTATCACACTTTTGTCTCCACTCCGTTCGTTGAGAAGGTGAGGTTTCTGTTCTTTTAGTTATTCGACCTATAACCCTATTTGATTTGAGGCCTCGCATGCGAATATGTATATTATATGGTAAGTAAGTGTATGATACATATGTTGCGGGACTTCTCCCATTGGTTATAAGAGTTTGAAAACGTTTTGTATAAGTATATAAGCTATTTTGCTTTCGTTTGAAAAGTTTAGTTTTGTGCAAGTGTGTGTGTGTAAGCGAGATGTGGCTTTCAAAGATAAGCTTTGAGATATGCCTGTGTGCTTTCGTGATATGTTTGGGCCCCGGAGTGTGGTATGGTAATCTCGGGACGACCGAGGGGTCGTCGAGCTCTTCCATCAACACCTCCATTTGAGAGTCTCACCCAACCTTGGGAGGTTGAGGAAGGGTGTTTCTCTTGAGCCGGCGGAGGCGACCGCCGAAGGTTTCAAGGTAGTGATTAAACCTTATCTCGTCTGTGTATGTGGATAGTTAGGGCCGATCAACCCTTCTATCAACCGGTGTTGGGGATGGATTATGATTTGTTTTGCTTTGCTTTGTTCGTCGTATATGGAAGTTTGGAGTGTGCTCGTACTCGCCGAGTTGGTTTAGCTTTGTATGATCTATGAAACGAGAGTGGATTTCTAAGTACCTAAAATTTGGCATTTGCCCCTTTTTCCTTTTCTTTAACCTATATATATGTATATCACGGGAATTAATTTAGCTTGCAAAAACCACTCTCGGTTCAAGGATTCGTCCATTTTGATTTAATTCTTTGCTCTATATATATATATCGGGTGCGTGAGTTAGCCCCCTCACTAGTCGCTAGGACTAACCCTCGTTGTTGTTTTTCCCCTTTTCCCTTTCTTTTGAGTTTGCAGGTTCTTTCGAGTCAAGCTACGCGGCAAGTGTCTTTTGGGTTTACTTGTGGTATAGCTTGGGTCTTCATGCATCGTAGTGGATTTCCTTTCCTTTACTTTACGCATTTTGGATGACGTATTCTGAATATACTTATACTACTCTGGCCGTGATGGCATTGTATATTTTGTATATGAACTAACATGAATACTTGACCCTTCCCGTCGTCCACTTTTGAATAAGCCAAAGGATCAGGCCAAGCTCGAAGAGACGGAGATCGTGAAGGAATTCCCCGATGTGTTTCCAGAGAATTTAGGATCTTTACCTTCGGATCGGGACGTCGAGTTTGTAATAGATCTCTATCCCGGAGCAGAACCGTATGCGAAATCTCCCTATAGGATGGCTCCAGCCGAGTTGAAGGAGTTGAAGACGCAATTGGACGAGCTCTTAGAGTGTGGTTACATTCGCCCGAGCACTTCTCCGTGGGGTGCTCCAGTCCTGTTTGTAAAGAAGAAAGACGGGACTTTGTGAATGTGTATTGACTACCGTGAGCTGAACCGGCTAACGGTTAAGAACAAATACCCGCTTCCTCACATTGAAGAGTTGTTCGATCTCCTACAAGGTTCAAGTGTTTATTCTAAGTTGGATTTAAGGCAAGGGTATTACCAATTGCGTATCCGGGAGGGAGATATACCGAAGACGGGTTTCAACACGAGATATGGGCATTTCGAGTTTGTGGTCATGCCTTTTGGTCTTACCAATGCCCCAGCCGCGTTTATGGATATGATGCACCGAATATTCCGGCCTTACCTCGATAAATTCGTGGTCATCTTTATAGATGATATTCTGGTGTATTCGATGTAGCACCCCAAGCGGTGGGGCACCACACCCCCGCACTATGACCCGATACGTAGCACGAAATGGAAAGTCCGCACACGTACCAAGTCACAGCGAACGGGTGACAAACGAAAAATCCAACCTAAGCTAGGCGGTTCCTAAACCCTGTACAAGCCAAATATGCAAAAACCCGAATGCGGAAGCGATGCAAAATACGAACTAATAAAAACTTTAATCAACAAACATAAATAAACGGGTTCAACTAATTCCGCGAACCTGTCCTAACCTGTCCCGAATTCAAACATACAACAAAGACGGGTTCAACTAATCCAAGCCATATCCTAACTTGTCCCGAAAATACATATAATCAAAGCATAAGTATCATCTTGTACAGAACAGACTATATACATAATTTTCATAAAAATTCAGAACAAAATACTTAACAAAATCAAACGGACCGACACAGACTTGACAGACCCGACTCAAAGCCGCCTAGCTCGAACTCCAACAACTTGCACCTGCAAACTAAAAACATAGGTGGGGCGAGGGTCAGTCCACTGACTGAGTGAGGGGGCTGAACTCACACACACTATACATAATAAGGTGCAGAGCACATATCAAAAGAAAGATTATGAACCGGGAGTAGGGTTTTGCATACCAAAACCATTTTCAAAACATACTTATACATATCTTATCTTATTCATAACTTAACAACTGTGCACACTCATATCTTATTAAAAGAGAAAGCTCCTATCCCGTTTCATAATCAACATAACAAATCATAATCATATACCCGGCGAGTACGGGTCTCCAACCTTACTTCCAAATCACAATATCAAAACAGAAAACATAACATAACATAACATCCTCAACTTCGTGTGATGGAAGGGGTGTATACGCCCCTAACCATCCATATCATATACATACCTCGAGGGGTAATGATCCCCTACGAGTCCTCGGCAGGTTTTACGCCACCGGCTCAAGAATATCTCGCCTTCCCTATCTCCCTGAGTCGCACGAGATACCTCAAATGGAGACTATGCACAGGCTTAACCCGACGGTCCGTTACCGTCCCGGGGTTCCTTACCCACAGTCTCCGGGGCCCAACATATCAGAACATAACATAACAGATCATAACTCGCTACATATCATACTTATCAAATCATAATCGTAACGTACGTACCTTATCGGAGCATACCATACCTTGCAACTTAGCATATGCTATAAACGTACCTCTCCGTGTCATCCTAATCCGCAGCTGGTATGAAGACACACGGTTTGGAGCATAGCCTTGTTGCAAAACATTTCAAGCTTACATATGCTCGTACATATACAGTTCAAAAACCTTTAATCGTATGACAAATTCATAAACATATCATATAAACACATATCTATTATATAAATTTAATAGAATAATCGCATGCAGGCTTGAAAACGAGCACAGAGGGTTGTAGGTCGCTGTAACTAAAACAGAAATCCTAAAACCTCACCTTACACCAAACGGAGCCAAATACAAAGCAGAAGGTCCACCCCGGAACATGCACGACCTCAAGTCACCACCCCGGGTGCACCTGTACCAACTGAACACACAAACACAGCACGGAACTCAGACTCAAGCAGACAACCACATAGGGACGCACGACATATGCTCAAACACTTAATAAATGCAATCACATCAGCAAAGTTCAAATTCATATAAATTATATGCGAAACAAAACATTAAGGCATGTTCATGTGCATAATTAATGCAAATAACAAAATTAAAGGCAAAACACTTCATATCATTTCATATCAATTCATTTAATACCTAACAAATTCAATTAACAAAGTTCAGACAATTCATATCGCATTTCAAACAAATTTCCAAGTATTAATAAGTCAAGAAAATCACTGTAGCGTGCTTCTAATTTATTTAAACCTCACGAAGTCTTATACAAATTCAAAGTAAGTTATTTAATCATTCAAGGTTCATATAATTCATTTCATGCAAATTCACGCAGTACATTTCATATTATTTCATTCCTCACACAAAACAATTCATACAAATTTTCATACACATTGGAGCACAATTAAATCAGTAATTCAAGCTTACAGTAATTAATTGACAATTACCAACAATTAACAAAAGTAAATACAACCACTTCAAAAATTCATATAAAATCAACCGGACATCCGATTGACAAACGGGAAGTGGCGTTGGACTCACCACAACGAAACGGATCTACTGTCCGAAAGTCGCCGGAATGCCGCCACCGCAGCCGGCCGAACAGCCACCGGCCGCCACCGGAATACCACCTCCGGTGGTCGAAAAAATCCCCGGAAGGACAGAAACGTGCGCCTCGGCCTGCTCAATAAAAGCCCTCAACCAATTTCAGAAAATAGCAAACACGCCGGACTTCGTCGATGAAAAACCGAACCAAAATCCTAATACGAAAACTGAAATTAAATACAAACCGCTAAACGAAAATAAAATCCAGACATACCGTTGGAAAGCCCGTAGCGAGCCCTACGAAAGCCCCATAGCCATATGCCGGAAAAATCATCGGAAAATCGGACCACCGGTCCAGGGCCGGTCTGCCACCGGTTCGCCGCCGGCGGCCGATTCTCTGACCGCCACCAGCACAAACAGCTCCAACACGTCGTCAGGAATAACTTTTGTGAAGGGAGAACCACCGAAATCGGCCGAAAAATGGCCGAACCGCCACCCCAAAGCTGCGTCATCGCTACCATGCCGGAAAACCCCACCTACGGCCATCGTCTGCTCAAACCACCACCGGAAACAGACTCAGGGGGTCGAAAACGTCCAAAAACCACCAAACCCCATCGGAAAAAGACACCGGAGAGCGGCCAAAGTCGCCGCTACAGTGGCGCCGCCGCCCGTCGTCCACTTTGGGCGGCACGTAGGGCCTCCTCGCCGCCCCGATGGCGGCGCCGCTTGTCCAGAAGAACACGCCGGGGAGTCCTCGTCATGGGTCAGGGGCGCGTGTCGGAAAATTATCGCCGGAAGCCGCCGCGAATGGGCGGCGAAGTGGCGGCTCTAAGCCGCGCCGTCTGCTATTCGCCGATGCGCCACCACCGCTGATTTTTAGCCTCCGATTTTTGTACCATTGTGACGGGCTCGTCGAGTTGATAAATTTCCATTATTCACACGTCGAATTCCGTCTAGAAACGAGCGAGAACGAGCTTGTGTGTGTTTTCACACCTTGACTGCATGAATAGTACCAGTCGCGGGAGGAAGACGATGCAGGAAGGCTGAACTGATTTTGGCATGCAAAACGAGAAAATCCGAGTATATATATTGGGTCCTCGTACGCAAAAACGATCGAACGAACGAGCTAACGACATCCGAATTGGGCAAACTCAGAGTCTACAAACTCGTTTCGCCGCCCCGAACTCGTTGAAGGGGTCAAAGAGGTCAAAATCTCGACCGAACGAGAAGTGACCGGAAAACCCCTAAAAGAAGAAATTACAAAGGGGCCCCTAAACTCTAAAAGAGTTCAAAATAGGGTCACGAAAAATATAAAATCATATAATTAAACACATTAAAAGGTTGGAACGCGGCGTACCTTATACGTCGGACGAGTGGGGTGTCACATTCGAGGTCCGAGGAAGAGCACGCGCGGCATTTGAGTATTATCTTGTCTACACTTCGGGAGCACAGATTGTTCGCCAAGTTCAGTAAGTGCGAGTTCTGGTTGGATCGAGTTTCCTTTTTGGGTCACTTCATTTCAGGGAATGGTATAGAAGTGGATCCTGCGAAGATCGAAACGGTGATGCTTTGGAAACCACCGAAGAATGCCTCGGAAGTGAGAAGTTTTCTCGGGTTGGCAGGGTATTATAGGCGCTTTGTGAAAGATTTCTTGAAGATTGCCTCCCCGTTGACCCGGTTAACTAAGAAAGAGGTGAAGTTCGAGTGGAATGAGGCGTGTGAGAAGAGTTTCCAAACTCTTAAGGAGAGATTGACTACTGTACCGGTTTTAACCCTACTCGAGGGTTCGGAAGGCTACTCAGTCTACACCGATGCTTCGAAGGAAGGTCTCGGTTGTGTGTTAATGCAGAATGGTAAGGTTGTAGCCTGCGCCTCAAGGAAGTTAAAGGATCACGAGAAAAACTATCCCACTTATGACTTGGAACTCGCCGCGGTGGTGTTTGCTTTGATGAAATGGCGATATTACCTATATGGTGTTACTTTTGAAGTGTTCACCGACCACCAGAGTCTTAAGTATCTGTTTACTCAGAAGGATTTGAACGTAAGACAGAGAAGGTGGATGGAGTTACTTGAGGACTATGATTGTAAGATTCAGTACCATCCGGGAAAAGCCAATGTGGTGGCGGATGCCTTGAGTAGGAAAGCGAGTGTTTCAGGTTTGGAAACAGATTCTAGTAGACAGGGTTCAGTGGTTCTGGTTTCAGAAGCTCGTTTAGCTAATATCTCGGTTCAGCCTGTTTTGAAGCAGAGATTGATAGAAGCTCAATCTGTAGATATAGAGATTCATAAATTGATAACTAAATCAAGGATTGATCCTGAAACCAAGTTTGGATTTGATGATTCAGGATTGTTCAGGTTTAAGGCTCGGGTTTGTGTTCCGGAAGATCTTAAGCAGTTGGTAGTTGATGAAGCCCACAATTCAGTGCATGCAGTACATCCCAGTACCACCAAAATGCACAAGGATCTAAGGAATTTATATTAGTGGAACGGCATGAAGAGAGACGTTGCTAACTATGTTAGAGGATGTCAAACATGCCAAGTGGTGAAGGCAGAACACCAGAAACCGGGAGGAACTCTCCAACCACTTCCAATACCCGAGTGGAAGTGGGAGCAAGTGACAATGGACTTCGTGTCCGGCTTGCCAAGGACCAAAGGAAGTTCCGATGGAATTTGGGTGATTATTGATCGGTTGACGAAGTCGGCGCATTTTCTTAAGGTGAAGATGTCTGATAAGGTTCCTAAGTTGGCCCGGTTATATCGGAAAGAGATTGTTAGATTGCATGGTACTCCGGTCAGCATTGTTTCAGATAGAGACCCCCGGTTCACATCAACTTTTTGGCAGGAATTGCAGAAGTGTTTGGGGATGAAGTTTCGGTTTAGTACTGCATTTCACCCACAGACGGACGGACAGTCCGAGAGGCTAATAAGGTATCTCGAGGATATGCTTCGTGCTTGTGCCTTAGATTATCAGGATTCGTGGGATGAGCAGTTGGATTTGATTGAGTATGCCTACAATAACAGCTTTCAGTCTTCTATTGGGATGGCACCGTATGAGGCTCTATATGGAAGGAAATGCCGATCCCCTCTCTTTTGGGATATTGACGAGTGGAGATGGACCAAAGACGGAAAGCTCGAAAGGGCTAAGAAGCCTAAGGAGATTCAGGATACCATCGAGAGGGTGAAAGTGATTAGACAGAGGTTGAAGGCGGCACAGGACAGGCAGAGAAGCTATGCAGATAAGAGAAGACGACCCTTAGAGTTTGAGAAAGGAGATAAGGTCTTTTTAAAGGCATCTCCTAGAAAAGGGTATGCTCGGATTGGTAAAGGCGGGAAGCTCAACCCTCGCTACTTAGGCCCCTTTGAGATCCTTGATCGAGTTGGGGAAGTAGCTTACAGACTTGATTTACCACCGAGTTTGACCGGGATTCACAATGTGTTTCATGTCTCACAGCTTCGGAAACATTATCCCGATGAGTCTTCTATTCTTCCAGTCGAGAAAGTTCAGTTAGAGCCGGATTTGACTTTTAAGAAGTATCCAGTTCAGGTGTTGGATCGGAAGATGCAAGAGTTGAGGAATAGACAGATCCCTCTTGTGAAAGTCTTGTGGCGTGATCAGGAATCCGAGGAAGCCACTTGGGAGACTGAGGATAAGATGAAGCAGTCGTATCCGGATCTTTTCAAGACCTCGCCTCGGACCTGAGGACAGGTCCTTTTGAAGGAGGGAGGTTTGTAACATCCCGACTGATCAGACTTTTCAGGTAACCTTTTATGTGCGCTATTTAATTATTACTTTAAGTGATTATGTGATATTTAATTGCTAACGTGGATTAATTGAAGTTATTTGAACTTAATTGCGTTGGTATGAATTTGTTTAATTTGATCGTTTAACTTTCCTTCACTTTGTATTTTGCTCGTTTTAGATTCGTATTTAATTCTGATTTTGTGAATTCGTGATATGTGTTAATTATATGCTTTATGGACTCATTTATATGCTCGTTATATGTTTTGGTATTTGTTTTGGTTACCTTTTTGGGTTCGTTTTGGAGACGGGACCTAAAGGAGGCTAAAGAGTATTTAGCGCACCTTGGGTTCCGGGACGCGTATCTTGAGCTCGGGAATTCAGATTCGAATTCCGTCACCTCCGTTGAACTCATTTCGACGATTCGGGTTTAATGGGATAAGCCTCACTTCTTTCTAAGTTCATTAAGACCTTCGAATTTCACCCGTAACGAGCCTCTTATGCTTGAGAGACACCTTTTGACTCAATAAAGTCTTGTGGACCCCACTTAAACCCAACTAAGCGTTAACCTTGACTCCAAACCCTTGGTTAAGCCCTCTCTTGCCCCTTTTTCTATTGGAAACCGAGCCAAACCTGTCTCTCTCCCACAAAAAACGATTAGCACAAGGAAGCAAGAAGAAGAAGAAGAAACCCCTTTGTCCATTTTCTTGATTTTTTAGCTCAAATCTTCACCCAAGCTTCTCAAATTTGAAAGGTGAGTTCATGGTTGCAATCTACTCTCTCTCTCTTCTCTTTTATGTGCTCTTGAGTTCATTTTCTTGGTTGATTTATGAGATATGGCAAGTATGTGAATAGTATGTGTTGGGAGAATTTGTTGATCTTTGCTTCCATTGGTGTTTCCTTGAGATTTGATGATGATATTATACTCCTAGGACTTGATTCTTAGCATTTATTACATTTCCTTACATGGTAGTTGGAGTATGAGTGATTGGTCTTAATTGGGTTATTGAGTTTGGATGTTTGAGCTGATTACTTCTTTCTGTACCGAGACACGGGGGTGTCTCGGTTTGCCCTATATTGGTGACACGGGCGTGTCACCTTCTGATTCCGTTGTTCGTCTGTTGTACTGAGACACGGGGGTGTCTCAGTTTGCCCTTCCAGGGGGCCACGGGCGTGTCCCCTAGGAACTCTAGTTTTCCGCCCGTCTTTGCATGGTTTTGCTTCCTTTCCGTTCCTTCTTGTTGATCCTTCTTGCCTCGTTTTGGTGTGTATGCATGACCAACTTGTTATATTTTGTGTTAAGCCTTATGTTATGAATTTGTGACTTGATTTACGTCCTCGTTTATGATGTATCTCTGAATATGCATTGAATGCTCATAAATGATCTAAATGTGGATTCATTTCATATCATTTGCATCATAAACATACATACGCATGTACCGAGCGTCAATGTGGTTCATATTGAGTCTAAGAGTGTTCCTTGTTGTTTGTCTTGTTCAGAGGATCTCCCTGTAGAGGACGAGCTTGCTCCGTAGGTGTCCGGTTGTCACAGTTTTATCTCCACTACGTTCGTTGAGAAGGTGAGGTTTCTGTTCTTTTAGTTATTCGACCTATAACCCTATTTGATTTGAGGCCTCACATGCGAATATGTATATTATATGGTAAGTAAGTGTATGATACATATGTTGCGGGACTTCTCCCATTGGTTATAAGAGTTTGAAAACGTTTTGTATAAGTATATAAGCTATTTTGCTTTCGTTTGAAAAGTTTAGTTTTGTGCAAGTGTGTGTGTGTAAGCGAGATGTGGCTTTGAAAGATAAGCTTTGAGATATGCCTGTGTGCTTTCGTGATATGTTTGGGCCCCGGAGTGTGGTATGGTAATCTCGGGACGACCGAGGGGTCGCCGAGCTCTTCCATCAACACCTCCATTTGAGAGTCTCACCCAACCTTGGGAGGTTGAGGAAGGGTGTTTCTCTTGAGCTGGCGGAGGCAACCGCCGAAGGTTTCAAGGTAGTGATTAAACCTTATCTCGTCTGTGTATGTGGATAGTTAGGGCCGATCAACCCTTCTATCAACCGGTGTTGGGGATGGATTATGATTTGTTTTGCTTTGCTTTGTTCGTCGTATATGGAAGTTTGGAGTGTGACTCGTACTCGCCGAGTTGGTTTAGCTTTGTATGATCTATGAAACGAGAGTGGATTTCTAAGTACCTAAAATTTGGCATTTGCCCCTTTTTCCTTTTCTTTAACCTATATATATCTATATCACGGGAATTAATTTGGCTTGCAAAAACCACTCTCGGTTCAAGGATTCTTCCGTTTTGATTGAATGCTTTGCTCTATATATATATATCGGGTGCGTGAGTTAGCCCCCTCACTAGTCGCTAGGACTAACCCTCGTTGTTGTTTTTCCCCTTTTCCCTTTCTTTTGAGTTTGCAGGTTCTTCCGAGTCAAGCTAGGCGGCAAGTGTCTTTTGGGTTTACTTGTGGTATAGCTTGGGTCTTCATGCATCGTAGTGGATTTCCTTTCCTTTACTTTACGCATTTTGGATGATGTATTCTGAATATACTTATGCTACTCTGGCCGTGATGGCATTGTATATTTTGTATATTTTGTATATGAACTAACATGAATACTTGACCCTTCCCCATTTTGATATGTATATATGTGATCTTGGGAATTTTGTTAGCTTATGAATTGCTTCCGCTACTCTGATTTTAATTTTCGCAGTTCTTGAGGGTCGAGGGTGTGGGTTTTGTGTGTCTCCCGTTCGCTATGGTTTGATACGGGTGCGAACTTTCATTTCGTTACTCGTGTTGGACCTTAGTGCGGGGGATGTGGCATCCTTCGCTCCGGGGGTATTACATCCTTGCGTGGTATCAGAGCTCTCGGTTACAAAACCAGAGCTCTGGAGTCGTGTTGGGTCTGTCTAGGTCGTTCGGCATAGGAGTATGTGATTATTTGCATTCATCTACATCTCTATGTGACTTAATTATTTAAATTCTAGATAATTGACTTCATGATCATGAACTGAACCCCATGCATCGATATCTTCTTGATTTGTGGGTTTTCAGGATGCCTCCAAGAAGGAGAGCAGATAGGGAGCAGACTCCTGATCTTAATCAACCCCCTCCACAAGCACCACCACCTCCTCTGATGAATGCTGAGAATATTGTGCAGGCTCTTTTGAACCAGCTTCAGCAGAACCAGAGGGATAATCCACATTGGGAAGGACAAGGTGGACAAGTAACTCCGGCCTTTAAGGAGTTCAGAAACAATAATCCCCCGAAGTGGTATGGAGGAGATGACATCCAAGCCGAAGAGTGGTTGTCAGAAGTCGCGGGAATTTGGGAAATTTACCCTGCCCCTCCGCATGAGAAAGCTGTTTGTACGGCCCGGTTTGTTCAAGGCGCCGCGTCCAATTGGCTCAAGGCTATGAGGGCTCGATTGGAGAGGAATGGAGAAGAGTTTGATTGGGAAAGCTTTGTAAGAGAGTTTCGTCACAAGTATGTTCCACCAAGTGCTCATGAGAGAAGACTTCAACAATTTACAGAATTGAGACAAGGGAATCGATCGGTTGAAGAGTATATCTTGGAATTTGAGAGACTTGCACCATACGCCCCACACATCACCAATGATGATACCCAGAAGGCTCGTAACTTTATTCATGGTTTGAGATATGATATCCAAAATGCTCTTAAGGCGGCTACCGTTGATACGTGGGAAAAGGCTACGAGGAAGGCGATCAAAGTGGAAGCTAACAACAAGATTGAGGCCGACTTACTCTTCGGGCCAAGGTTCGAGCTCAAATTTGGGGAAGAGGCCTGCATCCTATAGTGGGCCTCCGGTTTTCAAACCCCAAGGTCCTACTACTTCAGTCAAGAAAGCTCGACCTCCGGTACCGACGGCACCAGCTCTACCGGCCCCGATTCAATGTAGTTATTGCAAGGGTCCCAATCACACCGAGGAGAATTGCCGGACGAAATTGAGAAGATGTTATAAGTGTGGAGAGCCCGGTCATTTGATTAGTACTTATCCTCAATCGAAAGCACCTCAGCCTCGAGCTCCTCAGCCGTTGAATGTGATGCCTCCGAGAGCACCGATCCAAGCGAGGGCCTATGCTTTGGAGGGTGAGGAAGAGAATGTGGAAGTGGATACCAACACCGTTGTTGAAGGTACTATCCACATTCATGGCATTCCATTGCATGCATTGTTTGATCCGAGAGCAACGCATTCATTTATTGCTTCCCGGCTTGCTTCTACTCTTCCATTGCCTGTTGCTTGCCTAGATGATTCCTTTTTTGTCTCTTCTCCCCTTGGTGCTACTTTGGCTACGAATTGTGTTTACCGTGGTTGTCCGGTGGTTGTGGAAGATCAAGAGTATCCGGCAGATTTGATCAAGATGCCGATTAAGAATTATGAGGTGATTCTAGGTATGGACTGGTTGTACCGTTATAGAGCCATGATGGATTGTTTTGCCAAGAAGGTGACTATGGGTTCTACGGTCTTTGCGGGTCAGAGGTTGAAGACCTGCCCATTTATTTCCTTCATGGAAGCAAGTAGATTATTCCGGGACGGTATGACGGGCTATGTGGCCTACCTTTTGAATAAGCCAAAGGATCAGGCCAAGCTCGAAGAGACGGAGATCGTGAAGGAATTCCCCGATGTGTTTCCAGAGAATTTGGGATCTTTACCTTCGGATCGGGACGTCGAGTTTATAATAGATCTCTATCCCGGAGCAGAACCGTATGCGAAATCTCCCTATAGGATGGCTCCAGCCGAGTTGAAGGAGTTGAAGGCGCAATTGGACGAGCTCTTAGAGTGTGGTTACATTCGCCCGAGCACTTCTCCGTGGGGTGCTCCAGTCCTGTTTGTAAAGAAGAAAGACGGGACTTAGTGAATGTGTATTGACTACCGTGAGCTGAACCGGCTAACGGTTAAGAACAAATACCCGCTTCCTCACATTGAAGAGTTGTTCGATCTCCTACAAGGTTCAAGTGTTTATTCTAAGTTGGATTTAAGGCAAGGGTATTACCAATTGTGTATCCGGGAGGGAGATATACCGAAGACGGGTTTCAACACGAGATATGGGCATTTCGAGTTTGTGGTCATGCCTTTTGGTCTTACCAATGCCCCAGCCGTGTTTATGGATATGATGCACCGAATATTCCGGCCTTACCTCGATAAATTCGTGGTCATCTTTATAGATGATATTCTGGTGTATTCGATGTAGCACCCCAAGCGGTGGGGCACCACACCCCCGCACTATGACCCGACACGTAGCACGAAATGGAAAGTCCGCACACGTACCAAGTCACAACGAACGGGTGACAAACGAAAAATCCAACCTAAGCTAGGCGGTTCCTAAACCCTGTACAAGCCAAATATGCAAAAACCCGAATGCGGAAGCGATGCAAAATACGAACTAATAAAAACTTTAATCAACAAACATAAATAAACGGGTTCAACTAATTCCGCGAACCTGTCCTAACCTGTCCCGAATTCAAACATACAACAAAGACGGGTTCAACTAATCCAAGCCATATCCTAACCTGTCCCGAAAATACATATAATCAAAGCATAAGTATCATCTTGTACAGAACAGACTATATACATAATTTTCATAAAAATTCAGAACAAAATACTTAACAAAATCAAACGGACCGACACAGACTTGACAGACCCGACTCAAAGCCGCCTAGCTCGAACTCCAACAACTTGCACCTGCAAACTAAAAACATAGGTGGGGCGAGGGTCAGTCCACTGACTGAGTGAGGGGGCTGAACTCACACACACTATACATAATAAGGAGCAGAGCACGTATCAAAAGAAAGATTATGAACCGGGAGTAGGGTTTTGCATACCAAAACCATTTTCAAAACATACTTATACATATCTTATCTTATTCATAACTTAACAACTGTGCACACTCATATCTTATTAAAAGAGAAAGCTCCTATCCCGTTTCATAATCAACATAACAGATCATAATCATATACCCGGCGAGTACGGGTCTCCAACCTTACTTCCAAATCACAATATCAAAACAGAAAACATAACATAACATAACATCCTCAACTCCGTGTGATGGAAGGGGTGTATACGCCCCTAACCATCCATATCATATACATACCTCGAGGGGTAATGATCCCCTACGAGTCCTCGGCAGGTTTTACGCCACCGGCTCAAGAATATCTCACCTCCCCTATCTCCCTGAGTCGCACGAGATACCTCAAATGGAGACTATGCACAGGCTTAACCCGACGGTCCGTTACCGTCCCGAGATTCCTTACCCACAGTCTCCGGGGCCCAACATATCAGAACATAACATAACAGATCATAACTCGCTACATATCATACTTATCAAATCATAATCGTAACGTACGTACCTTATCGGAGCATACCATACCTTGCAACTTAGCATATGCTATAAACGTACCTCTCCGTGTCATCCTAATCCGCAGCTGGTATGAAGACACACGGTTTGGAGCATAGCCTTGTTGCAAAACATTTCAAGCTTACATATGCTCGTACATATATAGTTCAAAAACCTTTAATCGTATGACAAATTCATAAACATATCATATAAACACATATCTATTATATAAATATAATAGAATAATCGCATGCAGGCTTGAAAACGAGCACAGAGGGTTGTAGGTCACTGTAACTAAAACAAAAATCCTAAAACCTCACCTTACACCAAACGGAGCCAAATACAAAGCAGAAGGTCCACCCCGGAACCTGCACGACCTCAAGTCACCACCCCGGGTGCACCTGTACCAACTGAACACACAAACACAGCACGGAACTCAGACTCAAGCAGACAACCACATAGGGACGCACGACATATGCTCAAACACTTAATAAATGCAATCACATCAGCAAAGTTCAAATTCATATAAATTATATGCGAAACAAAACATTAAGGCATGTTCATGTGCATAATTAATGCAAATAACAAAATTAAAGGCAAAGCACTTCATATCATTTCATATCAATTTATTTAATACCTAACAAATTCAATTAACAAAGTTCAAACAATTCATATCGCATTTCAAACAAATTTCCAAGTATTAATAAGTCAAGAAAATCACTGTAGCGTGCTTCTAATTTATTTAAACCTCACGAAGTCTTATACAAATTCAAAGCAAGTTATTTAATCATTCAAGGTTCATATAATTCATTTCATGCAAATTCACGCAGTGCATTTCATATTATTTCATTCCTCACACAAAACAATTCATACAAGTTTTCATACACATTGGAGCACAATTAAATCAGTAATTCAAGCTTACAGTAATTAATTGACAATTACCAACAATTAACAAAAGTAAATACAACCACTTCAAAAATTCATATAAAATCAACCGGACATCCGATTGACGAACGGGAAGTGGCGTTGGACTCACCACAACGAAACGGATCTACTGTCCGAAAGTCGCCGGAATGCCGCCACCGCAGCCGGCCGAACAGCCACCGGCCGCCACCGGAATACCACCTCCGGTGGTCGGAAAAATCCCTGGAAGGACAGAAACGTGCGCCTCGGCCTGCTCAATAAAAGCCCTCAACCAATTTCAGAAAATAGCAAACACGCCGGACTTCGTTGATGAAAAACCGAACCAAAATCCTAATACGAAAACTGAAATTAAATACAAACCGCTAAACGAAAATAAAATCCAGACATACCGTTGGAAAGCCCGTAGCGAGCCCTACGAAAGCCCCATAGCCATATGCCGGAAAAATCATCCGAAAATCGGACCACCGGTCCAGGGCCGGTCCGCCACAGGTTCGCCGCCGGCGGCCGGTTCTCTGACCGCCAGCAGCACAAACAGCTCCAACACGTCGTCAGGAATAACTTTTGTGAAGGGAGAACCACCGAAATCGGCCGAAAAATGGCCGAACCGCCACCCCAAAGCTGCGTCATCGCTACCTTGCCGGAAAACCCCACCTACGGCCATCGTCTGCTCAAACCACCACCGGAAACAGACTCAGGGGGTCGAAAACGTCCGGAAACCACCAAACCCCATCGGAAAAAGACACCGGAGAGCGGCCAAACTCGCCGCTACAGTGGCGCCGCCGCCCGTCGTCCACTTTGGGCGGCACGTGCGGCCTCCTCGCCGCCCCGATGGCGGCGTCGCTTGTCCAGAAAAACACGCCGGGGAGTCCTGGTCATGGGTCAGGGGCGCGTGTCGGAAAATTACCGTCGGAAGCCGCCGCGAATGGGCGGCGAAGTGGCGGCTCTAAGCCGCGCCGCCTGCTGTTCGCCGATGCGCCACCACCGCTGATTTTTAGCCTTTGATTTTTGTACCATTGTGACGGGCTCGTCGAGTTGATAAATTTCCATTATTCACACGTCGAATTCCGTCTAGAAACGAGCGAGAACGAGCTTGTGTGTGTTTTCACACCTTGACTGCATGAATAGTACCAGTCGCGGGAGGAAGACGATGCAGGAAGGCTGAACTGATTTTGGCATGCAAAACGAGGAAATCCGAGTATATATCTTGGGTCCTCGTACGCAAAAACGATCGAACGAACAAGCTAACGACATCCGAATTGGGCAAACTCAGAGTCTACAAACTCGTTTCGCCGCCCCGGACTCGTTGAAGGGGTCAAAGAGGTCAAAATCTCGACCGAACGAGAAGTGACCGGAAAACCCCTAAAAGAAGAAATTACAAAGGGGCCCCTAAACTCTAAAAGAGTTCAAAATAGGGTCACGAAAAATATAAAATCACATAATTAAACACATTAAAAGGTTGGAACGCGGCGTACCTTATACGTCGGACGAGCGGGGTGTCACATTCGAGGTCCGAGGAAGAGCACGCGCGGCATTTGAGTATTATCTTGTCTACACTTCGGGAGCACAGATTGTTCACCAAGTTCAGTAAGTGCGAGTTCTGGTTGGATCGAGTTTCCTTTTTGGGTCACTTCATTTCAGGGAATGGTATAGAAGTGGATCCTGCGAAGATCGAAACGGTGATGCTTTGGAAACCACCGAAGAATGCCTCGGAAGTGAGAAGTTTTCTCGGGTTGGCAGGGTATTATAGGCGCTTTGTGAAAGATTTCTTGAAGATTGCCTCCCCGTTGACCCGGTTAACTAAGAAAGAGGTGAAGTTCGAGTGGAATGAGGCGTGTGAGAAGAGTTTCCAAACTCTTAAGGAGAGATTGACTACTGTACCGGTTTTAACCCTACCCGAGGGTTCGGAAGGCTACTCAGTCTACACCGATGCTTCGAAGGAAGGTCTCGGTTGTGTGTTAATGCAGAATGGTAAGGTTGTAGCCTGCGCCTCAAGGAAGTTAAAGGATCACGAGAAAAACTATCCCACTTATGACTTGGAACTCGCCGCGGTGGTGTTTGCTTTGATGAAATGGCGATATTACCTATATGGTGTTACTTTTGAAGTGTTCACCGACCACCAGAGTCTTAAGTATCTGTTTACTCAGAAGGATTTGAACGTAAGACAGAGAAGGTGGATGGAGTTACTTGAGGACTATGATTGTAAGATTCAGTACCATCCGGGAAAAGCCAATGTGGTGGCGGATGCCTTGAGTAGGAAAGCGAGTGTTTCAGGTTTGGAAACAGATTCTAGTAGACAGGGTTCAGTGGTTCTGGTTTCAGAAGCTCGTTTGGCTAATATCTCGGTTCAGCCGGTTTTGAAGCAGAGATTGATAGAAGCTCAATCTGTAGATATAGAGATTCATAAATTGATAACTAAATCAAGGATTGATCCTGAAACCAAGTTTGGATTTGATGATTCAGGATTGTTCAGGTTTAAGGCTCGGGTTTGTGTTCCGGAAGATCTTAAGCAGTTGGTAGTTGATGAAGCCCACAATTCAGTGCATGCAGTACATCCCGATACCACCAAAATGCACAAGGATCTAAGGAATTTATATTGGTGGAACGGCATGAAGAGAGACGTTGCTAACTATGTTAGAGGATGTCAAACATGCCAAGTGGTGAAGGCAGAACACCAGAAACCGGGAGGAACTCTCCAACCACTTCCAATACCCGAGTGGAAGTGGGAGCAAGTGACAATGGACTTCGTGTCCGGCTTGCCAAGGACCAAAGGAAGTTCCGATGGAATTTGGGTGATTATTGATCGGTTGACGAAGTCGGTGCATTTTCTTAAGGTGAAGATGTCCGATAAGGTTCCTAAGTTGGCCCGGTTATATCGGAAAGAGATTGTTAGATTGCATGGTACTCCGGTCAGCATTGATTCAGATAGAGACCCCCGGTTCACATCAAGTTTTTGGCAGGAATTGCAGAAGTGTTTGGGGATGAAGCTTCGGTTTAGTACTGCATTTCACCCACAGACGGACGGACAGTCCGAGAGGCTAATAAGGTATCTCGAGGATATGCTTCGTGCTTGTGCCTTAGATTATCAGGATTCGTGGGATGAGCAGTTGGATTTGATTGAGTATGCCTACAATAACAGCTTTCAGTCTTCTATTGGGATGGCACCGTATGAGGCTCTATATGGAAGGAAATGCCGATCCCCTCTCTTTTGGGATATTGACGAGTGGAGATGGACCAAAGACGGAAAGCTCGAAAGGGCTAAGAAGCCTAAGGAGATTCAGGATACCATCGAGAGGGTGAAAGTGATTAGACAGAGGTTGAAGGCGGCACAGGACAGGCAGAGAAGCTATGCAGATAAGAGAAGACGACCCTTAGAGTTTGAGAAAGGAGATAAGGTCTTTTTAAAGGCATCTCCTAGAAAAGGGTATGCTCGGATTGGTAAAGGCGGGAAGCTCAACCCTCGCTACTTAGGCCCCTTTGAGATCCTTGATCGAGTTGGGGAAGTAGCTTACAGACTTGATTTACCACCGAGTTTGACCGGGATTCACAATGTGTTTCATGTCTCACAGCTTCGGAAACATTATCCCGATGAGTCTTCTATTCTTCCAGTCGAGAAAGTTCAGTTAGAGCCGGATTTGACTTTTAAGAAGTATCCAGTTCAGGTGTTGGATCGGAAGATGCAAGAGTTGAGGAATAGACAGATCCCTCTTGTGAAAGTCTTGTGGCGTGATCAGGAATCCGAGGAAGCCACTTGGGAGACTGAGGATAAGATGAAGCAGTCGTATCCGGATCTTTTCAAGACCTCGCCTCGGACCTGAGGACAGGTCCTTTTGAAGGAGGGAGGTTTGTAACATCCCGACTGATCAGACTTTTCAGGTAACCTTTTATGTGCGCTATTTAATTATTACTTTAAGTGATTATGTGATATTTAATTGCTAACGTGGATTAATTGAAGTTATTTGAACTTAATTGCGTTGGTATGAATTTGTTTAATTTGATCGTTTAACTTTCCTTCACTTTGTATTTTGCTCGTTTTAGATTCGTATTTAATTCTGATTTTGTGAATTCGTGATATGTGTTAATTATATGCTTTATGGACTCATTTATATGCTCGTTATATGTTTTGGTATTTGTTTTGGTTACCTTTTTGGGTTCGTTTTGGAGACGGGACCTAAAGGAGGCTAAAGAGTATTTAGCGCACCTTGGGTTCCGGGACGCGTATCTTGAGCTCGGGAATTCAGATTCGAATTCCGTCACCTCCGTTGAACTCATTTCGACGATTCGGGTTTAATGGGATAAGCCTCACTTCTTTCTAAGTTCATTAAGACCTTCGAATTTCACCCGTAACGAGCCTCTTATGCTTGAGAGACACCTTTTGACTCAATAAAGTCTTGTGGACCCCACTTAAACCCAACTAAGCGTTAACCTTGACTCCAAACCCTTGGTTAAGCCCTCTCTTGCCCCTTTTTCTATTGGAAACCGAGCCAAACCTGTCTCTCTCCCACAAAAAACGATTAGCACAAGGAAGCAAGAAGAAGAAGAAGAAACCCCTTTGTCCATTTTCTTGATTTTTTAGCTCAAATCTTCACCCAAGCTTCTCAAATTTGAAAGGTGAGTTCATGGTTGCAATCTACTCTCTCTCTCTTCTCTTTTATGTGCTCTTGAGTTCATTTTCTTGGTTGATTTATGAGATATGGCAAGTATGTGAATAGTATGTGTTGGGAGAATTTGTTGATCTTTGCTTCCATTGTTGTTTCCTTGAGATTTGATGATGATATTATACTCCTAGGACTTGATTCTTAGCATTTATTACATTTCCTTACATGGTAGTTGGAGTATGAGTGATTGGTCTTAATTGGGTTATTGAGTTTGGATGTTTGAGCTGATTACTTCTTTCTGTACCGAGACACGGGGGTGTCTCGGTTTGCCCTATATTGGTGACACGGGCGTGTCACCTTCTGATTCCGTTGTTCGTCTGTTGTACTGAGACACGGGGGTGTCTCAGTTTGCCCTTCCAGGGGGCCACGGGCGTGTCCCCTAGGAACTCTAGTTTTCCGCCCGTCTTTGCATGGTTTTGCTTCCTTTCCGTTCCTTCTTGTTGATCCTTCTTGCCTTGTTTTGGTGTGTATGCATGACCAACTTGTTATATTTTGTGTTAAGCCTTATGTTATGAATTTGTGACTTGATTTACGTCCTCGTTTATGATGTATCTCTGAATATGCATTGAATGCTCATAAATGATCTAAATGTGGATTCATTTCATATCATTTGCATCATAAACATACATACGCATGTACCGAGCGTCAATGTGGTTCATATTGAGTCTAAGAGTGTTCCTTGTTGTTTGTCTTGTTCAGAGGATCTCCCTGTAGAGGACGAGCTTGCTCCGTAGGTGTCCGGTTGTCACAGTTTTATCTCCACTACGTTCGTTGAGAAGGTGAGGTTTCTGTTCTTTTAGTTATTCGACCTATAACCCTATTTGATTTGAGGCCTCACATGCGAATATGTATATTATATGGTAAGTAAGTGTATGATACATATGTTGCGGGACTTCTCCCATTGGTTATAAGAGTTTGAAAACGTTTTGTATAAGTATATAAGCTATTTTGCTTTCATTTGAAAAGTTTAGTTTTGTGCAAGTGTGTGTGTGTGTAAGCGAGATGTGGCTTTGAAAGATAAGCTTTGAGATATGCCTGTGTGCTTTCGTGATATGTTTGGGCCCCGGAGTGTGGTATGGTAATCTCGGGACGACCGAGGGGTCGCCGAGCTCTTCCATCAACACCTCCATTTGAGAGTCTCACCCAACCTTGGGAGGTTGAGGAAGGGTGTTTCTCTTGAGCCGGCGAAGGCAACCGCCGAAGGTTTCAAGGTAGTGATTAAACCTTGTCTCGTCTGTGTATGTGGATAGTTAGGGCCGATCAACCCTTCTATCAATCGGTGTTGGGGATGGATTATAATTTGTTTTGCTTTGCTTTGTTCGTCGTATATGGAAGTTTGGAGTGTGACTCGTACTCGCCGAGTTGGTTTAGCTTTGTATGATCTATGAAACGAGAGTGGATTTCTAAGTACCTAAAATTTGGCATTTGCCCCTTTTTCCTTTTCTTTAACCTATATATATCTATATCACGGGAATTAATTTGGCTTGAAAAAACCACTCTCGGTTCAAGGATTCTTCCGTTTTGATTGAATGCTTTGCTCTATATATATATATCGGGTGCGTGAGTTAGCCCCCTCACTAGTCGCTAGGACTAACCCTCGTTGTTGTTTTTCCCCTTTTCCCTTTCTTTTGAGTTTGCAGGTTCTTCCGAGTTAAGCTAGGCGGCAAGTGTCTTTTGGGTTTACTTGTGGTATAGCTTGGGTCTTCATGCATCGTAGTGGATTTCCTTTCCTTTACTTTACGCATTTTGGATGATGTATTCTGAATATACTTATGCTACTCTGGCCGTGATGGCATTGTATATTTTGTATATTTTGTATATGAACTAACATGAATACTTGACCCTTCCCCATTTTGATATGTATATATGTGATCTTGGGAATTTTGTTAGCTTATGAATTGCTTCCGCTACTCTGATTTTAATTTTCGCAGTTCTTGAGGGTCTAGGCTGCCTAGCGAGGGTGTGGGTTTTGTGTGTCTCCCTTTCGCTATGGTTTGATACGGGTGCGAACTTCCATTTCGTTACTCGTGTTGGACCTAAGTGCGGGGGATGTGGCATCCTTCGCTCCGGGGGTGTTACATAGCGCCCCTATCCAAAAGAAGAGCTCTTGATACGTTACTTTGAGTGCGAAAATTGGCCGTCGTTTGAAGTTGTAATAATATCCTACAATTCACAACTCAATTCGGATATAAATGCATGTGGGTTAGTGAATGCATATGTCGCATAATGAGCACCAAAAGCACATATATGATGCAAAATGCAACAGATAATTCAACAGAATTTAAATTAATCAAATTTAACAATACAATCTCCATATCAAATGCTCATGATCAATGCGATGCTCACGTTGACATGTTAATCCTAAGACGTTCGACCTATACTTGACATGACACGAAGTTAAAAAACCCCGATTTTGCAACCTGGGGCTCTGATACCACCTTAGGATGTAGCACCCGCAACGAAGGGCACCACATCCCCCGCACTATAAGTCTAGTCCACCCATGAAATGGGTAGTCCAAGCATGAACCGGACTTATAGCGAATGGGTGAATTGAAGAAGTCTCCGGAGATTTAGAAGAATTCGGGTATTTGGTGATTCTTATGACAAAGATGTAGGTTGGAGAGTTCAAGTTCGAGTTGGGAATCAAACCATGCGTGAAGAATTGTTTTGGATAAGGAAATGGTAGGGATATGTGATGTTTATGGCCCAAAATAAACACACGCTTCTACACCACAAACAGAATTGATTAACCAAGTTCAAGAGGCCGTCTAATCTAAGGAAGAAGTGGAGAAAAGTCTTGAAGGTACTAGGACCCAATCTCCGAACTAAAAGACCAACGAAGAGTGATTCGAATTGGAGTCGAAGATCGGGAGATTTAGTTCGAGGTAAGGAGATTGCATTTTTTTTTTTTTGGAATGAAAGAGATCGGGAAGAAAGAAATGAGACAAGATGCTTCGGAGTACGAGACAAGGCAGCGTTGGATGAAGTTGGCGAGATCATTAGAAGATGTACGATGTTACAACCCACAAGAGCAACACACATATCTACCTACAAATGAAAGTTGATCAATCGGATTAAGGTGAACTAAGAGAGCACTCAACTTTCGGATTCATGAAGGGGAAAAGCAAGATACTTGGATCGACATTTAAATCCAAGATTCGATGGGAGACGAAGTTGCTCAAAAATTAAAATCTTTCAAGGTTAGAACAAGAAAGCTTTAGTCGGGATAGCTATTACGGTAAGAAATTGGTCAAATGAAGAATTGTTCTAGAGAAGATTTGAGGGGATCGAGTTACTTGGATATGGAAGGCTTGGGAGCAAGTAACAACCTCAGATCATGAGAATATACAACTTGATGCAAAGGAATTCAGAAGTTTGTTAGATCGCGCAAGGGATACAAGGAAATCAAGGAAGTTAGAAGACCGTGGGGAAGCCAGAGATGATCAATGAATTCAAGAGCAAAGGATCAAGGTGCCGGGATAAAAATTACTTCTATAGTAAAAGGTACTCACATTCATAGCACGTGCATCATACCACATATTAATTATTTTAATCTCGCTTGTATTCATTTAATTGAAATAATTGCTCAAATGTGATGCATACTTTGATTGTTAAAAATGTGTGACATGCATCGAGCATTCTTACCCGACATGCGTAGCTTGGTGTTTGCTTGATAGGAAGTCTTCTCCACCCTATTCTTTGCGAGCTATTTTAGTTGAGCGGTATGGAATCAAGAAAGAAAGAATATTGAGATTGCAAAGACTGGAACAAAATGGGACCTTGAGGAGATTTGGACATAGAACCGGAAAATGTGAATGAGAAAAGGGTGGTTCTATCATAAACCAATCACTTCAAAGTGAACGTGGGCAGGAGTACACATTGTTCCTTCTCTTATACAGTTCGTTTCCAGGGCGGAGACTTCCCGATCGAATAGGTACCCATATTGCTTATGTTACTTGTCTCGTGGTTTCTAGGTGAGGGTGTTTCGTTCTACTTACGTATCAAACTGTACCACCTTTATATGATAAGTTTTGACCAAAAACCTATTACATATACATATTGTTTTCAAAGTGGAGTCATCGAGTAAATTCCTATCGAGTTAATTATTTCTCAAGGATTTGAAATGAAGTATTATTATGATCATAACTTGAAAATGTTTTGGCGAGATCATGTATTGTTATGCACATGTTATTGGGCCCTAGGAAATGTGTGAATGGAGACCGTACGGCATCGGGCCGTTGTATAGCTAAACCATTGCACAAAGTACCCTTTGAGATATCCTTGTGCGACCAGGAGGCCCGGGAGACAGGATATTCTTGAGCCGGTAGTTAACCCATCAAAGGAGCGTGTAGGAGTCACGAGCCCCCGTCTCAATATTGTTATGGAATGTTTCGGGTCTGCAGGCCCAACCATTATGGAGGGAGAAAGCTGGAACTATTTTATGATTATGATTATGCACATGATTATGATTATTGTTATGCACCGTATGGGAAGGCCGAAACACGGATTGCCCAAACGATTATGTCCCATGTACATACCTCGTGCGTATTATTACGTATTGTATGATCACGTATTCAAAGTATTATGTCATATTCATTGTACACGGTCAGAGTTTGATTGGAGAAGTATGCACGCTCACTCACCGAGCCATTATGATTATTTATGGATTATGAACCTAATGAATTTAATATGAATTAGTCGTAAAGTCCGAGCATTGCTTAATTATTTTCTTGCCCTTCGTGGGAACTAACTTTAAATGAAAAGTTACCCGGGATTTATGGCTTGCATGTGCCTGTTTCTATATATATTTACAGCTCATGCTCACTCAGTCTTCTAGATACTGACCCCTCTTTTCCACTTTTCAGTTTCTTACAGGTTTTGCTAGGCGGAGGTCGAGTTTTATTTCCCTTGTCGAGTCACTTGTACACTCGAGTCATATTGTACATTCTTATGATAATTGTAATTCCTTTATGTATTTGGGCCTGTGTGCCAATTATGAATTATGGTATATTGATTCGGGACAGGTTGCATGTGTAGTCGAACCCGTTGTTAGGTTGCATGCTGGATTTTAATTATTTTATTAATTGTTTGGGGCTTGTAGTCATTGTTGAAATTCATGTTTAACTTTATTGCTTCCGCATTGCCTTGTTGAGTTCTCGAATTAATTAGTACAGGGTTAGATTCCATCTAGCCAGGTTGTTTTATTTGTCACCCGTTCGCTATGAGTCCGGTTCATGCTTGGTCTACCCATTTCATGCATGGACTAGACTTATAATGCGGGGGATGTGGTGCCCTTCATTGCGAGTGGTACATGTGAGACATCAAAATCAACAAAAGACAATCCTTTTCTTGCCTTTCTCTTAGTTTTGGTCAATGACTGGCACCTGAATTGTATTGGCTCCAGTTTTCTTAATGGTCAGAGCCACTCTCGTGGAAACTCCTATGACCATTGATTCTTCAATAGAAGCTTTAACAAACTTCTCATTTTTTCAATGTTGTTCTCTTTCCTTTCCTTCTTGTCCTAGTTTTCCATGTGTGTTACCAAAATCGTGTACTTTTTTTTTTTTTTTAAATCACATGTATCCAGAAAAGATTTGACACGTCGCCAAAATCTGAGTAAATGGCATTTTGCAAATATTAGATTTTGCCAAATAGACATTCCACATTATAATAAGAATTGGAGGAAAAAAATCCGGGTAGATTTTCATTGTGGTTATTTATGATTAGTGATTCATCTTCAACAACGCTTGTCAACGAATTTAGACTCCAACAGAGTATTCGACATGATAGAAAGAAATTGAGTAATGCGGTTCGGAATGAGCAGATCAAATTCGATTAAAAAAGAAATTTTCAGTATGAAAATATCAAAATAGAATTGATGTAACACCCCGTTCGTTCGTACATGAAGGTTTGTGCCACGTGTGAGTTTAATTTACGCAATTAATTCTTTTTAATTTATTTATATGCCTCTTTCAATTATTTAAGTACCTTCTAACTTATTTTAATTTCTATTTAAGTGATTTACTTGATTTAATTGATTTTAATTGCCTAACTTGTTTAAATTATTACATGAACTATTTGATCGTAAATGTTTTAATATGAATTACGTGAATTTAATTGAATTACTTGATAATTGGACTTGATTGTATTTTATTTAAATGTTTTAGGACTTAATTGAAAATAGGCTTGGACCTATTTGATCTTTTTAAAAGTTTAGGGACCTATTTGAAAATAGGACCCCTTAAACTTCTTTATTTCGTATCTCGAGCTATGGAACTCGGATTCGAGATCTGTCTTCTGTGTTGAACTCATTTCGACGATTCGGACCTAATGGATTTAAATTCGCAATTTTTCGATGTCGTTTGGACCCCCAACGAAACCATTTTTCATCCTTTTGACCCGGAAATCGAGGAATACTCTTATCTTGACTTTTGAACCTTACTTTAATTAATTTTCAGCCATAATTCTCTCTCATTTCTTCCTCCCTCACATGAGATCAGCAACCAAAAGCAAGGAAGAGAGATTTTCTCACTATTCATCTTCTTCTTCACCAATTTGCTCAAGACCTTCTCGTTCTCTTCGATCTTTAATAATCCGAGGTAATATCCGTATTCCTTATGATTTATGCTTCAATATATGCTCCATTTTGTGTCTTATATTCAAGGTTTCATGCATAAGTGGTTAAGTTGATGAACAGTTGGGTTTTCATTCAAGTTTTAAATACATGCTCTTATGTGTTTATTTTGAATTTTAAACTAGCACTACTAGAAAAATAGCCTGTGACGCCCTATTATGTTACTTTTTAGAAGGCGTCACAAAAGACCACCTATTGTGACGTTTTTTGTAAATCCATCTAATTAAATTTATTTTATTTTATATATTAAATTATTTATTAATTAAATTGATAATATTATGACATTTTTATATAAGGTGTCACAATATGATAGACTTATTGTGACACATTTAATAAAGGGTCTTAATATATAGTATGTATAGTGACACTTGTAAAAAAATTTCACATGTAAATTATTGTTATTATTTTAATGTTATTACATGAATGGCTTTTAGCAAACAAAAATTGGCGCTTTGGGATAAAAAAATCGAGGGACAACTGGTGTTGTGAAGTATAAAAAAAATCAAACTCTCTTACCAAAAATTGGTGCTCTCTTACAAAATCAAACATATGAAAATCAAACCAAAATCAAAAACCCTACTCTTGAAACCAACGAACGGAAGAGGAAAGGCATGGAGTAGGACGAAAAGAGAAGAAAATAGACGGAAAGAGAAGGAACCCGATTAAAGAAGGTGAGAATCTAAGCTCGCAATTAAGCTCAGACAGAAAGAGGATTGGGAGTAGGAGCAGGTATGGCTACCGTCGGTTTCTCCTAGTCCCTAATTTCTTCCGACTCACTGATTACTATCAGATTTTTGGGGCTTCTCAAACACGGTAGTAAGACTCCACTAAATCATTTTTCTCTTTTTCTGTGTGTAAGAGTGAGAAAGAAAGAGGGGTGTAAAATACCAGGAAGGAGATGAAGCTTGAATGGTGGACATAGAAATTACAAGTGCTCCTCGTTGGAGGAAATATTTTCAGCAGTAGTTTCTTTGACTCTATTTCCTAAGAGGTTCGTTTGTTCCCTCAATCTCTCTCCCTCCGACACTTTATGTGATATAAAAGTGATTTCTCGCTTTTCCTTTACAGTTTATGTTTCTCATTATGCTTCTGGAGACATTGATTTCTTGGGGTTTTGCTTGTGATTGATTTGTGTTGTTAGAATCATCTAAATTAAGGCATGGGTTTTGGATTTCAGTGAGAAAATTGATGATTGGTGAGCTGTAGTTTGTTTGATCTATTTATACTGTTATGGGCATGGTTGAATTTTGAGGAAAGTTATGTATGCTTTAAAAACTTGTTTATTTTGCTGTTTTTGGTGATACATGCTAGGGATTCTATGGGGTTGTTTAAAATTTTGACTTATCCATGGAAAATGGTGAGATGTTAGTGTTAATTCATTGCACTATTATGTTACTTCAGTTTTACTACAATTTAAATCCTGATTCTACAAAAAATTCTTCTTTTTCCCAATCCCATGACCCTTTGAGGTAAGATCTTTAGTCTCTGGTCTTGTGAGCTTAATTACTATGCTCATGTTGCTATCAGAATTTTGAATTGCATTAGTAAAACACTGTCCGAATTTCCGTTTTTGATTCTTTCGAATCTGTTGTTTGTTCTGGTAATCAGGATTATCCTAAGCCTAATTTGTTTTCGGGCGTGTTTCTTTTTTATATGGTTGAAACTTTTGATGTATATGTGGAAAATGGTGAGATGTGGTGCCACATGTCCCACTTAGCTGCCGACTCTAGCCAAAATTTAACTTATTTCAAAAGATTGAATGATTAATGGTGTCCTCATCTTTCCAATGTTTTTAGGTTATATAGATAATGGTGCAAGGTGGTTCGAAAGAAACTAATACTCCATCCGAAGCATTGTTTTAGATTTGGATAGAATCGAATTGGTGGGAAGTTGTGGAGACTCTTTTGTGGTGCACGCTTACTAGTTGTATCTTCATCACCTCATTGCGTGCTCCACCTCCATCCGTTCTTTTCCTTGAATTTTAGCAACAAGGTAAAGACATCAAAATTATTTTCCTTTCCTTTCTTCAAAAAACATGATTGTGATGCTTTAACTGAAAAAGTAGTATTTAATTAGTTTGATTAATTGGAATTCTTGCAAATTATGATGGGATTGAAGCTTGGGATGGAGTTATATACTTGCTTAAGGTAGGATTAGATTGGGAAATTGAGTTTTGTATCCAAAATGTAGTATGGTTCTTGATAGAATAGAGGGGTTGTATTTAGAACGATGAATCCTGTTTAAACCTTGTTAATTCATGTTAGGGTCATTGCTCGGCTTGACAAAATATACTGTCTAGGATTGAATTTAGGTGTTGTAATATGGGTTAAATATGATGGAAGCATAGTTTTGTTGAATTCATGGCTTTTTGCCTTGGAGATTATGTGATCATGGATACATAAAGCATGAGAATTATGGATGATTGTATGGTTTAGTTGTTTAGGATGAGATTATATGTTTCAAACATGATTGGAAATCTGAGTATTAAAGAATTAGATGAATTTTGGGGTTGTGATGGTTCGAAATAAACATGGATTATTGACTGTTTAAATGCCTATAAGCTTAGGAGTGATGTAGGCTTGTTTTAGCATGAGTTCTTAGCTTAAGCATGTAATTAAAGATGATTTTGTATTCTAATTTCTTAGGACGGGGTTACATATTCTAAATAGGATTAGAAGCATGGTAGTGATACAATTTCATTGAGTTTATCAGCTTGAATTTGCTTTAAAACAGGGTATGGCAATTTTTTGATTGAATTGCTGATTTGACTGGCTTGAAGCATGGAAACCTGAGTGTTTATGTGTTAAATATGTTTAGGAACATTGTAGGCAAAATTGGGTGATGAGTATTGATGTTTTTGGATGAGTTTTGCATGATCAAGAGTGTGGAATGCATAAACCGAACTGTGACAGCATGTATACAGAGAATTCAGATGTAAATTCAGAACTCATACGACCTCGGTTTTAAAAACTGTTTTAACTGGGTATTACTAGTATATTAAGGTTTAGGTATGTTAAATTTTATGTTAATCCGAGTCCATTTGATACCCGAGAAAAATTCAAAACGACCCAGCAGTCCCTTGTTTTCTGGTCTGGAATAACGGCTTGAGAAGAGTGGGTAAATGTATGAATTTCTCAAAACCTTTTTACAGGGATACTTATGAATATTTGAGTATATTCCTATAAAATTTCAAATTAATCCAACTCCGTTTGATAGGGGAAATATAAATTTTTTTGAAAAATTTTGGTGCAAAGTTTTGAAAATTTTAAAATAATTGTTACACAAGGATCAAATTTACACCAAACGTCTCTAAAACTTGTATTTTATTCTTAATCCTCTTCCATGTCATTTAATTCTCATTACAACCTTGATGTACTGAGTAAACAATTAGATACATTCTCGAATAGCAGAATATTATTTTGTATTCAATCCCATAAATCATTAGATACGTACATGAATAGATAACAACCATCATGATAATAGGATTCCGGCTTGTTGCCCAAGCGTCCTATGACTCGTGAATTACACTAACTTATTTGACTGTATATATAATGCTGACACTTTTGGCGGGTATATATGTAAAGCACCCCTTAAATTGCATTATTTGTATTTTGAATTTCAGAAAGTGTACATTCTTTATTCAGGAGAAATAACAGTTCAATACCTCCCAAAAATATGAACTAGGCTATTTTGAATAACAGTTATTTTTGAATTATTTTTTGAAGGCACTCATTTTTTTGAAGAAAGGAACATAATTAATCAAGTACGACAAAAAAGGGTGTGCATTCAAACTTTCTCCTGTAAGCAATTATCTTTGTCTATGTAAAAATGTCATCTCCAAATCCTTAAATGTTAGGTGCCTTATTGCTTGTTTAGGTATATAGCTAATATGGATATAGTTCATAACAGACTCAGTTTACATCGTGAGTACGAATAGATACTTATTACAGTCTGTGTTGGCGTTTGTACCTGGAAAGATTCAGATTTGGACTCGATACCAAGTTTATCTTTTAGGGGGTTCTGTTCTCATTGCTTAGTAAAACTGTTTGGTTTCTAGGTGGAGACTTGGCCATTCTGTTTCTCTAGAATCCTAACTATTCACATTCTGTTAAGTAAAACTAGATGTGTGTCTAAAGTAGTGTTCAACGAATGGGAAGGAATTTTGACAAGAAAATTAAGTCTCAGTGTTGTTTCTTCACAAAATGAATCTCTTTTCCTATTGTTAATTCGCATATTTCTTTTGCATTGTTCGTGGGGAAAAAGATGTTGCACTTAATATATGTGAATCTCAGTTGTCACACATTACTCATGATTACACTCCATTTGTATTTCTATCCCACAGTACTATTCCTTTCATATTTATTAAATGACATTTGTTCTCTTTAAAAACTGAAACTATTGCCCCTTTTCCTTACTTTATAAACCCTCTTTCCTGTGAACCAAAACTTAAGAACTTTAAAATTATATGAAATAATCGAGATTGAGGGAAAATAAAAATATGGATAAGCTCAATTTGGTCAAGTTTGAAGTACTTCATTATGGGGCCTCAATATTTTCTGAAATGGGTCGTTCAAATGTACACTTTACATAATCTTACAGTACTATATATTCTCATTGTTCTTGTTACTCTTTAAAGACTTAGCACAGTACAAGAATGCAAGAAAACCAACTGTATTAAGCCCAACAAGCAGCCCACAGAAGTGATCCAAATGGGGATCAGTTTATTAGTAACCTTGCATCAGGTTCCACATCTTTGTTTTCTTGATTGGCAATCTGCTATTAATTTTCAAATATTTTTTTAGTCATGAATATTCATCATCATTTGATTGTATTTTATCCCTTCATGTTTGGTTTGTCTGTACTATGTAGGTTGGATCAAAAGTGATACTAAAAAGTGTGTTTGATTCATCGAAAACTGTGACAATTGGTTGGCCTCAAAGTTTAGATCCATCAAAAAGAGTTGGGCAAGTATTTCTGGGAAATAATTGGTGTGAGGTGGTCAACAATGTTGCCGTGGAAGTTGATGGAAGATTTAATTCGACCCACATCACATTTCAAATGTAATACCCTAAGGTGCTTGTCCCACATCGGTTGGAGAGGGGAACAAAGCCTTCTTTATAAGGGGTTGGATACCTTTCCCTTGTTGAGGCCTTTTCCTGGTTGGGCACCTTCGGGTTTAAATACCAACGGGAAGAACAAAACCGTGAGGGTGGTGTCGCTTAGCCCACCAAAGCGGACAATATCGACAGGCGGGTTTTCGGGCTGTTACATCAAAACTATTGGTGATGCAATTGGGGAGGTTGTCGCATGGCAAAAAAATCTGGTAAGGATTGTTCATTAGCTTTAAGAAAATTTCTTTCTACCTATTTAATATTTACTACAATAATGAAATTTTTATATAGATTGCTATGGCTCAAGATTGACACCATTTGTGAGACTTGGTTTGTTTTAGTTTATTACTCAATTACTCTAAGTACTGTAAGTGGCCGGTATTGATACTTAACCTTTTGTCATTTTTGTTGCATATGGCCAATATCATATATTAGGTACAAATTGTAGCTAATATTATTTTGGATTGGAAATTTTGTGAACATATTAATATTGCGTTATTTGATTTGGTTTTTTTAATTATGTTGTTACTTACATTTATTTGTTGAGACTCAATTACTAGAATAGAATTATAATTATTAGGGAAAATATGATTTTAATATAAATTAATTGCATAATATTATTTACATATATGTTATCATGACATTTTATTCCGTCATAATATATATTATCTTTATTATGACATTTTATTCTGTCATAATATAACTTATTGTGACGCTTTATTCCATCGTAATATAACTTATTGTGACGCTGTATTCTGTCATAACAAACCTTTTGATGGCGCTTTATTGCATTATAATACCATTTATTGTGACACTTTTTCTTGTCATAATACACTTTATTATGACGTTTCACACCGTCATACCATACTTTTTAATGACGCTTTAATGCGTCGCATTAAAGTTTATTGTGACGCTTTTAAACGTCCTATTAATAGTTAGTTATGGTAGTTAAACATTACATATGACGCTGAAAAGCATCACAATATCATTACATATGATGCTGAAAAGTGTCACAATATCACGACTTTAATGACGCTGAAAAGCGTCATAATAGAAGCGTCACAATAACATATTATCACGCTTACTTACGTGACGCTTTTAGCCAGCGTCACAAAACTGAAAGCATCACAAAAATCCATTTTTCATGACGCTTTTCGGCATCACAAAAACCCGTTTTTCTAGTAGTGTAGAGAATGAGTTCATTTATGCTTTTATATATTGTTTCTTTGCATTAAATACATGGTTGTTGAGTATATTAACTTCTACCATTAATGAACTTGAGTTAATGAATGAAAAATAGGGGATTTTGGGCTCAAAACCGAACTGCTGTCATGACTTCATGTTAAACGTGACTGTGCCGTCATTTTTGGGAGATTTTGCATCAATTTTGAGCATGAAATGAATGGAAAATGATCAGCACTCGTGGTGCCCTGTTACATGATGTTGTTGCCCTGTTTCACATTCATTTTCAGCTGCATACATGAAGGATTTTGAGCATAAATGGCCCGCTATATGCTGCTTCTCGCTACTGGATATATGCCGAATATTTTGTGGTATTTTGCATGAAATTTGCATGGTTTTGGCTTGGATTTCGTTGCTTAACTGCTGCACCTGTTATGTTGTGTTGATGCCTGCTTTTAACCATCATTTTAGCTGTATTTTAGTGAGAAATTGAGCATGAAACTAGCTGTTGTCATAACCTTGCTGCTGCTGCATTGTGGCTGCGGTTCGTATCCATTTTTGCATGAATTCTTGCATGATTTGAGCCCTAATTTTCATTTACATCTCCAGCTTTGTTCCATAATCATGTTGCTTGCATTTAACCTTCTTTTTGCTACAAATAGGTTGAGTTATATGCTATAAATTGGACTGCATGCGCTACTACTTTGTTGTTGCTCATTTGATGGCTTTTGTTGGTTGCATGGATTAATCTGATAAGTCGATGCATTTGTTGCTCTACTTTGTTGCATTATTAGCCTTCATTTTCAGCATTGTTTCAGCCCCTTTTCATTGGTTTTTGACAGCAACAGTAGCAGCCACGCTGGTGGCTGCTTTTCCTTCGTTTTTGAGACATGGGCATGTCTCAGGAGACTTAAACTTCTGTACCGAGACACCTCCGTGTCTCATTTTTGCCTTGGTGAATGACATGGCCATGTCTCAAGGCCATGAAGTGCCTGTACTGAGACATGGCCATGTCGTCTTTGGTGCTTCCAGGGCGACACCCCCATGTCACCCCTATGTTGTGTGTATGTGATTTTCTCGTTTCGTTTTCGCTTTTATTTAATTTCTCCCACCCCGATTATGATCCTAACATGTCAATAACATGTAATAGGATGTGTTTTGATGTTTATTTTAATTTTATGGTATTTATTTCGATGTGCAAACGTGACTTTAATGCTTAAATGTTTAAATGCTACATATGATGTTCCTTTGTTTCTAATGCATCTCTTTGTGTATTTTATTGCATTTCTTTCATCTCTAACATGATTCTAAGTTGTTAATTGTTTGTTTTTTGTTGTGTTATGACATGTTTATTGATTTAATATCTTGGAATTTATATGCTAACGTGATGTGATGATGTGAACACTTAAATGTCATCTTATGCCATCTTGTTGCATTCTTTTGCATTAATTCGCATTGCAGTGAGTCTGTTTGGTACATATTTGAGTCTAAGTCTCGGGTTTGTGTTTGTTTGTCACAGAGAAAGTTCCCGGTGTCAGTGTTGAGCCCGAGATATAGGTTGTGGTGGTCGGCACGCTCTTATCTTTTGTTTTGCGCACAAGGTGAGGTTTCAAATCTTTTCTTTTAGTTAAATGACCTATAACCCCTACGTGCTCATGTTTCTAGCCCGCATGCGACTATATATTATATATATAGTTAAATATGTGTTGAGTATGATATGTTATGATCTTGTGGACACCTTCGGATTTTGAAAGTATATATATGGGCGTATATAAGCTTGAGTTTGAAACCCTTATGCTATGATATAATACGATATGTTATGTTATGATATGTAAGCGAGTTAAGCCATGAAAGATTGGTATATGCATGTTATATTCCGTATATCTGGACATCGGGATCATCACTCCTTAGCATAGTTTCCATATGATTCGAAGTGTTACGTGCGACCCTAGGAGTTTGGGGAAGGCGTACTCTTCGACGCTCGTGGTGTAAAAGTCGGGAAAGACTCGTAGTAGGATCGTTACCCCTCGAGGTTATATAATTTATGGATAGTTAGGGTTTACGTAGCCCTTCTATCTCGGAGTTTGAGTGGATTGTATGTATGATTTCGGTTTTTCTTAGGTTATTATGGGAGGTAAGGTTGGAAGCTCATTACTCGCTCGAGCATTATGATTTGTGCCCTGGAATTGTGAAACGGGGATAGTTTGATGAATGATTTTTACTAAGTATAAGTGTATGTATTAGTTTTCTTTTAAAAATGCTTTAGTATGCAAAACCTATGCCCGGTTCATGATTCCTCCTTTTGATATGTGTTTTGCTCTATTTTGTATAGCGTGTGTACGTTAACCCCTCACTCAGTCGGTGGACTGACCTCTCTCTTATCTTTTCAGGTGACAGGTTTTTGAGCTCGTGCTAGGCGAGGATTTGTTTGTCGAGTTACACTTGGTCGTATAGGCCAGGATATGTTGCATTTGGTCTCGTGGGCATATTTTATGATTTGTACTCTTGGGATTTATGATTTTGGTGCATTATATATGTAATGTACTTGATTTTTGGTTGGTGAAACAAGTGAATTGCTTCCGATATCTTGTTGTTTGGTTGGTATTTGTTTTATTTTCGCGCACTCTGAGTCTGTCTTAGCTCCGCCTAGCCTAGTGGTTATATTGGTCTCCCATTTGCTATGACTTGGACTTGGGTACGGACTCTCCATTTCGTATTCCGATTAAGGTCATAGTGTGGGGGATGTGGTGTCCCACATGCGGGGTGCTACAATTGCAGAACGATTTTATCGATCTCCACTAAAAATCATTTTCACTCGTGCTATCATGAAGACAAGTGTTTGTGTTGCATGTGTATTGCAAAAGGAAACACAAAAGAGAAGAGAACAAATTGAAAATTGGAAGAAGTAACTCATATAACGGTGATATTCCCAACAATATACACAAGATACAAGAGTCGTAAACCTTAAGCTATAATTTTTTTTGGTCAAAATAAACCCTAAGCTATAAAGTTTCCTAACAACTTATAGAAATGTAATTAAAACTACAAAAGGAATAAAAGAAACTTAATTAATTGCTCCTATAGTTTATCAGTGTGGACTCCGATATTTGTCACGTAATTAATAAACTTTAAAAAACTTAATCAGATACCAATATTAATGCATCATAAGTCTTGAATAAAAGTTTTTGTAATTTCAAATTTCATATTGGCACCCAAAAGTTATTAAAAGAAATGTCGAAATCGGAAATAGTTAGTTTTGGAATTGATAGGAAAATATATGCTTAAATGACACTAACAATGTATGGGCGCCGCAGCTAAATATAAGTATTGACATGGAAATGTAGGCCTTATCTTCAAATTCCTCTCGGAAGTCTGATTTCGATTTGTCTCAAAGGCTCCAAGTCCTCCTTAAACAGCTTGAACTCGAAAACACTAACTGCTAAAGCCTGAATTAATTCGTCGACTTTGGACATTGTCACCTTCAGCCCAAAATCACCTTCATCCCAAAATCACCTTATTCAACTCATTTTATTTTGGCCCACCTTCTAGTACTTTATCTCTTTTTGGGACAGAACAAGCATCAAGGAATGTGATCTTAATTTTCTGACCAAGAAAGAACAAAGAGATCCACAGTAATAGGATATGTCTAGTCTGTGGCTCCATCAAACAAGCCTAATAGAAAAAAATATTTTACACTTAGCGTATACGATGGCATCAAAACTTTCACCAATAATCCGAACTTTTAACTGTGCCATAAAAAAATGGATTATGCTCCTCCCCTCAAAAATGAGTGAAAAGGTATTTATAGTAAATTTGTTTTTACAGGATATTTTTTTTATAGGTGTCATGATCTTACAACTGTTATAATCCTATTTTTAAGGGGTTAGATTATTTCGACCAAATGAGTACTATTTAGCATTATTGTTGGTCCTATCTTGCTCCGATTTTGTCAACTTTGTTAGTGATTTAATAATAAAGTGTTTGTGGGCTAATCTCAAGACCCATATTTTTTTTATTTTTTTTTTAACTCGCACATATCCAAGTGGAATTCGAACCCGAAATCTTCCCCTAAAGAGTGAATCCATTAACTACTCGAACCAATCTCTGTTGACTAAGACCCATATCCATATAATTTTACTGAAGAAGAGTAATCAATTAAATAACATGTATGTTACCTTTCTCAGATAATTAATTGGATGAGCAAAACTAATTTTGGGCCAAATTTTGTCCGGAGGAACTTGCATTATAATAAAGATATATATGCATCTTTTATTGAAAGACCGTCTCACCAAACACACCTTAAATCGATGAGACGGACTATAATTATTATACGTAATATATATTACAAACCCTAAGATCATAAGTACCTACAGAAACAACTAAAGACATCACCAAAATACAATTCTTTCCCACAAAAAAAAAAAAAAAAAAAACAAAACAAAACAATAACAATAACGAAACCCATAATTTTATGTACCAGTTAAACATTACAGCATCTTGTGGCTTCGAAACCGTAGAAGTTGCTTAGGCTTATAGACATCGCCACCATCTTCCGAGACAACACCACCCTTCACGCAACCGACGTGAGCAGAGTTGTAACGGCGGTGGTGGGGCCCTCGTGGCCTGTCGGCCTCCTCCGGCTTGAAGGTGTACTCTCTTCTACTGAAATAATCATGAATATAATCGTCGTCGTTTGCGTAGAAGTCTTCAATATTGTAGGGTTGTGCGGCGGTGGGTGCACCGGAAGAGAGACATTCGTATCGCCTTCGGGTTATGTTTTTCTTGAGTGATTTGTATACCATGGGAATCAGTCCTTCCATTTTCCTTTTTATGTTTACTACGTTTGATGGCTTTTCTTTGGGGTTGGGGTTAGGGTTGAGGGAGGGGGGTCAAGTGTAATATTTCGAAGACTTTGGTTTGGTTTATATGGGTTTGGTGGGGAAGTGATGAAGTTTTCTCCTTTTTTTTATAGAAAAATTTCTTTTTACTATTTGTTGCAGTACCAATTTTGTTTTACACAGATGGAAGCATAGAAGAGGTCACCTTTATTTAACTTGAATTATCATACAAGAAATTGAAACTTAGTGACTCTAGTTCGATGGTCCCTTCAAGAAATATACTTATAATTTCTTCATGTATTTTGATCGTATATATAATTAATCATGATGTACTAAGAGTATTATTTCATATATTTCTGTTAATTTATTACCGGTATGATATCACAGAATATTATTTAGTTCGATTTTGATATTATATATGCAAACCATTTTCTCACTCTGCATGCCAGAACTATGTATCAAATATAAATTTTCATAGTTTTAGTCGTTAATATTAAGTGTTGACAAAACAAAATATGGGAAATTTTACACATGCGAGGGTTTAGTTTAGCATTTAGAGCCATATTCGGGTGATTATATATTTTAAAAGTCATCATAACTCATAAGTCAAGTAATTTGATATAGTGATTAGCTTGACATCAAAATTGAAGGATCATATTTATGCCACCAAACCTAGGATTAAGCCTATTGTGGACAAGTCCACAAAGGTATTAATGAGACGTTTATCTAAACAAATGTATTTCAGTCGATAAAGCAGATAGCTTATTTTTAAATTAATCAAATATATCACGAGTTCGAATCTTATTAAAAATAATTTAGAACGAGCAATGATTTCAAACAAGAAAACAAGAAAGCGTGATGTTCTTTCTTATGTTTTGATTTATTTTAGTTTTTTTTTTTTTAACTCACACACGTCCAAGTATGATTCGAACATGAGACCTTGCCTTATATAGTTATGGGTACATAAGTATTTCTAATATTATTATTTTATCATATGATCGTATCGATGGAATGACGTATTATCATATGAAAAACCTACGAGAAATTCAATATCGACATGTCCATCTCATAAGATATGCATATCATGATAGATTTTAGCAGAAAATTTCTCATTCTTACCACCTATTATGATTTTAAACAAAAATTAAGAAGCTATAAAATATATTACTATATAAGTATTAGTAAACGAGTGTAACTTGTTGGTTTATTTTTTCAATTATTTGTGGTAATTAACAATGATATCCTCTTTCTGATTTGGTCAAACAATAGCTAGTTGCTTCCACCCAGTTGAATTTGTCAATGGAATTAATATTAGTGCCTTGGTGGAAGTCTTCCCTATCTTTTTCAAGGAGTTATACTTCTTTCTTCAACTTTTCGTAAAATTCATTGTATATTTGTATTTTATTGAAAATGTATTTTCATCGAGATGGTAATCATGCATACAAAAATAAGATCAGTATAAGTTATTATTATGATTTTTTTTTTAACACTCTCCGAAAAGTAAATAGATTGAATTTCTGTGAATGCGCTGGTA
Organism: Lantana camara; assembly: GCA_037501455.1. Taxonomy (NCBI): domain Eukaryota; kingdom Viridiplantae; phylum Streptophyta; class Magnoliopsida; order Lamiales; family Verbenaceae; genus Lantana; species Lantana camara. The sequence goes on along the minus strand of CM074859.1, from coordinate 88,234,813 downwards.
ATATATTCGATTTCTTTTCGTGTTTATTGAATAATATGTTAAGAATCAAAATAATTTTTTTAATATATTATACTATACCTTGCTTATTATGTAGTACAATATTGGATTTTATTTCAATGTAGTAAGCTCAAATCATCACACAAGTTAAGTTAAAGAATATGAAGAAAAAATTATTACGAATATAATTTTGATTTGTCTTTTTTTAATCTAAAAGATCTCTCTAATTAGTGTTGTTTAGTTGATTAATTATATTATTTGAAAACCTGATGCAATGATTTTTCAAAATTAAAAAGAAATATACTAACAGGGGTTAGTAGAAGTGGTTAATGGGTTAGTAGAAGTGGTTAATGGGTTCCCGAGTTTGAACTCCACTTGGATGTATGTGTGTTAACCAAAATAAATAAATAAATAAATAAAAAGAAATGTATATATTACCAGTTTTTTCCTACCATGTACGCAAGTAACGCAATTTTAAATTTTGAGGGGTGTGACTGTGTAATTATCCCTTATCATTAATAGTATATGTTGACAATGATATTCGAAAAAGTACCCGGAAATAAAATGGCTCAACCAATAATAAACTTACTTGCTACAAGACGCATATATGCTTAAAAATGCTTAATATCTGCCATTTGGACATCCCAAATGCCACTAATTCAAATGTGTAAAAGTGCATGTTTGCTCAACCTATGATAAATTTACTTGCTACAAGAAGCATATATATATATAGATAGATGGATAGATATAATTGCTTACCTGGCCATCCCAGATACCACTCATTTAATTTAATAAAGTATATGATTTCTTAAAAATAAGAGAAAAAGCAACCAGTTGAAAGCAGACAATGAGCTACCACTATTATTGTCAGATTATAAATCAATAAACATGTGTTTCTTGGCTGTGTTAATCTAATCAGTATACAATAATTAAATTAGAAACCTTGAATTAATTTAAGTGCGTGCAATACATTCCTTACTTGGAGATATATATATATATCTTTCTACTTGTTTGGTTCATGTATGAAACTATAATATATTTTAGTTTCAATTTTGATAAAGACATTCGTAATTCGTAATTCGCCAAAAGAACAAAAAGAAAAAAAAAACCAATATAATTCAGAAGGGAAAATCACAAACGTGGTATATCAACTTGATTGTAAATTTCATTTTTTTTTTTTTTGATAAAATAGAATTGTATCTTCAAAATCAAACAATTTAATACACATTTTCATCAATACGGGTTGGTCCAATTAGTTTTATCCAGGACGAGAGCACATTACATTGTTGGTTCCATAGGATTAGGTCTTTTGCAATTTTAGTCTCATTTCTTTGAAATTAGACACGCGCGCACTTTTAGTTTCATTAGTTTCAAAAAGTTGTAATTCTGATCCCATCCGTCAAATAATTGATGGAAAATGTATTTTTTTGCCATCAAGTACAATTTGGGAAAAAAGTTATTGTTCATAAGGTTGTTTTTGTGGGAGTTTGAGTATTAATACCTCATTTTAGCACCACATTAGCTTAATGAGAGTAATTCAGAGTTATTCTTCTAAGTTGATTCAGGGTGTTAAAATTGGATATTAAAAAGTAAACCCCTGAAAAAAACAACTTAATGAATAGTAACCTTTCACCCCAAATTGCACTTAACGGAAAAAATACATTTTTCGGCCATTATTTGACGGATGGACCAGAATTGCAACTTTTTGAAACTAATGGGACTAAAAGTGTCTAATTTCAAAGAAATGCGACTAAAATTGCAAAAGACCTAATTGTATGAGAACAAAAATATAATTTGCTTCCAGGACAATGACCCAAATTCGAATTCCACTTGGGGGTTTGTGTGTTAATAAAAAAATAAGAAAAATTTAATACATAATTTTCACTGGAAACTGATTAAATTGTATAATTTTTAAGTTACCGTCCTATTCTATCGCTAAAAAATAAAATATACTAAAAACATTGAATTGATCAAATTGATATACTAATTTTGCAATCTTTTCTAATCCAAAATTTAGGAGAAAGTTGTGTCATATTTAAGTTTAACAAATTACCAATAGCAACGATCGCAAGAACGAAGCAACGATGATCTCAAGGATATAATGGTACATTATGCTAGGAATCATAGATTAAATGATGTCATCCCAAATGAGTTGAGATGTAACTATCATTAAATTTTTTAGTGGGTGTCTACATGATTGGTATAATGGAATTAGGTGAGAATAAAATGAGCATTACCGTGTCCGTTTCTAAACCTTTGATTGATACAAAACAAGATTAGGATATATTCCCATGGTAATGCCTATTCCCACGAGCATGAAATTACCTATTCCTTTGGTACCCCATGATATTAGTCATTCTCAATATTCAAAATTTATTATTATTTTTATATTATCATCACATATTTGTTAAATGCATATTATATTTTATTATTTTTATAAATAAAAATTAAATACTATTAATCACGTTGAAAATTTAATAAATTATATTAAATATATTAAAAATTATATTAAAGAAACATGTTCAATATACTATTTTATTTATAAAATTTTATAAATTCGAATATTTTATAAAGAAAGAATTTTGATATTTATATTAAAATTTATTTTTAAATATCAAGCAATATATTAAATACAAAAAGAAACTAATACATAATCTATGCATGAACACGGAAAATAGCAGAATCCGCAGCTATAGCTATTGAATCAGCTCTTAGAGGCCGTGTTAGCGGAACTGGTAATATATATATATATATATATATATATATATATATATATATATATATATCACAAACTCACTCTCACACACATATATATAGTACATAAAATAAATGTCATATATATATAACACATTCGATATAAATAGACACAGGCAAGAAGACGATGGTGACGAGGTGACGATTTTCTGATTTCTGTGTTTCATCGTTGAAGGAGAGAATGAGAGAATGATAAGATTTAAAAAATAAAATAAAATTTGATATTAGTGGGAGATCTGAAATTTGAGTCATGGCATGCTTTTGGAGATAATATAGGAGGGAAAAATAAATAAATAAATAAATTAAAGACGTCGCGTCAGATAATAGAGAAAAAAAAAAGGAAAGAGAAATTGAGGGTTATATCCATAAAAAAAAAAAAGTCTTTGGCGTCCCTTGCGCTCAAATTATCTCTAGATCAGTATGTTGAATATTTTCTCTTTTTATTTTTTATTTTATTTTTTATTTTTTAAGAGAGTATGTAGAATATTATATAGTGCACCCAAAAAATGTAGAATATTACATTGGGGAAAATACACATACGCACCCTTTACTGTTTCATGTCTTATTTATTCTTTAAATATCAAATGTGACAACGACCTCTTTTAATAAAAATACTAGCACTAAATTGCCCTTGTTTTTACAAAAATAAGGGTAAATTGCATCTATTTATGTTTGGACTTTTCTTAATTTTAAAAGTTATATTTTCACCCTTTATGATTTGCTAATGTAATTCAAACTCCCATTCCACGAGGATTTGATAGGAATGTAAATATTTTTTCTGTAAAAAAATTGTATATAATGCTAATAATTTTGTCAAATTGGGCTATCGCTGTTGGAGACCGGCCAAATTGATATTTATGGAACTACGAGCATTCTGACTCTTTTTAAAATGATTCGTACTAAATGATCAATCTTATTAATAACTAGTTCAGGGGAACCGCGCGAGGCGCGGTGACCGTGCCCGCTGTTCTTGATATAGTACAGAATGAAAGCATAATATAAAAATTAATATAAGCATTGTATTTGTTTCATGTAATAAGTAATTAAAAGTTTGAATAAGCTACGGCGTTTAATCCAAATAGGAGAGTTTGAAGGGAGAAAAAAGTTGTACAAATAGCGTTCACCTAGCAAAAATTATAACTGTACAACATATTTTGCCAGGGATGTTAAGAAAATAGGCTTGATGGCAGAAGTTAACACAAGTTGCAAAAGTATAACCGTACAACAGCTTCTACCAGGGATGTTAACAAAATAGGCCTGCTGGTAGAAGTTAACAGAAGTTGTGTAGACTAACTGAATATTTACATATATTTACATATTTACAATCTATCCAAGTGTAATTGCTAGGGGCATGTTGAGTTGGTAGATATGTGCAGTGGATGTAATATTGTTTCACTCCATACTTGGATGTTCAATTTGCGTACTTTGTGATGCTTTGGAAATATGTATTGAACTTGAACAGGAACCTATATGAATGCAAACAGGTGAACTACAATGTTTTTCTTAGAAAAAGAAGGCAACACAGTTAGAATTAAGTGCATGTATTAGAAAAGTGAAAGATTGTACCTGCTTCGATTTCAGTCTTCATGGGTATCTGGTCGACCTGCACGAGCGAGATAACAGTGTATTGGTACTCTACGCCAAAGTGAGATTCTGTCATCCTTTTCTTGATTTGGATTATAAATTCTTTGCGTTGTAGATCTTTGTTGATATTAACGCAGTTGAGTTTTTGATCCTATATTACATGGCATATGTGTACAGGTAACAAGAAATGTTTTGGGAGGGCAAATAGTGTTGATTATTAGTTTGACATGATGATCACCTCGTCATCCAGATTCATGATCTGCAATGCAGGCATACCAAGTACAATTCTGCAAGCTCTCCAAATAGCATAACATCTAATGGAGTCAGATAGTCGGATACTGTCACGACCAGCTTAGCCCTAAAAAGTTACAAGTAAATATGAATGTAAAAGGTTGAATTGTAATGAAAGAGTAAATCGTGAAACGTACTTAAGAAAAAAAATATATAACATAGTACCTAGGTTTTGCAATCGTTTCAGTATTGCAAAAATTGCACATGATTTTCCATTCATATTGACCTGATGTGCTTTTTAAACAGGCATTGCACGCCATGTACCAAAACCTTTGTTGCTCATCTGTGATTTCGACTTTCACCCAAAACTTATCGTCCTACGGACAACGAATTGACAACAATTATTTTAGACAAGGTCGAAGCTGAAAAATAAAGGAAACTAAACAAATAATGCAGATGTATTCTGATAAGATGGACTAATTTGTAGCAGTAGGAAAGCAATGATATGATGGTATAATGGATATTGATTGAGTTTTACATCTGAAGTAGAATGTCATGATATTTTAGTTTAGCTATTCAAGCACTTTGAAATTATGTTTTTCTGTGTGAAAGATATCAAAAGAAGCATTATTAAATCAGCCACACATATGTATAATCATGTATCTCCTGAAAACAATGTTGATACTAATTTTGTTGTCTGCGTATGAAGGAAGAAGACATAATTTGTATAAAAGATTTTGGGTCTTTGAGTTAATAGTATATAGTAAGGATTATGCAGAGTTTAGTATTTGACAAATTAAATTTTCACGTTCAGCACACTTCCAAAGGAAAATGTGACGAAAATAATACAACAAGCTTATGGTCAGATGTAAATCGAGGCAGCCATTAGTGCCATATGATGGTGTGATGTGCTTTTTAAACAAGCATTGCTTGCCATGTACCAAAATCTCTGCTGTTCATCTGTCATTTTAGTGTGCATTTTCACCCAGAACATATCATCCTACGGACAACAAATCGGCATGCTATGATTTCAGACAAGCTTGAAGTTGAAAAATAAATGAAACTAACCAAATAATTTAGATGTACTTGTATAAGATGGATTAATTTGTAGCAATAGGAAAGTAAGGAGGATAAGGATGTGATGGCACAATGGATATTGATTGAGTTTACATATGGAGAAGGACGTCAGGGTATTTTAGTGTTCATATTCAAAGACTTGAAAATTATGTATTTTTGTGTGAAAGATTTCAAAAAAAGCATTATTCATTCAAACACACATAAACATAAACATGGATCTCCTAAGAACAATGTTAATATTACTTTTAGTGTCTGTGTCTGAATGAGAAAGGCATAATAAGCATAAAGGATTTGGTTCTATGAGTCAATCGTATATGGCAATGTTTATCCAGAATGTAGTATTTCAGAAATAGAGTTTCCGTGTTCAGAACATTTGCAAAAGAAAATGTGAAGAAAACAATACAATAAGAAGCATAAAATTTTTGGCCAGCTGTAGCGCCCCCTAACACTACAACTCCCGCACCGTACTACCCTCGAGTGGATGTGAGACCTAGCACTCGAGAAATACTACAGCGAACGGTATAGATGGTACTTAAGTAGAGCGTAGGGTAAAATGCAGCGGAAGATAAAAGAATTTAAAATTTGCAACAAGCAACATAATAACACACAGAATAGTGCATGATATTGTAAGGGGGTAATATGGTAGTATCGTGTATGGAGTTAATGTATAAGAGCAATTTATTAGCAATATATACATGATCAGGATTAAATACTCTTAATCTAAACCTGATCTAATAAATATGACACCTATAGCTTCAAGATACCTCTAGGTGTCGTTGTCCTCGCTCCCTGAAATCATGTGTTTGAAACAGGCGAGGAATTAGTCAAAGTGACTAAGTGAAGGAAGATTAGATTTAGATATATATGATTATATATATAGATATATATTTATATAAAATGATAGCAATAGGATATAGCAAATATGATACGGTTCATAAGTTTGAAACCGGGATAGGGGTATTTGGAGTTTAGTGTATAATTGATGAACCGTTTGATAAAAGATTTGTACCGCCTGCAAGTAAGGCGTCCTCCAATCTCCTTAAAATATTTGTAAAATAGTACCGGGCTGATCAAGGCACCCGTACTTTAATAAAACTAAATATGATAATAACTCTGCAACACCGTAGTGTCAGTAGGGGAGCAAACCCTACCTGTAGCACCCCGGACACGTGGAGGTGCCACACCCCCGCACTACAGGTCGATCCACATATGAAATGGTCAGTCCATAAATGAATCAACCTATAGCGAACGGGTTACAATGCAAAGAAAACAACAAGCTAGACGAGCCTAAATCATACATGCAATAGGACAAAGCGGAAACATGATATACTATCGATCATTTATCAAGTAATGTATGCTTGGATTTTACATATCAATACATTATCATCTCCCAAATACTTAAGAATTAACATTAACAATAATTGCTGTGAAATGACAAATAAATAGATGCACCGTATGGCTCGACTGCAAGGCTCGACTCAGCTTGATTCCTGCCTAGAATGTACCTGCACGAATATTGTATGTATATTGATTTCATGAATAACCACGTCACTCCATTAAACACCATCACTCCAGTCACACCAATCTCCAATCACTCCATCACTCCAATTTCCCCTTCCCTCCATTACTCCAAGAACCTTCATCACTCCAATCACGATAACACGATAATGGGAAGGTAGCGAGCCTTCACCATTCACGATAACACGATACCACGATAGGACTTTGTTCTTCCTGTGGTTGGACGGACAACCACCAGCCCGAAGACCAGCCCAGCGTCCTCACTAAGGGGGACCTGGCCAGGAGAACGCGTTATTCCTATGGTTGGACGGACAACCGCCAGCCTGAAGACCAGCCCAGCGCCCTCAATAAGGAGGACCTGGCCAGGAGAACGCATGTAACACCCCAACCCCCAGGGCACTACATCCCCCGCACTATAGCCTCGATCCACATATGAAATGGAAAATCCATACATAAACCAAAACTACAGCGAACGGGTGACCACAAAATGACGAGCTAGGCGGGACACTCCCCGAAACAAGAGCAAAACATGAATTCAGAAGCGGAAGCAATAAGACAGTCATACATATAGGTACCATACTTAACTATCAATACATTATCATCTATTAATAATATACATAATCGGGTATTCAAAATATACTAACAATGATCCTATCATGAGATGTCCAAAATGTTATACAAGAAAGGTACAATACTAGACCCGTGACAGTGCAAGACTTGACCGGACTCCTGCCTAGCATAACCAAGCGCTCAAGTACCTGAAAAGTGAAGTATCAGTCTACCGAAGACTGAGTGAGGGGCAATAAATACATATAACACACGTTACATGTAAATTGTAGCCTTGGGTGAAGATTTTGGAATCAAAATACTTATATAGTTAAAGAAATTCATTCTTCGCCCGAGATTACAATTAATCCAATTTAACAATTTAGCTTGATGGTTTCATGAACATGTGACCCCGGCGAGCAGGGGCGAGTCTCCAACCTTTACACCAAACGTGATAATACGTGCTTGCATTATTGATTCAATACATGATCATGAAATTCTACTTAGTGCTCACATAGACAGTTTCATGCTTGAAATCATGCAATAACCCGAGGATAACCCGACATGCCGGATTAATCCCCAGCCTCCTTCTTCCTCCGAGTGATAGCGAGTTTGCAAGGCTCGACTATCCACGACATGGTGTGTGTAGGGGACATGACCCCCTAGACACGGAACTCCTTCCACCACTAATCTCTTAGTGGCTTCGGGGGTGATCCCAACAATGTGAGGATAATTCAGGAGTTACCCGTCAGCCCTTGCTTTCCCGGTTGGCTCAAGAATTACCCTCGGGCCCACGTGCAATCATGTACTCGTCAAACTTGCTTGAAAATCATGACAATCATGGCTTGCTTGCTTGAAATGTTTATAACTTTGAAACGTTTATAAGTATAGTATGTTTTGGCCGAAAAGACACGTAAAGGTTATAGGGTTCATTTTACCGAAAACAAAACCTCACCTTTCTAACAAAATGCGACAAGGATATACTCTATAGAGCTTGCTCCTCGTCCACACCCTCGTGACCTGTGCAAACATGACACGTATACGTGAGACGTGACCTAAAATGGACCAAATACGACGAACGGCGGAAATGCAATGAAATATCATGTAATGATCAACGTAACATGCAATGATCCTGTTTTGCTATGAAATGTATCATATAATAGAAATTTGAAATCAGTAAAACCTTTGGATTGAAATGTAAAAATTGAAATTTTGGCAGTCTGTGAGAGGGTCGCGATCGCGACCATTTTTGCTCTATTTTTGGTCGCGGGCGCGACCTTATTTTTTCATGAAATTTTCGGCCAATTTTGCAAGAAGTCGAGACAAGCCCAAATTTGGGTCGCGGCCGCTACCAATTTTATGTGTAAATTTGGTCGCGGGGACCTGCAGTTATGCCCAGACTGTGAGTGGGTCGCGGGCGCGACCGAAATGGTGTGTATTTTGGTCGCTGTCGCGACCTGCAGTCTGGTCCGAAAAAACAGAGCAGAAAACAGAGCATAGCTACGGCAATAACAACCAAGCACCAAAATTCCAATTTTGATCCATAAAAGGTAATGATTTCAAGCAATATCCATGCATATATGTTCAAGATATGAAAAGATAACATTTAAACACATAATTCAAGCAAAACTCATCAAAATCCAAGGTTTTATGCTCATGTATAATTTGATCATCCAAGCCAAATTCAACCAAGGATTCATGCTTTCAATCAATTCTTTGTCATATAATCATACTTTGCTCAATAAATACTTCATCTAGCATATAATTCCTAAACCCTAGCTATATCAAATATGATCAAAATCACCAATTCATGCCAAACTAACCTTTGAAGAGCAATAAATGAAGGAGAAGAAGAAGATGGTGCTAAGCTTCCAAATCTTGAAATATTTCTTAAAATTCTTGTATGGAATGATGAAAATCTCTTCTTCCTTTTTGCTTGAAGAATCGAGAGAGAAAGGAGTAGCCAAGTTGGGAGGTTTTGATGAAAATTTGATCAAGGAAGCTTGGAGAAATGTTTTTACGTGATTCACCATTTTTGGAAGAATGTGAAATGCTCAAATTGCCATTTAATCCTCCAAGCATTCAAGTTATGCAATCAAGTATATATGGTTTTGAATTAGGATCAATTAAGTCCTTGAAATAATATACAATTAGGTCCCTAAAGTTAGAAAAATAATCAAGTAGGGACGATTCGGTAATTCAAGCACTCTCGGTAATTGTTTTACGTAACAATATTTTCAATGATATGAATTCAAGTAATTTGCGTAAATGATGTTTCATGAATTTTATAAAAATATGAAATGCCACGTAAGAATATTATGAAATTAGAGAATTAAAATAAATCCTACGCTCAAAACTCACACGTGGCGTGCTTACCTGTTCATCCGGAAACCGGGGCGTTACAACTCTCCCCCCCCCCCCTAAAAGAATCTGGTCCCCAGATTCTCTTAGTCTCGAGTGAACAACTCCGGGTGGAACCGTTTCATCTTATCTTCAGTTTCCCACGTAGCTTCCTCGGTTTTGTCGCTTCTCCACAAAATTTTAACCATGGGAATCCTCCGGTTTCTCAACTCCTGAAACTTCCGATCCAAGATTTTAACCGGTCTCTGAACACATGTCAAGTTCGGTTCCAGTTCAACTTCTTCCACGGGGAGAATTGTGGTCTCATCGGGGTAATATTTCCTTAACTGTGAGACATGGAACACATTGTGAATCCCCGTAAGACTCGGTGGTAGGTCCAGTCGATAGGCTACCTCGCCTATTCTTTCGAGAATCTCAAACGAACCTAAGTAGCGAGGGTTTAGTTTCCCTCCTTTCCCGATCCGGGTGAAACCTCTCCTTGGTGACACCTTCAAGAATACTTGGTCACCCACTTCAAATTCTAGATCTCTTCGGCGCTTATCGGCATAGCTCTTTTGTCTATCTTGCGCGGCCTTCATCCGTTGTTGAATCATTTGCACTTTCTCAATCATAGCTTGAACGACTTTGGAAGGTCTTTCGAATCTTTCACCTTTCTTTACCCCTTCCTGTTTCGACCATCTCCACTCTTCCAAGTCAAAAAACAATGGAGATCGGCACTTTCTTCCATAAAGAAGTTCATAAGGAGCCATCCCGATCGAAGCCTGAAAGCTGTTATTATAAGCAAACTCCACTAAAGGCAGCTGTTCTTGCCAAGAAATCTGGAAATCCATAGCGCACGCCCGAAGTAGATCTTCCAAATATCTTATTAGCCTTTCTGTTTGGCCGTCTGTTTGTGGGTGAAATGTTGTACTGAACTTGAGCCTCGTTCCCAAAACAGCCTGTAACTCTTGCCATAACTTGGATGTAAACCTCGGGTCTCGGTCTGAAACTATGCTCACCGGAATACCATGAAGTCGAATGATCTCTCTGTTATAGATCTCGGCCAACTTTGGAATTTTGTAGGACATCCGGATTGGTAAAAAGTGAGCAGACTTTGTGAATCTATCCACTATTACCCAGATTCCATCAAACCCGTTTTTAACCTTTGGCAATCCCGAAATAAAATCCATCGTTACTTGTTCCCACTTCCATTCGGGAATAGGTAACGGTTGTAGAAGTCCCGCGGGCTTTTGATGCTCAGCTTTCACTTTCTGACAAGTCAGACAATGTTTCACATACTCCGCCACGTCTCTTTTCATCCCGTTCCACCAATAATATTGCCTCAAATCCTTATACATTTTGTTTCCTCCTGGGTGGATCGAATAGGCTGACTTGTGCGCTTCTTCAAGTAGAACCCGTTTCAATTCTTCAAGTACTACGACTCTGTTTTTAAATCGAAGCAAACCGGTCTCATCGAACCCGAAAGGACTCTCCGAATCAACTCTAGCCTTACCTACAAGCTTCTGAACTTCCGGATCCTTACTCTGAGCCTCAAACAACCGATACTTCAATTCTGGCTGAACTGTGATATTAGAAACCCGAGCTTTTAACACAATTGGTGTCATCTAGCCACTTTCCTTTGTTTCCAAACTCGACACACTCGCCTTCCTGCTAAGTGCATCGGCGACCACATTGGCTTTCCCTGGATGATACTTGATCGTACAATCATAATCTTCTAACTTTTCCATCCAACGCCGTTGCCTCATATTCAACTCTCTCTGTGTGAATAAATACTGGAGGCTCTTGTGGTCAGTGAAAATCTCAAAGGAAGTCCCGTATAAGTAGTGCCTCCATTTCTCGAGAGCAAAAATCACGGCTGCAAGCTCTAGGTCGTGTGTCGGGTAATTCCTTTCATATTCCTTTAGCGTTCGGGAAGCATAAGCGATCACTTTTCCTTTCTGAGTCAAAACACAACCTAAGCCCTCCTTAGAAGCATCTGTATACACTGCATACTCTTCTGGACCCTCGGGAAGCGCTAACACCGGAGCTGAGACTAACTTTTCCTTCAAACAGTTAAAGCTCTGATCACACTTCTCGTCCCAGACAAACTTGACATCTTTCTTCGTCAATCGGGTTAACGGTGTAGCAATCTTAGAGAAGTCCTGAACAAACCTTCTGTAATACCCGGCCAATCCCAAAAAGCTTCTAATTTCCGAGGCATTCGTCAGTTTCTCCCATTTTAGCACGGCCTCGATTTTCAAGGGATCGACTTCCAACCCTTTTCCTGAAATTACATGACCCAAGAAAGAAACCCGATCGATCCAAAATTCAGACTTGCTAAACTTAGCAAACAACTGATGCTCTTTCAACGTCCGTAGAATGAGCTTAAGATGTCTTGCATGCTCCCCTGCTGATTTTGAGAAAACCAAAATGTCATCAATGAATATCACCACAAACTTGTCGAGAAAAGGCCTGAAAATCCGGTGCATCATATCGATGAAAGCTGCAGGGGCGTTCGTTAACCCAAACGGCATAACCACGAACTCGTAGTGCCCGTACCGAGTATTGAATCCTGTCTTAGGAATATCCTCTGCTCGGATTCGCAGCTGGTAGTATCCCTGTCTTAAATCCAATTTTGAATAAACTTTGGAACCCTGAAGTATATCGAATAACTCCTCGATATGTGGGAGGGGATACTTGTTTTTAATAGTCATCCGGATTAACTCTCTGTAATCGATGCACATCCTTAAAGTTCCGTCCTTTTTCTTTACAAATAAAACTGGTGCTCCCCACGGCGAAGAACTCGGCCGAATGTACCCAACTTCCAATAATGCCTCAAGCTGAACTTTTAATTCCTTTAATTCGGCTGGAGCTATCCGGTAGGGAGTCTTTGAATACGGCTCGGCATTCGGAAAAAGATCGATCACAAATTCAATCTCTCGCTCAGGGGGTAAAGAATCTAGCTTATCTGGAAATACTTCGGGAAAGTCCTTTACCACTTCGGTGTCTTCCAATTTCACTTGATCCTTTGGCTTGTTTAGGATATAAGCAATGAACCCTGTAGCCCCGTCTCTGACTAATTTCTGAGCCTCTGAGAACGAAAGTAGGGGTACAGTCTTTGATGTATAACCCGTGAGAACATCTGAACCCAACTGCACCTTCTTTGCTCTACAATCCACGGTAGCATAATGCCTGTATAACCAATCCATCCCCAGTACAGACCCGTATCTCTCCATTGGCATCACGATGAAATCGGTCAGGAATTCCCTGCCTTCAATTACCACTGGAACATCATTGTAAACCTGATCCGTCTCTCGCCTACTACCGAAAGGAGTACTAACTAAATAGCGCACAGAAGTACACATAGTAGGCAAAGGTAATGTAATAGCAATAGAATGCGCAAGAAAGGAGTGTGTAGCTCCTGGATCAAAAAACGTATGGATGTTCGTGCCATGGATGCAAATAGTACCTTCAACTACTGCGGCACGGTCGACCTCTGCATCCTGCTCCTCTCCAGCGAGTGCAAAAGCCCGAGCTCTCACCAGTGGCCTCGGACCTGCAGGTGGCAGATCCCGACGATCCGGGCAGCCATCAACTATGTGCTCGTCACTCCCGCAGATCAAACATAGCCCCAAACGTCATCTGTAGTTATCATAGGTGTGGGTAGGAAGTCCACAATATCTGCAGCCCGGTCTCTGAGGTGGTTGTGGTGGCACTGGAGCTCTCGGACCCCTCGGTAACGGTCCTGCACCCTTAAGCTTCTTCCCGGAATCCCTCTGCGCTGGAGGTGCAGAGTAAATCATCGGCCTCTTTCCTGAGCTCGGTCCCTGACCTGCTCTCGAGCCGGAAGCCTGTCCAATACACTGAGTAGACCTCTTGGCAGTATAAGAATCCTCAACCTTAAGAGCCTTTGCAGTAGCTTTAGCCCAGGTGCTCGTGTTAGCCGCTTTTAAGGCCTCCTGGATGTCGGGCCTGAGTCCCTGAACGAACTGCATTGCCTTGTGGAAATCATCATTCGCTATGTTAGGTGCATAGCGAGAAAGTCTCTCAAACTCTGCAATGTACTGCCCCACGGACCTTCCTCCCTGTTTCAGCTCGGTAAACTCTCTCAATCTGCGAGTGCGGGAAGTTGGAGGAATATACTTGTTCTTAAACCTCCGCACGAAGGCCTCCCAAGTAATAGCAGCAACCGCGGCCTCTAGAACAATCTGTGTGCTCTCCCACCACGAATAGGCCTCGCCCTTGATCAAAGTGAGTGTACAGCGAGCCTTCTCCTGAGTATTACAAGGTATAAGCTGCCAGATCCTCTCAATCTCCTTTAGCAACATTTCTGCCTGAATATCGTCGCCCTTGTAGAACTTCGGGGGCCGTTGGTTCTGAAACTCGCGCAAAACAGCAGAAATAGGGTTCTCTGGAAGTGCTACTGGCGCTGGTGGTGGTGGAGGTACCCTTTCATGTAACCTCTGATCAATTAGCCCCACTACTGCATTCATAAAATCCTGAGGCTGTGCCTGAGCAGGTGGAGGAGGAGTTGGTGATCTCTCACGGCGATGATGCCGACGATGATGATGCCTGTGCCTAGGAGATCGTCACGGTGAGGTCCATCACGATCCATCCTGAAATCAGATCACTACACATGCGTGGTTTAATTAATAAATGCAAATGAGTGCATATAATTCCATAATATCAATAAGTACACATTCAAGAAAGATCAAGTAACTCAATTAACACAAAATTTCAAGTAAAACAAGTAATTCAGTGAAATGTAGACTCTCAAGTAACAAATAGTCCTATGCCGTGCGACCTAGACTGACTCGACACGACTCGAGAACCTCGGTTTTGCAACCGGGCTCTGATACCACCTGTAGATGTAACACCCCAACCCCCAGGGCACTACATCCCCCGCACTATAGCCTCGATCCACGTATGAAATGGAAAATCCGTACATAAACCAAAACTACAGCGAACGGGTGACCACAAAATGACGAGCCAGGCGGGACACTCCCCGAAACAAGAGCAAAACATGAATTCAGAAGCGGAAGTAATGAGACAGTCATACATATAGGTACCATACTTAACTATCAATACATTATCATCTATTAATAATATACATAATCGGGTATTCAAAATATACTAACAATGATCCTATCATGAGATGTCCAAAATGCTATAGAAGAAAGGTACAATACTAGACCCGTGACAGTGCAAGACTTGACCGGACTCCCGCCTAGCACAACCCAGCGCTCAAGTACCTGAAAAGTGAAGTATCAGTCTACCGAAGACTGAGTGAGGGGCAATAAATAGATATAACACACGTCACATGCAAATTGTAGCCTCGGGTAAAGATTTTGGAATCAAAATACTTATATAGTTCAAGAAATTCATTCTTCGCCCGAGATTACAATTAATCCAATTTAACAATTTAGCTTGATCGTTTCATGAACATGTGACCCCGGCGAGCAGGGGTGAGTCTCCAACCTTTACACCAAACGTGACAATACGTGCTTGCATTATTGATTCAATACATGATCATGCAATTCCACTTAGTGCTCACATAGACAGTTTCATGCTTGAAATCATGCAATAACCCGAGGATAACCCGAAATGCCAGATTAATCCCCAGTCTCCTTCTTCCTCCGAGTGATAGCGAGTTTGCAAGGCTCGACTATCCACGACATGGTGTGTGTAGGGGACATGACCCCCTAGACACGGAACTCCTTCCACCACTAATCTCCTAGTGGCTTCGGGGGTGATCCCAACAATGTGAGGATAATTCAGGAGTTACCCGTCAGCCCTTGCTTTCCCGGTTGGCTCAAGTATTACCCTCGGGCCCACGTGCAATCATGTACTCGCCAAACTTGCTTGAAAATCATGACAATCATGGCTTGCTTGCTTGAAATGTTTATAACTTTGAAACGTTTATAAGTATAGTATGGTTTGGCCGAAAAGACACGTAAAGGTTATAGGGTTCGTTTTACCGAAAACAAAACCTCACCTTTCTAACAAAATGCGACAAGGATATACTCTACAGAGCTTGCTCCTCCTCCACACCCTCGTGACCTATGCAAACACGACACGTATACGTGAGACGTGACCTAAAATGGACCAAATACGACGAACGACGGAAATGCAATGAAATATCATGTAATGATCAATGTAACATGCAATTATCCTGTTTTGCTATGAAATGTATCATATAATAGAAATTTGAAATCAATAAAACCTTTGGATTGAAATGTAAAAATTGAAATTTTGGCAATCTGTGAGAGGGTCGCGGTCGCGACCATTTTTGCTATATTTTTGGTCGCGGGCGCAACCTTATTTTTTCATGAATTTTTCGGCCAATTTTGGAAGAAGTCGAGACAAGCCCAAATTTAGGTCGCGGCCGCTACCGATTTTATGTGTAAATTTGGTCGCGGGCGCGACCTGCAGTTATGCCCAGACTGTGAGTGGGTCGCGGGCGCGACCGTAATGGTGTGTATTTTGGTCGCGGGCGCGACCTGCAGTCTGGTCCGAAAAAACAGAGTAGAAAACAGAGCATAACTACGACAATAACAACCAAGCACCAAAATTCCAGTTTTGATCCATAAAAGGCAATGATTTCAAGCAATATCCATGCATATATGTTCAAGATATTAAAAGATAACATTTAAACACATAATTCAAGCAAAACTCATCAAAATCCAAGGTTTTATGCTCATGCATAATTTGATCATCCAAGCCAAATTCAACCAAGGATTCATGCTTTCAATCAATTCTTTGTCATATAATCATACTTTGCTCAATAAATACTTCATCTAGCATATAATTCCTAAACCCTAGCTATATCAAATATGATCAAAATCACCAATTCATGCCAAACCAACCTTTGAAGAGCAATAAATGAAAGAGAAGAAGAAGATGGTGCTAAGCTTCCAAATCTTGAAATATTTCTTAAAATTCTTGTATGGAATGATGAAAATCTCTTCTTCCTTTTTGCTTGAAGAACCGAGAGAGAAAGGAGTTGCCAAGTTGGGAGATTTTGATGAAAATTTGATCAAGGAAGCTTGGAGAAATGTTTTTACGTGATTCACCATTTTTGGAAGAATGTGAAATGCTCAAATTGCCATTTAATCCTCCAAGCATTCAAGTTATGCAATCAAGTATATATGGTTTTGAATTAGGATCAATTAAGTCCTTGAAATAATATACAATTAGGTCCCTAAAGTTAGAAAAATAATCAAGTAGGGACGATTCGGTAATTCAAGCACTCACGGTAATTGTTTTACGTAACAATATTTTCAATGATATGAATTCAAGTAATTTGCGTAAATGATGTTTCATGAATTTTATAAAAATATGAAATGCCACGTAAGAATATTATGAAATTAGAGAATTAAAATAAATCCTACGCTCAAAACTCACACGTGGCGTGCTTACCTGTTCATCCAAAAATCGGGGCGTTACAACGCATGTACACGATAACACGATAGTCACGATGATCACGATAACACGATGCCCGACTTGCTTTGCATGATCTTGACAATGACACGATAATCACAGTACGTGTATGGCTTGGCATGACCTGACTTGCGTGCTAGCGAGTGACACGACAACTCAAGAATGTATGAACGCGTGTATTGATCACGATCTCTGTTCTGGAGTACACTGGGCAAGAAATAGAACAATTGTACCCTCATTAGACCATAACGAGATAACATTATCAGATAAAACACACGGCATGATTAAGTGACGAGGTGGCTTGCAATGACCAATGTAGCTTAATATGTTTGTATTATGACATGATATTGGTCATATAATAGCATATTGGGATCAAATAGAGGTAAAGAAAAGGAAATAGAAATTCATGTTTTGTACAGAAACTTTCTGCCTCTCCAGAGGCCTGGGAACGACAGTTCCGGCCCCTAGTTCAAAATGGGAAGGGCCGTTCCCAGCTACCCGAAGTGACTCCCGAAGATGGGAACGGCCGTTCCGGCTTACAAGCCAAAACGGGAAGGGCCGTTCCCGTCCTCGCCGCCATGCATACTATTCAAACTATGGGAACGGCCGTTCCCCAAATGCAAAGGGAACGGGAAGGGCCGTTCCCATTATGCAGAAAATGCAGAAACAGAGGCAGAAACAGGGGAGGTACGAAATATCATCAAATCTTCATAAAATATCATTGAATCCATTTCTAATTGCAAGAATTCTGGAAACTAATATGCAAATATGTTCAAGGTATAATAAAATCCAACATAAGCACTTAATTCAAGCTTAATTCATCAAGAATTCAATATCAACTCTCATGAACATTTATACCATAAAACTCCATAATTCTCAAGATATAAGCATGAAATTCAAGTTACAAGCACATGATCATACTTCTAACATCAAATAATCCAATTATTTCATGAATTCATAACCCTAACCTCACATATAAATTTCAAGAATTCATATAATAACTCATGTATTCCTTGGAATGAAAATTAGAAAAAAAGAGAGCAAGATAGAGGATAATGATGCTTCAAAACCCATGATTCCTCCAAATTAATGGCTTGAGATGATGGATTCCTCTTCCTTTCTTGAAGGGTTGAGTCTCGGTAAGAGAAGGGAGCAAATATGTATCTCTTTCTAGTATATAATCAAGGATGATCATGAAATGGAAGCATGAAGAAGCATTTAACGTGATTCATTCCTTGGAATTAATGAATTGGCACAAATTGCAATTAAGCCCTTTGATTAATCAAGTTATGCAATTAAGGATATGAGGTTTGGAAAATGATCAATTTAGTCCAAGGATATATTTATGCAATTTAGTCCTTGAATTTAAGAAATGTAAATTAAGGACAATTAGGAAATTAAGACACATTTGGCAATTAACTCACGTACCTGGAAAGCCAGAAATTGGGGCATTACACTTCCGACGATATGTAATATGTGGGAGGAAGCTATCTCTCCCAGGGAGGTTATTCTCCCTTGTAAGTCTCTTGGCGTGGAGTAACTAACCTCCAGCTAAATCACTACGAAGAGTTGGTGGCGGTCTGTGGCACCAACAATACTCTCGGCCCGATGCCTTCCGAGTATTGCTCGACACAGTTGCACGCCGGGCCCATTTTGATAAATGATAATGATTGACTTGCTTAGTCGGGAATCAGTTCTTAGTATTAATAGGACTGAAATATATAATGTCCGTATAAGATCCTGATTCCGACTTATTGGTATTTTCCTCATAAAGAGGAATATGTATTATATTAATATGTATAGATAGGAAATCAAATAATAGATAGGTAGATTTGGAAATCATTTTATAATTAGATATAGATATATACATGATTCCAGTTAAAAATGTTTTAACCCTCTCCTAGTATCGAAATTCAAACAGATTGGAACAGATCCCACTGTTCAGTGCAATTGTCGCCTGAAAATAATTACTACTGACTTAGAACTAGGTTCTTATTATTCTAATCAAACAATCACATAAGGTTTAGGAAATATAACATATTATAAAATTCTTATAACATTTAGAAATTATTTCCCGGCAAAATTTAATTTTAAATGTTTAAGGAAAATTAATTAATTAATTATGTTTCAAAAATTCTTTAACCACTTAAATATTTATAAATCATGTTGTGACCGTAATTAGAGTATTAGGAATTAAATTTAGAATTTAATTCAACAATGTAGGTTGATTTTGAAATTATTTTATAATTTTATTAATTTTTGAATTAATTTGGAAAAATCTTTATTTAAAATTCCAAAATCCTATTTATAATTAATTTTAAATTAGTTTCGAAATTATTAATTAAATGTTGACCAAAAGTCAAAATTACTATTAAAAACATTTACTATTCAATTTCTTATAAATTAAACACACACATACACACACTATCACACGTGCACATGAATTTGGTTCAAGAACATTATGAAGGTGTTCTTAAGCTTATGAAGATGTTCATACTAGTTCATGATCACATTCAATAAATTTTTTGAATTCATAACATATAATTAAATTCAAATGTAACACTTTAATTATGAAATTAAATCTAAATAAATTATTCTAAGCATAAATTTAATCAAACAAGAACATAATTATTTAAATACATACTCATGCTACATTATATCATAATTCATGCAATTAATTAAATAAAATTCCATAATGTAGGCACATTACACATAAAACTAACAATTATGCATATATATTATAAAAATCAATTCCTAAAGCATAATTTTATTATTCCTAAGCATGCTACTAATATTATAATATTAAAAAAATAACATAAAGCATGAAATAAATAAAGAAAATTGCACCTTAGAGAGAAGAGAGGGTTTGGCCTGGCTTTTGGGAGCAAATGTGATGATTTTTGTGTGAATTTTATGTTATGCTTCTTAGGGTATTTATAGTTGGCATTTAGGGGCTTATGTTGCAATTATGAAGAATTAATTAGATGAATCATGGTGTGAGTAAGCTAGGTTCATTTATTAGGGGGGTTAAGTGTATACTTAGGTGTTTAGTTAAGATATAATTAATTTATTTAGTAATCATGACCAAATAAAAATAATTCTAAAATAGGATGAAGATGGTAATAAATTCATAGAAGAACGTCTAGGGTTTAGTTTGAAATGATAGAACTTGCAAAAGAAAGAGAATCGAAAGAGCTTTCCAATGGTTATAAACACTTAACGTTTGAACGTCTACATTTAAAGTAGTAGTCGTTCGGGAATTTTGAAAAATACGATATAATTCATAAACGAAGCTAGAATGTGAATTGATTCCCGAGAAAGTGTCCATGATTCTTGAAATAATTCAAGGATCATTTTGACTGTAATATTGTATACCAAATGTTGGACGGTTTGAAAATTAGTTTTTACGGTAGAAATAGTACATTGGGAAAAATAAAGAAAAATTTATAAATCGAGTTAGGGTTTGAACTAGAGTTTGGAAAAGGTCATAAAATTCATAAAATAATCCAAGGATCGTAATGGTTATAATATTTCATAGGAAAAACGTTGAAATTCAGAAATTTCTAATTTAGGACAAAATTAGGGTTTTTCGGCCGGTTTTGATTTCTACTGAAGCTACGTTAAGAATTAGGGTTTGGAAATCATACCAAAATTCATAAAATTTCGCAAGGATTCTATCGAGCCCAATATTGAATAGGTAAAAGTGTTTCGAAAATTCCTACAATTAAAGATGAATAGTATCTAGGGACCTAAATGGAATTTTCAACAATAATTTTAAAAATGGATTTCGGAATGATGAAAGCTATGATATGAGTTTGAAAAATATAGAAATCAGCTTTCTAAGGTTTTTCAAGGTTTAGGTAAAGGTTTAGGGTTCGGTGGATGAATAGTGATATGGTTCTCTCAAGAAGGCACAATTATAAATCGAAACATAGATGCACATAATTCACATAGAATGAAATGTGTAATGGACTAAGGCTATAAACGCTTTCCTCTTAACCCTTTACTTACCCGTGCTATCCTGATCTCAAAAATCCGGGCTGTTACAATCTTCCCCCCTTAAAGAGAATCTGTCCTCAGATTCTATTCTTGTTTCGGAACAACTCTGGGTAATATTTCTGCATCTTTTCCTCAGTTTCCCAGGTTTGTTCTTCTGTTCTATGTCCTTTCCATAACATTTTAACAAGGGGGATTTTCCGATTCCTTAGTTCTTGGAATTTCCTATCCAAGATTTCGGTTGGTCTTACTGTATAAGTTAAGTAGGGCTTTAGAGGAACTTCTTCTATTGGCAAGATGTGGGATTCATGCGCAAAATATTTACGGAGCTGAGACACATGGAATACGTTATGTATTCCAGTGAGGTTTGCTGGTAAATCTAGGCGATAGGCAGTCGGTCCAACACGTTCTATGATTTTAAAAGGTCCTATGCATTTGGGATTTAGTTTTCCACGTTTCCCAATACGTGTGAAACCTTTTCTTGGTGATGCCTTTAAAAACACTTTATCGCCTACTGTAAATTCTATATCCTTTCTCCGGGTATCGGCATAACTCTTTTGTCTATCTTGAGCTGCTTTCATTCTTTGACGGATAATTTCAATCTTTTCTGTAGACTCCGCTATCCACTTTCTAATGGTTTTCCTGGTATCTCCTCTTTCAGTTGCTTTAGTTTCTTCCACATCCCAGTATAATGGAGACCTACATTTCCTTCTATATAAGGCTTCATAAGGTGCTGCTTGGATTGATGCCTGATAACTATTGTTATACGCAAATTCCACAAGAGGCAAACATTCTTTCCAGTCCTCTTGAAAATTCAAGGCACAAGCTCGCAACATATCCTTTAGATATTTGATCGTCCTTTCTGATTGACCATCGGTCTGAGGATGTGCGGCTGAACTAAAATGCATCTTAGTCCCCATTATTTCTTGAAGACTTTGCCATAACTGTGAAGTGAATTTCGGATCTCTATCGGAGACTATACTAATGGGTACACCATGTAACCTTATAATCTCTTTCTGATACAACTTTGCTAGAGAACTGACCTTGTTAGTAGTCTTGATCGGTAAGAAATGTGCAGACTTAGTCAACCGATTAATAATAACCCATATACTATCATATCCTCCTTTAACTTTTGGTAAGCCCGTGATAAAGTACATGGTGATTTGTTCCCATTTCCAAGTAGGAACTGGTAGCGGCTGTAACTTTCCTCTGGGTTTCTGGTGGTCCACTTTGACTTGTTGGCACGTCAAGAATTTTTTGACATAGCTAGCAACATCTCGTTTCATTCCATTCCACCAGAAATGTTTCTTAAGATCATGATACATTTTTTTTCCTCCTGGATGTATCGTATATCGAGTCTTATGTGCCTCATCCAGTATTTCTTTTCGAGTTGTAGGAGGTACACAGACTCGACCTTTATATCTCAAGATCCCATGGTCATCTGTTGTGAATTTGGTCTCAATATCCTTTTCCTTGGAATTGAGACACTTCTTAATCCATTCATCCTGTGCTTGGGCTTCCCTTAGTCTTTCTTTTAATGGTGAGGATATCACTATATTGGCCAGTCGGGATTTCGAGATGACAGTTATGGGTTTGCTTTTTCCGTCTAATGCTGATAGACTGGATTTTTGGCTCAAAGCATCTGCCACTACGTTGGCTTTTCCTGGATGGTACTGGATTTTACAGTCGTAATCTTCTAGAAATTCCATCCATCTTCTCTGTCTCATATTCAACTCCTTTTGAGTGAATAAATATCTCAAACTTTTATGATCGGTAAAGACTTCAAAAGTTACCCCGTACAGATAATGCCTCCATTTAGCTAAAGTGAATACAATCGTAGCTAATTTTAAATCATGTGTGGGGTAATTCTCTTCATAAGGTTTAAGTTTTCTTGAGGCATAGGCTATAACCTTACCATTTTGCATTAGGACACATCCTAATCCTTCTTTGGATGCATCCGTATAAACTACATAACCTTCTTTTCCTTCAGGTAAGGCTAATACTGGGGCAGACGTTAATCTTTGCTTCAATTCTTGAAAACTCCGTTCACACCTTTCTGTCCATTCAAATTTTCCTTGTTTCTTGGTTAACAGAGTAAGAGGCGCTGCTACCTTGGAGAAATCTTTTACAAACCTCCTGTAATATCCGGCAAGTCCTAGAAAACTTCTCACTTCTGATGGGTTCTTTGGTGCCATACCAATTTATTACAGTTTTAACCTTTGAAGGGTCTACTTCTATTCCAGAACCGGATATTATATGTCCAAGGAAGGACACTCTTTCCAACCAAAATTCACACTTGCTGAACTTCGCGTATAACTTATGATCCCTTAAAGCTCTTAACACTTTACGAAGGTGTTCAGCATGTTCTTCTGGGGTTCTTGAGAATACCAGAATGTCGTCAATAAAGATGACCACGAACTGGTCCAAATATGGTCTGAATGTTCGATGCATTAAATCCATGAATGCAGCTGGGGCATTGGTTAATCCAAAAGGCACTACTACGAATTTAAAATGACTGTAGCGGGTATTAAAAGCAATCTTTGGAATATCCTCCTTTTTAATCTTCAGCTGATAATACCTCTGCCTTAAATCTAACTTGGAGTACACTCGTGATCCTTGAAGAATATCGAACAATTCTTCAATATGGGGAAGAGGGTATTTGTTCTTGATAGTCATACGGTTGAGTTCTCGATAATCGATACACAATCGCAATGATCCGTCTTTTTTTTTGACAAATAACACAGGCGCTCCCCATGGGGATGTACTAGGACGGATGTATCCTGAAGCTAACAACTCATCAAGTTGTTTTCTCAACTCTTGGAGCTCAGCTGGAGCCATTCGATAAGGTGTTTTAGAGAATGGCTCAGCTCCAGGGACTAAGTCAATTACAAATTCTAATTCCCTGTCGGGAGGTAATGAATTCAGATGCTCAGGAAAGACATCAGTGAATTCTTTTACTACCTCTACTTCCTCAATTTTCAGCTGATCTTTGGGCCTATTTAACAGATAGGCAATGAATCCAGTAGCTCCATTACTCACTAACTTCTTAGCTTCGGCAGCTGTAACCAATGGCATCGAATCATATTTTCCTTTTGACCCAGAGCTATCACCTTTTCCTAAGGTGACTTCTTTCTTGAAGCAATCCAACTTAGCATGGTACTTACTAAGCCAATCCATTCCCAGAATAATTCCATATCTTGACATCGGTAATTTTATAAGACCTATCGGGTAGTATTGGGTACCAATCCTTATAGGACAGCGTTTATATCCTCTATCCGTAGTAAAAGAAGCTCCCAAAGGAGAACTTATTTCGAGCATATAAGGCAACGATTCAAGTGGAAAATTGAAATGCACACATAATTCAGATGCAATAAATGAATGCGTGGCGCCAGGGTCATATAAAGCAATAACTGGCGTGTTTAGGATGTGTACCGTACCATCAACAACCTTGGTGGGATCGGGATCCTCACTGCCCTCTATAGCATAAGCACGTCCTTTAACCACTGGTCTTCCAGGAGTCTTAGCTGGAACCTTTCCTTTATTCCACTGTTTTGGTCCCTTTGGGCATTCTGGATACTGATGATCAGGGCTTCCACACCATGTACAGACTCCAGCTTTCTTACAACAATCCTTCTCAGTATGTCCACGCTTCTGACAATATTCACAGACAATCTCTTCTTGAGGTTTTTGGAATGTCTGTTGAGGTCGGGACCATGATTGCATCGGTTTCTTTCCTGGATTTAGCTTTGCTGGTCCAGCAGGTCGTTTAGATCCCTGAGTTGGCTTGTAGAAGGATCCAGGACGGCTATTAGCTATACGAACCTCTTTATGTGTAGCCTCAGTTTTCATAGCCGTTTCCACAGCCTTAGTATAGATTTCCAACTTGAATGGAGCTAAAGCCCACCTAAGATCCGACTTAAGTCCTTTAATGAATCGCTGAGTTTTTCGACGTTCATCATGAAGGATGTGTGGGGCATATTGAATCAACCTAATAAACTTAGCTTCGTACTCAGCTACCGACATGTTGCCTTGTACTAATTCCATGAATTCTGCCTCTCGAGCATCCCTAACTATCTGAGGGATGTATTTGTTTTGAAACACTCTAACAAAGTCTACCCGCCTATAATTAACTTGATCTTCTACCCAAACACGCTTGATATAATTCCACCAACTTAATGCTGCTCCTTCTAACATGAAAACTGCAAACTGGATTCTTTCTGGTTCTTCTGGAGAAATCCCCATGGCTTCGAAAATCTTTTCGATACTAGCTATCCAACTTTCAGCTTTTACATCACTGGGTTCTCCAAAGAACTTTGGCGGGTTCATTCGTAGAAACTTCTCCAGAGTCTTTTCATTATTTCCCTTTGTTCCATTAGCACAAGTTTGCACTATCTCAATCAAAGCATCTACTAATTTAGAGTTTCTTCCTGCCGAGGATGCACCTTCTTGAGGGGGGGTGTTGTCTTGGGCAACTCTTCGAGGAGACATATTGATTTGCAGTTGCTTTATAAAGAATATAATGCATGGTGGTTAAGAATGTGTTGCATATAATCACATAAATACATGTTTCAAATAATATCAAGCAGTAGATATCATATCACACAGATTTAGTAAAGCACAAAATTAAACAGAACAGTAATTAAAAGAGTGCAGAAAAGTAAAACACAAACATAATAACAAGTAAAGGTGCAGGAAAATAAAATACTCACTCACGATCCTGCTGGTATCTTGAAGCAATTCTAACTCATAATGCAATAAGTATGAAAGCAGTAAATGTAGAACAAGAATGTAACTGCAAAAGTGGGTTATATATATGCATCAAGTTTGAGAGCTATAGCCACAACTACAAAAAGCAAAATGGGGTGGACCTGACCTACGTCAAGTTACACCCTACAAAGCTCTCAACTCACTCATCTCCGTCAGGCTAGCTGCGTCAACTGCTATGTCAAAAGGGGAAGGTCCTCTACTGACTGATCTGTACAACCTCCCACTGATACTACTCCTATATATAAACCAAGCTCCAGAATAATCTCTGCCTAATCATGTTGATCACTATCCACCACCTCACCTCGAATAGGACTCCAACCATCACCCTGGTGCTCCTCCTCTGAACCTTGCTCATCCTCCTCAGGATCCTGCTCAGTCTCTGCATCACCTCTGGGCTCCTCCTCCTCAGGCTCTGCTGCTGCAATCTCCTGAACAGCCTGTACACCAGACAGATGATAGGCACCGGCCAGGCGACTCCGAATACAAGAACGGTAACGCTGATATAAAGTCCGAGCGGCATTCCTGGAAAGAGTCATAGTAGCTAGATCTTGCTGTAAAGTCGCTACCTGTGCCACAAGATTGGCGTTCTCCTGCTCTAGCGTGGATGTCTGCTGCTGAGCAAAATTCCTACTCACAGCATTTTGTAGGGCTAAATCAAGATGCCTAGTAGATTCCAGCTGATACTCACGAGCCATCTGAGCCTCCACATAATACGTATCTCGCTCTGACTCAAGCATATGCACTAAACGGTTCGGATAAGCATGCCCAACTCTACCTGCTCTACCTCCCCGAACTACATGTCTCGCCCTCTGCCAAGTGTAATAACGTATAGGTTTCTCACAACGAGATACCGCTATAGTGTGTGGGGCCTCGTACTCCTCAAGCCAGATATGATGTGGGTTCTCGTGCTCCTGATTCTCCATTGCTATATAAAGAAACACTTAGAGTGAATTCTAAAGTTCAAGTACAAAATGAGAATTCTCCCGGCATTTATAGGTTAAGTCTCTTCTTAACCAAACCTGATGCTCTGATACCACCTTAAGCTGTAGCGCCCCCTAACACTACAACTCCCGCACCGTACTACCCTCGAGTGGATGTGAGACCTAGCACTCGAGAAATACTACGGCAAACGGTATAGACGGTACTTAAGTACAGCGTAGGGTAAAATGCAACGGAAGATAAAAGAATTTAAAATTTGCAACAAGCAACATAATAACACACAGAATAGTGCATGATATTGTAAGGGGGTAATATGGTAGTATCGTGTATGGAGTTAATGTATAAGAGCAATTTATTAGCAATATATACATGATCAGGATTAAATGCTCTTAATCTAAACCTGATCTAATAAATATGACACCTATAGCTTCAAGATACCTCTAGGTGTCGTTGTCCTCGCTCCCTGAAATCATGTGTTTGAAACAGGCGAGGAATTAGTCAAAGTGACTAAGTGAAGGAAGATTAGATTTAGATATATATGATTATATATATAGATATATATTTATATAAAATGATAACAATAGGATATAGCAAATATGATACGGTTCATATGTTTGAAACCGGGATAGGGGTATTTGGAGTTTAGTGTATAATTGATGAACCGTTTGATAAAAGATTTGTACCGCCTACAAGTAAGGCGTCTCTCTCCAATCTCCTTAAAATATTTGTAAAATAGTACCGGGCTGATCAAGGCACCAGTACTTTAATAAAACTAAATATGATAATAACTCCGCAACACCGTAGTGTCAGTAGGGGAGCAAACCCTACCGACGATATGTAATATGTGGGAGGAAACTATCTCTACCAAGGAGGTTATTCTCCCTTGTAAGTCTCTTGGCGTGGAGTAACTAACCTCCAGCTAAACCACTACCAAGAGTTGGTGGCGGTCTGTGGCACCAACAACACTCTCGGCCCGATGCCTTCCGAGTATTGCTCGACACAGCTGCACGCCGGACCCATTTTGATAAATGATAATGATTGACTTGCTTAGTTGGGAATCAGTTCTTAGTATTAATAGGACTGAAATATATAATGTCCGTATAAGATCCTGATTCCGACTTATTGGTATTTTCCTCATAAAGAGGAATATGTATTATATTAATATGTATAGATAGGAAATCAAATAATAGATAGGTAGATTTGGAAATCATTTTATAATTAGATATAGATATATACATGATTCCAGTTAAAAATGTTTTAACCCTCTCCTAGTATCGAAATTCAAACAGATTGGAACAGATCCCATTGTTCAGTGCAATTGTCGCCTGAAAATAATTACTACTGACTTAGAACTAGGTTCTTATTATTCTAATCAAACAATCACATAAGGTTTAGGAAATATAACATATTATAAAATTCTTATAACATTTAGAAATTATTTCCCGGTAAAATTTAATTTTAAATGTTTAAGGAAAATTAATTAATTAATTATGTTTCAAAAATTCTTTAACCACTTAAATATTTATAAATCATGTTGTGACCTTAATTAGAGTATTAGGAATTAAATTTAGAATTTAATTCAATAATGTAGGTTGATTTTGAAATTATTTTATAATTTTATTAATTTTTGAATTAATTTGGAAAAATCTTTATTTAAAGTTCCAAAATCCTATTTTATAATTAATTTTAAATTAATTTCGAAATTATTAATTAAATGTTGACCAAAAGTCAAATTACTATTAAAAATATTTACTATTCAATTTCTTAAAAATTAAACACTTTATAACACAAAATTAAACACACATACACACACTATCACACGTGCACATGAATTTGGTTCAAGAACATTATGAAGGTGTTCTTAAGCTTATGAAGATGTTCATACTAGTTCATGATCACATTCAATAAATTTTTTGAATTCATAACATATAATTAAATTCAAATGTAACACTTTAATTATGAAATTAAATCTAAATAAATTATTCTAAGCATAAATTTAATCAAACAAGAACATAATTATTTAAATACATACTCATGCTACATTATATCATAATTCATGCAATTAATTAAATAAAATTCCATAATGTAGGCACATTACACATAAAACTAACAATTATGCATATATATTATAAAAATCAATTCCTAAAGCATAATTTTATTATTCCTAAGCATGCTACTAATATTATAATATTAAAAAAATAACATAAAGCATGAAATAATTTTATAAAATTATATTCTTGACATTTTTTTGAAAATTCATATCATATCATATTTATTGGATATATTGAACGTGATTGCTATGTGAATTATTTTCCTGAATGTGATATATTTCTTTGATGGCCTTAATTGCTCATTTTCATGAATATGGGATCTAATTTCATTGGACCACATTGATCATTTAATTTTGGAAATGGACTTGATTGCATAACTTAACAAGTGAAAGGATTTGATTGCAAATTGGCCATTTTTCTTCCCCTTCATTAGCAGCATCACGTACCATTTCATTTCCTTACATACAACATATCATCTTTACTCCATTTCTTTCCTTCTTCAACCGATCCAAACCCTACCAAGAGAGGTGGGAGATTTCATCATTCAAGCATCAATCTTTGTGGGATTTCTGATCATAGAAGCTTCATCAACATCATATCTTCATCTTGTCTCTCATTCCTCCCATTTGAGGTATTTTTGGAAATTGGATGATTTTCTTGAAAATATGTGATATATAGGGCTTGGTATTGGCTTGAGTGAATTGTGTATTTGTTGTTGGAAATATGTTTGTGATCATTAAGCTTGAGTTTGATGCATATGTCTTGAGTTTTATGGACTTGGAGCATGAATGAGTGTATGGGTTTTGAATGATTGATTGTTGATGATCTAACATGGAATTATGTGTTTTTATGAGTTGTTATTGATGTATTTGTATGTTAGCATAATTGTTGCATCAAAAATGTGCATTACATCTTGAGTTTGATCCATTTTTGGTGGTTGATTGTTGTTATGCCATTGCTGCTCTGTTCTGCTCTGCATACAGCTGCTCTCGTATTTTTGGAACGACCCTTCCCAACCCTAGTTCAAAACTGGAACGGCCGTTCCCATGATGCTGAGACAGTAGGCCAGCGAGACTGGGAACGGCCGTTCCCATCTTGGCCTTTGAGCCGAAAGGGCCGTTCCCAGCTAAAACGTTTTTTCCCTTTTAGAAAACGCTGGCGCGTTTTCAGTAGGCCATGGGAACGGCCCTTCCCATTTTCAAAGGGAAGCCGGAACGGGCGTTCCCATAGTCCAGAAAGTGCCCAAAATTCACTGCATAAAATTGCATTTTTAGCACCCCGTTCCGACGGCTTCTTTGACCCCTAATTGCTATTATATGACTGATTACATGTTGAAACGCAATATTTTCATGGTACATTGTATTTTTCCCGTCGTCTAGTTGCATTTCCGCCGTTCGTCATATTTGGTACATTTTGAGTCGTGTTTCACGGACAATTGTCTTTCTTGCACAGACCAGCTTCCTGGTGACGAGGAGCAGGCCCCGTGAGCTGTTTCCTTGGATATTTTTGGGTCGTTCAGGTGAGGTTTAATTTTAGATACATAGGACCCGTACAACCCTATGTGACGTTTTAAACCAAAACCTATCTTTATACTTATAGTTTTCAGAGGAGATTGGTTTTCAAATGTTTTACCGAACTATTGAAAGGATTGATTGATTGATTGATTGATTTGGCGAGTATTGTATTGCACTGTGGGCCCGAGGGTAGTGACTCGAGCCAACCGGGAAAGCATGGGCTGACGGGTAACTCGAGAGCTATCCTCACCAAACTGGGATGAACCCTGAACCCTCTAGGAGATTAGGGGAGGAAGGAGTTCCGGGCTTAGGGATTCATGTACCCTCTGCCCAGATTGATTGGATGGTGGGGCCTTGCAATCCCACCATCACCCGGAGGAAGAAGGCGTTATTGAAACGGCTAATTGTGCACAGTAATGAACTGCTTGATCACCTAATCACCTAATAATTGATTGATTGTACACAGTCGGTGTAAGGTTGGAGAATTGCCCCACTCGCCGGGCCACAAATTGATTGTATTGAATTGATTAAATTGAAATTGGAATAGTTGTAATCTCGGGCGATAGTATCTCTTTTAACCTATTAGATTGTATTGTTTTTCCAAAATTATTACCCGAGATTATGACTTGCATGTTGGTGCGCTTATATTTATTATACCCCTCGCTCAGTCTGTTTTGGACTGACACCTCAACTTTTCAGTGTTTTGCAGGGCGTGCTAGGCGGGAATTTAGAGTCTAGTGGTCTTTAAATTTGGGTCTAGCACACTTCATTCCTACATTTTGTTATGTATAGCTTGGGATATTTTGTATCAGACCGTGTTATCAATTTTGTTGGGAGATGATAATGTATTGATAGTGTGAATGCTGGTACCTATAAGTAAATAAATAAATATGGTACCTATACGTATCGAATGAATGTTATTGCTTCCGCTTTTTAATACTCTGACTTGATTGTTGGTTGGTTTTAAATTGAGGGTACCCGCCTGGCCTTGAGTCCTTTTATTGTCTCCCGTTCGCTATAGCTTTGATTCATGCATGGATTATCCATTTCATATGTGGATTGGGGCTATAGTGCGGGGGATGTGGTGCCTGGCGTTCCGGGTGCTACAGGTCATAAAATTCATAAAATAATCCAAGGATCGTAATGGTTATAATATTTCATAGGAAAAACGTTGAAATTTAGAAATTTCTAATTTAGGGCAAAATTAGGGTTTTTCGGCCGGTTTTGATTTCTACTGAAGCTACGTTAAGAATTAGGGTTTGGAAATCATACCAAAATTCATAAAATTTCACAAGGATTCTATGGAGCCCAATATTGAATAGGTAAAAGTGTTTCGAAAATTCCTACAATTAAAGATGAATAGTATCTAGGGACCTAAATGGAATTTTCAACAACAATTTTAAAAATGTATTTCAGAACGATGAAAGCTATGATATGAGTTTGAAAATTATAGAAATCAGCTTTCTAAGGTTTTTCAAGGTTTAGGTAAAGGTTTAGTGTGACAGCCCGCTCGTCCGACGTATAAGGTACGCCGCGTTCCAACCTTTTAATGTGTTTAATTATGTGATTTTATATTTTTCGTGACCCTATTTTGAACTCTTTTAGAGTTTAGGGGCCCCTTTGTAATTTTTTCTTTTAGCGGTTTTCCGGTCACTTCTCATTCGGTCGAGATTTTGACCTCTTTGACCCCTTCAACGCGTCCGGGGCGGCAAAATGAGTCCGTAGACTCTAAGTTTGCCCCATTCTGACTTCGTTAGCTCGTTCGTTCGATCGTTTTTGCGTACGAGGACCAAGATATATACTCGGATTTCCTCGTTTTGCGTGCTAAAATCAGATCAGCCTTCCTGCATATTCTTCCTCCCGCGACTGGTACTGTTCACACAGTGGAGGTATGAAAACACGCACATATCCGTTTTCGCTCGTTTCTCGACGGAATTCGACGTTTGAGTAGTGGAAATTTATCAACTCGATGAGCCCGTCACAATGGTACAAAAATCAGAGGCTAAAAATCAGCGGTGGTGGCCCATTCGCGGCGGCTTCCGGCGATAATTTTTCGACACGCGCCCCTGACCCATGACGAGGACTCCCCGGCGTGTTTTTCTGGACAAGCGGCGCCGCCATCGGGGCGGCGAGGAGGCCGCACGCGCCGTCCAAAGTGGACGATGGGCGGGGGCGCCACTGTAGCGGCGAGTTTGGCCATTTCCGGTGACTTTTTCCGACGGGGCTTGATGATTTCCGAACGTATTCGACCTCCTAAACCCATTTCCGGCAACAGATTGGAGCGAATCGTGGCGTAGGTGGCGGTTCCGGCGATGGCATCAGTGGCGCAGCTTTGGGGTGGTGGTTCGGCCATTTTCCGGCCGATTTCAGTGGTGCTTCCTTCACAAAAGTTATTCCTGACGACGAGGTTGAGCTGTCCGTGGTGGTGGTGGTCAGAGAACCGGCCGGCGGCGGCGGACCAGTGGCGGATCGGGCCTGGACCGGCGGTCCGATTTTCCGGCGACTTTTTCCGGGTTTTGGCTAGGGGCTTTCGTAGAGCTCGTTACGGGCATTCCAACGGTATGTCCGGATTTTATTTTCGTTTAGCGGTTCGTATTTAATTTCACTTTTTGTATTAGGATTTTGGTTCGGTTTTTCATCAACGAAGTCCGGCATGATTGGTATTTTCTGAAATTGATTGAGGGCTTTTGTCAAGCAGGCCGACGCGCACGTTTCTGTCCTTCCGGGGATTTTTCCGACCACCGGAGGCGGTGTTCCGGTGGCGGCCGGTGGCTGTTCGGCCGGCCACGGTGGCGGCATTCCGGCGACTTTCGGACAGTAGGTTCGTTTCGTTGTGGTGAGTCTAACGCCACTTCCCGTTCGTCAATCGGATGTCCGGTTGAATTTATATGAATTTTTGAAGCTATTTTATTTTATTCGTTAATTGATTTTAATTGTGCAATTCGATCCCGTATGTGTTATAAATTGAAATTATGAGTTGTATGATACGTGGAAGTGTGCTATGATGTATGAAAATTTTGATTCGTGATTTATCGAATTTATTTGTCTCGTTTTACGCCTATCTATTTGAGAATAATTGATTATGAAGTTGTATGAAACCTAGGAAACGAATCATGAAATTCTTAATATCCTAATTTGTTTTATGTAATTAATTAAGCTTGACCCTTGTTTGATTTAATTGCTCTATTCGAATATATATGCAATTCGTGTTTATTTGCCTCGAGAACTAGTACTTGATAAGAATTAAATTTATAACGTTTTGAGTTGTTTTATATACTTGATGTTATGAATTTTATGAGCTATGCATCTCTTGACATAGAATATGAATTATAATATGCTCTGAATGACTTGAATGAATAGATATGGATTATATGTTGCATCATTTGTATTCGTGAGCATAGCCGTGCGTCTTTGTGGTTTGATTTGAGTTTGAGTCTTGTGTTCCGTGTGTTCAGTTGTTCAGGGTTTTTCCAGGGAGTGTCTGTCAGCTGTTTGCGTTCCAGTGGGACTTCTTGGCTCAGGTTTTCCGTTTCTGTCCGTGTAATGTGAGGTTTTAGGATTTTTGTTTAGTTAAAGCGACCTACCACCTTCTGTGCTCGTTTTCAAGCCTGCATGCGATTATTCTATTATATTTATATAATAGATATGTGTTTATATGATATGTTTATGAATTTGTCATACGATTAAAGGTTTTCGAACTGTATATGTACGAGCATATGTAAGCTTGAAATGTTTTGTAACGAGGCTATGCTCCAAACAGTGTGTCTTCATACCAGCTGCGGATTAGGATGACACGGAGAGGTACGTTTATAGCATATGCTAAGTTGCAAGGCATGGTATGCTCCGATGAGGTACGTAAGTATGATTTGGATTCGATATGATAAGTTTGGTATGTAGCGAGTTATGATCTGTTCTGATATGCTATGTTCTGGTGTGTTGGGCCCCGAGACGTGGGTAAGGGGGACCCGGGACGACCATGGGGTCACCGGTTATGACCCCTGTGCACGTTCTCATTTGAGATATTCACATGCGACCTATGGAGGTTGGGAAGGCGTGGTATCTTGAGCCCTCGGTGGATAACCGGGGAAGGCACAGTGTGGGTTCGCTACCCCGTGTGTGTTTGTATCTGTATGAGTAGTAAGGGTTTGCTCCCCGAACTACATAGTGTTGGGGTTGGATTATTTTGATATTTGTTTGTTTTCTGATTTGATACGTATGATTCGATATGGAAGTAAGGTGGGAGACCCGTACTCGCCGGGTATATGATTATGATATCCTATGTTGATTATGAAACGGGATAGGAGCTTTCTCTTTCGACATGTTACCAGTTTGTTCAGTCTGTTATGATTTGTTTAAGTATAAATTTGGTATGAGTATGCTCAGTTTGTTAACTTTTGAATAAGATAAGATAAGATATGTATAAGTTTGATTTGAAAATATATGTATGAGTATGTTTTGAAAATGGTTTTGGTATGCAAAACCCTATTCCCGGTTCATAATCTTTCTTTTGATACGTGTTTTGCTCTATATGTATATATGTGTTGGTGTGTGTTCAGTCCCCTCGCTCAGTCAGTGGACTGACCCTCGCCCCACCTATGTTTTAATTTGCAGGTTCAACTTGTTGGAGTTCGTGCTAGGCGGCTTTGAGTCTGGTCTGTCGAGTCTGTGTCGGTCCGTTTGATTTTGTTAAGTATTTTGTTCTGATTTATTTATGAAATTATGTATATAGTATGTTCTGTACAAGATGATACTTATGCTTTGATTTTTTGAATTTTCGGGGCAGGTTAGGACAGGGCTTGGATTAGTTGAACCTGTCTATGTTGTATGTTTGAATTCGGGACAGGTTAGGATAGGTTCGCGGAATTAGTTGAACCCGTTTATTTATGTTTGTTGATTAAAGTTTTTGTTTGTTCGTATTTTGCATCGCTTTCGCATTCGGGTTTTTGCATATTTGGCTTGTACAGGGTTTAGGAACCTCCTAGCTTTGGTTGGAATTTTCTTTTGTCACCCGTTCGCTGTGACTTGGTGCGTGTGCGGACTTTTCATTTCGTACCACGTATTGGGTCATAGTGCGGGGGTGTGGTGCCCCACCGCTTGGGGTGCTACATCTTAAGTGGTATCAGAGCTACCAGGTTCAGAACCGGTGCTCTGGAGTCGTGTCGTGTCAGTTTAGGTCGTACGGCATAGGAATACTTGTGCATTGCATTTGTCTAACCTGAAAATTTGACTTCTCTGTATGAATTTGTCTGAGCTTATGTGATTATGTGTACACTATGATTACGATTTTTTTTTTGCAAAATTATCATTGTTATGCTTTAAATTTTAGTAAATTACTTGTTGCACCTGCATTAATTAGGTGCTCTTAAGTGCTTTCATTACTTGACATACCCACGTACTAACCCACATGCGTAGATAATTGTCAAATTTGTGAATTGCAGGGTGACACTCGGCGCCGAATTGCCATTGATCATGACAACACTCCCCACTTCTACAAAATTATGAAGGAGGATTCGAAACTTCCGTTTTCTGACTACTTGGATGAAAAGCAAATGGACCTCTACAAGAATTTATAACAAGGAATCAATGCTACTACTATAAAAACGGGTATTATGCATACATGGCACGTGCATCATGCGTTGGAGTAAATTTTAATTATTTTGGACTTTTGTTCTACGTGCTTGATTGCCTTCTTTGTTGGATATGAGCGCATGCCATTTACATCCCTAACCCCGCATGCATTAGTTTCGTGGTTGTATTTAGGTGACTTCCTTACCTGTTCCAACGAGGATCGATTTTAGTGGAAGCAACATTGGGATTCGAATAGGGGTTGACCAGATGATGTATGATCAAGCTAACGCAGTCAGGGTAGTGAGTGGATAAAAGAAGATACTCGAATATGAGAGAGACAAGAGATCCTTTAACTATCAGGGTGCCCTCAGGGTAGGTACTTAATACTTGGAGGTGCTCGGGAGTACATGTTTTATAAGAAAGCCAGAATTTCTAACTCTGAATGGCGTGAAGTGACAATGAAGAGATTAAGGCATTTGTACCATTCAGAGAATTCCAAGCAGGAAATCAAGTTACTGTTATAAAGACACCCACTAGAGTAGTTGCACTTACACAAAGGAAAAAGGGGAAAGTTGTGCAAGCTGTGGAATTTTGTGCCGAGGTCATTGAAGAGCAACTTCCCCAAATATTGAGGATAAGAATATCAGTCACGACGGCGGTATACTAAGCAAGATTGTGTAAAGATTCTTCATTTATCTCTCCACGATTGTCCTGAGAGATTTTACCGTGAAAGAATGGCGATTTTCGATTACCGAGGATTCTGTTGGGATTTCAAGAGATTACACGGATCACTTTACTTCGAGAATCAAGTGAGACGATCCAAGATCAGTTGAGTACCCGAGAATCTGAATGAATACTAAAGAATGCAAGTTTGAACGGGAAGTTGGAACTATGGCCAGTTAAGGAGTTGATTAACCTTTCAAGTTAAAGAAATTGCCAACCTCGACTCCACTACTACGGTGAACGGTACATTGAGCATTCATGGCATTTGCACCTATGCATTTAATAAGTAATTGTATTTTATTTTATTTTGCTTGACATATGTGACAACGTGTAATGTTTGATGTTGCTCAACTGTAATGACGTGACTAACTACTCCAATTTTCCTAGCTTAAAATTTATTGTTGTTGTGAACTCTTGTAAACTGAATGGATTACGTGCTTGCGTGAACTGTTCATGCTTCAGTGTTTATAATTTCCTTAATGGCTCACTAACCCTTCATGCACATACATACATATTATAATTTTATTTTACAGTGATCCCATCGCG
Organism: Lantana camara; assembly: GCA_037501455.1. Classification (NCBI taxonomy): domain Eukaryota; kingdom Viridiplantae; phylum Streptophyta; class Magnoliopsida; order Lamiales; family Verbenaceae; genus Lantana; species Lantana camara. Next base: position 88,197,222 of record CM074859.1, on the reverse strand, counting down.
ATATCCCCCTTGAGTTGAGCATGGATGATGAGTCTATACTCTAGGGATACCGATATCAGTCGTGTAAAGGTACACTATACATGCATCCCATGTTTTGCATCCAGTGTTATTGTGACGTGTGTATGTTTGAATGCTGAGTAAGTGGACTTGTGTGCTAGAGAGTTGTTGAGATCTCTCTCTATTTATGTGTTAGGGAGATGTGGGATTCTCCCTATTTATGTGATAGAAAGATGTTGGATTCTTTCTAAACTATGTGAGCAAGAGATGCTGGATTCTCTTGGAGTTAGATGTTTGGGAGATGCTGGATTCTCTCGAATTTAGGGGTTTGAGAAATGCTGGATTTTCTCAAACTAGAATGTTTGGAAGATGTGGAAGTCTGCCAGACCTAGGTTGAGAGACGGGGCTCTCTCGATTACGTGGTTGAAAGACGGGGTTCTCTCAATTCTGTGCCTGAGGGACGGGGTTTTCTATTTTGATGTGCCAGGAGACGGGGCTCTCTCTCTCTTGCATGCTGAGAGATGGGATTCTCTCTTGTTTGTCGTGGCTGTGTTTCGTGTGGCCTGATGTTGGTTTGCAATCGACGAGGAAGCGACGATATCGAGCCTTGGGTGCAGTGGCCTAGTGGGGGATCGAACAAGTTTGAAGCGACCAACGGTCAAGTGTTTGAACAAATCTCTGTGACTACGGAACTCTGAAGGGAGTTGATGCAAACAGTGGGAGTAAACTTCACAGCCAAGGCTATGACTCTACACGATTTCAAGAGATGGATTGAAGTATTCCAGTTTGAAGCTTTACGACTCAGTAATAGGACCTGAGGACAGGTCCTTTTGAAGGAGGGGAGATTGTGACACCCCGCTCGTCCGACGTATAAGGTACGCCGCGTTCCAACCTTTTAATGTGTTTAATTATGTGATTTTATATTTTTCGTGGCCCTATTTTGAACTCTTTTAGAGTTTAGGGGCCCCTTTGTAATTTCTTCTTTTAGGGGTTTTCCGGTCACTTCTCGTTCGGTCGAGATTTTGACCTCTTTGACCCCTTCAACGCGTCCGGGGCAGCGAAACGAGTCTGTAGTCTTTAAGTTTGCCCCATTTTGACTTCGTTAGCTCGTTCGTTCGATCGTTTTTGCGTACGAGGACCAAGATATATACTCGGATTTCCTCGTTTTGCGTGCCAAAATCAGATCAGCCTTCCTGCATCGTCTTCCTCCCGCGACTGGTACTGTTCACATAGTGAAGGTGTGAAAACACGCACATTTCCGTTCTCGCTCGTTTCTCGACGGAATTCGACGTTTGAGTAGTGGAAATTTATCAACTCGACGAGCCCGTCACAATGGTACAAAAATCGGAGGCTAAAAATCAGCGGTGGTGGCGCATCGGCGAGCAGCAGGCGGCGCGGCGTAGAGCCGCCACTTCGCCGCCCATTCGCGGCGGCTTCCGGCGGTAATTTTTCGACACGCGCCCCTGACCCATGACGAGGACTCCCCGGCGTGTTTTTCTGGACAAGCGGCGCCGCCATCAGGGTGGCGAGGAGGCCGCACGCGCCGCTCAAAGTGGACGATGGGCGGCGGCTCCACTGTAGCGGCGAGTTTGGCCGCTTTCCGGTGACTTTTTCCGATGGGGCTTGATGGTTTCCGAACGTATTCGACCTCCTGAACCCATTTCCGGCATCAGATTGGAGCGAATCGTGGCGTAGGTGGCGGTTCCGGCAATGGCATTGGTGGCGCAGCTTTGGGGTGGCGGTTCGGCCATTTTTCGGCCAATTTCAGTGGTGCTTCCTTCACAAAAGTTATTCCTGACGACGAGGTTGAGCTGTCCGTGGTGGTGGTGGTCAGAGAACCGGCCGGCGGCGGCGGACCGGTGGCGGATCGGGCCTGGACCGGCGGTCCGATTTTCCGGCGACTTTTTCCGGGTTTTGGCTAGGGGCTTTCGTAGAGCTCGTTACGGGCTTTCCAACGGTATGTCCGGATTTTATTTTCGTTTAGCGGTTGGTATTTAATTTCAGTTTTCGCATTAGGATTTTGGTTCGGTTTTTCATCAACGAAGTCCGGCATGTTCGGTATTTTCTGAAATTGATTGAGGGCTTTTGTCAAGCAGGCCGACGCCTACGTTTTTGTCCTTCCGGGGATTTTTCCGACCACCGGAGGCGGTGTTCCGGTGGCGGCCGGTGGCTGTTCGGCCGGCCACGGTGGCGGCATTCCGGCGACTTTCGGACAATAGGTCCGTTTCGTTGTGGTGAGTCTAACGCCACTTCCCATTCGTCAATCGGATGTCCGGTTGAATTTATATGAATTTTTGAAGCTATTGTATTTTATTCGTTAATTGATTTTAATTGTGCAATTCGATCCCGTATGTGCTATAAATTGAAATTATGAGTTGTATGATACGTGGAAGTATGCTATGATGTATGAAAATTTTGATTCGTGATTTATCGAATTTATTTGTCTCGTTTTACGCCTATCTATTTGAGAATAATTGATTATGAAGTTTTATGAAACATAGGAAACGAATCATGAAATTCTTAATATCCTAATTTGTTTTATGTAATTAATTAAGCTTGACCCTTGTTTGATTTAATTGCTCTATTCGAATATATATGCAATTCGTGTTTATTTGCCTCGAGAACTAGTACTTGATAAGAATTAAATTTATAACGTTTTGAGTTGTTTTATATACTTGATGTTATGAATTTTATGAGCTATGCATCTCTTGACATAAAATATGAATTATAATATGCTCTGAATGACTTGAATGAATAGATATGGATTATATGTTGCATCATTTGTATTCGTGAGCATAGCCGTGCGTCTTTGTGGTTTGATTTGAGTCTGAGTCTTGTGTTCCGTGTGTTTAGTTGTTCAGGGTTTTTCCAGGGAGTGTCTGTCAGCTGTTTGGGTTCCAGTGGGACTTCTTGGCTCAGGTTTTCCGTTTCTGTCGGTGTAAGGTGAGGTTTTAGGATTTTTGTTTAGTTAAAGCGACCTACCACCTTCTGTGCTCGTTTTCAAGCCTGCATGCGATTATTCTATTATATTTATATAATAGATATGTGTTTATATGATATGTTTATGAATTTGTCATACGATTAAAGGTTTTCGAACTGTATATGTACGAGTATATGTAAGCTTGAAATGTTTTGTAACGAGGCTATGCTCCAAACCGTGTGTCTTCATACCAGCTGCGGATTAGGATGACACGGAGAGGTACGTTTATAGCATATGCTAAGTTGCAAGGTATGGTATGCTCCGATGAGGTACGTAAGTATGATTTGGATTCGATATGATAAGTTTGGTATGTAGCGAGTTATGATCTGTTCTGATATGCTATATTCTGGTGTGTTGGGCCCCGAGACGTGGGTAAGGGGGACCCGGGACGACCATGGGGTCGCCGGTTATGACCCCTGTGCACGTTCTCATTTGAGATATTCACATGCGACCTATGGAGGTTGGGAAGGCGTGGTATCTTGAGCCCTCGGTGGATAACCGGGGAAGGCACAGTGTGGGTTCGCTACCCCGAGTGTGTTTGTATCTGTATGAGTAGTAAGGGTTTGCTCTCCGAACTACATGGTGTTGGGGTTGGATTATTTTGATATTTGTTTGTTTTCTGATTTGATACGTATGATTCGATATGGAAGTAAGGTGGGAGCCCCGTACTCGCCGGGTATATGATTATGATATCCTATGTTGATTATGAAACGGTATAGAAGCTTTCTCTTTCGACATGTTACGAGTTTGTTCAGTCTGTTATGATTTGTTTAAGTATAAATTTGGTATGAGTATGCTCAGTTTGTTAACTTTTGAATAAGATAAGATAAGATATGTATAAGTTTGATTTGAAAATATATGTATAAGTATGTTTTGAAAATGGTTTTGGTATGCAAAACCCTATTCCCGGTTCATAATCTTTCTTTTGATACGTGCTTTGCTCTATATGTATATATGTGTTGGTGTGTGTTCAGCCCCCTCGCTCAGTCAGTGGACTGACCCTCGCCCCACCTATGTTTTAGTTTGCAGGTTAAAGTTGTTGGAGTTCGTGCTAGGCGGCTTTGAGTCTGGTCTGTCGAGTCTGTGTCGGTCCGTTTGATTTTGTTAAGTATTTTGTTCTAATTTATTTATGAAATTATGTATATAGTATGTTCTGTACAAGATGATACTTTTGCTTTGATTTTATGAATTTTCGGGGCAGGTTAGGACAGGTCTTGGATTAGTTGAACCCGTCTTTGTTGTATGTTTGAATTCGGGACAGGTTAGGACAGGTTCGCGGAATTAGTTGAACCCGTTTATTTATGTTTGTTGATTAAAGTTTTTGTTAGTTCGTATTTTGTATCGCTTCCGCATTCGGGTTTTTGCATATTTGGCTTGTACAGGGTTTAGGAACCGCCTAGCTTTGGTTGGATTTTTCATTTGTCACCCGTTCGCTGTGACTTGGTGCATGTGCGGACTTTTCATTTCGTACTAAATGTTGGGTCATAGTGCGGGGGTGTGGTGCCCCACTGCTTGGGGTGCTACATTTAGGGTTCGGTGGATGAATAGTGATATGGTTCTCTCAAGAAGGCACAATTATAAATCAAAACATAGATGCACATAATTCACATAGAATGAAATGTGTAATGGACTAAGGCTATAAACGCTTTCCTCTTAACCCTTTACTTACCCGTGCTATCCTGATCTCAAAAATCCGGGTTGTTACAGCAGCTATAAATTGAGGTAGTCATTAAGGCTATATTTTGGAATATAGAAAAATTGCTTTATTAATTGGCAAGAAAATGTGGATTACACTCTGGAATCCAGTAGATCAGATTTATAAAGTGAGGCCTGGGCATTGCGAGCACATTTTGGAATGTATCAGGTCGTAACCTTGGATGCAATAAGCATTTCTTTTACAATACCATAACAGCTCAAGTATGTCATTAAGAGCATAACATACATCAAATCAAATTCAATTAAAATGATTATAATAGATAAGTCATATATTAAGATTAAGTAAAAAAGTGTTGTATAATCGAGCTTACTGCATTGTTGGTAATAACTGCCGCGACCGACGGGAAATTATCATGTGGTACTACTAATTGTGGGGTGGAGGGGTTGAGATATTTCTTGTCTCGGGCTAGTTCATACAGAAAAGAATGATTTTTTGTTCGCTTGTTGAAGGTTTCAAGATGGTCAATTCTTGTATGTTGATAAGTGCCAATGAAATATGTTTAAGAATAAACTATAGAGAAGGAGAGAAAGTTACCAACTTCGTAAATATTGGCATTCTGCATATGGCGGGTTGACAAGAATATTAGCTGCACCTCTAGCCGAGAGCGACGTTCCTGAAAATAGATAGCTTCAGTTTGTATTGTCAATTTTATACATGGCATATAGTTTATGAGTGAAGTGAAAGTGTTATTGTATTTAGTTAAGTACAGGACACGATGTATAAGCTAAGGAACAAACATTTGTAATTAGTGACAATTAACCTGGTGGCCGCAATTATCGGTATTTTTTCAGTTGTGTTTTGAACAACCGCGCCTTCACTGGGAATTAACTCATTCCACATGCTGAGCAACATTGGTATTTTCCTGTACATAATATTACTCTTTGAAACAAGGTTGTTCTTGTTGGTTGATCTAAGTTAGAAATAAAATGTTAATCTACGAGATCTCTCTTCGTTAACAATAACAAGTTCCTGAACAGTTGAACTTCCAAAGGCAGGGTTTGTGTTGATAGTTTTTTGATCATGTTTGTCGACAACAATAGCCAAGATATCTGCAACAGAGTATTTTGTTAATGGGTTTTACATATACTGAAAATCCGGTAAGTCATAAGAGTGGCTGTTAAAAAGATACCAATCATTGTTTTGGTATTAACAAAAAGTGGGATGTCTGCAAACTTAGTGAATCGTGGAGCCCCGAGGTCTTTGGGCAGACAATCAGTTTTAGCATGGACAATGGCAGTAGTTTTGCTTATAACCCATTGATAGCTGTTCGGAAGCATTCGCCAGTGGGTTTCTACAAATTGGAATTTTGCATTAGATATGAAGTATGTCTCTTGAAGTTGGAGAACATGCTCCATTGCGCTCACGTCCTGTCCGTATGTCACAACCTGTACTTGAGTTTCCTAGATACAATTTCAAATAAATTTTTAAGCACAAAAGTTGATACAAGTATGTATTTACCTGTGGAAAACTAAAAGGAATTTATTGTTAAAAAATAAATGTTACTTGATGGTTGAGAATGCATACATCTTTGTCGATAAGGAGAAACCTCTGATACTTTTTTCCAGTTGTTTGCGACTGCCGAGGGCTGAGTTTTCTCATGACAAGAACCTTTGCCGTCCATCCTTTACTGGCTGGTGTGATTTCAGCAATGGGGGTTATAGTGTGATACAATTTGTAATATGTGGTTTAACATTGTCACTGAAAAACGATTATGCAATATTTTATTGTAAAATGACAAGGAAAGCTGAAGACAACTAAATTTAGTAATAATGTAGCAGAGATAGTACCAAGTTAAACAAATAATGACAAACATGAAGCATGATGCAGAATACTAGTATTATGAGAATTACCTCTCTCTCTCTCTCTCTCTTTATATATATGTATATATATATATATATATATATATATATATATATATATATATATATATATATAAATGTGTGTGTGTGTGTGTATGTGTGTATGTTTATAAAGTTATTAGTTAATGTAGAGTTCCAAACAATTAGTAAATGTATGAGAAGATGTAAATTCGTATCCGGCCTTTTATATTCTGAACTTAGAGGTGTGACCAAAGCCACATATTGAGCTGTATGTAACCAGTGCGAACAAATATACGTACAATATATATATATATATATATTAGATAACGAAAGAATGGTAAATGTGGAGTTCGACTGGATCTCATTCATTTGTCTTGAATAAAGCCTCGAAGTCTTATCCCCATAAAAAATAGGCATTTTAGGAAGAATAACAACTTCTTTTAAAACTGAATGTGGGAATTTGGCCCAACACCTTGTAATGAAATTTACTGTAATTATCTTAAAAAGATTACAACTAATTATCACATTTTATTTCCTAAGCAGAAATTATTGTGGCCACTTTGTCACGTGGCAAAACTTGGACGCACGTGGCCAAATTAAATATAATTTATGTAAGAAGTAAATAATAACGATTAATTAAATAAAAGGTATTTTTATGCCCAAGTAATCTGTCGTATAACTTACATATAATGACAAATTAAACCATAAATATAATATATTTTTCGTTAATTAGTTCCATATTATCATGATCTGTTTCTTTTTTTTTTTTTTTTTTTGAGGGATATTAATGTTCCTTTAGAACACTCAAAAAGCCGCAACATTGATTTTAGTTTGCACACTCAAAAAGTCAGTAATCACATCTTTCCCTTCCGTAAGTTGGTCCTAGATACATAGTTGGATATATTCTTTCTTAGTTGTATATTTTCTCCAAAAATAGCAAAGTTATATTATGTAAAAACACTTATAATATATGTATATATACATGTATATATATATATATGTATGTAAGTATGTATATGAGATTTAATATTGTTGAGTTATGTAGACATTATTTGGGCTAGGATTTGGACGTTGTAAGTCTAAAAGAAATGCAGAACTTGAAGAATCAGCCGGACGTTTCTCAACAGAAAATTAGGCCTTGAAAGGTACATATTCTGAGCTTAGAGTTGTTACTGAATTCACGAACTGAACTGTAAGTAATCAGTGGAAGAAAATACACCTGTAATATATATATATTTAGATACATGTATGTATTTATATATATATATATATGTGTGTATATATATATATATACACACACACATGTATGTGTGTGTCTGTATGTGCGTGTTTCTGTGGGAAAATAAAGTTTCGGTTAATACAGAGCTCCAAACAATTAGTAAATGTATGAGAAGATATAATTCAAGCTGAGGCCTTTTATGTTCTGAACTTATAGGTGTCGGCTGCATTATTAAGCATTTGGGGGACTCGATAAAAGGCTAATTCTACATTTAAAGACTATGTTAGTGTTATTAAGCTCAGTAAACTAACAAAACGGTAAAACATGGAGTTGCTTAAATGAACGAAGGTAAACTAACCTGTCCAAAGAGAAAACAACTGTAAATGTTGCTAGAGCTCTGCTGCCAGCGTCCTCATGAAGATCAACAGCACAAAGATCACTCGACAATTTGAGACCTCGGAGAGAGCATTCACTAATACACACAGTAAAACTAATAAAGAAACTTGCAAGTATCAATGACCATTTTGCAGTTTTATGATACCATAAATAGCCAGCAAGCACACAAAAATAATTTTTCGGGTTTCTTAACCGACAGGGTTTGAAAGTGACAATCGAATTACTTCACAAAATAGCAAATTCGGTTGAAGAAAGTTTGGGTCCAAACACAGAAATGAAAATTCTAAAAAAGGGTTCAAGCAATAAAGCACTCTACATTCTCAGTGATTAATGAAATCTGTCATGCACCTTAACTGGGAAAAAAATTAAAGAAAAAAGGAACAGTCTTCATCAATAGATTATCAACCAAATGAATATGAAATGAAAATATCACTACTCTGACTTCTTGATTATAGGGAGTCAACCAGTAGTTCATTTGAAGGTTTTTCCTCCGGCTGGGGCATTGGAATCCTATAATTAAAAGTAGAAAAAAGAATTGGGACCATTTTTACAGGTTAGAATCCTTTGAATTACTAAAGTCGAGACAACTCTTAGATGATAATATGTCCAGAAGGAATAAGGTAATTAAAAAGTGTAATATATTTTGAATTATGTACAGAGATGAGAACCCCACACATTATATAATCAATATTGAAAAACTGACATGCTTCACAACACAATGAGATAATCTAGCATTAGCTAGTTCATAGTTTGACTTAATTTATGATGGAATTTCCATCATTTCTCCATAACCTTATACCACAAACTTATCATATCACCGAAAGTGCACATATAGAGAAAAGAAATTAGAAAAGAAATCTGATAGCTAAAAGAAGTGATAAAAGTGTCAAAGGTATTTCAATAACTAAAACACTCATGTACATACAGAATTCCATGATTTTAGGTGAATAGAGATTTCCAGCAGGAAGCATATGCATCGTTAACAAAATCAGATAGTTTGTGAGTAGAATACAGAAGTCAGCAATACTCACCACCGTGCAGTGAATTGGTTCTAATGATGAGACAAGCTGCCTGGGGCTACCCACGTCTGGAACTTCCACAAAAACTGCAGAGAACAGCTCTACTGTAAGCCGAAATTTAACAAGGGCGCTAATATCAACAATATCCAATACAGAAGAAAACTACCAATTCAAGAGTGCATGGAAAAAAAAGCTCAAAACTTCATATACATGACCATTTATCAAACTTGCATAACCATTAAATATCAATCAAGTTTCAGACGCAAAATACACAACAAGCAACTTTCACAACACCAGAAAGAATAGGCAACTGCAGAGCTGGGCAAAGGAAAAACCTTTCTGAGTTGTAGTGTATATGTTCGACCCCAGAATTCGAAAATTAAACCCCCCATTCGAAGAAAAACATAACTAGGCTGGAACCCAAAAGTGAGATCGGAAAAAAAGCAGTAAAACAAATAAATCCAAAGAAACCCACCTGATCGGAAAGCACTATTCAGAAATCCCAAATAAAATCAAACAAAAATATGGTTATTTATAGCCCAAAATAAATAATCTTTGAAATTAAGAACACGGCACGTCATTTACCATGACAGTCGAACGAAAGCACAGACGGGTTGCACGTGTAAAATGGGCAGCGCAAGGCTATCGTAGGTAGAGAAGGTTGGCCAAATTTAGAGAAATTTGCTTCCTTAATTGAGAAGATATGCCTTTTGCCAAAAGCTACTCGATTCCCCATACCAAAGACGCCCAGATCTTATGCAGTCGGAGGGAAGAAACCGAGTATGAGCGTGGTCGGTGGGTGTCAGTGTGGAGAAATATGGAGAATTGAAGTCCAAGGGAATGAAAAGGAAAAAAAAGAATAGAGCGAATCAAGAAAGGCGGAGAAAAAGAGAAGAGATGGATGCTGGGCGCCGTAACCAATATATAATAATAAGTAAAAAGAAGGGATCCAGTGTGGCAGGGAGAAATTTTATAATTGAGAGCCTAATTCTTGACCAAATTGGACTTAGTGCTCTTATATATATGTTAAATAAATTTCTACAACTATTGAAATGAGCGAAACTTCTGATAGTATTAGTAAAATATATTCACTGCTACACAATAAAATATTCGAAGAATTAATGAATGGTCTCTACTAAGGTAACGAAATTATCCTAAACCCCCCACTTTAAAATTCAACTATTTTACATCCCCAATACACTATATATTTTTCCAAAACCCCCATAAATCATGTAAAATTACCAAATTATCCTCGACGAAATTGAAGAATGACAATTCATATCCCTATTATCACAATCGCTCCTTCATCGGCGGGATTTTGAGAATGTTCACCACCGCCCACCACCGCCGACAAGTGTAGAAGAAGTAGTTGGAGAATCAACTGTCGATGCACCTACGTTCGAGGAGTTAGTTCCACTAGTTAACTCCCACTCCCCCACGTTGCACACCACTTTTCCACCTTGTCAGAGGCAATGGTAAGGTCTATGAGACGCCCCGTGTTTTCAAAGCTAATCCAGGTATGACGTCACGAGTGAGTTTAAATACGTAATATAATTGTTTTAATTGCAGATATGTGACATCACATGCTTTACGTATCAATATGGGTTTTATTTTAAGTTATGTGCGCTTTAGAATTTAATTAAATCTGTTTGGGCTCAATTGTCCAATGTTTGAAAGCTTAGGGATTTAATTGCAATTAGGGTGTTTGGAGCCTTTTCAGCTATCTTGAGCTCAGAAATTCAGTTTCGAATTCTGACTTCACTATTGGATTCATTTCGACGATTCGGGCCCAACGGAATAAGTCTCACCTTTTTCTAAAGTCGTTTGAACCCTTTACTGTTTAAAAACCGATTCAAACGGAGTGGATCCTTTTTGACCCGACCCGTTTAGCCGACCAGCTTCAGCCCTTTATGGCTGAAAATTTCCCCTCCTCCCTCTTCATTTTACATGATCTAAAGAAGAGAAAGGAAGAAGAGAAGAAAGGTTTTCACCCCCCTCAACCTTTGAGCTCAAGTTTCGTCATGGTTTCTCGCCCGATCAACGATCCAAGGTAAGCATTAAATTCCTCTCTTCGTGTGCTTCATTTTCATCCGATTGAATCCCATCTTCTTTGTAATGCCCGAGTACGAGACGTCACATCCCCCGCACCATGACCCGACCCGTATATGAAATGGATTTCCATACACGTGCCAACTCATAGCGAACGGGGACATACACACTCGCTAAGCCAGGCAGGACTAACCTATCACTTAAACCCCAACAACAACAATCAGAGTAACAGAAAAGCGGAAGCAATAATTCATATTCCATATATTGAGCTATGTGCTCTAGGTACCAGCATTTAATGTTCAAGTAAGATCAGGAAGTCTAATACAAAACGTGTATGCTCCATTCATGTACAATATCCAAAGTATCATAAACATAAACATATGAGTGTAAAGAAAAGAAATGCTAGACACTATGCAAGACTCTTTCCGACTTGTATCCCGCCTAGCATCCCTTTCTGCAAAAATAACTGAAACAACTGCGGGTTCAGTCTTAGACAGACTGGTGGGTATAAAATAGGCATAATATCATAATATGGCGGAATTTAAACACATACATGCAAGTTATAATCCTTATTCGAGGTTTTAAAAGTAATTTCCCCAAGCGGGAAGTAAAATGCAATGAATAGGATTATAACATTTCATTTCATTCGTTAGGTCCTTTGTGGCCCGGCGAGAGGGCGTGCATTATCTCCAACCAACACCTCGTGTAATTTCATTAATCATTCATTAATTCATTCGTTCATGCATTTCATCCTTTCGTGCACATTCATTAGATCATTCAATCGATCATTCATATACTCCTTCTTCCTCCGGTTAGGGGACGCGTTTGCAAGGCCCGAACCCTCATTCGTTGGTGCTAGAGGGGTACATGAATCCCCAAAAGCTCAGCTCCCCTTCTTTCACTAATCTCCTAGTGAAGTCTAGGTTACCGTAATTGATGGAACTAGTATATGTGGATTTCCATCAGCCCAAGCTTCCCCGGTTCACCAAATATACTAAGTCCCGGGTCCCCATTCACTGTGAACATTCAATTCTCGCCAAAACTTTTGGTAGGATATTTAAATGAAAGGCTTAACGTTGAAAACACTAATTCATTGTAAAACTCGATATAGATATATATATCTTTGGCCAAAATCTTTCACATTGGGTATATTGGGGTCATATCTTTTAACTAATAAAAGAAAAACCCACCTGGCAGACAAAAGAACCCGACAAAGACCTCACTGCTCGACCTCGTCTCCCACTGGATCAAGATCAGTGTGATAAAAGTAGTGTGAGACTCAAATATGAGCACATTTGACGCTCGGCTATACAATGGCAAGTGATGAAGTGCATAAAGCCATAAAATGCAATTAGGCACATAATTCATTAAATTTCATTCAATATACGATAAAATCGTATTCATTCCCGTTCATAGCTTTCGTAGCTTTCATTCTTGCATTCAAGTAATTCTTGGAATCATATATCGATCATAATGCATAACTTTAATAGATACACGTTACATATAATTCACGGATACGAACCATAAATGCAATACAAGCAAGAAAAGAGGTTCCCCAAAGCTGCCAATTCAAATGACACGGCCGTGTTACGTTTTCAAAGGATTTGGACACGGCCGTGTCCGAGGTTTAAAAATTAAAAATTCCCAAGTCGAGGGCTTGACACGGCCGTGTTGAGTTTTCAAAGCATTTGGACACGGTCGTGTCCGATTTTCTGAAAATATATTTCACAAGTCTAGACCTCAACACGGCCGTGTCCATTTTCAATTCAAAGCTGACACGGCCGTGTCAGCTCGTCATCAAGAAAGGAAAGAGCAGAGCATAAGCTCTGTTTCGCGAGGGAAAAGCTTTGAAGAAGCAGTGGCAACAACAAGGAAGCTCTTAGGTACACTTAGACACGAATTTAATCCCTATAACTCATACAAATCATGCAACTCATTTATATTTACAGGAATTCATGCATAAGGTTGGCAAATGATCACCCAAAATCAAGCTTTCAAACATGGAAGCTTTAAGCTCCTTCAATGGCAACTCATGCTATAATCAATCAATATGAAATTCAAGCATATAGAAATGGTAAGGAAGCTTTAAGCATCAACTTTCATGTAGCACCCCAACACGTAGAGATGCCACACCCCCGCACTACAGGTCTATCCACATATGAAATGGTCAGTCCATACATGAATCAACCTATAGCGAAAGGTTTACAATGCAAAGAAAACAACAAGCTAGACGAGCCTAAATCATACATGCAACAGGACAAAGCGGAAGCATGATATACTATCGATCATTTATCAAGTAATGTATGCTTGGATTTTACATATCAATACATTATCATCTCCCAAATACTTAACAATTAACATTAACAATAATTGCTGGGAAATGACAAATAAATAGATGCACCGTATGGGCTCGACTGCAAGGCTCGACTTAGCTTGATTCCTGCCTAGAATGTACCTGCACGAATATTGCATGTATATTGATTTCACGAATAACCACGTCACTCCATTAAACACCATCACTCCAGTCACACCAATCTGCAATCACTCCATCACTCCAATTTCCCCTTCCCTCCATCACTCCAAGAACCTCCATCACTCCAATCACGATAACACGATAATGGGAAGGTAGTGAGCCTTCACCATTCACGATAACACGATAGGACTTGGTTCTTCCTGTTGTTGGACGGACAACCACCAGCCCGAAGACCAGCCCAGCGTCCTCACTAAGGGGGACCTGGCCAGGAGAACGCGTTATTCCTGTGGTTGGACGGACAACCGCCAGCCCGAAGACCAGCCCAGCGCCCTCAATAAGGAGGACCTGGCCAGGAGAACGCATGTACACGATAACACGATAGTCACGATGATCACGATACACGATGCCCGACTTGCTTTGCATGATCCTGACAATGACACGATACTCACGGTACGTGCATGGCTTGGCATGACCTGACTTGCTTGCTAGCGAGTGACACGACGATTCAAGAATGTATGAACGCGCTTATTGATCACGATCTCCGTTTTGGAATACCCTGGGCAAGGAATAGAACAATTGTACCCTCATTAGACCATAACTTGATAACACTATCCGATAAAACACACGACATGATCAAGTGACGAGGTGGCTTGCAATGAACAATGTAGCTTGATATAATCATATTATTGCATGATATTGATCATATAACATCATGTTGGGATCATTTAAATAATTAGAGAAGGAATTGGAATTGTTACATTTATGCAGAATGTTACTGTACTTCCAGGGGTATGGGAACGACAGTTCCAGGTTTTAATAGAAGATGGGAAGGGCCGTTCCCCCTCTCCCGAAGCTGCTCCCGAAGATGGGAACGGTCGTTCCCGTCTTGTGAGACAAAGTGGGAACGGGCATTCCCGTCCTCGCCGCCCTTCACACTATTCAAATTATGGGAACGACCATTCCCTATTTACAAAGGGAACGGGAAGGGCCGTTCTCGTTATGCAGAAGATGCAGAACAGAGGATGAAGAACAGGGGAGGCACGAAATATCCACAAATCCCATTGAAACTCAGATAATTCAATTCTATAAACTATAATTCATACAAGGGAATACATATACATGCTTAAAGCACTATAAAATCAATATAATTACTTCTATAACTCATGGATCATCAAGATTTCAAGATTAAACCCCATAATAATATATGCCATGAAATTCCCTAATTTCCAAGGTTTGAGTATGGAATTCAAGTCTAAAGCTTGTAATCATGCTTCTAACCTCATTAACACAAGTTATTACAATCAAATCCTAACCCTAGATTCAAGGATTATTATCATGAAATCCTACATATTACCTTGAATGAAAAGGGAAAGATAAAGGAGAAGGATATGGATGATTTGATCTCCAAAGTTCATAATTCCTTCAACAAAATAGCTTGAAAGGATGAAATTCTTCTTCTCTTTTTGGAGAGTTTTGTTCGGTTATGGGGAAAGAAAATGGAGATGATACTAGATAAAAATCAAGTGAAGAATGAGGGAGAGATGCATACCGTGATATATCATGTTTAAAAATGTGATATTTGTAACTCAACCCTCCAATTTTATAAGTTTATGCAATTAAGGATGCAAGGTTTGGAAAATGATCAATTTAGTCCCAAAAGATAATCATTCAATTTGGTTCTTAATTTAAAATAATGATCAATCAAGAACAGATAACAATTAAGACATATTTGGCAATTAATTTGCGTACCTGGTAAGCCGGAAATTGGGGCGTTACAATTCTCCTCCCCTTAAAAGAATCCGTCCTCGGATTCACTTGGGCGAGCATGTAATGTCATAAATAAATGCAATGCACGAATTAGCAAATAATCCCAAAACTGCTTGACCTAAACTTGACACGACACTAGAACCTTGGTTTTGCAACCGGGCTTAGATGTAGCACCCCAACACGTAGAGATGCCACACCCCCGCACTACAGGTCGATCCACATATGAAATGGTCAGTCCATACATGAATCAACCTATAGCGAACGGGTTACAATATAAAGAAAACAACAAGCTAGACGAGCCTAAATCATACATGCAACAGGACAAAGCGGAAGCATGATATACTATCGATCATTTATCAAGTAATGTATTCTTGGATTTTACATATCAATACATTATCATCTCCCAAATACTTAACAATTAACATTAACAATAATTGCTGGGAAATGACAAATAAATAGATGCACCGTATGGGCTCGACTGCAAGGCTCGACTCAGCTTGATTCCTGCCTAGAATGTACCTGCACGAATATTGCATGTATATTGATTTCACGAATAACCACATCACTCCATTAAACACCATCATTCCAGTCACACCAATCTGCAATCACTCCATCACTCCAATTTCCCCTTCCCTCCATCACTCCAAGAACCTCCATCACTCCAATCACGATAACACGATAATGGGAAGGTAGCGAGCCTTCACCATTCACGATAACACGATAGGACTTGGTTCTTCCTGTGGTTGGACGGATAACCACCAGCCCGAAGACCAGCCCAGCGTCCTCACTAAGGGGGCCCTGGCCAGGAGAACGCATTATTCCTGTGGTTGGACGGATAACCGCCAGCCCGAAGACCAGCCCAGCGCCCTCAATAAGGAGGACCTGGCTAGGAGAACGCATGTACACGATAACACGATAGTCACGATGATCATGATACACGATGCCCGACTTGCTTTGCATGATCCTGACAATGACAAGATACTCACGGTACGTGCATGGCTTGGCATGACCTGACTTGCTTGCTAGCGAGCGACACGATGATTCAAGAATGTATGAACGCGCTTATTGATCACGATCTCCGTTCTGGAATACCCTGGGCAAGGAATAGAACAATTGTACCCTCATTAGACCATAACTTGATAACACTATCCGATAAAACACACGGCATGATCAAGTGACTAGGTGGCTTGCAATGAACAATGTAGCTTGATATAATCATATTATTGCATGATATTGATCATATAACATCATGTTGGGATCATTTAAATAATTAGAGAAGGAATTGGAATTGTTACATTTATGCAGAATGTTTCTGTACTTCCAGGGGTATGGGAACGACCGTTCCAGGTTTTAATAGAAGATAGGAAGGGTCGTTCCCCCTCTCCCGAAGCTGCTCCCGAAGATGGGAACGACCGTTCCCGTCTTGTGAGACAAAGTGGGAACGGGCATTCCCGTCCTCGCCGCCCTTCACACTATTCAAATTATGGGAACGGCCGTTCCCTATTTACAAAGGGAACGGGAAGGGCCGTTCCCGTTATGCAGAAGATGCAGAATAGAGGATGAAGAACAGGGGAGGCACGAAATATCCACAAATCCCATTGAAACTCACATAATTCAATTCTATAAACTATAATTCAATGCTTAAAGCACTATAAAATCAATATAATTACTTCTATAACTCATGGATCATCAAGATTTCAAGATTAAACCCCATAATCATATATGCCATGAAATTCCCTAATTTCCAAGGTTTGAGTATGGAATTCAAGTCTAAAGCTTGTAATCATGCTTCTAACCTCATTAACACAAGTTATTGCAATCAAATCCTAACCCTAGCTTCAAAGATTATTATCATGAAATCCTACATATTACCTTGAATGAAAAGGGAAAGATAAAGGAGAAGGATATGGATGATTTGAGCTCCAAAGTTCATAATTCCTTCAACAAAATAGCTTGAAAGGATGAAATTCTTGTTCTCTTTTTGGAGAGTTTTGTTCGGTTATGGGGAAAGAAAATGGAGATGATACTTGATAAAAATCAAGTGAAGAATGAGGGAGAGATGCATACCGTGATATATCATGTTTAAAAATGTGATATTTGTAACTAAACCCTCCAATTTTATAAGTTTATGCAATTAAGGATGCAAGGTTTGGAAAATGATCAATTTAGTCCCAAAAGATAATCGTGCAATTTGGTCCTTCATTTAAAATAATGATCAATCAAGAATAGATAACAATTAAGACATATTTGGCAATTAATTTGCGTACCTGGTAAGCCGGAAATTGGGGCGTTACATTTCATACATCAATTCTCAATTTAAACCATTGAAATTCATGGAACCAAAAATTCATACCATTTTGTTCATATTCAAGCTTTCTTCATATCACATGATTCTCTAATTCAAATCAAGATATAATCGGAAGAAAATAGAGAGGAGGATGAGGGGAAAACAATACATATCTTACCTTGGAAGAAGATTAGATGAAAGTTGATCTTGAGCTCAAATTAATGGATGATAAAAAATGAGGGTTTCTTGGAGCTTCTCTTGCTTCTTGTGGGGATGATGATGATCGATCAAAATGGAAATAAGGAGAGGAATGGAAGAATGCTGATATTTAGAGGAAAATGGGTAGGATACGGGTCGATCCAAGTCCGATTCGTTTAAGAAAAAGGTTCAAACAAGTTATAAGGTCGAGGCCATGGAAAGGTTCGTTGTCGAAGGTTCAAATGATATCGAAAAGGTATAAGGTTAAGTTTAAAGAATAGATATCGTCGAAACAAGTTCAACGCCGTTTACGGATCTCGGTTTCGAGGTCCGGAGCTCAAGATATCGCGAAAACCGTTCAGGGTTGCCTATTATTCAAATAGGTCCCTAAACTTTCAAAAAGTGGCAATTAAGCCCAAACTCAATTTCCAATTGAGTCCAAAACATTCAAATAAGTTACAATTAAATCCTCGGATCACACGAAACAAGTAATTTCATTCAATTACCACCAAATTCACGAAATTCACATTTCCACAATTTCATTCATATATTCAAATCTCACATTGAAATTCATATGAAATTTAAACAAATAATTCAAATTATAAACGAATTTAAACAAATTAATCAAAATATAAAATCATATGCTTAAATTAAATACGTACATACCACTTACCTGCACGTGCGAAAACACGGGGCGTTACATTCTTTGCTTTATTTCTTGAGATGGAGAAGTAGATAAATAGTACAATTATGTGGAAATTTGCTCCCATGCTCTGAAATTTGAATTATTTGCTACAAGGATGATATATGTTGCTCCCTCGAGCTTCTTTGTTGTATATTTGGTGGAATTTTGATGGATGGTTGTGTATTTCTTGAAACTCCATTAATGGAGCTTGAATGTGCATTAATGGTGGATTGATTTCTTGTGCGTTGCATGCCATTTTGCTAAGTTGTTATGATAGATCATGTAATTTGGGACCTATGTATGCATTTTGGTGTGATTTGAGGTTGTTGTTGTGTTGTTACCTCGTTTTTCCGCCATTGTTGAAGCTTTTGGAGCTTGGGGAAAGAGAGGAGACACGCCCGTGTCTCCCTAATGAAGAAAATGAGATACGCCTGTGTCTCCAGCCCTTTTTCACGCCTGTACCCAGACACGCCCGTGTCTCTTTTTTGCTTTGAGGGGAGACACAGGTATGTACTGTTTTGTTCGTCGTTACCTATCCAAATGAGCTCTATTTTATCTGAAATTTTAACTACAGAAACCTTTTGAAGTCTAGAGTATTCTCCAATTAGAATCACATAAATATACTTTCTGGTTTGTGAGTTATAACCATTTCAATTTTGTGTCGCCACTTTACCGAAATCTGCATTCATCTAACTTTGGGCTTACGCCATTTTCACATCACTTTGAACCACGATTCGAGCCATATATCATTGGAAAAGCCTATTTGTTCAGTTTCATACCCAATAAACAAAACTCCATTCCTACTTTTAAAACTCGATATATTCTCATTTTTCTATAGGTTGCATGTTTTCGAAAACTTTCAGCTTTTTCTAAACTTTGCCAAAACCTCTGTTCTTGCGTTCGTTTCAATTCCTTGACTTTCGTATGTGATTTATATGAATTTTATAGTTTATTAAGTGATAATTATGTTATTCTTTGACACTCTATGGTTCTTAATTGCTTAAACTCGATTGTAACTCCGTGCTTTATATGAATTGAATTCGTATGATTGGAGTGTATGTTTATGTGACCTCATTAGACTTAATTGCATCTCTTATGGGTTAATTGAATGTCTTACATGTTAAGTGTCACTTTCTTGATAATTTATTTAATTATGAAGGTGTTGGTATTGTTCTATGTATTTACATGACGTAAATGATTTCATTGCTAGTTATGTGGAACATTAATTGTGCACATGAACACTATCATAACATAGCCTATCATTTTATAATTCTCGTACACATGTTATATCATTTCATATCATTCCACGACATCTCATATCAATGTCATGCGTCTTATTTGGTTTCATATTGAGTCATTTCTCACGAGTACACATTGTTCCTTGTCTTGTATAGTTCATTTCCAGGGCGGAGACTTCCGGATCGAATAGACACCCGTATCACTCATGTTTCTTATCTCGTGGTATTCCAGGTGATGGTGTTTTCATTCTAGTTACGTATCAAACCCTATAACCTTATGTGACAAGTTTATTGCCAAAAACCTAATGTGTATATATATATATTTAAAAGTGGAGTCATCGAGTAAATTCTTATCGAGTAAATTATTTTCAAGGATTTTGAAATGTATTATTATAATTTTAACTTGAAATGTTTTGGCGAGATCATGCACGATCATGTTCATGTTATTGGGCCTGGGGAAATGTGTGAATGGAAACCAGTACGACATCGAGCCATTGGGCACGCCTTAGTACTTAGTACCCATTGAGAATTTCTCACGTTACCGAGAAGCGTGGAAGGTGAGTTATTCTTGAGCCGATGATTAACCCATCGAAGGAGCGGGTAGGAGTCATGAGCCCCCATCTCAATATTATTAACGGACTAGTTCGGGTCTGCAGGCTTGACCAGGGGAGGAAGAAGGTTGGAACTATTATTCACCATGCGGGAAGGTCGGGACACGGATTGCCCAAGCGGTCATGTTTAACGTATCTATTACTGGCATGTATTATTATGCATTGCATGGTCATGTATTCAAAAGTATTAAATCATGTTTCTTGTACACGATCGGAGTTTGGTTGGAGATTTTTCACGCTTACTCGCCGAGCCACAATGATTATTTATGAATTATGAACTTAATGAATTTAATATGAATTAATCGTAAAATCCGAGCATTGCTTATCTATCTCTTACCCTTCGCGGGAACTAACTTTAAATATAACTTTGCTTGGGATTTATGACTGCATGTGCATGTTTTTATATATATGTATAGCTCCTGCTCACTCAGTCTGCTAGAGACTGACCCCTCTTTCCACGTCTCCAGTTTTCTTGCAGGTTTTTGCTAGGCGGAAGTGAGTCTTAGTATTGTTCGAGTCACACTCGTATACTTGAGTCACATTTTACATTGTTGTATTTTATTCGTATTATTGCATTGTATTAAATTATTGATAGGGCTTGAATGTCAATTGTTATTTATTGATGAATGTTGAATTCGAGACAGGTTGCATGATTAGCTGAACCCGTTGTTAGGATTACAAATTATTTTGATATTTACGTTTATATTCATAAGTTGGAAGTTGAAGTACGTTGATGTTAACAAATTGAATTGGGATTTACGTGTAGCGCCCCAAACGGAATGCACCACATCCCCCACACTCAGACCCGCCCGCATATGAAATGGAAAATCCATACACGTGCCAGATCAGAGCGAACGGGGACTCACTCACTCACTAGGCTAGGTGGGAACTAAACCTTCGAAACGAAATAAGCAATTAACTAAAACTTAAATACACGTGCGAAAGCAAAACATAAGATCAATCACAATGTAAGCAACAAGTGACGGGCTTAACTAACATAAATACCTAGTCCCAAAATTTCAAACATAAATCATAAATCTTAAAGTACGGGTTCAAAATATCCATAGAAACCTATCCCGAATATCATAAAATACAATCATAATAGTTCGTACATTCAATGTATAACTTAATCAATTTACAAAATGCATATGAGCAGACTCCAACTCGATCAAGAGACTCGACAGACTCGACTTCCCGCCTAGTACTCCAAAACCTGCAAAAGCACTTAAAACAAAGCTGAGTTCAGTCTATAGGAGACTGGCGGGTATAAAACAGGGCTTCAGATATATAATAATATTTCCGAATTTAAACACCCACACATGCGAGCTATAATCCCGTACGAGGTTTTTAAGATATTTCCCAAGTGGGTAAAACAAAGAAAAACAACACTCGAGATTACAACGATCAATTTCATTAATTTATAATCATACATGCGGTCATTACATGAGCCCTGGCGAGTGGGCGGATTCTCCAACCTTCTCCTCGTATGTGCATAGTTTATTTATTCATTCATTACCGATCATGCAACATACATACATTTATAATCATGGGTTCATAACATTTCATTCATAATCATACTTTCATACATAAACAATTACACCTTTTTCCTCCGGGTGGTGGACGGGCTTGCAAGACCCGGCCACCGGTCCATACATGGTGGCTAGTGAGGTTCATGAACCCTCAAAAGCCCGGTTAGCGTTTCCTCATCAAAACTCCTGAATGAGGTCGGTTCCGCGTAATTCATGGTAGGACTAGTAAACGGGATCACCGTCGGCCCTTGCCTCCCCGGATAGCCACGTGTAACAAGTCTCTGGGCCCGTGCGTTCAATCATGCTCTTGCCAAAAATCATAAGGTGGGGATACATAAAAGAAGGCTTTACGTTGGAAATCATTGACTCTTTTCAAAAGACTCGATATATATATAAATGTAATATTTTTGCTCAAATCTTTCATATAAGGGATATATCGGGTCATCGTAACTAATAGAAGAGAAACCCACCTGTTACACCTTACCAAACAATACCAAGAAGAAAAGGAGACTCAAAAGTGTCCTATGAACCCGACAAGTCTCCACCCTAGAGAAAACTGTACAAAGGACAAAGCAATGTACTTGTGAGACTCAAGACTCTAAATGAACCATATATGACGCACGGCAACGCTATGCACATGGTATGAGATGTTTAAGAAGTAAAGTGATGTCATGAAGCTACATAATTCAAGTAATTCATTCAAGTACATTCATAGCATGAAGGTTTCAAGCCCAAACATTTCATATCTTTCATAATTCGTAGCAATTCAAGTCATGATCTTCATATAACAATCATATCTCAATTAAATCAAGTTTATAATTATATAATAAACAAAATAAAGGCATTCAAATAATTTAATTAGGTATGAACAAGAAATGAGTGTCAATTTAATTCCATAATTTCACACAGATCAAACAATATATAATATATTTTATAATACATATATATACAACTCAACAAATCACATGCATAATATAATTTATATATATATATATACATATAAGCAACAACAATTCAGCAAAATTGTCCATGCATGCATATTACATAATATATGTATACGTACTTAACATACTTGCATGCATAATATAACACACATTATTTATATATATATATACGTACATACACACATAATATACTATACATATTACATGCACAAAACATCAAAATATATATAATCTATACCTATTTCACATGCACACAATTATCACACACCTTCTTATATATATACGTAATATATAGAACACTCACATATATATATATATATATGTATATATATACAACACACAAATGCACTAATATGTAATATATACACATTCACACCTATTAATTTACACATTACATATGTACACACACTCATGCATGATACACAATAGATCCACAATCACAAAACACAATTATATACAGCCGCACGTACTCACACGCATGCACAAGCACCTTATAATTCCATGCACAGCACAATTCATGAAATGCGGGCATACATTCATGCAAGGGGGGGTCTCTCCGCCCGGGGAAATAAACAACACGAACCTTCCCCGCCCGGGGAACGAGATGCAGACAGAATCTGCACAAGTGTCCCCGCCCGGGGACACTCTCAATAGAAAATCTCCCCGCTCGGGGAGATTGTCGCAGCAGCAAACGAGAAGCAGTAGCAACAGATTGGAAGGGAAAACAGGGCAATACTAGCAGCAATACATAGCAAGAAACAACAGCAACTTAAGGCCAAATTTGATACATAAAAGTCATGCTAAAACTCACCCGAAACGGCAGCCACAACACAACAATGACAGCAGTTCGGTTGGTGCCACAAAAACCCAAACTCAAGTTCATAATCTCAAGTTCAATAATGGCATAAGACTTAACACTCCACTACCCTATAATAAGGATCCAAATATACATTAATGAAAGCTAAGAGATCACCTAACAAGTCCCAAATCATCAAATATTTCAAGGAAAGCAAAGGTTCAAGAATTTCCAAGAAAACCTAATTATTCATTCACATAATCATATCTGAATCAATCATGGTTCAAACTCAGAGATTCTTGGATCAAAATGACTAAAATTTAGTGGGGAAAGCAATCATAAACTTACCCCTTGAATTTGGTTGAGTTTGGTTGAGATTGGAGCTCAAAATCTCACAAAATGAATAGTGATGGGAATAATAATTTGATCTCCAAGTTTGCAGCAATTCCCCTCTTTCCCTTGCCTTGGATGAAATGAGACTTAGGGCATCAGGTAGAGGGTTTAACTAGGGTCATTTGAGGCCAAACCTTGGTTAATTTGGTTAAGTATTGGGAGAGTTATGGTTAAAATGGTAGAGTGTGGCAGTTTTTGCGGACGAGTAACTTTTCGGTCGAATTCCGGGGGTTCAAATAGGCTTAGAAAATTATGAGGCTAGGTTCATTAAAACCGAATCTTCAATACGAGTCCAATGAAGTTGATGAAACTCGAATCTGAGTTCCCGAGCTCAAGATATCACATACGAAACCAAGGGTGCGCTAATTGCCCATTAGCCCCCGATTTGGTTCCACAACTCAAAATAAATTCGTTACCACATCAAACGAGATCGAAAACATGAAACGAGAATATAAACATGTTCATAACAGTTAAATCTATGACACACTAAATTTTCACAAAATTTCGATTTCAAATCGTATAAGAACAAAGCGCGATTAAAACACTCATGCACAAAGCATTTACAATTTCATAACATTCCAAATTGAATAATAAAAATTAAATTCCATATTAAAATTTTACACAAAAGTCAACGAATTAAATTTGAATTTAATATCAATATAATTAAAAGTATAATTAATTAACACTTTAACATTTAATTATAAAATTAAATATACAAAACACTTATAAACAATTAATTCGCGCAATTTGGTAAACACCTATGTCATACTATACGACTGAAAAAAAAACCGGGGCGTTACAACCTCTCCCCCTTAAAAGAATCTGTCCTTGGATTCACTGTTCGTCTAAAAATAATTAATAAGAGAACCTCGTCCCTCGCAAGCACCAAGGAGAGAACCCCGTCTCCCAAACAACAAAGAGAGAACCCCGTCTCTCAAAAGCAGCAAAGAGAGAACCCCGTCTCTCGAACAACAATGAGAGAACCCCGTCTCTCAAAAACAGCAAAGAGAGAACCCTGTCTCTCGAAAACAAGATAAAGAAGTTCAAAATACAAAATACAGTCACAACGAAGAGCAAACACCAAGAAGAAAGCATCAAAACATCCAATTACGACAACTTATAATCAAAACAATCACACAAAGCCAATGAACAATTATCACTTACATCCTAACATCGATTATACAATAGTAGTTAACACACCAAAGAGTCAAAGCACATATTATCCAAATTATTTAAATTATCAACGCGTGTATGCATATGCCATGAATGTCTGAGGTACCGTTCACCGTGGAAACGAATTTGAAGCTAAAGCTTTCA
This sequence comes from Lantana camara, assembly GCA_037501455.1. Classification (NCBI taxonomy): domain Eukaryota; kingdom Viridiplantae; phylum Streptophyta; class Magnoliopsida; order Lamiales; family Verbenaceae; genus Lantana; species Lantana camara. The sequence continues at coordinate 88,171,787 of CM074859.1, read as the reverse complement.
TGGTCCCAAGGTATGGTCTGAACCCAAAAGCTAGCTCGACTCTTGGCTTGTCTTTAATATCTTCAACGTGTCCACCTGAGAAACTGATAAGGCTCTCGACTGGTCCTATTGTTAATTCGACTATGATTCTTATCTCTTCTTACCTTCTTCCATTTCTCGGTTATGCGTTGACCCTGATCCAACCAACCTGCCCTTCCAAAATGAGTTTTACCCTACATCTTCAGATTTCGGACCGGTCTTCTTCACGGTTCATGTCTCCTTCTGTAATTTGGTGAAACCCTTAAAATTTAATAACCTTTTTGATTAACAATCATAGCCTTCTTGACGAGTTCTTTCCAAACCGGGTTATGATTCCCGTTTCCCAAAATTTTTTGATTAATCTCTTCGTGGATCTTTTCCTCATCCCTTCATCCTCTTGGAGCCATTAAACGTGCATTAAAATTTTGGTCCACTCAAATCTCTAATCGAGGGAAAAATTCCTTGATACTTCTTGAGATTCAATTGAAGTCCTTCTATAGTCACTTCTTTCTGAGTCCCTTCTTCTCAAATTCCTTCTAACGCATTATGGAAAAACGACTAGCGATGTAGTAGGGTTTTATTTTGTTAAGTGATGTCCGAACTCATCCAATACTTGGTCGAATTAATCTCTATGGATGCCATCACGAACGTGTTAATCTGATTTAGTTTCTGTTCTCTGAGCCGATTTAATGGTCCCACAAAAGCTCAATTCCATTATTTCCCAAAATTTAGATCCCATATGTAGAAATGCTCAACAAACCATCTCCTCCATATCCCGTGGTGGCTTTCAACCCGAACTTAATAACTTAGCCCTTACTTTAATGGTTTAACCGGTAAAGCTCTTTTATTCATTTCCGATCACCATCACTAGAGCTTCCTTGTCTTCTATGGTTTGCATTCCGTTGTTCCTACTAAATTATTTCCTTCAAGCATAGCCTCGAATTTTAATTTCATTTCTTGGCCGTGCTCTCTCCTTTAAATTTTCCGCCTTCTCGGGTCGATCTATGGAAGCGATCAATTTGAATGGCATCCCGACTCCTATGTTCTTCAAATCCCGTATCAAATAAACACTAAACCATGCATGTTGGATTAAGATGCCCATGCACATAGCAAACTTCCGAGCATAATAATATGTAGCACATTTGAGCATTTATCAGGTAGAGATGCATATAACTATCTATAAAATAGATTAAAGAATTTAAGTACGGCGTATGATCAACGTGCCATGAATGCAATACACCTGGCACCGTAGTGGTAACCTTTGGCTCGACAACTTGCTCTTCACTTCCTTAAGTACAGGCTTGCCTCGGATTTACCGATCTTAGCTTGTTTAACCACGGTCTTCTAAATTCTCAAAGTGTCCTTGTACCCACGTAAGTGTTCCCGCAAGCCGAAATTGAAATTCTTCGACCCAACTTCTTCTACGCCCATGGAATCAGCATCTTGACTCCTTTCAAAGATTGATCCCAAATGATGTTTCAAATCCTACCTTTAGTTGTCTCTCTGCTCAAAGTTCCCTTGACTATTCTTTATGAATTCAACGATTGGATGAACTCATCTTCCAATTGCTTACACTTGAGCACATAATTTCCCGTCAACAGCTCTTTGCATTTCTTTATCGTTTCCATTTGTTGCTCCATGTCTCCCAATTCGAACTCACAACACGACAATTCAGCTTGAGTCTGGAAAATAAACTTCAATCCGACCGAATATAAAACCTTTGGCATCTTGGCATTCCATGAACTTGAAATCACCATATCAATCGGTTCTCACTAACTCCTTCCAATCCGACTTCTTCTCAATTTGCCTCTTCTTCTCCCTTTGACCAGAACCTGAGTTCTCTTGAGGGTCTTCGTCTCCTCATTGATAAAATCCTTGAATCTAAACATCTTTAAGATTTTTTCACTTCTCCCTTGAATGAATGATCCACTATCTTAACAAACCTTCACTAGCCACCACTAAAATTGGGGACTATTCCTCAAATCAGTCGTCTACTCAGAATCCTAACTTCCACTCCTAGTGAAGAGATATTCTCTTTTGACTTTAAGCTTAGGAATTGGCAAAACATGGCTTTCAACCTCATCCTTTGTGGTTTCTATCCTGACTTCTCTTCCAATAGGGCTCTTTGTAATGATGAGAGAGCTTTGGTGCACCGTTGTAAGGACGCCAAAGAACATGGCTCCAATTAGAAAAGACTACGATCCCGGATCTTTATAGATAACCCCACCTTTTATCACGATATGGAGTAAAGAAATATATCTCCATGTTGATATCCTTGAAGAGTCAACACACGACTTTGTAATCCCTTTATTCCATAACCTCTTCGTTGGTTTGATCGGAGGAATTTATAGTTGGGATTGATGGTAGCTTTGATAGCGTAATAACGATCTACAATAAAAGATTCAACTCAAGTATAGATGCATGTGGATTAATATATGCTTATGGCACGTATTTATAATAACATACACGTATTAAATGCAAGATAAAACAAGTAAGGTGATAAAGTTGAAAGTGAATCAAATATATCAAGTAATTCTAACAATTTATGGTAATTAACGATGAAAATTCAATGCAATGCACACGTTGACAAGTTGGTCCTATACCGTACGACCTAAACTGACTCAATCATGACACGGGAGCCCGGGTTTTGCAACCTGGGGCTCTGATACCGCTTAAGGATGTAGCACCCCAAACGGAAGGCACCACATCCCTCGCACTCAGACCCGACCCGCATATAAAATGGAAAATACATACACGTGCCAGAACAGAGCGAACGGGGACTCACTCACTCACTAGGCTAGGCGGGAACTAAACCTTCGAAACCAAATAAGTAATTAACCAAAAATTAAATAAACGTGCGGAAGCAAAACATAAGGTCAATCACAATGTAAGCAACAAGTGACGGAACCAACTAACATGAATACCTAGTCCCAAAATTTCAAACATAAATCATAAATCATAAAGTACGGGTTCAAAATATCCCTAGAAACCTGTATATCATAAAATACAATCATAATAGTTCGTACATTCAATGCATAACTTAATCAATTTACAAAATGCATGTGAATAGACTCCAACTCGATCAAGAGGCTCGACAGACTTGACTTCCCTCCTAGCACTCCAAAACCTACAAAAGGACTGAAAACAAAGCCGGGTTCAGTCTATAGGAGAATGGTGGGTATAAAACAGGGCTTAACATATATAATAATATTACAAAATTTAAACACCTACACATGCGAGCTATAATCCCGCACGAGGTTTTTAAGATATTTCCTAAGTGGGTAAAACAAAGGAAAACAACGCTCGAGATTACAACGATCAATTTTATTAATTCATAATCATACATACGGTCATTACGTGAGCCCTGGCGAGTGGACGAATTCTCCAACCTTCTCCTCGTGTGTGCATAGTTTATTTATTCATTCATTAACGATCATGCAACATACATACATTCATAATCATGATTTCATAACATTTCATTCATAATCATACTTTAATACATAAACAATTACACTTTTTTCCTTCGGGTGGTGGACGGGCTTGCAAGACCCGGCCACCGGTTCATACATGGTGGCTAGTGAGGTTCATGAACCCTCAAAAGCCCGGTTAGCCTTTCATTGTCAAAACTCTTGAACGAGATCGGTTTTGCCGTAATTAATGGTAGGACTAGTACACGGGATTACCGTCGGCCCTTGCCTCCCCGAATAGTCACGTGCATCAAGTCCCTGGGCCCATGTGTTCAATCATGCTCTCGCCAAAAATCATAAGGTGGGGATACATAAAAGAAGGTTTTACGTTGGAAATCATTGACTCTTTTGAAAAGACTCGATATATATATAATTGTAATATTTTGGCTCAAATTTTCATATAAGGGATATATCGGGTCATCGTAAGTAATAGAAGAGAAACCCACCTGTTATACCTTACCGAACAACACCAAGAAGAAAAGTAGACTCAAAAGTGTCCTATGAACCCGACAAGTCTCCGCCCTGGAGAAAACTGTACAAAGGACAAAGCAGTGTACTTGTGAGACTCAAGGCTCTAAATGAACCATATACGACGTACGACAACGCTATGCACATAGTATGAGATGTTTAAGAAGTAAAGTGAAGTCATGAAGCTACATAATTCAAGTAATTCATGCAAGTACAATTATAGCATGAAGGTTTCAAGCCCAAACATGTCATATCTTTCATAATTCGTAGCAATTCAAGTCATGAACTTCAGATAACAATCATATCTCAATTAAATCAAGTTTAAAATTATATAATAAACAAAATAAAGGTATTCAAATAATTTAATTAGGTATGAATAAGAAATATATGTATATATAAGCAGCAACAATTCAAGAAAATTGTTCATGCATGCATATTACATAATATATATATACGTACTTAACGTACTTGCATACATAATATAACACACATTATATATATATATATATATACACTTACATACACACATAATATACTATACATATTACATGCAAAAAACATCAAAATATATATAATCTATACCTATTTCACATGCACAAAATTATCACACACTTTTTTATATATATACTGTAGCACCCGGGACGATATGCGCCACATCCTCCGCACTACAAGTCTAGTCCACACGTGAAATGGATAATCCAAGCATGAACCGGACTCATAGCGAACGAGGGACAAAATAAAATATATCCTAGCTAGGTGGAATCTAACCCTGTAGGAAACAAATCATAATGGTCAAAAGTGCAATGCTGAAGTAATAACGTATAATTCATAATTTTCAATAATGGCTACACGCCCAACAATTCCAATAGATAGGATAAATCCACCATGCATCCTAACAACGGTTCAACTAGGTATGTAACCTGTCCCGAATCCATAATCAAGAATTATATATGGCACACAGGCCCGAATACATAAAGAGATACAATTAATCATAACAATGTACAATGTGACTCAAGTATACAAGTGAGACCCGACAAGAGAATTAAAACATGACCTCCACCTAGCCAAACCTGCAAGAACTGAAAAGTGGGAAAGAGGGGTCAGTCTCTAGAAGACTGAGTGAGCAGGAGCGATACCTATATATAAAAACATGCACATGCAAGTCATAAATCCTGAGCAAAGTTTTATTTAAAGTTAGTTCCCAAGACGGCAAGAGAATAACTAAGCAACGCTCGGACTTCACAAATAATCATATTAAATTCATTAAGTTCATAATTCATACATAATCAACAAGGCTTGGCGAGTGAGCGTGCATAATCTCCAACCAAACTCCGACTGTGTACGATAAAAATCATTATTATATTGAATATGCGATCACACAATACATTATAATATATGCAAGCCATAAAACATAACATAAGACATAGTCGTTTGGGCAATCCATATCCTGGCCATCCCGCACGGTGCATAACAATCATAACAAAATCATAATCATAAAACAAGTTCCAACCTTCTTTCTCCGGGTGGTGGACGGGTTTACAAGATCCGACCACCTCATGCATAATGGCTAGAGGGGTTCATGAGGCCCCAAAAGCTCGACTAGCCTTTTCTCGTCAAAACTCCTAACGAGATCGATATTCGTCGTAAAACAAAGTTGGAATTAGCATATGGGATCACCGTCGGCCCTTGCCTTCTCGGATAGCCACATGTACTAAGTTCATGGGCCCGTGAACATAACATAATCTCGCCAAAACATTTAATTCATAAGAAACATATTATTTATCATACTCCTTGTGAAAAGGTTTACTCGATAACCTCATTTGAAAACCATATATAGATATACATTAGGTTTTTGGCCGAACTTGTCACATAAGGTTGTAGGGTTTAACATGTAACTAAAATGAAAACACCCTCACCTGGAATACCACGGGACATAAAGCATGAGTAATACGGGTGCCTATTCAATTCGGAAGTCTCCGCCCTGGAAACGAACTGTACAATAGAAGAAACAATGTGTACTCTTGAGAATTGACTCAATATGAAACCACATAGACGCACGACATGTTATGCACATGATATGAGATGCATAAGAATCATGAATCATGTTATGAGGTCATATAATCAAGTAATTCATTCAAAACGTTCAATACATGGGGGTTCCATATTCATTAATTCCATATATTTCATGATTCATACGATTGGAGCCATAATCTTCATATAGTATTTATAACACTTGTTCAAACATGGTTACAATGCATAAAATAAGTATAGGAGCAAGAGAAATCATTTAAGATATCAAGATATTACAAAAGGCACTTAACGTTTCACGCTTTAGCATATAAGTCACATTAGATCATATAAAATCATAGCTCGTGTAAATCACGTCAATTGAATCCGCAAATTTCATACAACAAGCATAACTCACCATTTAACATGTTAACAATTCAATTATATCATAAGAAAGGTAAGAAAGTATCATACGAATTGAATAAACAAGGTCTTCTTGCATGCATGCACTTATAAGAGCATATAATGCATATCTTGTTAAACAAATAAATAAAAGTATCAAAATCACGTAATAAATTCCTAACAAATCATATAACGCATAATCCATCAAGTATATAATGTATAAGAAGTGAAAAAGGAGAAAGAAGTCCACGAACAATGTAAACGAAGCGAAAATAACACAACACACAACTACAAGTCGAAACTGGGGTAAAACAGGGTCGCCGCCGCGACAAAAAATGAACTAAAAATGGTCGAGGTCGTGACCAAGAGACAAGAGGAAGAATTGGTCGCAGTCGCGACCAAAAATAGACTGGTCGCGATCGCGGCAGCGACCACTGGCGACAGCAGGGGAAAAGCTCGATTTCAAGCCAAAAACTCCCCCAAAACTCACATGAATCCATGCTACAATCAAGTTAACACATAGTAGGATGAAAATATGGTAAGAACTCATCAATTCCATGCAAAATCTAAGCCTAAACATGAAGATACATATGAAGGAATGCAAGAGATACATATAAGTTCATCCTTTCATGAAAAACTTCAAAACCCCAACATAAAATCCAATGATTCTCTAATTCTCATGAAAAATCAGTTTATAAACATACTCTAGGGTGCCTTAAGATCATTTAGGATGCAAAACTTCCAACAAATCCCTAGGAGATCACCCAAATTCATCAAAAAGTTGGAAACCCTTACTATTCACAAAATTCTACATACCAAGATCAATTCTCCACCAAATTCAGAAAATAAGGAGTCTAAACAAATAAGAGAAGATGTATAAACCAATTCCAAGCTTACCTTTCAAATTTGGAGTGATTTGATGAATATTTAAGCTCAAAAGGGTGAAAAGTGAATAGTATTTTCTTCCTTCCTATTGGGTCTTGGTTTTGGAGCAGCAATTCCCTCTTTTTCTTAGACTTGGGATGAAATGGAAAGCAAAATGCTGAAAGGGTATTATTTTATGAGCATGTGGGACCCAGTTTCATTTAATTTGGACAAGTATAGCACAAGTCATGGCTAAATGAGTGATTAAGGGTCGAAATTGCATGAGAGGCTCGTTTCGATCACATTTTGGGGATCCGAATGGGCTTAGAAAAATATGAGGCTAGGTTCATTGAACTCAAATAATTGATACGAGTCCAACGGAGTTAACGGAACTCAAATCCGAGTTCCCGAGCTCAAGATATCACATACGGAACCAAGGGTGCGCTAAGTGCTCGTTAGCCCCCGGTTTGGTTCCACAACTCAAATTAAATTCAAAATGCAATCAAACGTATCCAAAAATGTAAAACGAGCATATATATACGTCCATAACACATATATCTCCAACATATAAAATTTTCACGAAATTTCGAATTCAAATCATATAGAAACAACACGCAAACAAGTCACATATGCGCAAGTGGTTCAAGTAATCGTATAAATTTCAATTCATATATTTCAATTAATCACTTACTTATCAATCAAACAATAAAATTAATTAAATAAAACACTTATAGCCAATTAATTCGCTCAAGTTGACAAACACATACATCATGCTATACGACTGAAAAGCCGGGCCGTTATATATACGTAATATACAGAGCATTTATATATATATATATATATATATATATATATATATATATACAACACACACATGCAATAATATGTAATTTATACACATTCACACCTATTAATTTACATATTACATATGTACACACACTCATGTATGATACACAATACATGCACAATCACAAAACACAATTATATGCAGCCCCACGTACTCACACACATGCACAAGCACCTTATAATTCCATGCACATTACAATTCATAAAATGGGGCCATACATCCACGCAAGGGGGGTCTCTCCGCCCGGGGAAATAAACAACAAGAACGTTCCCCGCCCGGGGAAGGACATGCAGACAGAATCTGCACAAGTGTCCCCACCCGGTGACACTCTCAACAGAAAATCTCTCCACCCGGGGAGATTGTCGCAGCAGCGAACGAGAAGCAGTAGCAGCAGATTAGAAGTGAAAACAGGGCAATACGAGCAGCAACACATAGCAAGCAACAACAACAACTTAAGGCCAAATTTCATATATAAAAGTCATGCTAAAACTCACCCGAAACGGCAGCCACAATGCAGCAATGACAGCAGTTCGGTTGGTGCTACAAAAACCCAAACTCAAGTTCATAATCTCAAGTTCAGTAATGGCACAAGACTTAACACTCAACTACCATGTAATAAGGATCCAAATATACATTAATGAAGGCCAAGAGATCACTTAACAAGTCCCAAATCATCAAATAATTCAAGGAAAGTAAAGGTTCAAGAATTTCCAAGAAAACCTTACTATTCATTCACATAATCATATCTCAATCAATCATGGTTCAAACTCAGAGATTCTTGGATCAAAATGACTAAAATTTAGTGGAGAAAGCAATCATAAACTTACCCCTTGAATTTGGTTGAGATTAGAGCTCAAAATCTCACAAAATAAATAATGACGGGAATAGTAATTTGATCTCCATGTTTATAGAAATTCCTCTCTTTCCCTTCCCTTGGACGAAATGAGACTTAGGGCATCAGGTAGAGGGTTTAATTAGGGTCATTTGAGGCCAAACCTTGGTTAATTTGGTTAAGTATTGGGAGAGTTATGGTTAAAATGGTAGAGTGTGGTAGTTTTTGCGGACAAGTCACTTTTCGGTCGAATTCCGGGGGTTCAAATAGGCTTAGAAAAATATGAGGCTAGGTTCATTAAACCCGAATCTTTGATACAAGTCCAACGAAGTTGAAGTAACTTGAATCCGAGTTCCCGAACTCAAGATATCACATATGGAACCAAGGGTGCGCTAATTGCCCGTTAGCCCCCGATTTGGTTCCACAACTCAAAATAAGTTTGTTACCACGTCAAACGAGATCGAAAACATGAAACGAGCATATAGACATGTTCATAACACTTAAATCTACGACATACTAAATTTTCACGAAATTTCGATTTCATATCGTATAAGAACGAAGCGCGATTAAAACACTCATGCACAAAGCATTTACAATTTCATAACATTCCAAATTGAATAATAAAAATTAAATTCCATATTAAAATTTTACACAAAAGTCAACGAATTAAATTTGAATTTAATATCAATATAAATAAAAGTATAATTAATTAATACTTTAACATTTAATTATAAAATTAAATATACAAAACAATTATAAACAATTAATTCACGCAATTTGGTAAACACCTATGTCATACTATACGACTGAAAAAAAGCCTGGGGCGTTACATTACGTGTAACAGTACAGGACCGATCCAGTATGCAGATATTATCCGCTTTGCACGCCCTCAATCAAAACGGCCTCACGGATTTATTCTTCATGATGGGTTGGGCCACCAGGAAAACGCGTCTGCAAGGAAAGGTTTCCAACCCCCCTTATAAGGAGGACTTCGTTCTCCTTCCCAACCGATGTGGGATGGGCGCACATCCACCCCCCCCTTGAAGAATTTTGTAACAGTACAGGACCGATCCAGTATGCAGATATTGTCCGCTTGGCACGCCATGAATCGAAACGGCCTCACGGATTTGTTCTTCCTGATGGGTTGGGCCACCAGGAAAACGCGTCTGCAAGGAAAGGTTTCCATCCCCCCTTATAAGGAGGACTTCGTTCTCCTTCCCAACCGATTTGGGATGGGCCCATAACCCACAGGTCCCAGGATCGAAACTTGGCTCTGATACCATTTGAAACAGTACAGGACCGATCCAGTATGCAGATATTGTCCGCTTTGCACGCCGTTAATCGAAACGGCCTTATGGATTTGTTCTTCCTGATGGGTTGGGCCACCAGGAAAACGCGTCTGCAAGGAAAGGTTTTCATCCCCCCTAATAAGGAGGACTTCGTTCTCCTTCCCAACCGATGTGGGATGGGCGAACATAGAGCCCATCCCACAGGTCCCAGGTTTCGATCCTGGGACCTGTGGGTTTCTTAGGGGGGGTGAAAAGTCTAACTTCCTATTGTAGGAGAGAGAAAGTTGATTCTTGCAAGACTTGGAGAACAAGTTGGGAACTTATTTTCTCCAATTAAATTAAATAATTAAATTAGTTAATTAGTGAGCAAGAAAACAAAACCCACTAGGTTTATGAAACCCTGGGGTTCGAACTCACCTTGTATAAATATAAGGGTGGGGTTTCTCTTATTCTTTAGACCAACACTCATGAAGTGTTAAGTTTTTTAGAAAAATAAAGAAAAGTTTACAAAAGCAAAATCCTAACCTTTAACACAAGCCATAGAACTAGCATTCTCACTAGCTTGATCGTGTTCTAGGACTGGTGTGGATACGCTTTGGAGGGTCGCTTCTTTGGGATCTATCGAGAACCGTTTGAGGGATATTCCGCTTGAAAGGTGTTCAGTAGGCGGTACTGACATCACTAGAAAGCTTCAATCTATGTAAGTTTCTAAACACCCTGTGATACGATACGAGAATTGCAAGTCCATGATCAATCTTTTGGAAAAATTTTAAATTTTTGCTGCGTTTCTATACTCGTTTTCCAACAAGTGGTATCAGAGTCACCTTACAACGCTCGTATTGTATCTTTACAACTTTACAAATTTTGACGAAAATTCTTGAATTTGAGTGTATGTTGTGTATTCATGATTTTAGTTTGAAATACGAAATTGCCGGATCAAAACTGTTTCTTGAAAAATTTATGAAAATCGTTTTCCGTTTGAATCTAGTTTTAAGCTGGTTAGATTCAGATTTGTCTGAACTGTTTTAATTCAGAATTGGAATTGATGAATTTGACGAAATTGCGAAACGAACACGGAACCGGCTCAACCGCACGCCATCGCGCGCGTATACGCGCAATCAGCCCCGAACCATAAGCCTCCCTAGCGCGGCTGCCGGGCGCGCCTAGGCGCTGGGCACACCGTCCCGCCATTGCCTGCCGAGAGCGCCTGCTCACGGGCTACAGCTCCTACTTGCGGTTGCGCGCGCCTGCTTGCGGGCAGCTGCCGCATCGTTCCGGCCACTGCGCGGGCAGTGTGCGCACTACGCGCGCGGTTGCGGGCGGCGGGTGCGCGACTCGTGCGGGCTGTCCCGGGACACTTTTTCGTTTCGTGTTTTCCAAGTTTCGAAAATCCCAAATTACGAAAATTTGATTTTATTTTAAAATTTGATTTTAAAATTATAAAATTATTTATTTGAAATAATTATAAAATATGGGATTTTATGAATTAAAGTCAAGTTCTTATTTTTCGAAAAATTACGAAAATCACTTTGAATGATTTATTTGATAAAATTTAATTTTGAATTAATTGTTGTTTTGTCATAATCCGTTGAATTCGATTTTGAATAAATTTGTGAATAATGAACTACATTCAAATTACTTAAGTTAATTGTAACTCGAAGTCAAGGGAATTTTAAATTTAATTGGCAAATTTAAATTCAAGCGGAAGCATGCTAGTTTAGGTGATCATGGATTAGTCTTATGTATGGTTTTAAATTCTGCACATGGATGATTTCAATTGGGGTCGGATCCCCATAGTTACGCGTTTTCAATTGGGGTTGGAGCCCTACTTATGTGCGTACTGTTATGTGTTTATTATGTGGTTTTCCTTATTATTGTTTTTGGGCCGGGGTATGCCCCGTGTACTTGTCTATGGCCAATATGAAGATTGAGCCATATTACTTTATGTAAAGAGAGTAGAACTTAGGAAGTGAGGTTTTCATTTTCATTTTGGAGACAAGCACCCATGGAATACGAAGGATCCACAAGGAGCACTTGAAGAACCGTGGCCATAAGAAGACCTCTCAAAATGTTTAGGAGGGTTTCTATTAATGTAATAGATAGGGCTAGTTTTTCCATTAAATTTTGTACCCCTATGTGATATGAACTGTCTTATGTGGCATGAATGTTAGAACTAGCGATTTTGGAGTGGCTCCCGAAATCACATATAAGATAGGATACGCATGATCATCTCTAATTAGTATCATGCTAGGACATGTTATCTGCTAATTGCTTCTGTGATGCACTTTACGTGAAACTGCATTAAACAAGACAATTAAAATTTGGATAACATTATATGTTGGTGAGGTCATTCGAAAATACCATTTAAAATATTGAGCTAAATTCGAATAAATAGGTATTTTATCATGGTAATAAAATTCCTATCATTCCATCAATAGGATTTAGGACTTAATAAGTGAACCTAATTGTTGTCTCACGAGTCGTGGGGTAATTAGTGGATCTTATTAACTCTTAGTTTCCTGATTAATCACTTTAAGTAATTAATATTTCTTGACCATTTTAGAATGGGCGATGTCTCACGAGTCATGGGTCGTTCCGGACTAAGTTCGGTTGAGATCTTATGATTGATGGGTCTAGCTCAACACTGAAATAGATATGGATGTCTCACGAGTCGTGGGTCCATAGTCGAAAGATCAGTGATACAAAAACATTACTAGGAGTTATATGAGAGATCGAATTGGTAAATAGTACCTACCTAAGATTCTTAGACCTTTGGATGTCTCACGAGTCGTGGGTCCAAAACTAAGATTGCTTCGGATCCTAGTACCCACTGAGAAAATAAGTTTCTTCTAAAGTCGTTAGGATTTCTAGACTTTCTAAAAATAATGGGAGAACATATTTCCAAAGACCTTGATAATATGTATAATCGTTATTATTCAACATGCTCATGATTTCTCTGTTTTTCCATTTAGGTTGTAGTTCTGTGATTCTCTACAAACTGAAATGGCAACCAAAAACCCTTTGGTATCCATCCTCGAATCAAACAAGTTGATGGGGCCCAATTACTCTGATTGGCTTCGGAATCTAAAGATAGTTTTAGATTCTGAGAAGAGAAGATATGTTCTCTGCGAGGGAGAGCCTACCCCTGAGGGTGAAGCTCCGACTCTGGATTTGTTGAGAGCCTACCCCTGAGGGAGAGCCCCTGGATAAGTTTTAGATTCTGAGACGAGAAGACATGTTGTAGCTTATGCTCTCTTAGTGGTTCCAAGACAATCCGAAGATGTTGTGCATGCTCTTCAGCGGACTTCGAATACACCAGAATGTCGTCTATAAAGATCACCACAAACTTATCAAGGAACGGCCTGAACACCCGGTGCATCATGTCCATAAGCACAACGGGGGCATTTGTTAACCCAAACGGCATCACAACGAACTCAAAATGCCCATAACGAGTATTGAACCTGGTCTTCGGTGTATCCTCCTCCCTGATACACAGCTGATAATAACCCTGCCTCAAATCTAACTTGGAGTAAACCTTGGAACTCTCCAGAATATCAAACAACTCCTCGATGTGAGGCAAAGGGTATTTGTTCTTCACGGTCATCCGGTTCAACTCACGGTAATCTATGCACATCCGTAACGTTCCATCTTTCTTCTTTACAAACAACACGGGAGCACCCCACGGAGAAGTGCTCGGACGGATGTACCCACAAGCCAAAAGCTCATCAAGCTGCTATTTCAACTCATTTAACTCAGCAGGATCCATCCTGTAGGGAGTCTTCGAAAAAGGCTCTGCTCCGGGATAGAGGTCTATTACAAGCTCGATGTCCCTATCGGGCGGTAGAGAACCCAACGTCTCAGGGAAAACATCGGCATACTCTTACACGACCTCCGTCTCCTCAAGTTTGGCCTGATCCTTAGGTTTATTCAAGAGATAGGCTATAACACTTGTCGCATAGTCCCAGACCAGTTTACTTGCCTCAACAAAGGAAACAAACGGGCTCGACTTAACCCTCTTGCCCGTAAACACAACTGAACCAAAGGAAACCTTCTTCTCACGATAATCCATCATAGCCCCATGCTCAAACAACCAATCCATACCCAGAATTACCCCGTATCTCTGCATCGGCATCTCAATCAACTCAGCCCGAAAAACATGACCCTTAAAACTCACCGGACACTCCCGGTACACTCTACAAGTAACCAAACTTCCCCCGAGGGGAGAACTGACCACATAATCATGCGCACATAAGGATACATGTAAAGACAAAGAAGAAGCAATGTCTCGGGAAATAAATGAATGAGTAGCCCCGGGATCAAATAATGCATATAATGTAGTACCATGGATGCTAATAGTACCTTCAACAGGTGCGTTAGGATCAATTTCTATAGCTTTTTTCTCCTCGCCTCCCAAAGAATAGCCCCTAGCTTGGATAGCAGGCCTTTGATTGCCTCCCGCAACATATCCTTGTCTCTTTTTCCGGTGTCCCACACCCATAACACCTCATATGTAATTTGAAGCAATTTTCCACGAGGTAATTTCCTTGACAGTATGTGCATTGACCCTTAGGTGGATCCGGAAGTGCCAAGGGTTGATTCGGTTGGTTCGGTCCCGCGGGTCGGGGTTGCTTGTTTTGAGGCTTAGCTTGTGGGAAAGCTTAAAATGCCGGCCTCTTCCCGAATTTATTAGAGCTCCCCGAGCTAGACCCTTGCCCGGTATGTGTGCTTCTTCTCCTCATGACCACCCTATCTTCAACCCTCAAAGCTTTATCCGTGACTTTGGCCCAGGTACTTTTGTTAGCAGCTTCCAAAGCATCTTTCATATCCTTGCGAAGACCCTGGAGAAATTGAGAGGCTTTAGCTTCATCATCGTTGGCAATATTTTGGGCATAGCGGGCAAACCTTTCAAATTCTTTAATGTAATCCGTCACAGACATACTTCCTCACTTGAGATCCATAAATTCCCTCAAGCGTCGGCTCCATGTAGCTTTTGGAGTATATTTGTTCTTGAATTCCCGAACAAACACCTCCCAAGTTATCTCTTCCCCTGAGGCCTCTAATTTCCCTTTAACACTCGACCACCAATTATAAGCTTGGCCCTGAATCATCGTGAGAGTACATTGTAGCTTCTCCATAGGCCCACAAGGTATGAGATTCCATACCCTATTAGTTTGCACTAGTCACTCCTCGGCTTGGACATCATTACCACCCACAAAGACCAATGGTTATTGATTTTTAAACTCCCGGAGAGTAGCAATAATAAGATTTCCTCCATGATTTCCGACTAGAGGAGCCTAATTTCTCTCGTGGTTCCATTGTTCCAAAAATATCGCAAGTCTTTCCATAAAATTGCCCGGGTCCATTTGCGGTGGTGGTGGGGGTGGATTATTGTTCTCTGGTTGGGGAGAATGATCCCGGTGATGAACGGTGTTTGGGGGACCTATCCCGGATATGCTGTCTTCTAGGAGGCACGATTCTGGAAGAATCAAAAGATTCCAATTCATATGCATGTAGGTCAGCACATGTTCATGTACACAATCAACAAAAGATAAATAAATAAACACATGAAATCACATAACCACGTTGTCCTATACCGTACGACCTAGACAGACCCAACTCGACTCTAGAGCTCCGGTTTTGCAACCGAGGGCTCTGATACCACTTTAGGATGTGACACCCGGAGCGATGGGTCACCACATCCCCTGCACTTAAACCCGAACCCACATATGAAATGGACTTCCATACATGAGCCCAAGTCTAAGCGAACGGGGACTAACACACATACACTAGTCTGAGCGGGGCTAAGACTCGAACAGAGCGTGCAAAACAAACATACGAATATGTGAAGCAACAAACAGGATTTAAAAGAGCTCAACATATAACCAACATTAACATATACATGGCATCACTGTCCAAAAGATCGAGTATATACATCAAGTGTTCATAAATCTCCAAAATATACAATCCAAATATCAAATACATAATAGGAGTATCCAAAAGAAGGAAGTATGAATGCAACTCGACCTATACTCGAAAGTACAACATGATTCGAAGCACTTCCCCGCCTAACTCAAAGTAACCAGCAACTGAAGGTTGGAAATGGGAGGGTCAGTCTAAACTCAACTGAGTGAGGGGGTTAAACGCACACCAATACCTAAATACATATAGAGCATAGCAATTAACAAAGGTGATGGCCATGAACCGAGCTAAGGTTTTTACATGCCAAAACATTTTCACAAACTAACATATAGAATATAAAAAAAATCCTAACCCGATTCACGATCCATCAAATATAAACATAAATAAATGTCCGGCGAGAATGGACCTCCCCTTACTCCTCATAACATATCATAAAAGAGAAATCATAAACCAAATCCAACCTCCACAACCATGGTGTTTCAGGAATCAAACCTTCTTCACCTACATTACATATACACAAGGGGTAGCTAGCCCACATTGTGCCTTCCCCGGTTATTCACCGAGGGCTCAAAGTATCACGCCTCCTCAACTTCCACGAGTCACGCGTAAATACCTCAAATGGAATCATGCACAAGCTTAACCCGACGGCCCTTGTAGTCCTGGACGTCCTTACCCATAATTCCGGGGCCCAACATACCTTACCAATACCAAATTAGTTTACATAAAATAAATGATTAAATGGATTCAAGACATTAGTTTACATATACTCGTACTTATATCGGTTTCATAACTTTAAACTTATTCATAAGATCATAAACATATCTTAAACACACATATTTAACTATATATAAGAGATATAGTCACAAGAGGGGTGAGAATTCAACACATATTAGGACATAGGTCGCTTAACTAGAAGAAAAGAATCCTAAACCGCACCTTGTAGCAAAAGGAGTAGAAACTGGGGCCAAGCAATGAACACCTAGACCTGGGGCTCGTGGACGTCGAAAGAGGCTCTGAAATAAAAGAACACAAGACCCGAGACTTAGACTCAATTATGAACCAAATAGACGCACGACATTGCAAATGAATAAAATGGATGCATATGAAATGTATATACGTATCACTTAAAGCATATCGGATCAAATCTTGTTCAAATCATATCAAATAATTCCATGAATCGAATACAATCAATTTAACGTATATTATAACATGTTATTAGCATGTAGGGATCAAATATAAGACAATAAATCATGAAACAAACGAACGGAAAACAAAACAAAATAAGAAACCAAAGTTAGCAAACAAGGGTAACTGGGGTTACACTTTTGCAGAACAAAAGTGCTAACTCCCGTTACCAGAGGCAGGAGCCTCACCCCATGACACAAGCCTAGGGTAATGGGTGTTACCCTAGCAAAGAGGAATTGGGGTAACTAGGGTTACCCTAGGTAGTAGACAACTCCTTTGCGCAAGGAGGAGGGTAACGGGTGTTACCCTCATAAGGACAACAAGTAGTAACGGGCGTTACCACCCCCAGGAGTCCAAAAACTCCATCTTCTTTACCCTGCTACATGAGGCAAACAACAAAGAAGCAAAAAGGCAGCAAGAAACACCAAAATCCCAAGCTAGAAATGAAGTTAAATGCATACAACACTCAAGTAGTTGATCAAGCTTCATACATTCATGCATATCTTTAAGAAATTTATGCAAACATCCCAATTTCAAGACTCCAAGTCCAAGCTTATAAATGAAGAGATCAACCTAGCTCAACTACCACATAATTAATTTATATAGAGGCATTAAATGAACTCCTTAGATCAACATGTAAAGTTCCATAAATGCAAGAAAGCAAGATATGATCATAATCCCAAAATTCTCATAAACCCTTCCTGTTCATGTGGTATACCAAATTCCATGAAATCCTAAATTAAAATATGATTCATATGAAGAATGAGATGTACAAAACCATGGAGAGTTCAAATATATCCTTACCTTGAAGAAATTGAGCAAGAAAAGCTAAAGGCTTGAGCTCAAGGTTATCAACAATGGAGGGAATGAACTTGGAGCTTCTTCTCTTTCCTTTTCTCCTATTTTAGGTTGAAATAGCAGGCAAAGAGGGAGAGATGGCTAAGTTTGTGTATTCAAAGCCAAGGGTAGGTGTAAGGGGTAGGTCTCAAGTGGTCTCTTAGGCACATCATAGGTACGTAGGATCAAAATCTGCATCGTTCGGGGTCAAAACGACATCAAAAAAGTACAAGGCTTGATCCTTTGTCTATGAATCGTCGATTCGAGTTCAATGGCAAAGACGGAACTTGAATTCGAGTTCCCGAGCTCAAGTTACGAAGAAATGACTCAAGAGTGGCCAAATCGCAAATTGGCCCAAAATTTTGAAATAAAATTCAATTGAGTCCAAAGAAGATCAAACAAGTCAAAAACACATATAAGTCATATAGTTAAGCCCAAGAATCATATAATTCACGTATTACACTAATTAGGCATGCTCGGGTTCAAATTCCAAATCTCAAAACTCAAGTAATCGAATCAAACGTTCAAGTAAGGCATATACGTATCAAAAATTTCACATAATCAAATAAGAATTAAAAGAAGAGGTATATATATCATATAAGAAGCATCAATTAGTAAGAAAATGAATGCAAATACAGAAATTAAACTCACACGTGGTACCGACCTGTAAGTGCAAACGAACGGGGTGTCACACTTTACGACTAATTCATATTAAATTCTATAATTTCATAATCCATAATCAGAATCATTGTGGCTCGGCGAGTGAGCCTGCATAATCTCCAACCAAACTCCGATCGTGTACAATAAACATGACTTAATATTTTGAATACGTGATCATGTAATACATAATAATTCATGCGAGCCATATAACATGAGACATAATCGTTTGGGCAATCCGTGCCCCGGTCTTCTCGCACGGTGCATAACAATAATAACCATGTGCATAATCACAAACATGAAATAGTTCCGACCTTCTCCCTCCATAATGGTCAGGCTTGCAGACCTGAACCATACCATTACAATATTGAGACGGGGGCTCATGACTCCTACCCTGTAGCACCCGGGACGATAGGCACCACATCCCCCGCACTATGAGTCTAATCCACATATGAAATAGGCAGTCCATACATGAATCGGACTCACAGCGAACGGGTGACAAACAAAACAACAGTCCTGACTAGGCGGAAGCTAACCCTGGAACAATCAACAATAACCAAAATGCGGAAGCAAGGAAATCATTCATGTAATACCAAAGAAATAAATGAAATCCAACAAGAATATAAATACGGGTTCCACTAATCAATACACCTGTCCTAACCTGTCCCAAATCAATACAAGGCAACAACATAACAACGGGTTCAACTAGCTCCAGAACCTGTCCTAACCTGTCCCGAAATAATATCAGTTCAATAAGGGTACAACGATCAACAATAAAAGGTCAATACAATACTTAGAAACCATATAGTATGCAGTGAGTGTAAATGAGTGAGACTAGAACAATGACTCGACACTCTAACTCCGCCTAGTAACCAACACCTGCAAAAGAAACTGGAAAAGTGGGAAAGAGGGGTCAGTCTCTAGAAGACTGAGTGAGAAGGAGCGATACAAATATATAGAAACATGCGCATGCAAGTCATAAATCCCGAGGAAAGTTTTATTTAAAGTTAGTTCTCAAGAGGGTAAGAAAATAACGAAGCAATGCTCGAACTTTACGACTAATCATATTAAATTCATTAAGTTCATAAATCATACATAAACATTAAGGCTCGACGAGTGAGCGTGCATTATCTCCAACCAAACTCCGACCGTGTACGACAAATATCATTAATATATTGAATATGTGATCATGCAGTATATTATAATACACACAAATCATATAACATAGTCGTTTGGGCGATCCGTGTCCGGGCCTTCCCGCACGGTGCATAACAATCATAATACAATTATATTCACAAACAAGTTCCAACCTTCTTCCTACGGGTGGTGGACGGGTTAGCAAGACTCGACCACCTCATACATAGGCCAATGGGGTTTCATGACTCCCCCAAGGGCACTCAGCTCCCATTCCCTGCTAAACCTCCTAGCGAGGGCCGGTATCCCCGTAAAACATAGTGGAACTAGCACATGGGATCACCGTCGGCCCATGCCTCCCCGGATAGCCACATGTGCTAAGTTCCTGGGCCCGTGAACATATCATACATGCATAGTCTCGCGAAAACATTTGATTCATAAGAAGCATAACATATTTCATAATTCATTTGAAAAGGGTTTGCTCTATCAATATTTACTCGATAACTCTACTTTAAAAGTAACATATATATATATATATATATATATATATATATATACGTAAGGTTTTGGCCAAAGCTTGTCACATAAGGTTGTAGCGTTTAATATGTAACTAGAACGAAAACACCCTCACCTGGAATACCACGAGACATAAAGCATGAGCAATACAGGTGCATGAGCAATACAGGTGCCTATTCAATTCGGAAGTCTCCGCCCTGGAAACGAACTGTACAAGAGAATGAACAATTTGTACCAGTGAGAGAAGACTCAATATGAACCAAATAGGACGCACGGTACGAAATGAGATGACATGAAGTAGAATGACATATTATGGCATGCATATGAAATTAATAATAATTATGATGTGTCGTGAATGTGCTCATATGCTCAATTAATGTCTCACGTTGCAATTAGTCACATAATACACTCAAATAATTTATAAACAAGTAAACCAATTAAATGAATTCAATTTATTTTAAATCATGAAGCCCATCAATTTATTATCATTTAGAAAATCAAACAATAAGGTTTAAATAATAATCAATTATCAAATCATATATCAATTTATAGGATTCAAATAACAATTAAACATACAATTAAAGCTACATGTATGATTCATGAATGTTAAGTTCGTATTTCAAATTAAATAAGTATGTGGGATAATTATGCCAACTCATATATATTCAAACAATTCACAATTAAATCAATTAAGGCAAGTAATCGACATGAAACGAGGCCTATAAAATCAATGAGTTAAGAATTCGAGTTTTCATATATCATATCATATTATCATACATTATACAATTCATAATAATCGATTAATTAAGCGTACAAGATTAAATTATAATTTAAAACAATTAACGTATAATATACAATAACTTCAGAAATTCATATAAAATCAAACAAGTGTCCGGTTGACGAACGGAAAGCGGTGATAGACTCACCACGACGAAAGGAACACGCTGTCCGGAAGGCGTTGGAATGCCACCACCGGAGCCTGCCGAACCGCCACTGACAGCCGTCAAACCACCACCTCCGGTGGCCGGAAAAATCCCCGGAAGGACAGAAACGTGCGCCTCGGCCTGCTAGTCAAAAGCCCTCAAACAATTTCAGAAAATAGCAAACACACCGGATTTCGTTGACGAAAAACCGAACTTACTCCCTAGAACGGAAATTGCAATTAAACTCAAACCGTAAAATGAAAACGAAATCCGGACATACCGTTGAAAAGCCCGTAACGAGGCCTTCGAAACCCATATCTCAATTGCCAGAAAAAGTCACCGGAACAGTGACCGGTTTGGACCCGCCGGTTCACTGCCACTGTCCATCACAGCCGGCCGGTTCACGGCCGGCCACCACCACTAGCAGCTGACCGTCGATGCCCTGAGCAATTCCTCTGAAGGCCCCGCCACCAAAACCCACCGGAAAAAGGGTCCTCGAACGCCACCAAAGTCCGCCGCCGCTGTTGCTGCTGGATCAGGCATCTGGGATCGTTGTTGGCCGGAAACGACACCGGAAATGGAACCAGCGGCCTGGAAGACGTCAGGAACCGGCCTTGGTCGGAAAAGGGTACCGGAACGGCGAGATTCGCCGTGCTACAGTGCCGCACCGCCGCGGCGTGAAGCTCAGACGGCGCGTGTGGTGTCCTCGCGAACCCGATGGCTACAGGAAGTCCCCTGTCTGGGCCAGTGGTGCGTGTCGAAGAATCATCACCGGAGACGGCCGAAATCGGCCGGCGAAGTCATGGCCTGCCACCCCCTACCTGGAGCGATTGAAAATTGGAAATATCTCCTCCGTCGATCGTTGTCGGGCCAAGATATTGGTACGGTTGTGATCGCATCGTCGAGCTCATCGAAAAACACTATTGGTTCGTCAAAATCCATCGAGAAACGAGGAAGTTAGAATTTGTGTGTGTGTGTAACGGTGTGTGGTGCATGTTTTCGCCGGGTGAGGGAGAGAGAGAGAACAAAGCTGAACTCCAGCCTTTGGCACGAATTGCGAGGATCTGGGTGTTTTATCCCGGGTCCTCAACGTACGGAACTGCC
Organism: Lantana camara; assembly: GCA_037501455.1. Lineage (NCBI taxonomy): Eukaryota > Viridiplantae > Streptophyta > Magnoliopsida > Lamiales > Verbenaceae > Lantana > Lantana camara. The sequence goes on along the minus strand of CM074859.1, from coordinate 88,149,318 downwards.
GAAAGAAGGGTTAACAACGCCAGAATTGGGCAAACTCAGAGTCTACGGACTCGTCTCGATGCCCCGAACGCATTGAAGGGATCAAAGAGGTCAAAATCTCGATCAGGTGAGAAATGACCGAAAAACCCTTGAAATAGAAAATTACAAACAAGCCCCTAAACTCGAAAAGAGCTGCAAATAAGGCCACATAAATCACATAATTACATAATGAAGCACACAAGAAAGTCGACACGTGGCAAAATCCGAACACTGGAAAAGCGGGGCGTTACATACCCGCTCATTCGATGGGTTCAGCATCGGCTCAAGAATAACTCACCTTCCACACTACACAGCTGAGAGGTCCTCAATGGGTACTTTGTGAAATGGCTTAGCTATACATGGGCCCGATGCCGAACCGGTCCCCATTCACACATTTCCCAGGGGCCCAATAACATGTGCATGATCAATGTGCATAATCTCGTCAAAATATTTCAAGTCATGAGAATCATAATATATTTCATAATCCTTGAGAAAAGGTTTACTCAATAGGAATTTACTCGATGACGTCACTTGAAAATAAATATATATATACGTTAGGTTTTGGGCCAAAACTTATCACATAATGGTTGTAGGGTTCGATACGTAACTAGAATGAAAACACCCTCACCTGGAATACCAAGAGACAAGAGACATGCATAATACTGTGCCTATTCGATCCGAAAGTCTCGCCTTGTAGATGAACTGTACAAGAGAAGAAACAATGTGTACTCGTGAGAAATAACTCAATATGCAACCAAGTAAGACGCACGACATTGATATGAGGTGTCGTGGAATGATATGAGATGATATGACATGTCTGTGAGGATTATAAAATGATATGGTATGTCATGATAGTGTTCAGGTACAACATTTATGTAGCATATAAAAGTTACAATAATTCTCAAGGAAGTCACGTATATAAACCATTCAATTAAAAGTATTTAATTCATATTAACAAAGAAGCTAAACAATCAAGTTCGAGAAATTAAGGATCAAGGAGTATAATTAAAAAGATAATAATAAATTAGACATGTATAATATGTATTTAAATCACATAAGAGGTCGGGAAAGTGAAAGGAAAGCGATAAAACGGGTTTAGGCAAAGTTTAACAAACATTAGGAATTTTAGAAAACGCGCAAGCTGTAGGAAAAAGGAAATATCTTGAGTTTAAAAAGTTAGAATTAGGTATTGTTTATTGGATATGAAAGTAGACAAATAGACCTTTTCGATGATATATGGCTCAAATCATGGTTCAAAGCGATGTGAAAAATGACGTAGGCCTGAATTTGGATGAATGCAGATTCCGGTAAAGTGGCGACACCAAATTGAAATGATTATAACTCACAAACCAGAGATGATATTGAGATGATTCTAATCAAAGAATACTCTAGACTTCAAAAGGTTTCTGTGGTTAAAAATTCAGGTTAATCGGAGCACGTTTGAGGGGGTAAACGGGCGTTTAAAAATTGAACTGAAAGTAGGAACGGGCGTTTGAAGTGCTCGGGTGAGACAGTGGCTTGCTAAATGGGCGTTTGGTGAATGAACTGAGTACCCAAATGCTTGTTTGGGTACGTTCTGTCCGAAAAAGGAGCAGGGGAACAGATAAAGCTCAAAGGGGTGGTTCCAAAATCACTCCAAATCATCATCCCAACAAAATTAACTCACAAATACAACAAAATACAAGATATAGCTCACATAATACGCATTAAAACAAGTAGTAATCCATGAATCATTTGTTAAAATTCAAACCCACCACATATATATATACACATACATATATGTACACACAGTGGCGGAGCTAGAATTTTCATTCAGGGGGTCGACCAAAACATGATACTAAAGAAAAAAAATTTCATTCACGGGTCCACCAAAGCATAATACTAAAGAAAAAATAATAAGTAAAATTCAACTATTTTTTTTAAAGTACTTACAAGTTTGTATGGTCTCAATTATTAATAATCTACTATATTGACCCTCACTAGTATAATTTTAACTTTGGTGAGGGGGTTAATAATTAAAAATTTCATAAAATTACATATACATATTTCTTTATAACTATATAATAATTAAAAATAATAATAAAATTGAAGGGGGTCAATTGTACCCCCTTGGAGCAAGGTGGCTCTACCGCTGTGTACACATTCTTGCTCCAAGATTTCCAACAATCAAGCATACAATTCATAGATCAACATATATTCATGCATATACACACAAAGATTCAAGTTATTATGCAAGGATCACATATTTACAAAAACCCACATAAATAATATATATATATACACATTATATACATATACCTTGGAAGAGAAGAGGAGAAGAGGAAGAAATGGTTGGAGCTTGAATTCTTACTTGAAAGTGGAAGAAATCTCCTTGCCTCCTGGCTTGCTTGATGGATCGAATGGGAGAAGGAAGAGAAGGGTTTGGGGGTGTCTTGTGGTTAGGAGAGAAAATGAAGAAGAAGAATGAGAAGGGGAGGGGTGTATGTATCGTATAATAGGGGGAGAGAAACAGAGGAATTTGCACTTTGGTCCTCCAAGAATTTAAATGCTTCAATTAGGGTGTTGGGGTTTAGTTGGTGAACAACTGAGGTTCGAATCAAGGTTCGATTGAGTCTAAGGTGTGACACCCCGCTCGTCCGCACGTACAGGTTTGTGCCACGTGTGACTTTATTTTTCTGTAATTGCATTTAATTTTACTTTATTTGATGCACTTATACTCTTATTCTATTGTTTCTTATATGAATTATTTGAAATTATATGAAAATGTGATTCAAATGTCAAGAAAATGCCGTAAGTGAAACTATGATGTGAATTCTTGATAATTACGAATTTATGATATATGAATTTGATTCCTGAGTATGCTAATTTCATGAATTATGTGATATACGTGATTTAAGGATGTAATTGTATGATTTTATAATATGTTAGACTTAATTGAAAACTTGGTTCTTGGACTTAATTGCAACTTTATGAAAGTTTTGGACTCATTTGGAAAATGAGTCATTTTAGTACACTTGTGTAAGTTTTAATTTATATCTTGAGCTCCGGCACTCGGATTTGAGTGTCATCTTCAGTGTTGAACTCCTTTCGATGATTTGGAATCAATGGAACAAATTTTGTAATTTTTCGATGCCGTTTCGACCCCCGACAAAGCAAATTTCAGCCACGCGCGCCTAAAACGCACCTATGACCTATTCTTGAGCTATAACCATAATTTCTTGTACTTGTTTTGACCTATTTTCAACCTTAAATCAGCTACTGCACTCCTTTGTCTCTCTCAAACCCTCACTCATGAATTGAACCAAGAAAGAAAGCAAGGAAAGAATCCACAAGCGCAAATACTCCATTTATTGATATTAAGAGCTCATTTGATCATCATTTCTTTGTCCAAGCTTCAAGGTGAGTTTAGATTCTTGATCTCCACATTCTTATGCATATTTTCATCTATTAGATTCTTGGTTTGAGCTTGACAGGCTATGGTTATAGAGTATGTGATGAATAGTTAGGGCATAAGTTCATTTTTGGGAGAATATCAGCATCCTTGCATCTTGTTGAGTTTTGTGACTTGTTTCTTACTCCTTGTTATTCATTTAATGCATATTTATACGTCTATTTCATGTTAGATGGATGGTGGTTGAGATGCCATTAATGAGCATGAGTTTCTTGCAAGAAACGGTTGAATATATGTTGAGTTTTTCCTTCCCTAGCTATTGTCATGTTTTGCCGCTACTGTGTGCTAAGTTAGGTGCCTTTTTGCTGCATTTTTTGAGTTGTTGTTGCTGTCAGTTTGCCGCCTTAATGTTGCTGCTTTCGTGCCTTCTTAACTGCTGCTGAACCCCTGCTTTATCCCCTGTTCTTGCCTAAATAAACAGCATCTGTTACTGTAATTTTCTGCTGCAAAATCTGTGTCGTGGCCGCGCAGCTTGTTGGTCTAAGTTTTGTCGCGCCCGTGACCTGCCCCTCGAAACTTGATTATTTTGGTGTCGCGCCCGCGCCATGTTTTGTGGAGAAATGGGTCGCGACCACGCATGGCTACTGCATCCATTTTTTTCTATTTCATATTCATTAATTGTTATACGTTGTTGCATCTTCTTTCTTTAATTCCATGCATATGTTTTGTTGATTCTCAATTGTTAAGCTGCTGATGTGTTTATATATCGCATGGAATTATAGAGTGCTTGATATTAAAAGCCCATGCACATGATGTTGCTCCCAATTACTTTTCCATGCATTTCTTTCTTTAATTGTTTTGGTCACGTAATATTATGCAGGTATGTGTCTATATATATGTAATATAATGTAATGTAATTATATGAACTAATTATACTATATAATATATGTAATGTAATTATATAAACTGATTGTATTATATAATATATGTAATGTAATTAATATGAACAGATTATATTATATATTAATTTGTTTTACTGTAATTTTGTAATTAATTGGTACTAATTTCCCGTGTTGCTCTTAGGTGCTGCTTGTGTGAGTTTCTTTTGTGTTTTGTTGCTTTCGTTGCTTCTTCTCGCTTGTCTTATGACTCGTATGCTATGTAAACCTGTTATATTATATGCTAAATATCTTATATTAATTTTATGGATTTATTTGGTACGAGTTTTACAAGATATGATCTTAAGTGGCTTGAGTGGTAAGTGTATGCACTTCATATGCATCCATTGCATTCATGAGCATTGTCAGGCATCTAATTGGTACACAATCGAGTCTAAGTCTTTAGTGTTACGTTTGTTTGTCACAGGGTGCTTCCGGGAGGAGTCGTAGCCGAGATTTAAGGTTGTTCGGGGTTGTTTTCTCGAACCACTACACACTTTTGTTGAAGGTGAGGTTTAGGATCTTTTCTTTTAGTTAAACGACCTAAGACCCTTAAATGCTCATTTTCTAGCCCGTATGTGACTATATATTATATATATAGTTAAATATGTCTGATATACCATATGTTTATGATCTTATGATAATGTTTTAGCTTTCGAAAGGGCTATATCTACGAGCATATATGAGCTCATGTTTTTAATGAAAGTTTAATGTTTATGAAGTCTAATGCTTATGTTTGTAATGCTAATGGTTTGTAATGAGCGAGAATGTAATGGAATGGTAATGAAAGGTAATGTTGGGCCCCGGAGAAGTGGGTAAGGGGGACCCAGGATGGTCATGGGGTCGCCAGTTATCACCCCTGTGTACGATCTCCATCTAAGGTAATACGTACGACCCCAGGAGATTGGGAAGGCATGATGCACTTGATGCCTTCGGTGTGAAAGCCGGGGAGGACTCGTGTGGGTTATCTACCCCTCGAGGAATGTATAATGTATAATGTAATGGATGGTTAGGGTTGGCCGACCCTTCCATCACCGGAGTTCGAGGATTGAATGTGATTTGTTTTATGTAATGCAATGTAATGTAATGAGAACTAACGATGGATGCTCGTACTCGTCGAGCTTAATAAAATGGTTGGATTATGGAACGGGAATAGAGTCTTTATTAATGTAATGTATACGTATTTGATAAGTAATGCTTTATGAAAATGTTTTGGTATGCAAAACCTATTCCCAGTTCATAACCTTTATCTTTTACGTGCTTTTCTCTATACATGTATAGTGTGTGGGTGTGCGTTAGCCCCCTCACTCAGTTGAGATATGACTGACGCCTTTCCTTTACCACTTTTAGCTTACAGGTCTTTTGAGCACGAGCTAGGCGGAGAAGTGGGTCGTTCGAGTCTCACTTTTGGGTATAGGTCGTGCTAGGTGCATTGCATTTTATTTTGAACATGTATTTGATGATTTGATCATGAGATATATTTTGCTATGTGAATATGATTCGTAATGGATATGTATAATTTGATACTTGATGCATATGTTTGATTTTTAAATTTTATATTGCTAGAACTCCTTTACTTCCGCTATTTGTTTATTCCTTGCACGCTCTGAGGTTATTTAGCTCCGCCTAGGCTAGCGAGTGTGTAGTCTCCCGTTCACTTAGACTTGGTCTCGTGCATGGATTTTCCATTTCATATGCGAGATTGGGTTTAGGTGCGAGGGGTGTGGTGGCCCACGCTCCGGGCGCTACACAAGGATTTCATATAATTACAAATAAGTGCATAATTGAAATAAAACATTTAATTAGCAAGTAAGCATGTTATGAACGAATTTAAATAACATAGTCAATTAAATCATATAAGTCATATAATTGAAATTGAAATGAAAACACATTCAAAGGAAAAGAAAGCTCCTAACTCTCAAACTCTCACGTTTGGCGCGCGTACCTAAATAACTGAAAATACGGGGTGTTACAACCTCTCCCCCTTAAAATGGACCTGTCCTCAAGTCCGATGCCTCATGTTCTGGACTCTAAACACCACTTCTCCATGTTCCTCGCATGCGGGGTTCACGACATCCCGATAGGAATTAGTTCAGAAAAGGTCTGCGTGCAACAGGGGTCTTGACTCGTTGTAGAGAAGGCGTGTCCTTGAACTAGATCCGGTGTTAAGCGAGTAGCTCGGTCGGACTCATACAATAAGAGGTCCAAAGGATTCATCTCTCATCGCTTAAGTCCATTATGACCTAACTCTTGGGGCTCAGTTTGAAACCGAGTATGGTGTCTTAGACAACCACTAACTCATAACCATGAGTCTAACCAAATTCTTCATTGCTTCTAAGCTCGGTTCGCTGTTGAGAAGATCGAACCATCCTCAATCAAATACTTTGGCACGATCGTTGAAACTCAGCTCTTGAATTATCCACGACCTTTGTCTCACCGGCAAGCCTAACACTCGCAAAACTAAGCTGCCGCCAGAGGCAAGCTAAATAGGTAACAAGCGGAAATGAGAGAACCCTGTCTCTCAGACAACAACGAGAGAACCCCATCCCTCGAACAAACAACGAGAGAGCCCCGTCTCTCAAACAAACAACGAGAGAACCCCATCTCTCAAACACAAAGAAAAAGAAACTCCAAAACTCCCAAAACAACAATTAAATAAACAATCACACAAGAAACAGGTAGGAAAAAATCAAATACATCAATTATCATACATAGAAAAGTCGTTAATACAACTAACAATCAAAGCACGTAGCATCATGAAATTATTAGAATTAAAGTAGCATGTATGCATATGCCATGGATGTTTGGTGTACCGTTCACCGCTGTTTTTGGGAATTTTCCATTGTAATGATCCGATTTGACACTTGATTCTTTGTTGGAGATTCCTCTTACCATAACGTCATGCCTTAAAATGCCCGATGTGTTCACCTGGCCTTGACCCTGTTAACTCATTTTCCTAGCGAGTTATATTTGACAATCTCATATGCTCGAGTTAACCTTGTAATGTTCGAGCTATGTTTTCCACTCCTAGAGATGTCTCTGAATCATCATGGGAAGATGACTGTCAAAACGGTAATCCCATCTTGTTTATGTTACGTCATCCCACCTTCAATGTTCGGTTGAATTGGTTCTCACTTCCACCATCATAGAATATGATAATCTGATCGGCTTTTCTTACCCGATATTTTCTCCATTATTTCGTAGTTCCTTCATGCTTGCATTAACCTCGGTATTCGAAACTCACCATACAAACTCAACCTTTTTTAAATCTTGGGTAGGTTGAGTTCGTACCCGACCATCATGAGAGGTCGATGACTTTGATTTGTTTCCATTGATCACCCATTTTCTCCTTATCGACACGACTTCCAAATATTCCTTAAACTTGCACCTTTATCCACTCAAGTGCTCGTTTCCTTCAACAATTTTCTTGAAGCTCTAGATCTCTTAGCCTTGCTGTTCTTCAAGTGCCAAAATTTGCCCAACTTATTCATTATAACTTTGTTGGGGTCCCGTGACTCATTAAATCTTACATTTTCGTATTTTCCACTATAAGTACTTCTTTCGAACGACCAGGAGTTCAAATTTATTCCTTGACCATGGTCTCCCCCTTAAGAATTTCCTTCTTTGTTTGTTAAACTCGGCTGTCGTTTGCTTAGACCAAAACTTTCGATTTCTTCAAAATCACCTTCCTCGAAATGATTGGTTCTCACTCTGTAGTGTGTTTGATGTTCTTGCCCACATTCACTTTGAAGTGATTGGTTAGGATAAGAATCACATTTCTCTCGTTCCCAACTTCCAATTCAATTCCCGACTCCTCAAAGTCTCCATCACACTTGCTCGATTCTTTGCAACCCAAGATTCACTCTTGACCCAAACATGACTTGTTTGAAATGGCACTTGAAACATGAGGTGAAGAAGGCTTCCTACCAAGCAAACACTAAGCTATGCATGTTGGGTAGGAATGCTCAATGCATGTAGCACATATTCGATAATCAAGGTATGCATCACATTCGGCAATTACTTCAATTAAACGAATATAAAGCGAGATGAAATAATTAATGATGTATGATGCACGTAGCATGAATGCGAGTACCTTTCACCGTAGTGGCAGTATTTAGTTCGGAAATTGGTCTTTTGTTCTCAAATTCGTTGATCAATTCTTGCCTTCCACGGTCTTCTAACTTCCTTGATTTTCCTTGCATCCACCTATATGTTCCAAGATCCGAATTCATTGCACAATTCTGATTCTTCCATACCCCAACGTCTTGATGCTTCAATTTCCCCCCAAATGCCGATTCCAAATTCCCTCGACCCAAGGTTGTTACTTGATCTCAAGTCTTCTATACCCGAGTGATTTGGTCCGCTCAATTCTTTTCGACAACCGATTTCTCATTTGTCCAACTCTTCACCGTAGTTATCATCTCGATCGAAATTACCTTACTCTATCCTTTGGGATTTCAAATGGGTGAATGAACTCTCCCATGATTATGCAATCCCTATTTTTTCCACTCCAATCCGAATACCAAACTTGGATGCAACTCAAGTGTCTAAACTTCTTGTAGCTCTACATTGATTACCTCGTTGTTTGATTCTTCTACTTGTTATTTTTATGGGCCCAAAAATGGTCGATCTCTTACACTTTTTTTTTTCCAATCGATCCAAACCCTATTCCAGGGTCGGAAGTGTCTCGACTCCTCTCGAACTTAATTCCCAAGCTTTGACTTTGACCCGGATCACTTGAGTTACCCTATTTTCTCCCACAACTCGATTTTAGTTCCAACTAGCTAAAGATACTCAACTTGCTTGCAAATCTGAACCTTGAATCCTTAGTACTTCAAGGATTACTTCATCTCTCCCTTGAATTAAATGAGCCTCTTGAACCCGGTGGATCAACTTCTTTCGTAATGTAGGCGCACGTGTTTATCTTATAAGTTATAAGCATCACTTCCCTTGATATCCCATCAACTTCTAATCTTCCAACCATGTGATTTGGATTCCTATGACATTACTCCCTTAATTATCCACTGATTATGATAATGCTCATGAACTTTCCTCGTGAATTGAGGTCTCTTATCCCGAACCTTAATTTCAAAATCGTAGCCTGGTTAAGGGAGGCCATGAATCTTAATTACCCTTATAGATAGCCCCGTTGCATTCCACCAATCATTCTTATTTGAAGAGGGAAGCTTGTACTATGTTGCTATTATTGCGAAAATTGACCGTGGTTTGATGTTGTCGTAGTAGCCTACAAATCACAACTCAATTCGAATATAAATGCATGTGGGTTAGCGAATGCATATGTCACATAATTAGCACCAAAAGCACGTATTTGATGCAAATGCAACATGTAATTCGATAAAATTTTAAATTAATCACATTTAACATTTTCCATACCAAGTTTCAATAACAATGCTCATGATCAATGCGGTGCACACGTTGACACGTTATTCCTGAGCCGTTTGATCTAGGCTTGACACGATACGACTCAAGAAACCCCGGTTTTGCAACTTGGGGCTCTGATACCACTTTAATATGTAGCACCCGTGAAGGTAGGCACCACATCCCCCGCAATGTAAGTCTAGTCCACATATGAAATGGGTAGTCCATACATGAACCGGACTCATAGCGAACGGGGTGACAAATAAAAATGACCCTGGCTAGGCGGAATCTAACCCTGTACCAATTAAATCACAGAGCCAAAACATGGAGCGGAAGCAATAATTATACATGAATTCCAACAAAGGCTACAATCCCAACAATTTCATAACATAAATAAAATCCAACATGCATCCTAAGAACGGGTTCAACTAAGCATGCAACTTGCCCGAGTCAATATTCAATCAATAGGAATTGGCACACAGGCCCAAATACATAAAGGGATACAATTTATATCATACTAACATGAGATGTGACTTAAATGTACAAGTGTAACTCGAAAAAAAAAAAAATTCCGCACTTGACTCCCGCCTAACAAAATCTGTAGGAAACTGGGAAAAGGGAAAAGAGGGATTAGTCTCTAGAAGACTGAGTGAGTAGGAGCTATACATATATATATAAAACATGCGCATGCAAGCCATAAATTCCGATCAAAGTTTTATATATGATTAGTTCCCGTGAAGGGGCAAGAAAATAGTTAAGCAATGCTTGGTCTTTACGACTAATTTATATTAAATTTACTAATTTCATAATCCATAATCATAATCATTGTAGCTCAGCGAGTGAACGTGTATAATCTCCAACCAAACTCCGATCGTGTACAATAAACATGACTTAATATTTTGAATACGTGATCATGGAATACATAATAATTCATGCGAACTATATAACATGAGACATAATCGCTTGGGCAATTCGTGTCCCTGCCTTCCCGCACGGTGCATAACAATAATAACCATGTGCATAATCATAATCATGAAATAGTTCCAACCTTCTCCCTCCACAATGGTTATGCCTGCAGACCTGAACGATACCATTACAATATTGAGACGGGAGCTCATGACTCCTACCCGCTCCTTTGATGGGTTAACCATCGGCTCAAGAATAACTCCCCTTCCACCCTACACGATCATGTGAGAGATTCTCAATAGGTATTTTATGCAATGGCTTAGCTATACCTCGGCCCGATGCCGAACCGGTCTCTATTCACATATTTCCCCAGGGCTTAATAACATGTGCAAGGTCAATGTGCATAATCTCGCCAAAACATTTCAAGTCGTGAGAATCATAATACATTTCATAATCCTTGAGAAAAGGTTTACTCAATAGGAATTTACTAGATAACTTCACTTGAAAATCAATATATATATATATACGTTAGGTTTTAGGCCAAAACTTACCACATAAAGGTTGTAGGGTTCGATACTTAACTAGAACGAAAACACCCGAACCTTGAATACCACGAGACAAGAGACAAGCATAATACGTTGCCTATTCGATCCAGAAGTCTCGCCCTACAGATGAACTATATAAGAGAAGAAATAATATGTACTCGTGAGAAATGACTCAATATGCAACCAAGTAAGAGGCACTGTATTGATATGAGGTGTCGTGGAATGATATGAGATGATATGACATGTTTGTGAGAATTATAAAATGGTATGCTATTTCATGATAGTGTTCATGTGCAACATTCATCTAGCATATAAAAGTTATAATAACTCTCAAGGAGGTCACGTATATAAACCATTCAATTAAACGGATTCAATTCAGATTAACCAAGAAGTTAAACAATCAAGTTCGAGAAATTAAGGATCAAGGAATATAATTAACAAGATAATCAACAATTATACATGTATAATATGCCTTTAAATCACATAAGAGGTCGAGGAAGTGAAAGGAAAGCAATAAAACAGGTTTAGGCAAAGTTTATCAAAAGTTAGAAATTTTCGAAAATGTGCAAGCTGTAGGAAAAAGGAAATATCTTGATTTTAAAAAGTTGTAATTGGGTTTTGTTTGTTGGATATGAAAGTAGACAAATATACCTTTCCGATGATATATAGCTAGAATCATAGTTCAAAGCGATATAAAAATGGCGTAGGCCCGAAGTTGGATGAATGTAGATTTCTGGTAAAGTGGCGACACCAAATTGAAATTGTTATGACTCACAAACAAGAAATGATATTGAGGTGATTTCAATTGGATAATACTCTAGACTTCAAAAGGTTTCTGTGGTTAAAAATTCAGGTTAATCGGAGCACGTTTGAGGGGGTAAACGGGCATTTGAAAATTGAACTGAAAGCAGAAACGGGCGTTTGAAGTGCTCGAGTGACATAGTGGCTTGCTAAACAGGCGTTTGGTGAATGAACTGAGTACCTAAACACCGGTTTGGGTACGTTCTGTCCGAAAAAGGAGTAGGGGAACAGATAAAGCTCTAAGGGGTGGTTCCAAAATCACCCCAAATCATCATCCCAACCAAAATAACTCACAAATATAACAAAATACAAGATATAGCTCACATAACACGCATTAAAACAAGTATTAATCCATGAATCATGTGTTAAAATTCAAACCCACCACATATATATATACATATTTATACACATACATATATGTACACATTCTTGCTCAAAGATTTCCAACAATCAAGCATAGAATTCATAGATCAACATATATTCATGAATATACTGTAACACCCCGCACGCGAGGCACCACATCCCCCGCACTATGGCTAAACACGAGTAAAGAAAGAGTAAATCCGCACCCGTATCAAACCATAGCGAACGGGAGACAAACATAAAAGCTTCCTAAGCTAGGCGGAACTAGACCCTGCAATGGTAACCAACCAACAAAATATAATGCATCGGCATACTCAAATGCAAACATACAAATCATAAGCATAATTGGGCTCTTCAGGCCTCTTTTAAATTCATAGCAAAACTCAGTAAAGCCAATTTCATAATAAATACATAGGTATCCAATTCCATGATATAATAGAAATGAAGCATACATAGTTCCAATACATATGTGAGTGCAGAGACTCACCTAACCTACAAGACCAACTTAAAGACTCCAAACACCTCCGCCTAGCTCGGAACTCCAAAGTCAAACCTGCACACTAAAAAGGTTGGGGAGGGAGAGGGTCAGTCTCTAGAAGACTGAGTGAGCAGGAGCAATATACATATATATAGAAACATGCACATGCAAGTCATAAATTCCGAGCAAAGGTTTTATTTGAAATTAGTTCCCACGAAGGGCAAGAAAATAGATAAACAATGCTCGAACTTTACGACTAATTCATATTAAATTCGTTACATTCATAAATCATACATATACATAAGGCTCGGCGAGTGAGCGTGCACAATCTCCAACCAAACTCCGACCGTGTAAGACAATTATCATTAATATGTTGATTAGGCGATCATGCAATATATCATAATACATACAGACCATAAATCATATCATAAACATAATCATAAGCATAATCATAAATCATAACCAACCTTCTTCCTCCGGGTGGTGGACGGGGTTCGCAAGGCCCGACTACCCAATCATATCAATATGGCCATGAGGTTTATGAGGCCTGAAAGCCCGGTTAGCGTTTCCCCGTCAAGAACCTCCCTTGACGAAGTCCGTTTCGCCGTAAGTTGGAACTAGTATATGGGATCCCCGTCAGTCCTTGCTTCGTCGGTTAGCCACATATACTAAGTCCCAGGGCCCGTGCAATCATAATCATGTCTCGCCAAACATATCAATTCTTACATATACATACTATAAGAAATCATAGTTACCGTGTAACTCGGCATATGCTATATACGTACCTCTCCGTGTCATCCTAATTCGTAGCTAGCATGAAGACACACGGTTTGGAGCACAGCCTCATTACAAAACCATTTTTAAGCTTATATACACTCATACGTATAATTCAGAAGAATTTACTCGATAACTTCATTTGAAAACCATATATATATAATCATAAGGTTTTGGCCAAAGCTTTTCACATAAGGGTTGTAGGGTTTGTTACATAGCTAAAACAAAACCACCCTCACCTGGTACAAGACGATACAAGGGTACGAGTTACCAAGTGCCTGAACAATCAAGATCTCTCCACCCTGGAGATAAACTGTACAAAAGACAACATGACGTGCTCGTGAGACTCGAGACTCCTAATGAACCAAATAGGACGCTCGACAATGTAATGATCATGATGCGAATGCATAAAAGATCATATTAAGTTATGAAAATGTTCATGTGCACTACTAAGGAATTTAAAACATATAATCAACCATTCGTTCATATATTTCATTCAATTTCATAAATTCATAAATTCATAAATTCATAATGCATATCAACTAATCCAAGAATTCATTTAATAATCATAACACATAATATTCATATTCACATTTAGGAATAAAATAAATAAATAAAACGTTCAATCAATAGTCGGTAAATTAAATACGCGAAATAGAGATCAAATAAATTTCAAAATTGAATTAAATCAAATAATATTTGAAATATATAATAATTATATATAATATATATATATAATCAAATAACATTTAAATATAATATATATATATATATTTACACGTACACACATAACACCCCCATGCATGCATTTACTATATACTAAATACATATATATATATATTACATATGTAACCTTCATGCATGCATAAATCATATATAATATAAGTACTACATATATTTACCTAAGCATGCATGCAATATAGTATATAAATACATGCATACACGTACTCACACAACACACAAATACATAATGTATATACATGCATGTAAACACTCCAAGCACATACACAACTCTGCACAAGAAGAGCAGCAAAAGCAGCAACACAAACACACAATTAAAACATATAAGCAGCAGCAGCAGCAGGAAAACGCGGTAAAATAGTTCAAGAAAAACGGGGTGACACCCCCGTGTCACCTCCCAAGCCCAGACCGATACACCCCCGTATCTCGGTACAGTAAATCCAGGCCAAGACTGCACCCCCATTCCTCGCTGGAACGAGCAAAAACGGCACCCCCGTGTCTCGCCCAGCAGCAGCCTCTGTATTGACAGCAAAACATAGCAGAAAAAGGCCAGCCCTTCACGCAAGAAATGCAGGCAACACAAGCAACAATACAAGGTATAAAATGTACCAAGAAATCATCTAGAACACACTCACAAAGCTACGAAACTGACAGCAAAAACATGAAGGGAACTCAGCAGTTTTGACAGCTGAAAATCAGTTAAAAAAACAGGGCAAAGCTTACGGGAAACAGGGTAAAAACGATTCTCAACATCTCCACACAACCATAGCAGTTTAGAACAATAAATACTCATCCAAGAAACACAAATTCAACAAGTAATTCAGTTCTGAACAAGCTCAACCCAAAAATGGAAGCATACGTGACATTCATGTGCATTTTTCTCAAAGTGTCATAAATGATAACTCATTAATACTTCAACCACCAAGAAATAAATGATCATAAATGATATGAGGATGTCAAAATAATCATTCTCAAGCTTGGAATCAATCAAAACCAACAAGAATCGAATGAGATCAACAAAATGCCCAAAATCTCTTATTTTCGGAACAGCCCAGGAAACCCCAAATCCATGCTCAAATTCGTGAATGAAAGGATGGAAATGAACAGAAATGAACATATATTACAATCCTAAACTTACCTTGTTGATTGGATGAAGTTTGGATGAGTTTTGAGCTCCAAAATCTCTAAGGAAGGAAGGGTTACGGGACTGCTTGTATTTCCAGAGACTTTGGCTGAGTTTTGGAGATTGTGTGAGGATTGGTTTGGTTAGGGCTTGATATGTTAGGATAGGTGGTTGAGTTAGGGTTCTAAAGAATCAAACCATAGTTAATTTGGTCAAGTTTTGAACAAGATATGGTCATTTTAGTGCAACAAGGTCAGTTTGGTAGGCTGTCTTGTTTTTCGGTTGAATTTCGGAGGTTCAAATGACGTTAGAAAAATATAAGGCCAAGTTTACTAAACTCTAATTTTTGTTACGAGTTCAGCGAAGTTGACGGAACTCGAATCCGAGTTCCCGAGCTCAAGATATTAAATTCGGAACCAAGGGTACACTAAGTGCTCGTTAGCCCCCGATTTGGTTCCTCAATCCAAATTAAATTCGATAACATACCAAATAAATTCGAAAACATAAACCGAGCATATAAGCATGTTCATAACACATATATTTACGACATACTACAAATTCGTGGCATTTTAATATCATTTCATATAAGAACGAAGCACAAAATAACCAACCAAGCTCATTCATGCGATTCATGCACAATTCATGCAATTCATGCATAAATACATTAAAATTCATGCATAAATATTTTAATTAAATAAATCAAATTAATTTATAAACATAAATTAAAGTCACGTAATTAATTAATTAAAGCATGATTAATTAACAACATAATTAACATTAATCATTAACTAACAATAATTAAAGAAATATATATCTATATTTATATTTATACTTAAAAATACGAATTGGGTTTTAAAATAATATTGAATTAAAATATAATATAATAAAATAAAATAATAACAATTTATAATAAAATTAAATATGGCTCACGTAAAAACAATTAATCACATAATTAAATAATTTAATTGCGTAATTTAGAAACAAATAAGACATATTAATAAAATTGAAAAACCGGGGCGTTACAATCTCTCCCCCTTAAAAAGAATCCGTCCTCGGATTCACCGCACGCTTAAACCCACCAATGAGAGATTCCCCGTCTCTCGCAAACAACAAGGAGAGAGCCCCGTCTCTCGAGCAACAATGAGAGAACCCCGTCCCTCGCAAGCAAAGAGAGTACCCCATCTCTCAAACAAAATAAGAGAATCCCCGTCTCTTAGAAACAACGAGAGCACCCCGTCTCTCAAACAAAAATAAGACAAGGAAGTCTCCAATACTCCCAAGCAACACACGCAAAAACCAAAATTTAGAATCACACAAGGACATGTAATAAACCTCAAATTCAACATAACCCAGTACAACGAAAATAATGAATTAATAAGGTACAGAATATCAAGAATCATTTAAATTAAATTGTAGGTATGCTTATGCCATGAATGTTTTATGTACCGTTTATCGTAGCTAAGAGATTTAAATTTGTAAGTTGTCCAGTGTGTGATCTGTTCCGGGGATAGGCTCATTGCTCAGCTTGTCGTTAACCTTTCCAGGGTACCCCGATGAAACAGTTGATGAATCCTTCAAGGATTATACTCTTAGATCCCTTCTGCCTAGTACTGCTTCCAGTCTTCACCATTTCCCTTAATCCTCATTCGACCAACCAACTCTTTTTAATTAATCGAATTTGACTTCCCGAATACCCTTAGACCATCCGTCTTGAAGTTAGGTCCATAATTACTATCTTACCCATATCGGAGTTTAAAATACCCTCGAGGATAACTACTCCTAACACCCTTGACGATTCAATCCCTACCTTGAGGTATTCGTCATTAGGATCTACCTTAACACGAATCCTTTTCCCATCTTCCGTTCATGTTATCCATTCATTCTCTTTAACCCCTTAAGGTTATATTCTGTATCTGGCCCCACATTTCTTGAATCGAAGATAGAATATTCTTGATGCGTTTTGAAGTTTGATGTAAATCCTCCAATGATCATCTTTTCCGGTTTGGTTTCTTCTTAAATTTCCTTCCGAAGTATCGTGGGACTAACCGAAGACTTGATAATATTATCATTATTGAACCCCCTTTTATACTTTATTGGATTACTCTTGATCGCCATCATTCCATTATGCTAGCTTGATTCGACTCTCTCTCTCCTGTCAATTCTGACTTAGGGTTCACAGAAGCTCCCTTATAATTTTGTTATCCCCAGATCCATATTCTATACATAGGAATATTCTCCAAGCCATTTCCGTTATACCTAGTGAGGGACTCCAACCCGAATTTAGTAACTTAACTCTCCTCTTACCAACTTAACCATTCAAGCCGTCTTATTTATTTCTGATCATCACTATTAGGACTCCCAGGTCTTCCTTAATTTGCAATTTCGTTATTCCTACTAAAATATTTTTTTCTTCGAGCACCCTTTCAATCGTCCAATTTGTTCCTCGGTCGTGCTCTCCCCCTTAAATTTCTGTTGTCCCATGTTGAACTTCATTTATTCCGCTTATATCGAAATTCTTAATGAGTAATTCCCATTAGGGAGGATTTTGATCACAAGGCAACCCCAATGTTTTGCATTTCAACTTCCCTTCTAATTCGCTTAATGTCCGAAACCCCTTGTCTATTCCTTGTCCAATCCAACCACCCCGTAATCAACTCTAATCTCGCTTTTCTTTATGAATTCCCGTTTCCAATAACCTATCCCTTACTTGAAACTTTTTGTTTCCCCGAAGTCATCTTTATTGAATTCGAAAGTGGCTCGGTCAAGTAGTACTTGATAGTTGAAGCGAAAGGACTTCCTATCAATTAAACACTAGAATGCATGTCGGGTTAAAATGACAATGCATGTGTCACGTTTACATCAAGCAATTATACAACACATTAGCGCAACGAAACCAATTAGAAATGCACGGATAACATAAGATCAAAAGAATAAATAATTAATACAAAATATGATACATGTGCTATGAATGTTTTGAAACCTGTCACCAATGTGGTAAGCTATTAGCTCAGTAGCTTTTCTTCGTTCCTCCAATCCCGAGGTTACTTTGACTTGGTGATTATTCCTTGTCGTTCCCACGATCTTCAAGTTTTCCATGAATCTTTGTAAATCACTAGTACCTTCCACTATTCGAGATTGAAATTTCTTGATCCCTAATTCTTCCACGTCCACGGAGTTAGCGTCCACACCTCTCCTCGAAATTCGACCTTTACTTCTAATCGTCCTCTCAATCCATAATTTCGCACTTATCCTTTGTGAATTCAACTCACCTCCAATTGATTATATTTGAGCGCATGATTTCCTTTCTTTACCGTTTCCATTTATTGCTCCATATCTTCTCATTCACTTCACAACATGGCAATTCAGCTTGGATTTGGAAAGCGAACTCAAATCCTATTCTCAATATCGCCACCTTCCCTCTATTTGTGTTTACCTAAATGCTTGCCTTCTAGAACCCGACTTCTAATCACTAGGCTTAGTTCGAAGTCCTTCTTTGTAGACCCTTGGTGCATAACCTCTACCGGACCCCTGTTATCTCTACTCCTCTTAATTATTAATACCTCTTCAATGATCCAAATCCGGGGCCAAAATATCTTCAAGGTTTTGTTCACTTCATTCCTTAGGTTGAAAGATCCCGTTGAATCCAATTAATGCACTTCAAGTACTGGATTCACATAAGTTGATCTTCTGAGTCAAAACCATCCCTTGATTAACTCCTATTCCTATTCCACCAAATGTTCCTCTGCCATCGCATCGCCAAGGTCGAACCTCCCATTCTGAATCCTAACCGTTAATTGCAACTCAGTCTATAAAGTCACACGGCTAGCATTCTCCACGTTCCTCCCCGAGCATCCTTCCTATCTTCCGTGCCTCCGAAGGAATTTGGAATAGATTGTTGTGATCATAAAACTTGGCCGTGGTTTGATATTATCTTTATAACCTGGAAATCATAACTCACTTCAAGAATAGATGCATACGATTAATGCATGCTCATGGCACATATTCAATACGAAAGACAAGAATCCGTATAAGATGCAACAAGTAATTCAACAAAATTCTTAAGGGCAACCAAATTCCATATTCAAGATCGATGCAATGCACACAATATCACGTAGTCCCTATGCCGTTCGACTTAGACTGACTCCAACACGACACGAGAACACCGGTTTTGCAACCGGGCTCTGATACCACTTAAGGATGTAGCACCCCGCACGTGAGGCACCACATCCCCCGTACTATGGCTCAACACGAGTAACGAAATAGTAAATCCCCACCCGTATCAAACCATAGCGAACGGGAGACAAACATAAAACCTTCCTAAGCTAGGCGGAACTAGACCCTGCAATGGTAACCAACCAACAAAATATAATGCATCGGCATACTCAAATTCAAACAAACAAATCATAAGCATAATTGGGCTCTTCAGGCCTCTTTTAAATTCATAGCAAAACTCAGTAAAGCCAATTTCATAATAAATACATAGGTATCCAATTCCATGATATAATAGAAATGAAGCATACATAGTTCTAATACATATGTGAGTGCAGAGACTCTCCTAACCTACAAGACCAACTTAAAGACTCCAAACACCTCCGCCTAGCTCGGAACTCCAAAGTCAAACCTGCACACTAAAAAGGTTGGGGAGGGAGAGGGTCAGTCTCTAGAAGACTGAGTGAGCAGGAGCAATATACATATATATAGAAACACGCACATGCAAGTCATAAATTCCGAGCAAAGGTTTTATTTGAAATTAGTTCCCACGAAGGGTAAGAAAATAGATAAACAATGCTCGAACTTTACGACTAATTCATATTAAATTCGTTACATTCATAAATCATACATATACATAAGGCTCGACGAGTGAGCGTGCACAATCTCCAACCAAACTCCGACCGTGTAAGACAATTATCATTAATATGTTGATTAGGCGATCATGCAATATATCATAATACATACAGACCATAAATCATATCATAAACATAATCATAAATCATAACCAACCTTCTTCCTCCGGGTGTGGACGGGTTTGCAAGGCCCGACCACCCAATCATATCAATATGGCTATGAGGTTCATGAGGCCTCAAAGCCCGGTTAGCGTTTCCCCGTCAAGAACCTCCCTTGATGAAGTCCGTTTCTGTAACGCCCCGGTTCCGGATGAACAGGTAAGCACGCCACGTGTGAGTTTGAGCGTAGGTTTTATTTTATTTCTTTAATTTTATAATATATTCTTACGTGGCATTCATAATTTTATAAAATTCACGAAACATCCTTTATGTGAATTATATGAATTCATATCATTGAAAATATTATTTCACGATACGGAAAATATTTATTGCATGAAACAATTGCCGGGAGTGTTTTAAATTACCAAATTATCCCTAGTTGAATATTTCTTTAAAATTTTAGGGACTTAATTGCATAATCCTTCAAGGACCTAATTGATTATATTTCAAAAGCTTATACACTTAATTGCATGACTTAAACAATTGAAGGATTAAAATGTAAATATTGGCATTTCACATATTTCAAAAATGGGTTGTACGTAATGCATCTCCAAGCTTCTTTCTTGATCATTTTTCTATCCAAAAATTTTCCAACAACTTGCTCTCTCACTCTCGGTTCTTCAAGGGAAAAGGGAAGAGTGACCTTTTGCATCCAATCATCAAGATTTCAAGAAACCATCCAAGTTTTGGGAGATTGATCATCATCTTCATCTATTTTCTTTCATCTTCAAGGTTGGTTTGCATGGAAGTGATGATTCTTGATTGTATTTGATGTGGTTAGGGTTTGGAAGTTATATGCTAGATGAATGAATTAGAATTGGAAGCATGATTATGAGATCATTTCATGAATTATGGCATGAGTTATAGCTTGAATCCTTGAAAATTTGGCATGAATGATCAAGTGTGATCATGAACTTGAAATCATGAATTCTTGATAATATTGCATGCTTTGAGTGTTTGAATGTTATAATATCATTTCTTGAGCAAGTATACATGTATATTTCCAGAAATCATGACTGTATTGATTGTAAAATGGAATTTGGTGGTTTTGTTGATCATTCCCGTGAGCATCCCCTGTTTTTGCTCTGTTCTTCAAATTTGCAGAAACTGGGAACGATCGTTCCCAGCCTCAAGGCATTGAGGGAACGGGCGTTCCCACCTTTTCAAATGAACTGAGCGGCCAAGCATGGGAACGGCCGTTCCCACTTTGGCCTTGCTGCCGGAAGGGCCGTTCCCAGCTAAAAGGCGCGCTTTTAATTTTAAAGTCGTTGGCGCGTTTTGGGGAACTCATGGGAACGACCGTTCCCATTTTGCAAAGGGGACCGGAACGGCCGTTCCCACCTGGAATGCAGAACAAAATTCACTGCATAAAATTACGAAAATGACCCCTCGATCCAACGACTTCTTTGACCCCGAATTGCTATAATATGTGCTAATATGAAGTGAAACAACATGTTATCATGCCACATTGTATTTTGTGGTCGTCTCGATACATTTCCGCCATTCGTCACATTTTGGTCATTTTAGGTCATGTCTCACGAATATACGTCGTGTTTGCATAGGTCACGAGGGCGTGGACGGGGAGCAAGCTCCTTAGAACACTTCTTTATTGTATTTTGCAAGAAAAGGTGAGGTTTTAGGTTATGTATATAGAACCCTACCACCCTTATGTGCTATTTCGGCCAAAACACACTATATTTATAAATGATTTCAAAACCATGAATATTTCAAGCAAGCAAGTCATGATTTCAAGCAAGTTTGGCGAGTACATGATTGCACGTAGGCCCGAGGGTAATTCTTAAGCCAACCGGGAAAGCAAGGGCTGACGGGTAACTCCTGAATTATCCTCACATTGTTGGGATCAACCCCGAAGCCACTAGGAGATTAGTGGTGGAAGGAGTTCCGTGTCTAGAGGGTCATGTCCTCTACACACACCATGTCGTGGATAGTGGAGCCTTGAAAACTCGCTATCACCCGGAGGAAGAAGGAGACTGGGGATTAATCCGGCATGTCGGGTTATCCTCGGGTTATCGCATGATTTCAAGCATGAAATTGTCTATGTGAGCACTAAATGGAATTGCATGATCATGTATTGAATTAATAAAGCAAGCACGTATTGTCACGGTTGGTGTAAAGGTTGGAGAATCGCCCCTGCTCGCCGGGGTCACATGTTCATGAAATGTTAAGCTAGAATGTTAAGGTGATTGGTTGTAATCTCGGGCAAAGAGTACGTTTCTTGAATTATATATTCCTTTCTTGTCCAAAGTCTTCACCCGAGGCTACACCTTGCATGTGATGTGTGTTATATATATTTATTGCCCCTCACTCAGTCTTCGGTAGACTGATACTTCACTTTTCAGGTACACTTTGAGCGTGGTCGTGCTAGGCGGGAGTTCTGTCAGGTCTTGCATATCATGGGTCTAGCATTGTACCGTTCTTGTATATATTTTGTTACCTATCATGTTATGATCATTATTATCACATTTTGGGGATACCTGATCATCTATATTATTAGAAGATGATAATGTATTGATAGTTAAGTTGGTATCTATACATATCTATTCGGTAAATATGGTACCTATATGTATGGATGAATTATTGCTTCCGCTTCCACTATCATGTTTACTTTGGTGTTGTTGGGGAGAGTGTCCCGCCTAGCTCATCATTTTTATTGTCACCCGTTTGCTATAGTTTTGGTTTATGTATGGACTTTCCATTTCATACGTGGATCGAGGCTATAGTGCGGGGGATGTGGTGCCCTGGGGGTTAGGGTGCTACATCTACAGGTGGTATCAGAGCCCGGTTGCAAAACCGAGGTTCTCGTGTCGCGTCGAGTCAGTCCAGGTCGCACGGCATACGATTATGTGGTACTTGGGAGTCTGCATTTTGTTGAATTACTTGATTTAAGTGTTTTCTTGCACTACTTGAGATATTTGGCCATTATTGAATTATATGCACACATTTGCATTTATTGATCAAGCCACGCATGTTTAGTGATCTAATTTCAGGATGGAGCACGACAGACGTTCCAGTGACCGATCCTCGAGGCACAGGCATCATCACCGCCGACATCATTGCCGCGAGAGATCACCACCTCCTCCACCTGCTCAGGAACAGCCCCAGGACTTCATGAACGCGGTAGTGGGGCTAATTGATCAGAGGCTACAAGACAGGGTTCCTCCACCACCTCCAGCACCGGTAGCACCTCAGGAGAACCCTATTTCTGCCATATTGCGAGAATTTCAGAACCAACGTCCCCCGAAGTTCTACAAGGGTGACGATATTCAGGCAGAGATGTGGCTGAAAGAGATCGAGAGGATTTGACAGCTTATCCCTTGTGACACTCAGGAGAAGGCTCGCTGTACACTTACTCTGATTCAGGGCGAGGCCTATTCGTGGTGGGAGAGTACCCAGATCGTTCTAGAGGCAACCGGGACAGGTATTACTTGGGAGGTCTTCGTACGGGAGTTCAGAAACAAATACATTCCTCCAGCTTCCCGTACCCGCAGGTTGAGGGAGTTCACCGAGCTAAAGCAAGGAGGAAGGTCTGTGGGACAGTATATCACCGAGTTCGAGAGGCTTTCTCGCTATGCACCCAACATAGCGAATGATGACTTTCACAAGGCGATGCAGTTCGTTCAGGGACTCAGGCCAGATATTCAGGATACGCTGAAAGCAGCCAATACCAGCACCTGGGCCAAAGCTACCGCCAAAGCTCTAAAGGTCGAGGATTCTGACATTGCCAGGAAAGCTACTCCGCGGACTGGACAGGCTTCGGGCTCTAGAGCAGGCCAGGGATCGAGCTCGGGAAAGAGGTCGATGATTTACTCTGCACCTCCAGCACCGAAGGACTCCGGGAAGAAACTTAAGACGACAGGGTCATTTCAGAGGGGTCCGAGAGCTCCAGCACCACCACAGCCACCTCAGAGACCGGGCTGCAGATATTGTGGGCTTCTTACACACAACTATGATAACTGCAGACGCCGGTTGGGCTTATGTTTGATCTACCGGAGCGACGAGCACTTGGTTGACGGCTGTCCGGATCGTCGGGATCCGCCACCTGCAGGACCGAGGCCACTTGTGAGGGCTCGAGCTTATGCCCTCACTGGAGAGGAGCAGGATGCAGAGATAGACCCCGCCGCGGTAGTTGAAGGTATTATTTGCATCCATGGCACGAACATCCATACATTATTTGATCCAGGAGCTACACACTCCTTTCTTGCGCACTCTATTGCTATTACTTTGTCTTTGCCTGCTATGTGTACTTCTGTGCGCTATCTAGTTAGTACTCCTTTCGGTAGTAGGCGAGAGACGGATCAGGTTTACAGGGATGTTCCAGTTGTGATTGAAGGCCGGGAGTTTCTGACAGATTTCATCGTTATGCCAATGGAGAGATACGGGGCTATATTGGGAATGGAATGGTTATACCGGCATTGTGCTACAGTTGATTGTCGGGCTAAGAAGGTTCAGTTGGGTTCCGAGGTTACCACGGGCTGTACTTCGAAGACCGTACCTCTACTTTCTTTTTCAGAAGCTCAGAAATTAGTCAGAGACGGGGCTACAGGGTTTATTGCTTATATTCTGAACAAGCCAAAAGATCAGGTGAAGTTAGGGGACACTGAGGTGGTAAAGGAGTTTCCCGAGGTTTTTCCAGAAAAATTGGATTCTTTGCCTCCTGAGCGAGAGATAGAGTTTGTGATCGATCTTTTTTCGAATGCCGAGCCGTATTCAAAAACTCCATACCGGATGGCTCCAGCTGAATTAAAGGAATTAAAAGTTCAGCTTGAGGCACTATTGGAAGTTGGGTACATTCGACCAAGTTCTTCGCCGTGGGGAGCACCGGTATTGTTTGTAAAGAAAAAGGACGGGACTTTAAGAATGTGTATCCATTACAGGGAGTTGAACAAGATGACTATTAAGAACAAGTATCCCCTCCCACATATCGAGGAGTTATTCGATATACTCCAGGGTTCCAAAGTTTATTCAAAATTGGATTTAAGACAGGGATACTATCAGCTGCGAATCCGAGCAGAGGATATTCCTAAGACAGGATTCAATACTCGGTACGGGCACTACGAGTTCGTGGTTATGCCGTTTGGATTGACGAACGCCCCTGCAGCCTTTATGGATATGATGCACCGGATATTCAGGCCTTTCCTCGACAAGTTCGTGGTAATTTTTATTGATGATATTTTGGTTTTCTCAAAATCAGCCGAGGAGCACGCGAGGCATCTTAAGCTCGTTCTTCAAACTTTAAAAGAGCATCAGTTATTTGCTAAGTTTAGCAAGTGCGAATTCTGGATTGATCGGGTTTCTTTCTTGGGACATGTAATTTCGGGAAAAGGGTTGGAAGTCGATCCCTCGAAAATCGAGGCCGTGCTCAAGTGGGAGAAACCAAAGAATGCCTCGAAAATTAGAAGCTTCTTGGGATTGGCCGGTTATTATAGAAGACTTGTTCAGGACTTTTCCAAGATTGCTGCACCCTTAACCCGATTGACAAAGAAAGATGTTAAGTTTGTCTGGGACGAGAAGTGTGATCAAAGTTTTAACTTTTTGAAAGAAAAGTTAGTCTCAGCTCCGGTGTTAACTTTACCCGAGGGTTCAGAAGAGTATGCAGTGTACACAGATACTTCTAAAGAAGGCTTAGATTGTGTTCTGACTCAGAAAGGAAAAGTGATCGCCTATGCTTCTCGAAAGTTAAAGGAATATGAAAGGAACTATCCAACACACGACCTGGAGCTTGCAGCCGTGATCTTTGCTCTCGGGAAATGGAGACATTATCTTTACGGGACTTCCTTTGAGATTTTTACCGATCACAAGAGCCTCCAGTATCTATTCACACAGAAAGATTTGAATATGAGGCAACGGCGTTAGATGGAAAAATTGGAAGATTATGATTGTACAATTAAATACCATCCCGGGAAAGCTAATGTGGTCGCCGATGCACTTAGCAGGAAGGCGAGTGTATCGAATTTGGAAATAAAGGAAAGTGAGGAAGTTGCCCCGATTGTGTTAAAAGCTCGGGTTTCTAATATCACAATTCAGCCGGAATTAAACCATCAGTTATTTGAGGCTCAGAATAAGGATCCGGAAGTTCAGAAGCTTGTAAGTAAAGCTAAGGATGATCCGGAGAGTCCGTTTGGGTTTGATGAGACCGGGTTGCTTCGGTTTAAAAACAGAGTAGTAGTACCTGAAGAATTGAGACGGGTCCTACTTGAAGAAGCTCACAAGTCAGCCTACTCGATCCACCCAGGAGGAAATAAAATTTATAAGGATTTGAAGCAATACTATTGGTGGAACGGGATGAAGAGAGACGTGGCAGAATATGTGAAACGTTGCTTGACTTGTCAGAAAGTGAAAGTTGAGCACCAAAAGCCCGCGGGACTTCTACAACCGTTACCTATTCCCGAGTGGAAGTGGGAACAAGTAACGATGGACTTTGTTTCTGGATTACCGAAGGTTAAAGGCGGGTTTGATGAAATTTGGGTAATCTTGGATAGATTTACAAAGTCTGCTCATTTTCTATCGGTCCAGATGTCCTATAAGATCCCGAAGTTGGCTGAAATCTATAACAAAGAAATTATTCGACTTCATGGTATTCCGGTGAGCATAGTGTCAGACCGAGACCCGAGATTTACTTCTAAGTTGTGGCAGGAGTTGCAGGCCGTTTTGGGGATGAAACTTAAGTTCAGCACGGCATTTCACCCTCAAACAGACGGTCAATCTGAAAGGTTAATCAGATATTTGGAAGATCTTCTTCGGGTTTGCGCGATGGATTTTCAGAACTCGTGGGCAGAACAGCTTCCTTTAATCGAGTTTTCTTATAACAATAGCTTTCAGGCTTCGATCGGGATGGCTCCTTATGAACTTCTTTATGGAAGAAAGTGCCGATCTCCGTTGTTCTTTGACTTGGAAGAATGGAAATGGTCGAAACAGGAAGGGGTAAAGAAAGGTGAGAGATTCGAAAGGCCTTCCAAAGTTGTTCAGGCTATGATTGAGAAAGTACAAATAATTCAACAACGGATGAAAGCCGCGCAAGATAGGCAAAAGAGCTATGCCGATAAGCGCCGAAGAGATCTAGAGTTTGAAGTTGGTGACCGGGTATTCTTGAAGGTGTCACCAAGGAAAGGTTTCACCCGGATCGGAAAAGGAGGGAAACTTAACCCTCGTTACTTAGGTCCGTTTGAGATTCTTGAAAGAATAGGCGAGGTAGCCTATCGACTGGACCTACCACCGAGTCTTACGGGGATTCACAACGTATTTCATGTTTCACAATTAAGGAAATATTACCCCGATGAGACTACGATTCACCCCGTGGAAGAAGTTGAGCTGGAACCAAACTTAACATTTATTCAGAGACCGGTTAAAATCATGGATCGGAAATTTCAAGAGTTGAGAAACCGGAGAATTCCCATGGTTAAAGTGTTGTGGAGAAGCGACAAAACCGAGGAAGCTACGTGGGAAACGGAAGATAAAATGAAACGGTTCCACCCGGAGTTGTTCACACAAGACTAGAGAATCTGGGGACCAGATTCTTCTAAGGGGGGGAGAGTTGTAACGCCCCGGTTCCGGATGAACAGGTAAGCACGCCACGTGTGAGTTTGAGCGTAGGTTTTATTTTATTTCTTTAATTTTATAATATATTCTTACGTGGCATTCATAATTTTATAAAATTCACGAAACATCCTTTATGTGAATTATATGAATTCATATCATTGAAAATATTATTTCACGACACGGAAAATATTTATTGCATGAAACAATTGCCGGGAGTGTTTTAAATTACCAAATTGTCCCTAGTTGAATATTTCTTTAAAATTTTAGGGACTTAATTGCATAATCCTTCAAGGACCTAATTGATTATATTTCAAAAGCTTATACACTTAATTGCATGACTTAAACAATTGAAGGATTAAAATGTAAATATTGGCATTTCACACATTTCAAAAATGGGTTGTACGTAATGCATCTCCAAGCTTCTTTCTTGATCATTTTTCTATCCAAAAATTTTCCAACAACTTGCTCTCTCACTCTCGGTTCTTCAAGGGAAAAGGGAAGAGTGATCTTTTGCATCCAATCATCAAGATTTCAAGAAACCATCCAAGTTTTGGGAGATTGATCATCATCTTCATCTATTTTTTCCATATTTTCATCTTCAAGGTTGGTTTTCATGGAAGTGATGATACTTGATTGTATTTGATGTGGTTAGGGTTTGGAAGTTATATGCTAGATGAATGAATTAGAATTGGAAGCATGATTATGAGATCATTTCATGAATTATGGCATGAGTTATAGCTTGAATCCTTGAAAATTTGGCATGAATGATCAAGTGTGATCATGAACTTGAAATCATGAATTCTTGATAATATTGCATGCTTTGAGTGTTTGAATGTTTTAATATCATTTCTTGAGCAAGTATACATGTATATTTCCAGAAATCATGACTTTGTTGATTGTAAAATGGAATTTGGTGGTTTTGTTGATCATTCCCATGAGCATCCCCTGTTTTTGCTCTGTTCTTCAAATTTGCAGAAACTGGGAACGACCGTTCCCAGCCTCAAGGCATTGAGGGAACGGGCGTTCCCACCTTTTCAAATGAACTAAGCGGCCGAGCATGGGAACGGCCGTTCCCACTTTGGCCTTGCTGCCGGAAGAGCCGTTCCCAGCTAAAAGGCGCGCTTTTATTTTTAAAATCGTTGGCGCGTTTTGGGGAACTCATGGGAACGACCGTTCCCATTTTGCAAAGGGGACCGGAACGACCGTTCCCACCTGGAATGCAGAACAAAATTCACTGCATAAAATTACGAAAATGACCCCTCGATCCAACGACTTCTTTGACCCGAATTGCTATAATATGTGCTAATATGAAGTGAAACAACATGTTATCATGCCACATTGTATTTTCGTGGTCGTCTCGATACATTTCCGCCGTTCGTCATATTTTGGTCATTTTAGGTCATGTCTCACGAATATACGTCGTGTTTGCACAGGTCACGAGGGCGTGGACGGGGAGCAAGCTCCTTAGAACACTTCTTTATTGTATTTTGCAAGAAAAGGTGAGGTGTTAGGTTATGTATAAAGAACCCTACCACCCTTATGTGCTATTTTGGCCAAAACACACTATATTTATAAATGATTTCAAAACCATGAATATTTCAAGCAAGCAAGTCATGATTTCAAGCAAGTTTGGCGAGTACATGATTGCACGTGGGCCCGAGGGTAATTCTTGAGCCAACCGGGAAAGCAAGGGCTGACGGGTAACTCCTGAATTATCCTCACATTGTTGGGATCAACCCTGAAGCCACTAGGAGATTAGTGGTGGAAGGAGTTCCGTGTCTAGAGGGTCATGTCCTCTACACACACCATGTCGTGGATAGTCGAGCCTTGCAAACTCGCTATCACCCGGAGGAAGAAGGAGACTGGGGATTAATCCGGCATGTCGGGTTATCCTCGGGTTATCGCATGATTTCAACCATGAAATTGTCTATGTGAGCACTAAATGGAATTGCATGAGCATGTATTGAATTAATAAAGCAAGCACGTATTGTCACGGTTGGTGTAAAGGTTGGAGAATCGCCCCTGCTCGCCGGGGTCACATGTTCATGAAATGTTAAGCTAGAATGTTAAGGTGATTGGTTGTAATCTCGGGCAAAGAGTAAGTTTCTTGAATTATATATTCCTTTCTTGTCCAAAGTCTTCACCCGAGGCTACACCTTGCATGTGATGTGTGTTATATATATTTATTGCCCCTCACTCAGTCTTTGGTAGACTGATACTTCACTTTTCAGGTACACTTTGAGCGTGGTCGTGCTAGGTGGGAGTTCTGTCAGGTCTTGCATATCACGGGTCTAGCATTGTACCGTTCTTGTATATATTTTGTTACCTATCATGTTATGATCATTATTATCACATTTTGGGGATACCTGATCATGTATATTATTAAAAGATGATAATGTATTGATAGTTAAGTTGGTATCTATACATATCTATTCGGTAAATATGGTACCTAGATGTATGGATGAATTATTGCTTCCGCTTCCACTATCATGTTTACTTTGGTGTTGTTGGGGAGAGTGTCCCGCCTAGCTCATCATTTTTATTGTCACCCGTTCGCTATAGTTTTGGTTTATGTATGGACTTTCCATTTCATACGTGGATCGAGGCTATAGTGCGGGGGATGTGGTGCCCTGGGGGTTAGGGTGCTACAGTTTCGCCGTAAGTTGGAACTAGTATATGGGATCCCCGTCAGCCCTTACTTCCTCGGTTAGCCACATATACTAAGTCCCGGGGCCCGTGCAATCATAATCATGTCTCGCCAAACATATCAATTCATACATATACATACTATAAGAAATCATACTTACCGTGTAACTCGACATATGCTATATACGTACCTTTCCGTGTCATCCTAATCCGTAGCTAGCATGAAGACACACGGTTTAGAGCATAGCCTCATTACAAAACCATTTTTAAGCTTATATACGCTCATACGTATAATTCAGAAGAATTTACTCGATAACTTCATTTGAAAACCATATATATATAATCATAAGGTTTTGGCCAAAGCTTTTCACATAAGGGTTGTAGGGTTTGTTACATAGCTAAAACAAAACCACCCTCACCTGGTACAAGACGATACAAGGATACGAGTTACCAAGTGCCTGAACGATCAAGATCTCTCCACCCTGGAGATAAACTGTACAAAAGACAACATGGCGTGCTCGTGAGACTCGAGACTCCAAATGAACCAAATAGGACGCTCGGGAATGTAATGATCATGATGCGAATGCATAAAAGATCATATTAAGTCATGAAAATGTTCGTGTGCACTATTAAGGAATTTAAAACATATAACCAACCATTCGTTCATATATTTCATTTAATTTCATAAATTCATAAATTCATAATGCATATCAACTAATCCAAGAATTCATTTAATAATCATAACACATAATATTCATATTCACATTTAGGAATAAAATAAATAAATAAAACGTTCAATCAATAGTCGGTAAATTAAATACGCGAAATAGGGATCAAATAAATTTCAAAATTGAATTAAATCAAATAATATTTGAAATATATAATAAATATATATAATATATATATGTATAATCAAATAACATTTAAATATAATATATATTTATATTTACACGTACACACATAACACCCCCATGCATGCATTTACTATATACTAAATACATATATATATATTACATACGTAACCTTCATGCATGCATAATTCATATATAATATAAGTACTACATATATTTACCTAAGCATGCATGCAATATAGTATATAAATACATGCATACACGTACTCACACAACACACAAATACATAATGTATATACATGCATGTAAACACTCCAAGCACACACACAACTCTGCACAAGAACAGCAGCAAAAGCAACAACACAAACACACAATTAAAACATATAAGCAGCAGCAGCAGCAGGAAAACGCTGCGAAATAGTTAAAGAAAAACGGGGTGACACCCCCGTGTCACCTCCCAAGCCCAGACCGAGACACCCCCGTATCTCGGTACAGCAAATCCAGGCCAAGACTGCACCCCCGTTCTTCGGTGGAACGAGCAAAAACGGCACCCCCGTGTCTCGCCCAGCAGCAGCCTCTGTATTGACAGCAAAATGTAGCAGAAAAAGGCCAGCCCTTCACGCAAGAAATGCAGGCAACACAAGCAACAATACAAGGTATAAAATGCAGCAAGAACTCATCTAGAACACACTCACAAAGCTACGAAACTGACAGCAAAAGCATGAAGGGAACTCAGCAGTTTTGACAGCTGAAAATCAGTTAAAAAAAACAGGGCAAAGCTTACGGGAAACAGGGCAAGAACGATTCTCAACATCTCCACACAACCATAGCAGTTTAGAACAATAAATACTCATCCAAGAAACACAAATTCAACAAGTAATTCAGTTCTGAACAAGCTCAACCAAGAAATAGAAGCATACGTGACATTCATGTGCATTTTTCTCAAAGTGTCATAAATGATAACTCATTAATACTTCAACCACCAAGAAATCAATGATCATAAATGATATGAGGATGTCAAAATAATCATTCTCAAGCTTGGAATCAATCAAAACCAACAAGAATCGAATGAGATCAACAAAATGCCCAAAATCTCTTATTTTCGGAACAGCCCAGAAAACCCCAAATCCATGCTCAAATTCATGAATGAAAGGATGGAAATGAACAGAAATGAACATATATTACAATCCTAAACTTACCTTGTTGATTGGATGAAGTTTGGATGAGATTTGAGCTCCAAAATCTCTAAGGAAGGAAGGGTTAAGGGACTGCTTGTATTTCCAGAGACTTTGGCTGAGTTTTGGGGATTGTGTGAGGATTGGTTTGGTTAGGGCTTGATATGTTAGGATAGGTGGTTGAGTTAGGGTTCTAAAGAATCAAACCATAGTTAATTTGGTCAAGGTTTCAGCAAGATATGGTCATTTTAGTGCAACAAGGTTAGTTTGGTCACCGTCTCGTTTTTCGGTTGAATTTTGGAGGTTCAAATGACGTTAGAAAAATATAAGGCCAAGTTTACTAAACTCGAATTTTTGTTACGAGTTCAGCGAAGTTGACAGAACTCGAATCCGAGTTCCCGAGCTAAAGATATTAAATTCGGAACCAAGGGTACGCTAAGTGCTCGTTAGCCCCCGATTTGGTTCCTCGATCCAAATTAAATTCGATAACATACCAAATAAATTCGAAAACATAAACCGAGCATATAAGCATGTTCATAACACATATATTTATGACATACTACAAATTCGTGGTATTTTAATATCATTTCATATAAGAACGAAGCACAAAATAACCAACCAAGCTCATTTATGCGATTCATGCACAATTCATGCAATTCATGCATAAATACATTAAAATTCATGCATAAATATTTTAATTAAATAAATCAAATTAATTTATAAATATAAATTAAAGTCACGTAATTAATTAATTAAAGCATGATTAATTAACAGCATAATTAACATTAATCATTAACTAACAATAATTAAAGAAATATATATCTATATTTATATTTATACTTAAAAATACGAATTAGGTTTTAAAATAATATTGAATTAAAATATAATATAATAAAATAAAATAATAACAATTTATAATTAAATTAAATATGGCTCACGTAAAAACAATTAATCACATAATTAAATAATTTAAATGCGCAATTTAGAAATAAATAAGACATATTAATAAAATTGAAAAACCGGGGCGTTACATATACACACAAAGATTCAAGTTATTATGCAAGAATCACAGTTTTACAAAAACCCACATAAATAATATATAAATATATATACACATTCTACACATATACCTTGTAAGAGAAGAAGAGAAGAGGAAGAAATGGTTGGAGCTTGAATTCTTGCTTGAAAGTGGAAGAAATCTCCTTGCCTCCTTGCTTGCTTGATGGATCGAATGGGAGAAGGAAGAGAAGGGTTTGGGGGCGTCTTGTGGTTAGGAGAGAAAATGAAGAAGAAAAATGAGAAGGGGAGGGATGTGTGTATCGTGTAATAGAGGGAGAGAAAGAGAGGAATTTGCACTTTGGTCCTCCAAGAATTTATGTGCTTCAATTAGGGTGTCGGGGTTTAGTTGGTGAACAACTGAGGTTCGAATCAAGGTTCGATTGACTCCAAGGATTTCATATAATTACAAATAAGTGCATAATTGAAATAAAACATTTAATTAGCAAGTAAGCATGTTATAAACGAATTTAAATAGCATAGTCAATTAAATCATATAAGTCATATAATTTAAATTGAAATGAAAGCACATTCAAAGGAAAAGAAAGCTCCTGACTCTCAAACTCTCACGTATGGCGCGTACCTGAATAACTGAAAATACGGGGAGTTACAGGGCTCATGCTAAGAATAGGCCTAAGGAGGCCCAGGCTATGAGGTGGTCACAGAGAAAATGCGTACTAAGGTATTTGACTTGATTATGGGTTACACAGTGGAGCAAAAGTAATTGTTCTTATTTCTTTTAATGACTTGAGTAGACTGACTCGTAATGATTAATTATAATATTTGTGCTGATTTGCAGAGGCGATATTATCTATCAGAGTCCAAGTCCAAATTATCTGTTTGTGGAGGATCTACGAGATCTCATCTTGGGCCGCGAGACCAATAATTACGTTATCCTGACTTATTACGACCTGCTAACTAGTCCTGGTTACATTGTTCCCAAATTCCACCACGTATATTTGGTCTCCCCTCATGTGACCGGAGAGTTTCTGATGAAATTAAAAGCACAGGACTCACGGAAAGACGAGGAAGAAGTGTAGCCCTCTTATTACCACATTTGAAATCGACAATTTTATGTTGCTTGATGTGAAAAATGATTACGCCATATTGTTAAACGATGTGACTGCATCTATAATGTACAGATATCGTTATGTTGTCTTCCCAATACTTACAAATGTTCACTGGCATATGTTAGTGTACGAAATTGAGCCCAAAAGTTTGTTGAGTGATGCGTTAAATACTCGTAATTAAAAGACGACTTTGTAGAGTAATGCGATAAATAGTAGGAATTAAAAGAAGACTTTGTTAAGTGATGCATTAAATACTCGTAATTAAAAGCCGACTTTATAGAGTGATGCGTTAAATATTAGGAATTAAAAGTAGACTTTGTAGAGTGATGCGTTGAATATTAGTAATTAAAAGCAGACTTTGTTGAGTGAGGCATTAAATGAAGAACGTATATAGTAAAGATTTGAAATATTAACTAGAAACGAACGTACTACTAATTATGTCATTAGGGTTTAAAAAAGTTACCATTATAATTTAATAATATGACATAAACATGTAAGTATCAACAAAATGTAATCATGAACTCCTTCCAATTAATCTTGAGTGTCATTGTTTATGATGGTAATATGTAGGTGTCCACAATATGTAATCATGAAGTCCTTCCAATTAATCTTGAGTGTTATGATAACTTTTTTAAACACTAACTACATACTTAGTAGTACGTTCATTTCTAGTTAGTGTTTCAAATCTTTACTACATACGTTCTTCATTTAAAGTTTCACTCAACAAAGACTGCTTTTAATTCCTAATATTCAACGTATCACTTTACAAAGTCTACTTTTAATTACGAGAGTGTACTTTTAATTACGAGTATTTAACGCATCACTCACCAAAGTCTGCTTTTAATTCCTATTATTCAACGCGTCACTCTACAAAGTCTGCTTTTAATTACGAGTATTTAACGCATCACTCAATAAAGTCTACTTTTAATTCCTAATATTTGACGCATTACTCTACAAAGTCTGCTTTTAATTCCGAGTATTTAACGCATCACTCAACAAAGTTTGCATTTAATTCCTAATATTTAACGCATCACTCTACAAAGTTTGCTTTTAATTACGAGTATTTAAAGCATCAATCGACAAAGTCTGCATTTAATTCTTAATATTTAACGCATCACTCTACAAAGTCTGCTTTTAATTACGAGTATTTAACGCATCACTCAACAAAGTCTGCATTTAATTCCTAATATTTAACATATCACTCTACAAAGTCTGCATTTAATTACGCATTCTTTAATTATCTGCTCAACAAAGTGGCATTATAATTGGTAAAAGTTATCCACACAGATATACAAATAGCACACCAGAACCAACAAGCACCCCAGCTCAAAAGTTCAAAAAAATTCAGGAACAGTGATGTTGAATATAGAATAAATACTACAATAGTTTGGTTAAAAAAACAGAACGTCCTGCAAGCTCCATCATCATCCCTTATTCTCATGTATCCTCCACAATCTCATCCACTCTTCATTTTCTATGAGAAAATAAATCATTGCAAATCATGACTAGAATCCCGAATTCAACAACAAACACAACAGCATCTTGTTATGCCCAGGTCTTCTACAAGCTGAGCACACTGTAACAACTTTAACAACCTGTGGCAGGAACGTAGTCCTCTTCGGACGACCAGGCTGAGGCATAACGTCCGATGGCTTGATCTCAACATAAAAAACAAACTCTATATCAGCATTTGGTACAGAGAAAATTATGTTTTCATATGCTTTTTTATACATTTCAATAGAATAAGCATCATCACAGAAATCTTAGACCGACCACTGTTTCTTGTCAATGCACGCATAAGCATGCTTGCAGGGAAGCTTTAAGAGCTGCCAATAATTACAGGAACATTGTCGGGTCCCAAGGTCCACTGTGTGTCAAAATTCTTCTTCATTGACCTCAAATGTCACTGTGTCGACTTGCACGACATCCATGGTTCTGCCTGCTTCAAATTCAGCCATAACCATTACCTCTTCATCCATACAAATACGCGTTTGCCATTGGTGACTTTGCTTTCATCTATTGCACATCATTTGCAGCGCCTCCCCTAGCACTATAACCCCAGCACCGCAATACTCCCCGAGTGGAGGTTAGACCTAACACGTGAGGAATACTATGGCGAACGGTCTGGTACTTTAAATAGAGCACAAGTTAAAATAGCACGGAAGATGGGGAAATTTAAATCTTTGCAAGTAAACGAGGATGAAAGCATATAAAGAACAAGTTCTACTATGATTGATCTAAATAGTTCGCAGAAAGGGGTATAACAGTGTGGCATGCGGAGGTAAAGTATAAGACAGCTTATTCATAAGGTAAACAGGCTCAAAACTATGTATTCTGAGAATCAGTTCTGACCTACTATGCATGACACCCTAATGCTTCAAGATACCTTTAGGTGTCATCCCCTTGATTCCTGAAACCACGCATTTTAAAATAGGTGAGGAGTTAGTCAAAGTGACTAAGTGAAGGTGTATAGTAGCTTATAGATCAAAAAGATCTTGATCTAAACTAATAGCAATAGGATATAGCAATATAATCCGGTTCATGATAGATTTTAAAATAGTAGGGATAGGGGGAATTTGGAATATTTGTAGAAATATGAACCGTTTGTAATATAAATACATAGATATAGGCATGATTCCAGTTGAAAATATTTTAACCCTCACCTAATACCGGTAGTCAAACAATGTGGATTCCACTGCTTGGTCCTAATTTTGCCTGAAAGTATTAACTAATTACAGGCTTAGGACTAAGTTCTCATTATTCTAATCAAATAAGCACATAAATTACATAATATTCACACTTAAAAGAGTAACACGTTAGAAGAACTCGGTAAACTTTAATTTAATCGTTTAAATGGATTTCTTTAATCACATAGTGTTTTACAAATTCTTTAGCTAACTAAATGTTTATTAATCAAATTATGATCCTAATTATAAGATTTTAATGATAAATTAGAGTTAATTTGGCAATGTAGAACAAGATTTAGAAAACGTTTACAAGATTGCCAATTTTTGGAAAAATTCGGATAAAATCCTTCTTTAATATTTTCAAAACTCAATTCATAAATATTTTTAAATTAAATTCGAATTATTTAAGATTAATGTTGACCAAAAAGTCAACTTTACTATTGAAAATATTTACTATTCAAATTTCTAAGAATTAAACACTTTATAACATAAAATTAGACACACACTTACACACATTGTCACACGTGCCCCTATTCTTTTTCAAGAATATCAAGAACATGTTCTTAGACTTATTCTTGTGTTCATATAACTTCATGATCATCCCTAATCCATTTCACATTCTTAACATGTAATTAAACTTAAAATGTTGCACATTATGTAACTTTAATCATAAAAAGAAATTTAAATAAATTATTCTAAGCACGAATTTAATCAAATAAGATCATAAATATTTAAACACAAAATCATATTATATCATATCATAATTCATGCATTTAATTAAGTAAAATTTTTAAATGTAGGCACATTTTACATAAAACTAACAATTATCCATATATTTCATAAAATAAAATTCCAAAAGGCATAATTTAATTAAATCTAAGCATGATATAACTGTAATACACTAAGAACAACATATAAATCATGAAATAATAAAATAAAATAAAATACCTTCTTGAGAGAATGAACACCCCGACTTTTCGGTCGTATAAGTACGTCGAAATCGAGTGTGCTAAGTGCGCATTTTAATTTATTTAATTACGTTATTTTATGTTTATTATATTGATTATGTGCTTATTTGAATTTTTTGAATTAATTGTTATACGTTAAATATGAATTTTAATACGTTATGCTCGTTATACGTGAAACTTGCCCGTATATGCTCGTACGTGATTCCGATTTTTGTGCCAACTTGCCATGAATGAAATATGTGATATATGGACTCAGTTAAATGCTCGTTTCTCATTTTCAAGTTCTTTTGTTATGGTTCTTAAGCCGTTTTGTTTGATAAGGGACTCGAGGGCCTAACTCTTTTTAGCGCACCTTAGGTTCCAGAAGCCATAACTAGAACTAGGGAATTCAGATTCGAATTTCGGAAGAGGCGTTGGACTTATAATGAAGATTGGGAGCTATGGAACCAAACCTTGTATTTTCCTATGTAGCACCCCAGACGGAGGATACCACATCCCCCGCACTAGGACTCAGACTCGGTCATGAAATAGGAAGTCCATGCCCGAATCCGAATCATAGCGAACGGGAGACCAACTCACACACTAGGCTAGGCGGATCTAACTTCACAAACTAATAGTGCGGAAGCAATTAAAACCCACAACAATAGATAGCGGAAGCATTTAAAACAAAACATGCAAAGCAGGTGACGGGTTCAACTAGTATAAATACCTAGTCCCGAATATCAACATACATAACAGGTGACGGGTTCAACTAGTATAGATACCTAATCCCGAATATCAATTCATAATCCAACATAATAAACAACATAAGTATCATCATAATATCTATTAACATCCAAGCACTAGCTTACTAACCTAACCCGGGTTTATATCTAACTAGGACATAAATATAACCTTCAAGTGTGAAACATAAATACATAACATAAATAAAGTATGAGATAAATGCATCCTAATACCAACTAGACTGACAAGTATGACACCGAAGACTCACTTCTGCCTAGCTCAATCCAAAAGGAATCCTGCAAACTAAAAGATAAAATGAGGTGTCAGTCAACTGACCGAGTGAGGGGGCTAACGCACACCCACAATATATATATACAGAGCATAGTACGGAATAAAAGGATGGACTCATGAACCGAGGATAGGTGTTGCATACCAAAACATTTTGAAAGAACCCAAATAGATATCGATATAAGTTTAGAAACCATTTTCCAGAAAGACTCTATCCTGATTCATAATTCCATAACATAATCAACTGCTCGGCGAGTATGAGCTTCCAACCTCAACTCCTCTTAAAATAGAAATAACATACCAACCTCAACTCCGGGTGATGGTAGGGTTGCGCGACCCTAACCATCTAGACTGGCGAGGGGAGTGCTAAATGCTACTACAACCCTCAGGACTCCGTTTCCCAACCAAACCTCCTGGTGGGTCCCGGTACATCCTAATCGTACATGTGGAGACTATGCAATGGGTCAATACCCGACGGCCCTAACCGTCCCAGGGGACCCATTGCCCGTAGCTCCTGGGCCTAACATAGAACAGAATAGAACATAACATAACATATGCCAACTTTCATGGCAATCTCGCTAAAGAACCATGACACAACTGATTTTTTCAAAATAGCTTACATATGCCTCAAAAACTGGTTTTTATATATATTCCTACGCGATGGAACTTTAAGCCTCAATGACCTCCACCAACGCAGGACACACGCAAAGGTCATAACATATTATATCATATATATTCCTACGCGATGGAACTTTAAGCCTCATGACCTCCAAGCGCGTAGGACGCACGCAGGATCATAAACATATCATATCCAACACATACGTATCTATAGTAGGGTATACTCACATAAAAGGGTAGAAATCAGCATGTAAAGGCCATAGGTAGCATAACTATACAAAATCCTAAACCTCACCTTGTTATAGTAGAGTCTGAGAGTGTGAAGGGCCAAACACTCTAAACCACGGCCCTCCGGCACCACCAAACTCTGTAACAAACGTACAAAAGCCCATGACTTAAACTCTATATAAACCAAGTAAGACGCACGGCATACAAAGTAGTAATGACATGCAAAATCGAATGATGTTTATCAAATTGGTCACAAGGGATAATTCAACTATTCAAGTAAATCATACAAGTAAGGAAGTATAGAGGTTTAGAGATGCATTCCAAGTCATATCAGATCATACAAGTCAAGTAGCAACTCAAACAAATCAATTACGCATGAAAAAGCAAGTAGAAAGGGTCACAGACCCATGGGAACGGCCATTCCCATGCACAACATAGCATGGGAACGGTCCTTCCCACGCCAAGGCCTAGCGAGACTGGGAACGACCGTTCCCGGTCCAAGCACACATGGGAACGGTCGTTCCCATGTTCGGCCGCCAAAAACCAACCCTAGCCCGGAAGGGCCATTCCGGGCTTAAAGCACAAACGGGAATGGCCGTTCCGGCCATAGATCTGGAGCAGAAACTTGACAGTTTCGAGAAGAAGAAGGGGAACACCAAAAATCATCAAACCAACACCAAATCCACCATAAAATTTCACGAAATTCAGGTATAACATCATATAACTCATGCTTAGTATCAGATCATCAATTAATTCAAGTTTAGGAAGGTTTTTGCCCAAAATCTCAAACACCCATTTTCATGAATTTCAAGCTTAAACATGAAGATTTGAATCCCTAGTCTTCCATACACGAATTTCCAGCAACTAAGACACATAAGGAGCATTTAAATCATCAAGGCTTGCTTAAGGAATTCAAGATCTCATCATTCAAGTTCATGCTAACAATTTCATGCTCCAATCCAAGAATAGAAATGAAATACTCATCAAAAGAGATCCAAAGCTTACCTTGTCTTGTGAAGGAATGAGGAAACAAAGAATATGAGCTCTTAGAATGAAAGATGGTTCAAGTCTTGATCTTCTCTTGAAGTTTCTCCATGATTCTCTTTGAGGCTAACTTGTGTGGTTTGAAATGGAATGAAAAGAGATAAAACTATTTATATGGTGGCTAATAGTTTTAGGTCAAGGTTAGGGTTTCCAAGATATAATGAGGCTAAAGGCTTTAATAGGATTTGGGCTCAAATAAATGACTTTCGGTCCAATAAGTCGAAATTAAAAGGTTTAAGGTCTAAACGGTTTTTGAAAAATATAAAGTAAATTCTGTTGGACCCGAATCACCGAATCAAGTCCAATGGTGGTGTCGGAATTCGAATTCGAATTCCTGAGCTCATATTGGTCCCGAATGACCCAAACTCACCTAACTCAAATTAGGCCCAAACACATTAATAGGTCCAAGTCCTATTTAAATCCAACTCCAACAATTAATTTAAATTCATCCAAGTTCTATTCTTAAGTTGTCAGGCAAGAATTCATATTTTACCATTTTGGATCTTAGTTAATTAAGCCACATTTTCAATCAAAGTTGGAATTAAACACATAAAAAGGGAATTAAATCACATAAGTGCGTAAGGTAAACTCTCTCGTGACGCATACCAGTATGATTTATCGGACGGCGCGTCACATCCTCAGCCCGTTTAAACCTCTAAAATTTTCCTGAACCAAGAGCCTTGCGCGAAACAACCACCCTTGACTATTTTGAGCATAACTTAATCATTCATTGACCAAATTAACCCAAGTTTGAACCTAATTAACCCTAGTTGAGCCCTATATCACTCCCTTAACCCCTCATTTCGTCCACTTAAAGAAAAAAGAAGAAATAGCAGCTGCAAATCGAGATCAATGGAAGGGAAAAATCTATACTATTCACTTTGCCAAGTTTGAGCTCAATACACCTCCATCTCTTCTCCAACTTGAAAGGTGAGTCCATGGACTCACTCTCCAGCTTCTTGTGGTTATTTGGACTCATGATTTGCTCAATTTTATCCATATTTGGCCAAGATATGATCATATGCATGAATAGTTAGGTTATATGAGATTTTGATGAATTCATGCCATTCCTTGCTTTATGACTTGAATTGATGAATGAATCATGATTATTTCAACTCCCTAACTTCATTCCTTGCCTCATAATTCATGGTATTTGATCCTAGCATGAATCACCATTGTTACATTCATATAAACTTGAAGTTTTAGCATGCAAGCTTAATCTCTTACCTTCCTTCATGATCCGTTCGGTTTTGACAGCTTGTTAGGCATGAAATTGGAGAGATTTTGCTTATCATTATTGTTGCTTAGCTGTTGCATCCATCCTTCCTCCGTTTCCTTGCATATCAGCTCTGTTCTTGATGTTTTTCAGTAGTTTTCGCCCAGTGTCACGACCGCGATCACGCGAGGAAGGAACCTCGTCGTGGTCGCAATGCTGCTTTTTTTTGGT
The DNA here is from genome assembly GCA_037501455.1 of Lantana camara. Lineage (NCBI taxonomy): Eukaryota > Viridiplantae > Streptophyta > Magnoliopsida > Lamiales > Verbenaceae > Lantana > Lantana camara. Next base: position 88,106,500 of record CM074859.1, on the reverse strand, counting down.
GACTGTATGGGTAGCGCGGCCATGCAATTTTCAGCCACGGCCATGACCATCATGCAGTGGGAGGTTCTGGGAAGCGAAGCGTAGCGACAACGATGCCCTTGCTGCTCCGTTTGCTTGTTTTCTTGTTCTTTTCTTGCTTTGTTTGATCTTGTATGTCTCTTATATGTTTGATGCATGAAATTAACTTGTATTATTATGTGTTATGGCTTTTATTTTGTACGTATGATGTGATATATGTGCCTATATACAATGTGTACTGTCCAAGTAACTTCATGCGTTTCGTTAAGTTTCGTTGTTTAATTCTTGATTTAATTGCCTCGTTTTTGGTTCATACTCGTTGTTAACTTAATGCATTACGTGTTATATGCTTTATTATGAGTTTAAAATGTGATTTCGGTGCTTTTATACGTATTACATGACACGATGTGTTCTACATGCTCTCTTACGTGTATGCATGTTCTTATGCTTCGTTTCTTTGCTTTGTATGATATCTCTTCGCTCTTTTATGATATGTATGCATTTCTAACATGTTATATGATATGTTATGTGCCTTGCATAAGAATTATGGATTCATTTGAAGTGATTTATGCTTGATATGAATTGATACGTCTAAATATGACATGCATGCTATCTTGTTGCCTTTCCTTAACATCATTTGCATTCATATGTAATTGCCGAGCGTTTATTCGGTGCATATTGAGTCTAAGTTGTTTCTTGTGCTTGTTTTGTTTAGAGGTTCATCCCGAGGGTGACGAGGTCTTCTCGTAGGCCTCCGTTGCTTTTTTTTTTTTGTCTCTGTTGTTCCTTGAAGGTGAGGTTTTGTTTTTTTTAGTTATATGACCTAAAACCCTACGTGTTTTGAAACCCGGCATGCCAAATATATATGCTATGTAACACCCCCAGAGCGAAGGGTGCCACATCCCCCGCACTAAGGTCCAACACGAGTAGCGAAATGGAAGTCCGCACCCGTATCAGACCATAGCGAACGAGAGACACAAAAAAAAAAAACTCACACCCACGCTAGGCGGCCTAGACCCTCAAGAACTGCAAGAATTAAAATCAGAGTAGCGGAAGCAATTAAAGCAATTCTCAAGCTAAACATATCTCCCAAGATCACATATACATTTCAAAAGTGGGGAAAGGGCAAGCTTTCATGGTAGTTCCTATACAGAATATACAATGCCATCAAGGCCCAAAAGCGAAAGTGTAATCATAAGTACATAATCCAAAATACAACAATAAGAGTAGAAGTAATCCACTACGATGCATGAAGACCCAAGCTAAACCACAAGTAAACCCAAAAGACACTTGCCGCCTAGCTTGACTCGGAAGAACCTGCAAACTCAAAAAAAAAAAAGGAAAAAGGGGAAAACAACAACGAGGGTTAGTCCTAGCGACTAGTGAGGGGGCTAACTCACGCACCCGATATATATATAGAGCAAAGCACTTAATCAAATGGAAAGATCCTTGAACCGAGAGTGGTTTTTGCAAGCCAAATTAATTCCCGTGATATAGATATATATAAGTTAAAGGAAAGGGAAAAGGGCAAAACAAGACTCCAAGTTTTAGGTGAATTAAGAATCTGCTCTCATTCCGTAGATCATACAAAGCTTAAACCAACTCGGCGAGTACGGGTCACACACATCCCCAACTTCCAAATACGAAGAACAAAGCAAAGCAAAACAAATCAGAATCCATCCCCAACACCGGTTGATAGAAGGGTTGATCGGCCCTAACTATCCACATACACAGATGAGACAAGGTTTAATTACTTCCTTGAAACCTTCGGCGGTTGCCTCCGCCGGCTCAAGAGAAACACCCTTCCTCGACCTCCCAAGGTTGGGTGAAACTCTCAAATGGAGGTGTTGATGGGAGAGCTCGGCGACCCCTCGGTCGTCCCGAGATTACCATACCACACTCCGGGGCCCAAACAGCTCACAAAAGTCACACAAACATATCTCAAAGCTTATCTTTCAAAGCCCCATCTCGCTTACACACACACACACACTTGCACCAAACTAAACTTTTCAAACGAAAGCAAAATAACTTATATACTTATACAAAACGTTTTCAAACTCTTATAACAGATGGGGCAAATCCCGCAACATAAGTATCATACACTTATTTACCATATACTATACGTATTCACATGCGAGGTTTCAAATCAAATAGGGTCGTAGGTCGAGTAACTAAAAGAAAAAAACCTCACCTAGGCAACGAACGTAGCGGAGTCAAAAGAGGAAACCGGGCACCTACGGAGCAAGCTCGTCCTCAATCGGAAGAACCTCTGAACAAGGCAAACAACAAGGAATACTCTTAGACCCAATATGAACCACATTGACGCTCGGTACATGCGTATGTATGGTTATGATGCAAATGATATGAAATGAATCCACCTCTAGGTCATTTAAGAGCATTCAAAGCATATTCGGACATAAATCATAAACGAGGCAAGAAGAAACAACAAGAAACAACGGGAAAGAAGTAAAAACGAACGAAAACTAGAGTTCCTAGGAGACACGCCCGTGTCCCCCGGGAAAGGCAAGCTGAGACACCCCCGTGTCTCAGTACAGAGCTAAACAACGGAAACTAGGAGGTGACACGCCCGTGTCACCAAGAAAAGTCAAGCCGAGACACCCCCGTGTCTCGGTACAGAAAAGCGAAAACGAACTCGAAAGGTGACACGCCCGTGTCACCAACAAAGGGCAAACCGTGACACCCCCGTGTCACGGTACAGAAAAAACGCAGACGGCACAAACAGCAAGCTCAGCAACCAAAAACAAAACCCAACCCCCCAGACTCCAACTACCAAGCAAGGAAAAGTAATAAATGCTAGGAATCAAGTCTTAGGAGCATAATAACACCATCAAATCTCAAGAAAACAAGAAAGGGGCAAGAATCAATCAAATTCTTCCAACACTTACTATTCACATGCTTGCCAAATCTCAACAACCAACCATGGAATTGAACTCAAGAACACATAAAAGAGAGAAGAGAGAGTGAAGATGACAACCATGAACTTACCTTTCAAATTTGAGAAGCTTGGGTGAAGATTTGAGCTCAAAATCACAAGGTTGGACAAAAGGCTTCTTCTTCTTCCTTGCTTCCTTGTACCGATCAGTTTTGGGAGAGAGAGAGGAGGATTGGCTCGGTTTCAAGGGGATTAGGGGCTGAAAGTGGGGTTAAACTCAAGTTCTAACTCATGGTTAAGGCCTAGTTGGGTTTAGATGGGGTCCACAAGGTCTTATTAGGTCAAAGGATAGCTTCCAAACAAAAAGGGGCTCGTTACGGTTGAAATTCGGAGGTCTTAATGAGCTTAGAAAAATGTGAGGTTTGTTCCATTAAACCCGAATCGTCGAAACGAGTTCAATGGAGGTGACGGAATTCGAATCCATATTCCCGAGCTCAAGATACGTGTCTCGGAACCCAAGGTGCGCTAAGTGCTCTTTAGCCTCCTTTAGGTCCCGTCTCCAAAACGAACCCAAAAAGGCAACAAAAACAAATACCAAAACATATAACGAGCATATAAACGAGTTCATAAGGCATATTATCAACACATAACGCGAATTCACAAAAATCAGAATTAATTACGAATCTAAAACGAGCAAAATACATGGTGAAGGAAAGTTAAACGCTCAAGTTAAACAAGTCCATACCAAAGCAATTAAGTTCAAATAACTTCAAATGATCCACGTTGACAATTAATATCACATAATCACTTAAAGAACTAACTAAATAGCACACATAAGAGGTTACCTGAAAAGTCTGATCAGTCGGGATGTTACAAACCTCCCTCCTTCAAAAGGACCTGTCCTCAGGTCCGAGGCGAGGTCTTGAAAAGATCCGGATACAACTGTTTCATCTTATCCTCGGTCTCCCAAGTAGCTTCTTCGGATTCTTGATCATGCCACAAGACTTTCACATGTGGGATCTGTCTATTCCTCAACTCTTGCATCTTTCGATCCAACACCTGAACTGGATACTTCTTTAAAGTCAAATCCGGCTCTAATTGAACTTTCTCATCTGGAAGAATAGAAGAATCATCGTGGTAATATTTCCGAAGCTACGAGACATGGAACACATTGTGAATCCCGGTCAAACTCGGCGGTAAATCAAGTTTGTAAGCTACTTCCCCAACTCGATCAAGGATCTCAAAGGGGCCTAAATAGCGAGGGTTAAGCTTCCCGCCTTTACCAATCCGAGCATACCCTTTTCTAGGAGATGCCTTTAAAAAGACCCTATCTCCTTTCTCGAACTCTAAGGGTCGTCTTCTCCTATCTGCATAACTCTTTTGCCGTTCTTGAGCCACTTTCAACCTCTGTTTAATCACTTTCACCCTCTCGATGGTATCCTGAATTTCCTTAGGCTTCTTAGCTCTCTCGAACTTTCCATCTTTGGTCCACCTCCATTCATCAATATCCCAAAAGAGAGGGGATCTACATTTCCTTCCATATAACGCCTCATACGGTGCCATCCCAATAGAAGACTGAAATCTGTTGTTGTAGGCATATTCAATCAAATCCAACTGTTCATCCCACGAATCCTGATAATCTAAGGCACAAGCACGAAGCATGTCCTCGAGATATCTTATTAGCCTTTCAGATTGACCGTCCGTCTGTGGGTGAAATGCAGTACTAAAGTGGAGCTTCGTTCCTAAACACTTTTGCAATTCCTGCCAAAAACTGGATGTGAACCGAGGATCTCTATCTGAAACAATGCTGACCGGGGTACCATGCAATCTAAAAATCTCCTTCCGATATAATCGGGCCAGCTTAGGAACCTTATCGGACGTCTTCACCTTAAGAAAATGCGCCGACTTCGTCAACCGATCAATAATCACCCAAATTCCATCGGAACCTCCTTTGGTCTTTGGCAAGCCGGACACGAAGTCCATTATCACTTGCTCCCACTTCCACTCGGGTATTGGAAGTGGTTGGAGAGTTCCTCCCGGTTTCTGGTGTTCTGCTTTCACCACTTGGCATGTTTGGCATCTCCTAACATAGTTAGCAACGTCTCTCTTCATGCCGTTCCACCAGTATAAAGTCCTTAGATCCTTGTACATTTTGGTGGTACCGGGATGTACTGCATACGCTGACTTGTGGGCTTCATCAAGTACCAACTGCTTAAAATCTTCCGGAACACAAACCCGAGCCTTCAACCTGAACAATCCTGAATCATCAAATCCAAACTCGGTTTCAGGATCAATCCTTGACTTCGCTATCAATTTCTGAATCTCTGGATCCATAGATTGGGCTTCTATCAGTCTCTGCTTCAAAACCGGCTGAACCGAAATATTAGCCAATCGAGCCTCTGAAACCAGAACCACTGAACCCTGTCTACTAGAACCTGCTTCCAAACCTGAAACATTCACTTTCCTACTCAAAGCATCCGCCACCACATTGGCTTTACCCGGATGGTACTGAATCTTACAATCATAATCCTCGAGTGTCTCCATCCATCTCCTCTGTCTTACGTTCAAATCCTTCTGGGTAAACAGATACTTAAGACTCTGGTGGTCGGTGAACACTTCAAAAGTGATTCCATAAAGGTAATGCCGCCATTTCATCAAAGCAAACACCACTGCGGCGAGTTCCAAGTCATGAGTGGGATAGTTCTTCTCATGATCCTTTAACTTCCTTGAGGCGTAGGCTACAACCTTACCATTCTGCATTAACACACAGCCGAGACCTTCCTTCGAAGCATCGGTGTAAACTGAGTAACCTTCCGAACCTTCGGGTAGGGTTAAAACCGGTGCAGTAGTCAACCTCTCCTTAAGGGTTTGGAAACTCTTCTCACACGCCTCATCCCACTCAAACTTCACCTCTTTCTTAGTTAACCGGGTCAACGGGGAAGCAATCTTTGAGAAATCTTTCACAAAGCGCCTATAATATCCTGCCAACCCGAGAAAACTTCTCACTTCCGAGGCATTCTTCGGTGGCTTCCAAAGCATCACCGTTTCGATCTTCGTCGGATCCACTTCTATACCATTCCCTGAAATGAAGTGACCCAAAAAGGAAACTCGATCCAACCAGAACTCGCACTTACTGAACTTGGCGAACAATCTGTGCTCCCGAAGTGTAGACAAGACAATGCTCAAATGCCGCGCGTGCTCTTCTTCGGACCTCGAATACACCAGAATATCATCTATAAAGATGACCACGAATTTATCGAGGTAAGGTCGGAATATTCGGTGCATCATATCCATAAACGCGGCTGGGGCATTGGTCAGACCAAAAGGCATGACCACAAACTCAAAATGCCCATATCTCGTGTTGAAACCCGTCTTCGGTATATCTCCCTCCCGGATACGCAACTGGTAATACCCTTGCCTTAAGTCCAACTTGGAATAAACCCTCGAACCTTGCAGGAGGTCGAACAACTCTTCAATGTGAGGGAGCGGGTATTTGTTCTTAACCGTTAACCGGTTCAGCTCACGGTAGTCAATACACATTCGCAAAGTCCCGTCTTTCTTCTTTACAAATAGGACCGGAGCACCCCACGGAGAAGTGCTCGGGCGAATGTAACCACACTCTAAGAGCTCGTCCAATTGCATCTTCAACTCCTTCAACTCGGCTGGAGCCATCCTATAGGGAGATTTCGCATGCGGTTCTGCTCCGGGATAGAGATCTATTACAAACTCGACGTCCCGATCCGGAGGTAAAGATCCCAAGTTCTCCGGAAACACATCGGGGAATTCCTTCACGATCTCCGTCTCTTCGAGCTTGGCCTGATCCTTTGTCTTATTCCAAAGGTAGGCCACATAGCCCGTCGCACCGTCCCGAAACAGTCTACTTGCTTCCATGATGGAAATAAACGGGCAGGTCTTCAACCTCTGACCCGCAAAGACCGTAGAACGTAAAGTCACCCTCTTAGCAAAACAATCCATCATGGCTCAGTAACGGTACAACCAGTCCATTCCCAGAATTACCCCATACTTCTTGATAGGCATCTTGATCAGATCTGCCGGATACTCATGATCTTCCACAACCACCGGACAACCTCGGTAAACACAATTCGTAGACAAAGTAGCACCAAGGGGAGAAGAAACAATAAAGGAATCATCTAGGCAAGCAACAGGTAAGGGAAGAGTAGAAGCAAGCCGGGAAGCAATAAATGAATGTGTTGCTCCCGGATCAAACAATGCATGCAATGGAATGCCATGAATGTAGATAGTACCTTTAACAACGGCATTGGCATCCACCTCTACATTCTCTTTCTCGCCCTCCAAAGCATAGGCTCTCGCTTGGATCGGTGCTCTCGGAGGCATCACATTCAACGGCGGAGGAACTCGAGGCTGAGGTGCTCTCACTTGCGGACAAGTACTGATCATATGGCCGGCTCTCCACATTTATAACATCTTCTCAATTTCTTCCGGCAATTCTCCTCGGTGTGGTTGGGACCCTTGCAATAACTACACTGAATCGGGGCCGGTAAAGCTAGTGCCGTCGGTACCAGAGGTCGAGCTTTCTTGACTGAAGTAGTAGGACCTTGGGGTTTGAAGACCGGAGGCCCACTATAGGATACAGGCCTCTTCCCCAAATTAGAGCTCGAACCTTGGCCCGAAGAGTAAGTCGGCCTCAATCTCTTGTTGTTGGCTTCCACCTTAATTGCCTTCCTCGTAGCCTTCTCCCATGTACCCACTGTAGCCGCCTTAAGAGCATCCTGGACTTCATATCTTAAACCATGAATAAAGTTCCGGGCCTTCTGGGTATCATCATTGGTGATGTGCGGGGCGTACGGTGCAAGTCTCTCAAATTCCAAAATATACTCTTCAACCGATCGATTCCCTTGTCTCAGTTCTGTAAATTGTTACAATCTTCTCTCACGAGCACTTGATGGAACATACTTATAACGAAACTCTCTCATAAAGCTTTCCCAATCGAATTCCTCTCCATTCCTCTCCAATCGAGCTCTCATAGCTTTGAGCCAATTGGATGCGGGACCTTGAACAAACCGGGCCATACAAACAGCTTTCTTATGCGAAGGAGCGGGGCAAATTTCCCAAATTCCCGCAACTTCCGACAACCACTCCTCGGCTTGGATGTCATCTCCTCCATACCACTTCGGCGGATTGTTATTTCTGAACTCCTTAAAGGCCGGAGTTACTTGCCCACCTTGTCCTTCCCATGGTGGATTATTCCTTTGGTTCTGCTGAAGCTGGTTCAGAAGGGCCTGCACAATATTCTCAGCATTCATCGGAGGAGGTGGAGGTGCTTGTGGAGGGGGTTGATTAAGATCAGTAGCCTGTTCCCTATCTGCTCTCCTTCTTGGAGGCATCCTGAAAATACACAAATCAAGAAGATATCGATGCATGGAGTTCAGTTCATGATCATGAAGTCAATTATCACCAATTTAAGCAAATAAGTCACGTAGAGATGTAGATGAATGCAAATAGTCACATACTCCTATTCCGAACGACCTAGACAGACTCGACACGACTCCAGAGCTCTGGTTTTGCAACCGAGAGCTCTGATACCACGCCAGGATGTAACACCCCCAGAGCGAAGGGTGCCACATCCCCCACACTAAGGTCTAACACGAGTAGCGAAATGGAAGTCCGCACCCGTATCAGACCATAGCGAACGGGAGACACAAAAAAAAAAAACTCACACCCACGCTAGGCGGCCTAGACCCTCAAGAACTGCAAGAATTAAAATCAGAGTAGCGGAAGCAATTAAAGCAATTCTCAAGCTAAACATATCTCCCAAGATCACATATACATTTCAAAAGTGGGGAAAGGGCAAGCCTTCATGGTAGTTCCTATACAGAATATACAATGCCATCAAGGCCCAAAAGCGAAAGTGTAATCATAAGTACATAATCCAAAATACAACAATAAGAGTAGAAGTAATCCACTACGATACATGAAGACCCAAGCTAAACCACAAGTAAACCCAAAAGACACTTGCCGCCTAGCTAGACTCGGAAGAACCTGCAAACTCAAAAAAAAAAAAAAGGAAAAAGGGGAAAACAACAACGAGGGTTAGTCCTAGCGACTAGTGAGGGGGCTAACTTACGCACCCGATATATATATAGAGCAAAGCACTTAATCAAATGGAAAGATCCTTGAACCGAGAGTGGTTTTTGCAAGCCAAATTAATTCCCGTGATATAGATATATATAAGTTAAAGGAAAGGGAAAAGGGCAAAACAAGACTCCAAGTTTTAGGTGAATTAAGAATCCGCTCTCGTTCCGTAGATCATACAAAGCTTAAACCAACTCGGCGAGTACGAGTCACACACATCCCCAACTTCCAAATACGAAGAACAAAGCAAAGCAAAACAAATCAGAATCCATCCCCAACACCGGTTGATAGAAGGGTTGATCGGCCCTAACTATCCACATACACAGACGAGACAAGGTTTAATTACTTCCTTGAAACCTTCGGCGGTTGCCTCTGCCGGCTCAAGAGAAACACCCTTCCTCGACCTCCCAAGGTTGGGTGAAACTCTCAAATGGAGGTGTTGATGGGAGAGCTCGGCGACCCCTCGGTCGTCCCGAGATTACCATACCACACTCCGGGGCCCAAACAGCTCACAAAAGTCACACAAACATATCTCAAAGCTTATCTTTCAAAGCCCCATCTCGCTTACACACACACACACACTTGCACCAAACTAAACTTTTCAAACGAAAGCAAAATAACTTATATACTTATACAAAACGTTTTCAAACTCTTATAACAGATGGGGCAAATCCCGCAACATAAGTATCATACACTTATTTACCATATACTATACGTATTCACATGCGAGGTTTCAAATCAAATAGGGTCGTAGGTCGAGTAACTAAAAGAACAAAACCTCACCTAGGCAACGAACGTAGCGGAGTCAAAAGAGGAAACCGGGCACCTACGGAGCAAGCTCGTCCTCAACCGGAAGAACCTATGAACAAGGCAAACAACAAGGAATACTCTTAGACCCAATATGAACCACATTGACGCTCGGTACATGTGTATGTATGGTTATGATGCAAATGATATGAAATGAATCCACCTCTAGGTCATTTAAGAGCATTCAAAGCATATTCGGACATAAATCATAAACGAGGCAAGAAGAAACAACAAGAAACAACGAGAAAGAAGTAAAAACGAACGAAAACTAGAGTTCCTAGGAGACACGCCCGTGTCCCCCGGGAAAGGCAAGCTGAGACACCCCCGTGTCTCAGTACAGAGCTAAACAACGGAAACTAGGAGGTGACACGCCCGTGTCACCAAGAAAAGGCAAGCCGAGACACCCCCGTGTCTCGGTACAGAAAAGCGAAAACGAACTCGAAAGGTGACACGCCCGTGTCACCAACAAAGGGCAAACCGTGACACCCCCGTGTCACGGTACAGAAAAAACACAGACGGCACAAACAGCAAGCTCAGCAACCCAAAACAAAACCCAACCCCCCAAATTCCAACTACCAAGCAAGGAAAAGTAATAAATGCTAGGAATCAAGTCTTAGGAGCATAATAACATCATCAAATCTCAAGAAAACAAGAAAGGGGCAAGAATGAATCAAATTCTTCCAACACTTACTATTCACATGCTTGCCAAATCTCAACAACCAACCATGGAATTGAACTCAAGAACACATAAAAGAGAGAAGAGAGAGTGAAGATGACAACCATGAACTTACCTTTCAAATTTGAGAAGCTTGGGTGAAGATTTGAGCTCAAAATCACAAGGTTGGACAAAAGGTTTCTTCTTCTTCCTTGCTTCCTTGTACCGATCAGTTTTGGGAGAGAGAGAGGAGGATTGGCTTTGTTTCAAGGGGATTAGGGGCTGAAAGTGGGGTTAAACTCAAGTTCTAACTCATGGTTAAGGCCTAGTTGGGTTTAGATGGGGTCCACAAGGTCTTATTAGGTCAAAGGATAGCTTCCAAACAAAAAGGGGCTCGTTACGGTTGAAATTCGGAGGTCTTAATGAGCTTAGAAAAATGTGAGGTTTGTTCCATTAAACCCAAATCGTCGAATCGAGTTCAATGGAGGTGACGGAATTCGAATCCGAATTCCCGAGCTCAAGATACGTGTCTCGGAACCCAAGGTGTGCTAAGTGCTCTTTAGCCTCCTTTAGGTCCCGTCTCCAAAACGAACCCAAAAAGGCAACCAAAATAAATACCAAAACATATAACGAGCATATAAACGAGTTCATAAGGCATATTATCAACACATAACGCGAATTCACAAAAATCAGAATTAATTACGAATCTAAAACGAGCAAAATACAAGGTGAAGGAAAGTTAAACGCTCAAGTTAAACAAGTCCATACCAAAGCAATTAAGTTCAAATAACTTCAAATGATCCACGTTGACAATTAATATCACATAATCACTTAAAGAACTAACTAAATAGCGCACATAAGAGGTTACTTGAAAAGTCTGATCAGTCGGGATGTTACATGCTATATGATAGATACGTGCATGATATGTATTTGAGGGCTTGTCCCGGTTGTAAAAGACCTTGAAAACGTTTTTATATGTATATACGATGCTTTTTGCTTTGTTTTTTAAGAAACTTTTTATACGTTTTGAACTTGTAGTGAGAATGACCTTGAAGGATAGGTCCCTTGAACTTGTACTTGACTAGATGGGCCTCGGAGAATTGTGGGACAAAGCATCCGGGTCGACCAAGGGGTCACCGGATAAACCTCTCATTCATGATCTCCACTTCTAGCATGTACGGGAACCCACTAGGAGGTTGGTGGGGGATGGAGTCTGACAGGCGTGAGTGTCGCAAAACTCACGTCCTGCTTGCTTGCTTGCATGGATGGTTAAGGGTAGGATCCACCCTCCCATCACTGGAGTTGAGGTGGGATTGTTTTGTTTTAAACTTACTTGATTTGCACTTGTCTCGATATGGAGAAACTTGTACTCGCCGAGATAGTATGTATTATCTTGTTTCGTCTTGAACCTATGAAACGAGAATGGATTTCCTAATTAATTAAAATTGGTTAATTTAGCCCTCGGCCTTTAACTTCTTTTAATATACGTATCTATTATCCTGGGAAAACATTTGATGTGCAAAACCCATCCCTGGTTCATGGATTATTTATGCTCTTGATACTTGCTTTGATCTATACGTATACGGGTGCGTGTGTTAGACCCCTCACCAGTCTTTAGGACTGACCCTCGTTGTGTCTCTTTTGTTTTCCCTTGTTTCTTGAGTTGCAGGTGCAGGAGTTGTTCGTGCTAGGAGGCGGTCTGTCTTTCGAGTCTTTGGAGTCGTGTTGTTCGACTGTCATGCATTTCTTTTAGGTATTCTGTATTTTGAGCAATTGAAATGTAGCACCCGTGACGATAGGCACCACATCCCCCACACTACGAGTCTAGTCCACGGAATGGATGATCCAGCATGAACCGGACTCATAGCGAACGGGTGACAAAATAAAAACTTTCCTAGCTAGGCGGAATCTAACCCTGTACCAAACAACCAAAAATAGTGTGAGTGCAATACGGAAGCAATCATGCCAATAATAAATTCCATTAATGGCTATAAGCCCAAACAATTGATAAATATAATTTAATCCAACATGCACCTAACAACGGGTTCAACTAAACATGCAATCTGTCCCGAATCAATATTCAAAAATCTCTAATCATAAATCATGCGTTGGCACACAGGCCTATTTAAATACATGATGTGATATAATTAAAAGCAAACAATGTGGAATGAGACTTAAGTGTACACGTGTGACTCGATCAAGAATGCTATGACTTGACTCCCGCCTAGCAACCTGCAAGAAACTGAGAAGTGGGGAAAAGAGGGACCAGTCTCTATAAGACTGAGTGAGCAGGAGCTGTACGTATATATAAAAACAAGCACATGCAAGTCATCAATCCCGAGCAAGGTTTTATTAAAGTTAGTTCCCACGAAGGGCATGAAATCGTTTACCAAAGCTCGATCTTTACGACTAATCCATATTAAAATTCATTAAGTTCGTAATGCATGAATAATCGTTATGGCTCGGCGAGTGAGCGTGCGTTATCTCCAACCAAGCTCCGACCGTCTACAATGAACATGATTTAATACTTTTGAATACTTGATCATACAATACGTAATAATACAAGCGGCGTAAAACGTAGTTGTTTGGGCAATCCGTGTCCCGGCCTTCCCGCACGGTGCATAACGTAAACATGAACATAATCGTAAAACATTCCAACCTTCTACCTCTGGGCGGTGGAAGCGTTTGCAAGACCCTACCCCCTCATGACGTGACGTTATGAGACGGGGGCTCATAACTCCTACCCACTCCTTCGATGGATTAACCACCGGCTCAAGAGTATCCCACCTCCCACACTACACGGTCGCGTAAGATACTCTCAAAGGGTACTATATGCAATGGCTTATCCGACGACCCGATGTCGTACCGGTCTCCATTGACACATTTCCTCGGGCCCAATAACGTGAACGTGATGTGCGTTATCTCGCCAAAACATTTCGTTATGTTAGAACATTCCAAGACATTTCATTGCAATTGATTCATTCCTTGAAAACATTTACTCGATAAGAATTTACTCTATGACTTTGCTTGAAAACAATACATAAATATATAATTAGGATTTTGGCCAAAACATATCACATAAGGGTCATAGGGTTGATAATTATTCTAGAACGAAAACACCCTCACCTGGAACATGGCGATACAAGGATACAAACTAGGTCGGGTGCCTATTGATCACGATATCTCCACCCTGGAGATGAACTGTACAAGAAAAATAAATAATGTGTACTCATGAGAGATGACTCAATATGAAACCAATTAGGACGCACGGCATTGACATGAGATGTTCATGAAGTGATATGGAATGATTCAATATGCAATAGATCATATAATGTCATGAATTGATGTGTTCATGCTCATGTACATAATTAATTTCATTTAAACACATAAATGATTTAATCATTCAATTAGGCATGTATTCAATGCATATAAGTCACATAAGAGGTCGAGGAGGTGAAAGGAAAGTGATAAAACGGGTTTTCGCAAAGTTTAGCAAGAATTAGGAAAAGTTGACAATTTCCGGAAATGGGCAAGCTGTAGGAAAATGGGAATATCTTAAGTTCTAGAAATTAGAATTAAGTTTTTCTTCTTTTCTATGAAACTAGACACATAGGGCTTTCTAAGCATATATGGAACGAATCATGGTTCAAAACGAGGTGAAAATGGCGTAGGCCCGAAGTTGGATGAATGCAGATTATCCGTAGAGTTGTGACACCAAAAAGAATTGATTATAACTCACAATCTCGAAAGGATAATGAGGTGATTCCAATTTGAGAATGTAGTAGACTTCAAAAGGTTTTCGTTGGTTCAAAAATCAGGTCAATCGGAGTTCGTTTGAGGGGTAAAAGAAAACAAAACAAACTCAGGCAGAAACAGGGGAGGATCCACGGCCGTGGGTTTGAGATCCAGGGCCGTGGATCTGGGTTCCGAAAGTCACAAGTTTCTGTCTTCAAATCCACGCCCGTGGATTTCACAAGGCATAAAATCCACGGCCGTGGATCTGCTCCAGGGGCTAAAAATACGAAGAAAAACCAAGGTTTCACGGGAGAAACACCAAAACTCGAAGGAACCACCTCAATCTCGACCCAAATCACATAAGACATGTAATAAGCATAGTAGGAACATCAATTACAAGTTTAGAACAATTAAAACACATTAATTCACAAACCCAAATCAAAATCTCACATATATACATACACATATACACCATCCATACAATCAACTAATGAAAGGGATTTTACCGGAATTGGAACGACGATGATGAGGTGAGTTCGTGGTGGTCGGGAATCATCGGATTTCTTGTCGTAGTTGATGGAGTTGGCTCTCCCCTTCTCTTGGCTTCTTCCTTCTCTTGAGCTTGAAATGGAGATGGAGGAGCTTGGGATTAGGATGATGATGATGGCGGCACGGCGTGGTGGTGGTGGCGCCGAGGTGGCCGGTGGCCAAGGATGGTGGTGGTGGTTCTCTTGGGCCATAAAGAGGAAAAGAATGAAATAAAGAAGAAGAAGAAGAAGAAGAAGAAGAAGAAGAAGAAGAAGAAGAAGAAGAAGAAGAAGAAGAAGAAGAAGAGAAATGGGGTGGTGTGTGTATCTCTTGTGATATTAAAGAGAAGAAAAGGGAAAGTTAAACGCGGGGTCCGCACAAGCGATATTTGTGTGTGGTGATATATTGTAATGGTTTCGGCTCGAATTGAAATACACTTGGGGTACAATTAGGTTCCCGAATTAAATAAAAGAGTAGGCAACGTATTCGGGAATTTGCGAGAATTAAATGGGTGAGGCTCCGGAAAAGGAATAATGTGTACGTGTGTAAAATAACAAAACGAACAAACAATTAGTTACTCACTTAATTACAATTAAAAACACGAACACTTAATTAAACTCATAAAACACATAAGTTACATAATTAAACAATTAAAACACAAAACTCTCGGTCTAACCACACTCGTGACCTCATACCTGGTTAGTCTCGAAAACACGGGGCGTTACAACCTCTCCCCCTTAAGAAGGACCTGTCCTCAGGTCCACTGCCTTGAGTTCTGGACTCTAAGCAAAACTCTCCAGTGTTCATCCCACGCGGGGTTAGCTACTCCCCGACAGGAATTAGTTCCGAAAAGGTCTTCAAGCAGTAGGGGTCTTGATGTCCTCAAACTAAATCCGGTGTTAAGCGAGTGGTCCGGTTGGACTCGTACAACGAAAGGGTCCAAAGGATTCAACTCTCATCGCTTAAGTCCATTGCGACCCTGAACCTAACCGAACTCATGGTTCATGGTTCGGCTTGAAAACGAGCATGGTGCTTTAGACAAACACTAACTCACAACCATGAACCTAACCGAACTCTTCAACGCTTCCAGGTAGGTTCGATGTTGAGAGAATCAAACCATCCTCGATCTAGTACTCCGGTGTCAAGGAAAGCTGGGTTCATGACTTCTCACGACCCTCGTCTCACCGGAAATCCTAACACTCGCGAAACTAAGCATGCCACCAGAGGCAAGCTAACCAACAACATGCAAAACTCACGTACACGGCATGCGCAACAAAGTATTTTTCAGGCGCATGCAATCACTAACAGAAAATATAACAATAAATATGATGTGTGCATGAATATGTTATGAATGTTTTAATGTACCTTGTACCGGAGAAATGGAATTGGTGATGATGATCTCATTGTTTGTATGAAGGCATTATCCCACAGTTAAATGATTTCTCGACTTTCTTCTTTTCATCCTTAAGCACATGCTCGGTTCTCAATCCCTTCCATCTTTCAAATAATCCGGTCTCAAGTACCTCTTCCCTCTTCCATTCTACCCTACCAAATTCTTAAGTGTTCTCTTTGTCTAATCCGATTAACTCATTTTTCCTAACAAGTCGTGTTTGTCATCCCCAGTTGTTCGAACCATACATGTAGGAATTTGGATCACAATCTTTAACTCTCCACGATGGTTGGTATTCCACTATCTCAGAAGCTTAAACTCATTTCTATTATCCCAGGTTACGGTTTATTTCCTTGGAAATGTCCTCGGCTCTTCATAGAAAACGACCGATGAATCGGAACCCAACTCGTTCACGTTATTTCACCTCTTAGCCATCCACTTTTTAACGCTAGGTTGAATTGACTCTCGCTTTCCATCACGGAAGATGACGATTTGATCAACATCTCTAAGCTATTTCCGTAGTTCGTTTGTCTCCGTAATCACTTGAGTACCCGTTCCTCTCATTAATTCTCGAAGTTTTTAATTTTTTCTTCAACCTCGACATTCTTTACGTGTCCAAAATATTTCAACCCATTCTTCGTGGCTTCGGTAGGGTTCCGTAGACTATTAAATCTTGCGTTTCCACCGTTCCTACTAGAAATACTTTCTTAACACGACCGGGTGTTCGCATTTATTCCCTAGTCGCTCTCCCCCTTAAAATCTCTGCTTGGCTCGTTGAACTTGATTTATTGTTTCTTTAACCAAAGTTCCCAACTCTTCAAAATCATCTTCATTGAAATGATTGATTTTCGTTAGGTGATGCACTCGGTACTCGTACTCACATTCACTTCAAAGTGATTGATTAGGATAGCGACCTTACTCATCTCCTCTCCAATTCTTACTTAAATTTCCAAGCTTCCTAAATTTTGTAGGCATCCTCGTTTGATTCACCAACCGAGATCCATTTTTGACCTCAAATATGACTCGTACGAAACGACACATGAAGCATAAAATGAAGAAGACTTCCTATCTAGCAACCATTAACTATGCATGTCGGGTACGAATGTTCGATGCATGTAGCACATTTATGACAATCAAAGTATGCATCACATTTGAGCAAATACTTCAATTAAACGAATATAAAATGAGATCAAAATAATTAATACGATGTATGATGCATGTGCCATGAATGCAAGTACCGTTCATCTTAGAGGGAAGCCTTTAGCTCGGTGACTTGATCTTTGGTCATCGAATTCATTGACTACTTCTTGTATACCCATGGTCTTCTAACTTCTTTAATCCTTCTTGCATCCGCCCGTATTCCCAAAATTCGAATGCCTTGTTGAACTCCAGTTCTTTTACCTCAACCTCATAGGGCTAAAATTTTTCTCCTAACCGGTTCCAAGCTTCCTATTAGTTCCTTGTATCCCTTTTGTTAGATTCCCCGATCCAAAGTTGTCACTTAAGCCCAATCCACGAAACCGACCATTTGAATCTTTCCCAATTTCGATTTCTTTGTTAAAATCTTCTCCATGGTCCCAAATTTCCTGATTCTTGGACCTAAATTCTTCTTGATCAAAGTTCCCTTGACTTATCTTTTGTGAATTCAAATTGGTTGGATGGCTCACCCCCAATTGGTTACACTTGAGCACATAATTTTCCTCCAAAAGCCCTTTGCCTTTCCTTATTGTTTCCCTTTATTCTTTCATATTTTCCATAATGTGGTACTCACCACGTTGATTGGTTTTCTCTAATCCTTCTCTTCTCTGTATCTCTTGTGTCATAATACAAATCCCCGACTTCTTAATTCCTTTAACAATAAGGATTATTTTCTCACAACCCAGGGTTGTCATTTGATCCCAAGTCTTCCAGGTCCGAGTGACTCGACTCTTTCCCATCTTCTCTAGAACAAATCTTCATTTGGCTAATTCCTTACCGCATTCGTTACCCCGACTATAACTTCCTTGTTCTAACCTTGAAGGGTTCCAAT
The DNA here is from genome assembly GCA_037501455.1 of Lantana camara. Classification (NCBI taxonomy): domain Eukaryota; kingdom Viridiplantae; phylum Streptophyta; class Magnoliopsida; order Lamiales; family Verbenaceae; genus Lantana; species Lantana camara. The sequence continues at coordinate 88,088,331 of CM074859.1, read as the reverse complement.
GATCAAGCAACTTCATCTTTAACCGAACCTTGAACTTAAATACCGATCCAAGTATCTTGTTTATCCCCATCATGAATCCAAAAATCAAATAGTCTCTTAGTTCACCTTGATCCGACTCCCAATGCCAAAAGACTTTTACTTTTCACCCCAAACTAAACTCCCGATTATATTTTCAATCCCGAGAGATCCTCTTCTTTCTTAACTCGAACCCAAGTCTTGATCCCATCTCAACCCTATTTATCTTGACTTAGCTCTTCGTTCCCACAACTTAACCTCCGGAGCCATCTTCAAATCACCCATATCCATGAGGAATACTTGTAGTATATGGCAGTTACATTGGAAATTTGGCCGTGGTTTGATGTTGTGATAGTAACCTATAAATCATAACTCAATTCAAATATAAATGCATGCTAGTTATTGAATGCATATGTCACATAATTAACACCAAAACAAGTATGGATGCAAAATGCAACACAAAATTTAACAATATTTAAATTTTATCATAAACTTCATCAAACTTTCCAATAATACATGCTCATGATCCATGCGGTGCACACGTTGACACGTTGTTCCTAAGCCGTTCAACCTATACTTGACGCGACACAACACTAGAGACCCCGATTTTTGCAACCGGGCTCTGATACCACCTTAGGATGTAGCACCCGTGACGATAGGCACCACATCCCCCGCAGTATGAGTCTAGTCCACACGTGGAATGGATGATCTAGCATGAACCGGACTCATAGCGAACGGGTGACAAAATAAAAACTTTCCTAGCTAGGCGGAATCTAACCCTGTATGAGACACCCCGATTTCTCGGTTGTATAGTGTTTAATTTTTTCGTAATTGCAAGAATTCATGTTCATTCGTCCTTAATTGAACCTTTATAAATTCTTGGACTTAATTGATATTTCTTAAAGACTTATTTGTAACCTTTTATAAATTGAGTACCTAATGGCATTCATTTAAATTCCCTGGGGACCGAGATGTAATTTTCCCCTTCTCTCCTCTTCTTTTACACGATCAACACACACACACCCACACACACTTGCACAATTCTTCATCTATTTCTTAAGAACAAACCCAAACCCTTCTTCCCCTTTTTTCTCTTTCAACCGAGCCATCTAAAGAAGCAAGAGACCAAGGAATTCGTCCATTTTCATCAAGACATCAAGCTCTATACTTCTTCCTTTCTATTCTCTTCTTCTTCTCAACAAGGTGAGCTATGTGTATATATATATATATATATTTGTTGGATTTGTACATATGGTAGGGTTTTTGATTCTTAGGAAATTCATGACTTGATATGGACTTATATGAAGAATTTGAGTTGGTTTCTTACACATATAACTTGGTCTTGTGAAGGTATAAATATATGAAATCATATTTTCATGTTAAGGGTTTTCATGAATGATTTTGGATGAATTAATGTATGCCTCTTGGATTATTTGATGTCTAATTGAGATATCATGATCATATGCATGTTGTTTGATGTTTTGGGTGCTTTTGGTTGAGGTTTGAGGTGAATTGGTTGTTTGGTCTTTCCCTCCCGCGAGTTTCCCCTGTTCTGTTACGTTTTTCTTGCCCAGAAGGACTACCCGGAGGGGTAGTTTTTTGTACTAAAAAGAACCCAGGCGGGTACTTTAGTCCAGAGAGTTTTCTGCACTCTTTTTTCCCCGACCGGGTAGATTTTGACTTGTATTTTCCCCAGCCAGGTACTCCCTCATACGACCTCCGATTGACCTGATTTTCAAACCGTTGGAAACCTTTTGAAGTCTAGAACAATATCCAATTGGAATCACCTCATTATACTTTCTAGTTTGTGAGATATAATAAATTCTTTATTGTGTCACTATGTTACTGACAATCTGCTTTCACCCAACTTCGGGTCTATGCCATTTTCACCTCACTTTGAACCACAAGTCGAGCCACATACCATTTTAAAGGCCTATGTGTATATTTTCATCTCCAACAAACAAAACTCCATTTCAACTTCTATAACTCAAGATATTTCCATTTTCCTACAGCTTGTGCATCCCCAAAAACTGTAAGCTTTTCCTAAACTTCGCCAAAACATATTTTTCTTGCATTCCTTTCACCCCTTTGGCTCCCGTATGTGAATTATGTGAATTAATGCTTGCTTAATTGATAAATATACTCTTGTTTGACATTCCTTGGTTCTTATTTGCTTAACTTGATGGTTTAGCTTCGTGATAAACGTGAAATGGCTTAAGTTAGTTGAATGGCTTGAATACATGACCTCCTTGAGTTTAATTACATCTCTTAAGAGTTAATCTAATGTCATACTTGTTTAAGTGCTACCTTCTTTCTAAGTGATTTTTTTATGAAGGTGTTTATATGTGTTGAGGTGTTGGTATTGTCTTATCTATTTACGTGAACATGACCACAACATTTCCATGCCTTTTATACTTTTATTGGGTATCGTATCATCTCATGACATGTCACACCACTTCATGATCATTCGCCGTGCGTCCTACTTGGTTCCATTATTGAGTCTTGTCTCACAAGTACACCATGTTTCCTTTCTTGTTCAATGTTCTCCTTGGTGGAGACTTTCAAGCATGTGGTTCTTCTCCTGCTTCTTTCTTGCACTTGGAGGTGAGGGTTTTTCTTTATAAATGACCTATGACCTTACGTGAAGTAAAATTATGCCAAATGGTTTTCATATTAAAGTTAACCATATCTTTTATACCGGCTATGTACCGGAAATGTTTTATAAATCCTAAATGTGTTACCCTGAGCCTGTTTTGCGAGATCCTGCTATTGCCCCCGGCTCTTCTAGCGCTGGACTAGCCGGAGTGGTTCCTGTTCCTGTTCCTGGGGCCCAGGGGCTTATGTATTGAGTGATCCGGGGAGGTATCGGGTCGACGATGATCTCTTGCACAAGTCCCACACTGTTAGACTACCCGGATACCCACCAGGAAGTTTGGTGGGAGATGGGGCTCCGATCTGAGGGAGTCATGAACCCGAAGATCATCCTGATGCGCGGATGTAGAGGTTAGCTACCGGCCACATTGCACCCGGAGAAAGGAGATTAATTTGTACTTGTTTTCCCGCCTGTTATAATTATAAACTCCTATTTCCTGCTTGTTTCTGGATTACCTGCTTGTACCTGTCATTTAATAAGTGAAAAGAGGAGTCCAGGATGGAATAATTACCCGTTCTCGTCGGGTCCCCTAAAATGTTAAGCATAGATATTCGTAATATCTCTCAGTCCCTGTTTAGCACCAGAGCTCGTGGATCGTATAGGTAAAGTGGGCATCAACAGAGGCGTATGTATATCGACACATGCATATTATATATCGTTTACGTGACTTGCATGGCCTGACATAATTCCACCCTTACGTATTGATTTAATCCTGATTCATGTCTCCTGTTTATTTAATTCTAAAACGTATAGTGGAATTATGCTTGCGTGATTTCTTGATTTATATGTATATGCGTGTGTACCCCCTTCACTCAGTCAGTTGGCTGACCCCTCCCTCTCGTTGTTTTAGTCTTGTCTTGCAGGTTCTGTGGTCGTCAGGCGGGAGTCTTTTGAAGTCTTTGATCGAGTCTTGGTCCTATTTGCACTGCATCGTACCGTACCTTTATTTTCTGCTTGTGACTGGGCTACGTAAGCCACTTTGTATGTTACTGCATTGTATTGATTCGGGACAGGTTAGGACAGGATCTTGAACTAGTTGAACCCGTGTTTATATTCTTGTATGAATTGTAATTTCATATTGGTTAGTGATTGCATGATTGCCTCGCTTCCACATCCTTGTTTCTATTGATTTGTTGGTACAGGGTCTAGTCCAGCCTAACACAGGATGTTTTATTTCTGTCTCCGTTCGCTGTGAGCTTGGTTCATGTATGGACTTTCTATTTCATGTGTGGAATGTGGGGCCCTCTGTAGCACCCGAGCACAAGGTACCATATCCCCCACAACGAGACCCGACCCGAATATGAAATGGACGATCCATACTCGAGCTAAATCACGGCGAACGGGGATAAACACACACTCTAAGCTAGGCGGGCTAACCCTTAAACCATAAAATCAGAATAAACATTAAAGTGGAAGCAAAAATCTGAACATATAACATTTATATATACCATGAGCATCACAGCTCCAAAAAAAAATCAATTATATACATCATCAAATGTCGTCAAGGCTCAAACATGTACGCTCCATATTAACATTCATATACAAAGATCAAAAGTAAAGTACTCATATACAAAATCATTAATAGTGTATGCAATTGTAAGACCAAAATATAAGAGCTAGAGACGAATGCAAGACCTATGACTCGAATTCCCGCCTAGCTCCCTTGACACCTGCACAACACAACTGAAAACCAAACGGGTTCAGTCCAAAAGGGACTGGTGGGTATAAAAACAGGGTATAAATATAATATACGACGGTATTTAAACAATCACATGCAAGCTATAATCCCAAGTGAGGTTTTTAAAGAATTTCCCAAGTAGGTGAATAGAAAAATCATCAAAAGGGATTATAACGATTCATTTACATTAGGTCATTATTGGGCCGACGAGTGGGCGTGCATTATCTCCAACCAACACCTTGTGTAATTCATTAACATTCATTCTTTCTTTCTTTTCATGCATATCATTCTTTAGTGCACATTCAATAACATTTATACCTTCTTCCTCCGGGTTGGTGGCGGGTTTGCAAGGCCCGACCACCCATTCATTGACCAAAAGGGGAACATGACTCCCCAGATCGCGCTCAGCGTCCATTCCTCGCTAACTCCTAACGAGGTCCGGTTACGCTGTTCATTGGTGAAACTAGTGTGAGGGATCACCGTCGGCCCGTGCCTCCCCGGATAGCCACTCACACTAGGTCCCTGGGCCCCATTCGTGCATTCGTTCATTTCTCGCCAAAACATTAGGTAGGATTTATGAAATAAGGCTTTACGTTGAAAACATTTACTCTTTAAAACGACTCTATATACGTATATTAATTTTTGTCGAATACTTTTCATAGTGAAGGTATATATAGGGTCATATAACTAAATAGAAGAAAAACCCACCTTAAACGGCAAAAAGGAGAACACACGAGCCTCACTGACCGGCCTTATCTTCAACTGGATAAAAATCTGTGCAAGAAAGGTGAAGTGAGACTCAATTTGACCAAATAAGACGCTCAACAATGTAATGATCATGATATAAATGTATAAAAGATAAGATTATGTCATGAAAATGTTCATGTGCACTATTAAGGAATTTAAATCATATAAACAAGCCATTCAATCATTCGTTCACTTTCATTCAAATTCATAAATTTACATTTCCAATCAATTCAATCTAAGAATTTCAAATATGATCATAACACGTATTAAATCGCATTTACAATGAGAAAATAAACAATTAAATACATTCAATTTAAAAAATCGGAAATTAAATAAAACATAAGATAGGTAACAATTAAATTCTATAATTCAATTAAATCAAATATTATTTAATATTTAATAAACATATATAAATATATATATATATATATACGTACATATATTATATTCAATGCATGCAACTATTTTAGTATATATATATATATATGCCTGCATACGTACAAAATGCATGCAATTTCATGCATGATACAAAATTTACATGCATGCAATTTACCTACTTAAAATGCATGCAAAACATATCCAACTATATATATATATCAAGCATGCATGCATTACGTAGTATATATATATAACGTACTAAATGCATGCAAACATATAGAATTAAACACATGCAACAACCAAACCATTTCATGCAGGAAGGAAAAGGAAAACAATGAAGCAACAAAGAAGAAAAGGAAAGCAAGCAGCAGCAGCACAACAGACGTCCCAGATTCAATCTCCCCGCCCGGGGAGATTTTTCACGCAAAAGTCCCCGACCGGGGACTTTCATGCAGTGGAGTTTCTGCATAAAGGCTCCCCAGCCGGGTGCTTTCATGCACAAAATCTCCCCGGCCGGGGAGAGGCAACAGAGACGTAAACGCAGTAGGAACACAGAACTTATCCCCTGTTATTAGGCATGAAACAGAGCAGCAAGATGCAGCAACCAAAGGTAATTGATGCAGCAACATGAGGCATGAAATGCAGCAGAAAAAGGACTAAAACTGACAGCAACAAGCAAGGTAAAACGCTGCAGTTTGACAGCAGCAATAACCAGTCCAAAACAGGGGCAAAACTACGTGAAAACAGGGCAACATCTGATCTTCTTCATCTCAACATGTTCAGGTCAATTAGGTTATCCAATACGCAGCAAAACAACACCAATTCGACATATAAATCAGTCCCAAAAGAGCTCAAACGTGAGATGCAGGCATACGTGACCATTTCATGAAATTTTCTCAAAGTGCCATTAATGATATCTCATGAATACTTCAACTACCATGTAATCAATGATCATAAATGCAAAGAAGATGTCAAATCAATCAGATTCAAGCTTGGAATCAATCAAAACCATCAAGAATTGAAAGAGATCATCAACTAAAGGATACCAAGCTTCCGAAGGGCAAAGGCAGCACTCCAACGAACAGTCCTTGTATTGTCTTGTAGGCACTTGATGAAAGTTGTTTGAAGTAGGGGAATAAAAGGCTTTAGAGCAATCCCACCCTTCTGTATCATGATGCTCAAGGTCGATAGAATTGCACTCTTTACTTTCCAAGGAAACCAGTCCCCTATGATGCGAATCGATGGGCTGGTAATTGGAATAACGAATTCTCTCACTTGTCACTTCAATCAACTCTTCAAGACAGAGTTGCCTGCTCTCTTAATTCAGCCGATCTACTTGTATGGCCCTGCAGAAAAATCTCTGTAGTACAGGTTAGGTGGTTGAGTTAGGGTTCCATAGTATCAAACCAAGGTTAAATTGCTTAAAGTTTGGATGAGTTATGGTCATTTTAGTAAAACCTGGCAGTTTTGTCGCCGCTTCGTTTTCGGTTGAATTTCGGAGGTTCAAATGACTTTGGAAAAATATAAGGCTAAGTTCACTAAACTCGAATTTTCGTTGCGAGTTCAGCGAAGTCGACGGAACTTGAATCCGAGTTCCCGAGCTCAAGATATCAAATACGGAACCAAGGGTGCGCTAATTGCTCGTTAGCCCCCGACTTGGATTCCAAAATTAAAATAAATCCGAAACTCATGCAAATGAACCTGAAAATTTGAAACGAACATATATTCATATACAAGACACGTAGAAGTCAAACATATTAAATTTGTATGAAATTTCGGTATCAAACCATATAGAAACGAAGCACGTAAATGTCACTTATAAACAATGCAACAAGAAAATCCATAACATTAACAAGTAATATACAAATTAAATTCGTAATTAAATAAAAAAAAATGAAAGTAAAGTCAACGAAAATGGAATAACATTTAATATTGGTTAACATGATTAAATTACATAATTAATTTAATAACAATTCTCATTAACATACAAAATTAATATTAATAAAACTTAAGATATACTAATTAACATAATTAACATTTAATATATTTAAAATAAAATTAAATATATAAAACACGTATAAATAATTATTTCGCGCAATTTGGTAAACACTTACGTCATACCTGTACGACCAAAATATCGGGGCGTCACAACCTCTCCCCCTTAAAAGAATCCGTCCTCGGATTCATTGATCACCGGGAAACAATTCGGGATGAAATCTTTTCATCTTATCCTCCGTCTACCACGTAGCCTCTTCCGTTTTATCACTTCTCCATAAGACTTTAACCAGTGGGATACGCGTCGAAGCTCCTGAAATTTACGATCCAATATCTTAATCGGCTTCTGAACGAAGGTGAGATTCGGTTCTAACTCCACTTCTTCAACCGGTATGATCTCGGATTCATCCGGGTAATATTTCCGAAGCTGTGAAACATGAAATACATTACGAATTCTGGTCAAACTCGGGGGTAAATCTAAACGGTAGGTCGTATCTCCAATTTTCTCAAGAACCTCATACGATCCTAAATACCGAGGATTCAATTTCCCTCCTTTTCCAATCCTCGAGAATCCCTTACGAGGTGAGGCTTTCAAGAATACCCTATCACCAACCTCAAACTTAAGATCTTTCCTTCGGTGATCGGCATAGCTTTTCTGTCGGTCCTGGGCTGCTTTCATCATTTGTCTGATTATTTGTACCTTATCAATTGCTTCTTGCACGACCTTAGAGGGTTTTTCCTTGTTCTCTCCTCGTTTCACACCCTCTTGGTTCGTCCAATTCCATTCTTCCAAATCAAAGAACAACGGAGACCTGCATTTCCGTCCGTAGAGAGCCTCATATGGAGCCATTTCTATCGATGCTTGAAAGCTGTTATTATAAGTGAATTCAATCAAAGGTAATTGCTCATTCCACGAACTCGAAAAATCTAATACACATGCTCTCAACATATCCTCCAAATATTTAATTAATCTCTCTGATTGCCCGTCTGTCTGAGGATGGAAAGTTGTGCTGAATTGAAGCCTTGTGCCCAGATTCCTTTGCAATTCTTGCCAAAATCAAGAAGTGAACCTCGGATCCCAATCCGATACAATGCTAACCGGTACTCCATGAAGTCGGACAATTCCATCCACCTACTTCTTAGCTAACTTATTCGCCTTATCCGACATCCGTATAGCAAGAAAATGCGTTGATTCCGTCAATCGATGCACTATTACCCAAATTCCATCTAAACCACCTTTCACTCTAGGAAGACCCGAAACGAAATCCATCGCCACTTGCTGCCATTTCCATTCTGGAATAGGTAACGGTTGAAGTAGCCCCGAAGGCTTCTGATGCTCTCCTTTCACCACTTGGCAAGTCAAACAATGTATCACGAATTTGATCACATCCCGCTTAAGTCCATTCCACCATTAAAATTTCTTTAAATCCTTATACATCTTATTTCCCCCGGGATGTATCGAATACACTGACCGATGAGCTTCTTCCAATATCAACCGTCCCAACTCTTCCGGAACCACAACTCTGTTCTTAAACCTTAGAAACCCAGTGTCATCAAATCCGAAGGGACTCTCTGAATCATTTCTAGCTTTCTGCACTAACCTTTGAACCTCGGAATCCACTCTTTGAGCTTCACACAATCTCTGCTGAAGATCCGGTTGAACGGTAATATTCCGAATACTAGCTCTCAGCTTGAAAGACTCAGATTCATCCTCAACTTCCACCTTAACATTAGACACGCTAGCCTTTCTACTAAGCTCATCCGCGACCACCTTGGCCTTTCCACGGTGTTATCAGATCGTACACTCATAATCCTCCAACATCTCCATCCAACGCCTCTGTCTCTTGTTTAATTCCTTCTGAGAAAACAAATACTGGAGACTCTTGTGGTCGGAAAAGATCTCAAGAGAAATTCCATATAAGTAGTGTCTCCACTTTCCCAAAGCGAAGATCACTGCTGCAAGCTCGAGATCATGAGTGGGATAATTCTGCTCATGATCCTTCAATTTCCTCGAGGCATAGGCTATCACTTTACCCTTCTGCAACAAAACACATCCCAACCCTTCTGGTATCAGAGTGGCGCAGCGGAAGCGTGGTGGGCCCATAACCCACAGGTCCCAGGATCAAAACCTGGCTCTGATACAACTTAAGGATGTAGCACCCGAGCGCAAGGTACCACATCCCCCGCACCGTGACCCGACCCGAATATGAAATGAACGATCCATACTCGAGCTAAATCACGGCGAACGGGGACAAACACACACTCTAAGCTAGGCGGGCTAACCCTTCTTTCGAGGCGTCCGTATAAACCATGTATCCTTCAGTGCCCTCGGGAAGTGCTAATACCGGTGCAGTGGTTAATTTTTCCTTCAAGAGTTGAAAACTCGCTTCACATGCCTCGTCCCACTAAAATTTAGCTTCCTTCTTAGTGAATCGTGTTAAAGGGCCGGCTATCTTTGAAAAATCCTTCACAAACCTTCGGTAATAACCTGCCAATCCCAAGAAACTTCTAACCGCCGAAGCATTTTTTGGACTCTGCCACTGAATAACCGTCTCGATCTTTGAAGGATCAATTTCCAAACCCTTACTTGGAATAATATGGCCTAGAAAAGCAATCCGGTCGATCCAAAACTCACACTTACTAAACTTCGCATACAACCGGTGCTCTCTCAACGTCTCAAATACCAATCTGAGATGCCTAGCATGATCTTCCGGAGTCTTCGAATACACCAGAATGTCATAAATGAAGGTTACTACGAATTTATCCAAATAAGGCCGAAAAATCCGATGCATCATATCCATGAATGCTGCAGGGGCATTTGTCAAACCAAAAGGCATCACTACGAACTCATAATGCCCATACCGGGTATTAAATCCTGTCTTTGGTATATCCTCTTCCCGGATTTTCAACTGGTAATAACCTTGCCTTAAATCCAATTTCGAATAAACTCTTGAACCTTGCAGCATATCGAATAAATCCTCAATGTGGGGCAATGGATACTTATTATTGATAGTCATCCGATTAAGCTCCCGGTAATCCATACATATCCTCAACGATCCATCTTTCTTCTTGACAAAGAGAACCGGAGCACCCCACGGAGATGAACTCGGTCGAATATATCTAATCTTGAGTAATTCCTCGAGTTGAATCTTCAACTCCTTCAACTCTGCCGGAGCCATTCTATAAGGAGTCTTAGAATAAGGTTCTGATCCCGGATATAAATCAATAACAAATTTAATCTCCCGATCCGGCGATAGAGAACCCAAATTTTCTGGAAATACGTCGGGATATTCCTTTACCACGGCCGTCTCCTCAAAACTTGACTGATCCTTTGGTTTGTTAAGGAGATAGGCAATAAATCCCGTGGCTCCATCCTTTACCAACTTGCGAGCTTCCATAAACGATAATAGAGGTACATTCTTCGACCCAACTTCTCCAATCAACTCTTCACCCAACTTTATCTTCTTCTTAAAACAATCAACTTCGGCCCGGTGCCGGTATAACCAATCCATCCCGAAGATTACCCCATACCTCTTCATAGGCATTACGATGAAATCTACCGGATAATCTTTCCCTTCTATCAAAACTGAACAACCCCTGACAACCCGATCTGTCTGCAAATTACCTCCCAAAGGAGAACTCACATAATAGCAAGAATTTGAACAAGTAACAGGCAGGCATAGAGAGGCGCATAGATCAGAAGATATAAAAGTATACGTGGCACCAGGATCGAATAATGCATGAATGCTCGTGTTATGAATGCAAACGGTACCTTCCACCACGGCGTTTGGATCAACCTCAACATTCTGCTCCTCGCCCTCAAGGGCATAAGCTCGTGCCTGAACCATCGGTCTCTGAGCTCCAACTTGATATCCTGGAATCTTGTGTGGGCATGCAAAAGCCATATGATCTCCCTTCCCACAAATTAAACACAACTTTAACCTCTTTCAACAAGTGTTGTAAGAATGAGTTGGCCCTCCACAATAAGTACACGGAGGCTGATCGTTGCGAGATCCCTTAGGAGCTTGTGGAGCCTGAGGTGCTCGTGGGATAGGTGCAATCTAACCTCCTATTCTCGGCTTCTTGAAAGGTCCTTTTGGTGGTGGAGCTGGTAAATTCATCGGCCTCTTTCCCTTGTTAAATCCCGAGCCGGATCCTGACCCTTGTCCTTGGCGATAAACTGGCCTCCTAGAATTCACAGAATCTTCAACATTTAAGGCTTTCGAAGTAGCCTTCGCCCAAGTGCTTGTATTAACCGCCTCTAGAGCCGTCTGGATATCCGGTCGAAGCCCCGGAACAAACTGCATAGCCTTATGAAAGTCATCACCTGCTATATTTGGTGCATAGCGGGATAACCTCTCATACTCCTAAATATACTCGGCCACAGATCTCGATCCTTGCATCAATTAAGTAAATTCTCTCAATTTTCGAGTACGGGATGAGGGAGGGATGAACTTATTCTTGAATTCCCATGTAAATACTTCCCAATTGATCTCCTCTCCAGCTGCCTCCAATATAATCCGTGTGCTTTCCCACCAAGAGTAGGCTTCTCCTTGTATCAAAGTAATGGTGCATCGAGCCTTCTCTCGGGTCTCACATGGAATGAGCTCCCATATCCTCTCGACTTCTTTCAACCACATTTCTGCCTGCATATCATTTCCCTTGAAAAACTTGAGAGGTCTTTGATTCTGAAACTCCCTAAGTATAATAGAAATCGGTGCCTCGGGCGGTACAGCAGGTGCAGGTGGTGCTGGAGGTACCGGTGGTACATAATCTCGTAGCCTTTGATCTATGATGTTGATTACCGAATTAACAAAGGCCTCTGTCGGCGGTGGTTGTGGAGGTGGAGGTGTAGGAGTACGATCACGATGATGACGTCGTCCTGGAGATCTATCGCGGTGTCTACGTGGAGGCATCCTGTCAATAAACACTAAAAATGCTCGTTATTCTTAGTTTATGCATGATAATGCAAATAATTCAATCAAAATTCGAAATTTAAACCAATTAAGCACAAAAGAGATGCATATGCAACACATTGTCAAGTAGTTCCTAAGCCGAATGACCTAGACAGACCCACACGACACGAGAGCCCAGGTTTTGCAACCCGTAGCTCTGATACCACTTAAGGATGAGGCACCCGAGCGTAAGGTACCACATCCCCTGCACCGAGACCCGACCCAAATATGAAATGGACGATCCATATTCGAGCTAAATCACGGCGAACGGGGACAAACACACACTCTAAGCTAGGCGGGCTAACCCTTAAACCATAAAATCAGAATAAACATTAAAGCGGAAGCAAAAATCTGAACATATAACATTTATATATACCATGAGCATCACAGCTCCAAAAAAAAAATCAATCATATACATCATCAAATGCCGTCAAGGCTCAAACAGTACGCTCCATATTAACATTCATATACAAGGATCAAAAGTAAAGTACTCATATACAAAATCATAAATAGTGTATGCAAGTGTAAGACCAAAATATAAGAGCTAGAGACGAATACAAGACCTATGACTCGAATTCCCGCTTAGCTCCCTTGACACTTGCACAACACAACTGAAAACCAAACGGGTTCAGTCCAAATGGGACTAGTGGGTATAAAAACAGGGCATAAATATAATATCCGACAGTATTTAAACATTCACATGCAAGCTATATGTAACACCCCGCACGTGAGGCGCCACATCCCCCGCACTATGACCCGACACGTGTACAAAATGGAGAGTCCACACACGCACCAAGTCACAGCGAACGGGTGACAAACGAAAACGCACACACTAGCTAGGCGGTATCTAACCCTATACAAAAGAAAATATGTGAAGCATGACAGCGGAAGTAGTACGAGATGCCAACTTACAAAAACTTTTGCACACCAAACACGCAACTCAGTACATACATTAGATTCAAATATACGGGTTCAACTAATTCAGCAAACCTGCCCTAACCTATCCCGAATAATTAGACATCAAAACGGGTTCAACTAATTCGAGCTCCTGTCCTAACCTGTCCCGAATTTCAACATTCAAATCATAAATGCAAACCTGCACAAACATATCTTATATAACATTTACAAATCATAAACTAGAGCCAGAACTTAACAAACTTAAACAGACAGACACAGACTCAACAGACACGACACACCGCCGCCTAGCACGAACTCCAACGACCTGAACCTGCAACTAAAACATAAAAGGGGGAGGGGTCAGTCCAAAGACTGAGCGAGGGGCTACCCACACACACCTACATATATATAGAGCACAGCACGTAGTAAAAGTAACGTTCGTGAACCCGGGGTTAGTTTTTGCACGCCAAAACAGTTTCCGTGATAGTATACCTATAGGGAGGCTTATCAAAACAGAACGAACAAAACTTAGCTTACACAAAACTCAAAACATACGTACAAACCCAAGCAGACTTAGCACACATATCGGAACACAACTTATTAGGTTAATAGTAAATCCAATTTTTATCTTACTTAAGTGTCTATCCCCGTTTCACGAACTTATAACCGATAGACATAACGAAACTCGGCGGGTACGAGTGGACAGACAGACTAAACAAAACAAAACAAAACATACCAGGTAGGTGTGATGGAAGGGTTGCGCGACCCTAGCCATCCTAAAGCGGAAGAGGGGAGTGCTCACTGCTGCTCAAACCCTCGGACTCCATCCCCCGTTTCCTCAGGTGGGTTCCGGTACATCCCTTACACGGAAATTGGGGCCCCACACTTACACAGATCACGGAAATCGGAAGCTTAACCCGCAACAGACAGACAGGCAGACAGACAGACAGATATATTTCATGCATATCATACTTATCATACCGCACGTACATATCACACACACTGACCTCAAAATCATAACAAAAGCATACATAGGCTCATACATAGCGTTTCGTACTTTTCAAATCAAATCATATGACAAAACCAACAGAATACTTACTTCGCACATATCTACATATACATAAGGCTTATAAACCGCATGCATTCGAAAACTAGCATGTTGCAATAGGGTATAACTATATCCTAACCTCACCTGGCACCAAACATAGCCGAAGATACAGCAGACGGTTCACCCCGAAACCTGCACGACTCACATGACACCACCCCGGGTGCACCTGATCCACTGAACACACGAAACAGACCACAAAGCTCAAACTCAGACAGACAACCACACAGAGACGGACAGGAAATGCAATCACATAAGCAGGATTCAAATTCATATTAATTTCAAGCAAAACAAAACATTAAGGCATGTCCATAAGCACAATTAATGCAATTAAGGGGACTCGAAAGGCAATGGAATTCACATATAACATTTCATAAATTTATACGTATTACAAAGCCAAACAAATCATATAATAACATGCTACAAATTCTATTTAAAGATCACGAAGTTACATATCAAATTCCAATTTATGTGATTAACCTATTTATTTACCAAGTGATAATTAAAGTTCAATTAATTCAAATCACGCAAGTTTACATATCACATTTCATACAAATTTGCACCTATTACAAAGCTAAACAAATCGCAATAGCAAGCTTTGAATTTTATATAAATCTCACAAGGCTACATATCAAATTCCAATCGTACTAAGTTCATATATTTCCTACGTGGCTTGCCCAATTCATATGTTACATAATGGATTCAATTATCAAGGTTTAACTAATCAAATCAAACAAATTCATCCTGTTTCAAAATTACACAAACACCCCCTCTAATCTAATCAATTAGCATAAATTCAATAAATCGGGATTCAATTTACAAATTATAAAGTCCATACTTATCATATTTCATATCATACATGATTTCATACACATAGGAGTTGTAACACCCCGCTCGTTTGGCCGTACAGGTACGCCTTATCGAGAGTGTTGTTTGTGCTTTTTAATTCTTTAATTATGTATTTCTCCGTTATTTTAATTTCTATGTGATTATTTGAACTTATATGAAATTAATTGTATATATTATGAACTTTGACATTTGAACGTTTATGTTTGCATGCCTCGTAACTTGCTCGTTAGGTGCCGGAATTCAATTCTGATTTTTGTGAAATCTCGATATGCATGAATTAAATGTGCTATGAACTTGCTTTTGTACTCTCTTATGTTTTTGAGTTCGTTTGTTACGGTTTTTGAACCGTTTTATTTGCTAGGGACATGAGGGCCAAACTAGTTTTAGCGCACCTTGTGTTCCGGAAGGCATAACTTGAGCTCGGGAATTCGGATTCGAATTCCGGAAGATGCGTTGGACTCATAACGAAGAAAGAAAACCAAATAACCTAGCCTTATATTTCTGTAAGCCCATTTATACCTCCAAGAGAACCCTTTTGTTGACTAGTCAAGCCATGTGGGCCCCATTTAACCCCAACCAAACCTTTAACCTTGGTTTATATGTCTTGATACATCCCTCACTCTCTCCTCAGCCCCTCATTTCGAACCACCCCACCAAAAGAAGAGAAAAGAAGCCCCAACTCAGCTCCAAGGAAGAAACAAGGGAGAAGAAGAAGCAACTATTCATTTTTGAAGATTTTGAGTTCTTAGCTCCATCATTTCACACCCAATTGAAGAGGTAAGTCCATTTTTGACTTCTCCATGTCTATGTGGTTCTTTTAAGTTCAATATGATGAGTTTTCACCATGGATTGCATGAGTGTTGTCATATCTTGTGAATAGTAAGGGTTTCTTGGATTTTGAGATTTCTAGCATGTTTCTTTGTGAATTCTTTGAGCTTGACGCATGATATTTGCTCCTAAGACATCCTTTATGGGTTATATGAACTTATTTTAAGTGTTAGATAAGAATCCATGCTTCCACCATTTTTTGAATCTTGAAGGTTTTTGAAGAACTTGTTCTTGTTAATGCATCTCTTCCTTGTTCTCACTTTAGGTTCAGTTTTGGCATGATTTAGGACATGAATACCTGAATCTTTGTTGTATAAACCTTGTATTATGAGTTGGTTTGATGTTTATTTGGTTAGCTTTGAGTTTTGAAGAAGTTTGGAGTTGTAAATTTCGAGTTTTTGGCCCCTGACTCAAATCCATGGGGGTGGATTTATCCTTTGGAAAATGTCCACCGGGGTGGATTTGGGTCAGGCCCCCTTGGTATGCTTTCTGGACTAAATCCATGGGGGTGGATTTGGGACAACAACTCTTTTTGCTCCGAACTTCGTTTTCTTGTTTCTTTTCGTTTGTTTCTTGATTCTCCCACCCTTAATTTGATCCCCATGCTTTGGAAACATGTTATATTATGTGTTAAGCTTTATGTTATGAATTTTTGCCTCATTTTACATGCTCGTTTCCAAGTTATGGTCTTATATGTTCTACGTGCTACCCTACGTGCATACTTGAATTGATGCTCCATTTATTCATCTCGCATGATCTCTTCTTGCTAATTTTATAATATATATGCATAGATAACATGTTTTAATAAGTGTTACCTTGTATAATATGAAGTTCTGATCGAATTTAGTTGCTCGTTTTGATTTATGCTCTCTTGTGCTCTTAAGTGACTTAAGTGCTTTTCGATGTGCATGAATGAGTTAGAACTTTGTCTAATTGCTTAATATGATAATCTCTTATTTCTTTTATAACTTGAGTGATATGCTAACGTGCTAATTTATGTGTATTAACTTAAAAATATTGAAGTTATAGGACCGTTTAATATGAAAAATGTGAAATATGAACGTATATGCCTTAAGTATTGCATTTCATTTGCATCATATGCATCATATGCATTTGCTGAGCATATATTCGGTACATATTGAGTCTAAGTTTGTCTTTTGTCGTCTGTTTTATTCAGGGCTTCGTTCATTAGTCTCGAGGAGGTTTTTTTTTTAGGTGTGCTTTGGTGTGCTTACGTCCTGTTGGTTCGACAAGGTGAGGTTTTCTTTCTTTTAGTTAAAGCGACCTAAAACCCTATGTGTATTTTGAAGCCTACATGTGAACTACATATATGTATATAGATATGTGTTTGAATATGTATTTTGTGGGAATTGGCCCTTTGTTATGAAATCATTTGAAAAACGTTTTGATATACGTATAAGTAAACTATATTTTTATTTGTTTGATTTAAAAAGGTTTGGTGTGTGTGTTTGAATTAGCGAGCTTGGACTTTGGATATATGAGTCTGTAAAATTTAGAAATTTCTAAAATTCAGACTTTTGATCGTTGATCCAATGAAATGGACCCTGGAGAAGTGGTATGTGATCTCGGGTCGACCATGGGGTCGCCGAGCTCTCTCATCAACACAACTCCACAACGGGGAGACTTGGCCCATCCTCGGGAGGTCGAGGGGAAGGCGGGTCTCCTTTTGTCCGACGGTGAGCGAACCGTCGAAGGAGCGGGGCGGGATCCCCCGACTCAGGTTATGTCGAGAATATGGGGATTGAGGGGTAGCTCCTCTCTTTCCCAAATGGTGAAAGGTTGGATTGTTTGTGAGCTTTGCTTTGTTTTGATTTCGATTGTGACTTATGAAAGGAGTAGGTTGGTTAGAAACTCGTTCTCGCCGAGTTATTTCGATTCTGATTCCGTATATGGTTTGTGAAACGAGAGTAGATTAATAATTTCTAAAACTTGATTATTTGGGCTTTTGGCCCTAAATCTTTTCTACATTTAGTATTACGGGTTAAAATACTTTAGATTGCAAAAACCACACCCCGGTTCATGAGCTCTTAAGCTTTGAATATGCTATGCTTTACGTATATATACGTGTGCGTGTGTTAGCCCCCTCACCAGTCGTTAGGACTGACCCCTCCTCGTTATTTCTTTTTTTTTTTCCCTTGTGTCTTTTGAGTTGCAGGTGTTCGTGGGAAGTCTGTGCTAGGCGGTAGTCGTTTGTAGAGTCTTGGGTTTTGTACTTAGGTTTCATGCATCTTTTTAGTTTATTTTGTACCTTTGAACTTAAGAAATTATGTATATTAGCTTATGATCAGAATTTGGGAAATATGTATAAGAAGAATTAAATTTAAGTTGAACTTGATACTTGTATATTTTGTTATTTGATAAACATGTATGTTTGAAATTTTGAATCCTGGAGCTTCCGTATGTGATATTTGTTTGGATTGCGCGCTCTGATTTAGCACTACAACAAAATCCTTTTAATGTGACACATATATTGTGACACTTTTAAATTGTGTCTTAATAACTCATTTATTGTGGCACACCATAATTAGTGTCACTATAAAAAATATTATTTAATATATTTATTCAATAACATCCATATTTTGCATTGAAAATTTTGGCTCCCATTTCTACCGCTAAAACGAAACAACTTCCCTCTTTCTCCTGATTCCCAAATCTCAAATTCATTTTTAAAAAAAATCCTCTCTCCCTAAACGACTTTCAGAGTGAAATGAACCAAACCTTTGATTTCATCTCCAATGATATGGCTTCTTCCAAAACCTTAATTCGCACAGGAGCTTCTCTCGCAACTCGATTCCTCAATTGCGCGCTCAACGCCAACCCGAATCCGATCATATCTCAGAAACATGATTTGATTTCACCGCCCAAATTCCTCCCATCTCTGTTCATTCCTCAGTCTCAGGGGACGACGCCTTTTCATTTTCCACAACATCAAAACTAGGGGTGTCAATTCGGGTGGGTTCGGGTCGGGTTGAGGTAGGGGTATTACGTGAAAAATCTCAACCCGAACCCGACCCGAATTTGAACCCGAAAATCCCAACCTGAACCCGACCCGATCGGGTTCGGGTTGGGTTCGGGTTGACCCGAACACTGTTCGGGTCACCCGATAACCCAACCCGACCCGAAACAGTTTTCTTTTTTCTTTTTGATTTTTTTAAATTCTAATTTATGTTTAAAGTATTTTAAAACTTGATAACAATATATAAAAATATATAGTTTGTAAGGTTTGACATAATTGCAATTAATATAAGATAAAAAAAAATTAATACATAAATATTATTAAGTTCTAATTCTAAGTGTAATTATAACTAAGTTCTATATCAACTCTATTTAAATTCCTATTTATCTAAATTCAATCAATAAGGTAATTATGTAAAATAAAAATTAGATACATAAACATTATTTAGATCGAATAATATATTTTCTACTAAACTAATCATAATGCAATTCAAATTCTTTAAGTCCAAATAAATACATCTCTTTTTGTCCATAAACTCCGTTTAATTCTAATCATATTACAGTCATATATGTCTTTCTAATGAACAAAACTATACAATTTAGACAAATTATATAATATTGACATTATAAATCACATTTTGCTCAGATAATAATCACATGTTTATAGAAAAAAATATTTTACTAGCCCTTTTTTTAATAGTCTATTATACTATATTATAAAAATACGAGTTAATTTTTGGATTTTTTTTAAAATTTATTGGCCGCCAAAATATCCTTACAATAATGATTGCCCACAAATTTGTTAGAATTGCAGTCTCGAGCCTGCGTTCTTTGATTGTCCCTTTGTGGGTAAAATGAATCCAAATATGTAAAATGGATCCAAAATGGGTAAAATATGGATAAAATTGATTAAAATGGGTAAAATGGATCCAAAATGGGTAAAATATGGGTACAATGGATCAAAATGGGTAAAATGGATTCAAAATGGGTAAAATAGATCCAAAATGGGTAAAATGAGTCCAAGTAGGTAAAATGGGTCCAAAATGGGTAAATTGGATCCAAATTGGTAAAATGAATCCAAGTGGGTTAAATACATCCAAGTGGTAAAATGGATCCAAATGGGTAAAATATGAATAAAATTAATTAAAAAGGGTAAAATGGATCCAACTTGGTTAAATGGATCCAAGTAGGTAAAATGGATCCAAAATGGGTTAACTATGGGTAAAATGGATCCAAGTAGGTAAAATGAACCTAAATGGACAAAATAGATCCAAAATGGGTAAAATGGATCCAAATGGATAAAATTGATCCAAAATGGGTAAATTGGATCCAAATGGGTAAAATGGATTCAAAATGGGTAAACGTGGGTAAAATGGATCTAAATGGACAAAATAAATTCAAAATGGGTAAAATGAGTTCAAGTGGGTAAAATGGATCCAAATTGGGTAAATTGGATCCAAATTGGTAAAATGGATCCAAGTGGGTAAAATATGGGTAAAATGGATCGAAGTGGGTAAAATGAACCTAAATGCACAAAATAGATCCAAAATGGGTAAAACCGATCCAAATTGGTAAAATGGATCCAAATGGGTAAATTGGATCCAAATGGGTAAAATGGATTCAAAATGGATAAATGTGGGTAAAATGGATTTAAATGGATAAAATGAATTCAAAATAGATAAAATGAGTTCAAGTGGGTAAAATGGATCCAAAATGGGTAAATTGGATCCAAATGGGTAAAATGGATCCAAGTGGGTAAAATGAACCAAAATGGGTAAAATGTGGGTAAATGCACAAAATAAATCCAAAATGATTAAAACAGATCCAAATGGGTAAATGGATCCAAAATGGTTAATTGGATCCAAATGGGTAAAATGGGTAAATGTGGGTAAAATGAATCCAAAATGGGTAAAATTAGTTCAAGTGGGTTAAATGAATCCAAAATGGATAAATGTGGGTAAAATGGATCTAAATGGATAAAATGAATCCAAAATGGGTAAAATTAGTTCAAGTGGGTAAAACGAATCCAAAATGGGTAAATTGGATCCAAATGGGTAAAATGGATTCAAGTGGGTTAAATGGATCCAAAATGGATAAAATGTGGGTAAAATGGATCCAAGTGGGTAAAATGAACCTAAATGGGTAAAACGGATCCAAAATGAGTAAAACAGATCCAAATTGATAAAATGGATCCAAATGGGTAAATGGATCCAAAATGGGTAAATTGAATCCAAATGGGTAAAATGGATTCAAAATGGATAAAATGGATCCAAAATGTGTAAAATGGATCTAAATGGATAAAGTGAATTCAAAATGGGTAAAATGCATCTAAATGGATAAAATGGATCTAAAATGGGTAAAATAGATCCAAGTGGGTAAGATGGATCCGAACTGGTAAAATGGATCCAAAATGGATAAAGTGGATGCAAATGGGTAAAATGGATTCAAAATGGATAAAATATGGGTAAAATGAATCTAAGTGGGTAAAGAGGTCAAAAACGAACCTAAAACAAGTAGAACGAGTCCAAAATAGGTCGAACAGGTTGAAAAACGGGGTGAGATGAGGTGAGATGAATAGGAATTTGGTTACAAGTCTAATCTTAATCAAATTCTAAATCTAACTCGAATAAATTGTATCCACATTAAAAACTTGTTTATAATCTTAATTAAGAACTAATTCTAAGTGTAATTATAATTAAGTTTTATATCAACTCTATTTAAATTCTTATTTATATAAATTTAATAAAATTCAATCAATATGGCAATTATGTAAAATGGTAAATTAGATACATAAAATTATTTCGATCGAATAATATATTTTCTACTAAACTAATCATAATGAAATTCTAATTGTTTAACTTTAAATAAACGCATCTCTTTTTGTCCGTAAACTTTTGGTTAAATAAAATCATGTATGTCTTTCTAATTAACAAAATTGTATAATTTAGGTAAATTTATATAATATTAACATTATAAATCACGTTATTCTCAAATAATAATCACATGTTTATAGAAAAAAATTAATTTACTAACCATTATTTTAATATTCCATTATAAAAATACGAGTTAATTTTTGAATTTTTTTTTTGAAATTTATTGGTCGCCAAAATATCCTTACAATAATGATTTCACTATTGTCTAATTAAGTTAATTATGTAAACCAATATGTGTTATAAATTATTATTGAAATTTTATAAGTACTTAATTACGGATAAAAATTTGGTTACACGTCTAATCTTAATCAAATTATAAATCTAACTCTAATAAATTGTACCCACATTAAAAACTTTTTTATAATCTTAATTAAGATCTAATTCTATGTGTAATTATAATTAATTGTTATATCAACTCTATTTAAATTCTTATTTATATAAATTTAATAAAATTCAATCAATAAGACAATTATGCAAAATATAAATTAGATACATAATAATTATTTAGATCGAATAATATATTTTTTACTAAACTAATCATAATGTAATTCTAATTGTTTAAATTTATAAATACATCTCTTCTTTTCCGTAAACCCCGTTTAATTATTATCATATTACAATCATATATGTCTTTCTAACAAAATTATATAATTTAGACAAATTATATAACATTAACAGTATAAATCACGTCATTCTCAAATAATAAATTAATTATTATTTTTTAAGTATATCTAATTCTAAACCAATTATCATTTCATAAATTTTTATCTAATTATAATACACCATATAATTTAAATAAAAATATAGTGTCATAAAAATTAAATATAGTTTTTTTTTTTTTAATTTCAGGTCGGGTCGGGTTAAATCGGGTGGGTTCGGGTTGGCGGGTCGCCCACAACATTTTTCGGGTTGACCCGGGTCAACCCGAAACCCACCCTAACCCGCCCCATCCCCTCTGGGTCAAATTCGGGTCCGACCCGATTTCGACCCGACCCGATAACCCCCAACCCTAACCCGAAATTTAGGCGGGTGGGTCGGGTCGGGTTGGCGGGTTAGGTCCATTTTTGACACCCCTAATCAAAACGAGGTGGAATAGGTCTGGAAACACTCCATCGAAGGTTTATTCCACCTCGTGTGGGCTTGCTTCTATCCTATTCTTCCTGTTGGATGGTAAAGTTTCGAATTTTCTAAAATATTTGTAACTTTTCTGTTAGTATTTTGGATTTTGGGGTTTTTTAATGTTTATGTGTCATCGTAATTCTTCATGTTATGACTGGTATGTTCAATCGAGAATTATTGCATTTGGAATGTCTTGAAATTGCATCACTGGAGCTGAAATTTACCATCGTTATTTAGTTTGTTGACATGGTTTCGGAAATTGAATTGGTGATATCTCGTTGTAGCTGAAATGCATATTGAATACCATATATGAGGATTTGATTAGGCAGTAGTCTTGTCCCATGACTGAGCAATAGGTGTTCGATCATATTCTTAAGCGTGCATAGACGAGTAAAGTTGTTTGAAGATAACATGTTTTGATTACACGCCCTTCTCATTACCATCTGGATGAGGTTGCTTCTTTATGGTGCTCATTGTTAGAATATAAGTTAGGAGATTAGCATTTTGCAAACATCAAAGATTGTGGTCTAGTGTGGGGTTGGAAACTTCGGTTGGACTTGTTCCATTATGTTTAGCCTCCAAAGAGACTTTAATTCTTTCATTCTTTTTCTTCATTTGGGCTCAGAGAGGGTGAATGGTTTTGGTTGTATGCATTGGATTTGTCAAGAATTTATTTTTTGGGATCTAATATGTGGAATCAGGTTGTTTGGACATGGGATTGGGATACATTTGCTGCAATCAGAAGATCCATAGAAACATGCCAAAGAAAACTGTGATAAATCCCAAAGATCATCACATTTGCTTCTAGGTTTGAGCTAACATGCATGTTTTTCCTTCATCAGCCATGAATATTCAGTCTTTGTGGATGCATGTTTAATATTTCTCAACTTCCTTCATAAATTTCATCATACTTGTGAGTATATATATATATATATATATATATATATATATATATATATATATATATCTGCAGCTAGATGGATGTAAACAGTTCTTGATATGGGATTTTGTTTGATGTATAAGTTGCGTGTTTCGTCGATTTTGATCCTGCTCGTGCCGCTTATTACTACAACATAGGGATAATTACACCAACCTTTCTTGAAGTTTGGCATATTTCTGAGGAAGTTTGAAAATCACAAAAACTTTCCCTGTGAAAAAATTTACATCACATTTGATAAACTCCTCTATTTTTATGATTTCATCTTCATGTCTAACTTTTTATGAATACCTTATATTTTGCTAACAATCAATATATAACTTAGAATCTATGATTATAATAATTAAATTGTTTTAGACCAAATATTACAACATATATTTTATATTTATGAGGGTTATTTTATTTTTCTCTTGCATTCACTTCCTAGATTTGAAGAAAATGTCTGAAAGCAACTCATAATTTAATTTACCAGTTTCGTAGGTTCGTTCGTGGGGCTCCAGATTGCTTGTTGAACTTGATTCAAGAAGATTCTTGCCCATGTATGTATATGCGTATATCTATCCAAATATATATGCAGGTATGTGTGGGTATTATTTGAATGCATAAATATATTTTTCTTCTCTCGATGGATGATTAGTTGATTCTATATCAATTTTAAAATTATGAAATGAATTGATTGACATTTTTGGTCTGTGGGGTTTTCTTGCAATAAATTGTTTTCTGGTATTCTTGATTCTAATTACTTCTTTACAGATTTTGATCATTTCTTTATTTCTTAAAGTCAAGTTAACTTGTTTAGGATTTGTTGGATTTGCTTTTAGGATTCTTATTGTTCTCTTCATGTAAGAAGTAAGAATTTGAACTTGAAAATCATGGAGACATATTGAGATTGTTGTCTGCTCTCCCTATTTTCCTCACTCATTTAAATATTTGATTAGTATTTTTATATATAAATCTCTTATTCATATAAAGGATATATCATGTATGGCAAAGATAAATAGCCTTGGGAATGCTTTTGCTACCATTAAGTTAGGCTATTTACATCATTTGGCACATTCGAACAAATCCAAATGGATACATCATATGAAAATACCATTTCTTCTGTTTCAAATGGAATATTTGAATCTTGAATGCATGATGAATAATATATAGTATTTAGAAATCATGAAAATAAACTTCAGAATAGAAATCTTAGTTGTCATTCCTACACTTGTGTTAAAGAGTTTGTTGCAAAAGTTGTTTCAAGAACCATATTTTGTTTAAGGTATGCAATTTAATCGTTTACAATAACTTTCTAAAAATTTGTAAATGTGTTGGTAAACTGGAATAATTGTATATCCTTATATTTTGTAAATGTGTTCTAGTAGCCGTGTGATTATACTCAATTATACTTTGAAAGGAAACTCATTGTTTAAACTTGGAATTTCATGACTTATCTTCCTCCTGTGACTTGTATTAATTGTATATTTGTTTAATTGGATTTGTGAATAACGAATTGGGCCTAGAACTGAGTGTAATTGTAGGTATGTGTAATTTATGTAAATGTGTTCTAGTAGCCGCTGAATGTTCAAAGCTTTGTTGCGTATTATGTTTTACTTAAAAACAAAATCCTGGAATAGATATGCATCCAACTAAATTTCAAACCTGAATTATTTTCTACTCTTACTGATTTCATACTTGTTGGTTAGTGATGTGTATTACGTTATGTTTTATGATTTACAATCAGAAGGCAAAATGAGACTCAATGTTGAGTATTTTGGGTTCTTTATTTTTCTTTTCTATGCTTTGTAATTTCTTTACTGGATAGAAAAAATACAACATAGCTAATGCAAAATTTTCTTCTTCAGGCAATCATGGAGTCCCAAGATGTCTGTCGAAGAGCTTGATGATAATGAAAGACGAGCTTTTCTTGAGTGGCGCCGCATGCTTGTTGGGTGAGTTTTAAAGAACAATAAAACAAATGGGACTTTGAAATTATTATGTTTTGGGCTTACAAATATGAAATAATAACTTATTGTGTTTATGGTCTCTCTCGAATTTCTGCCTTAGGTTTCTAGTCAGGTTATTTCAGGTCTCTTTTATCATGTATATTAGGATTTTATCATACTTGTGTGTGGGGAAGTGCATGCCTATGTTTGGTTGTTTATATGGACCTTTTTTTGGTGTATTGATGCGTTACGCTTCTGAAGATTTTATTTGGGTTTGTTTTGGCTATTTCTCTGCCAGCCCAGTAGCATTTGGTCTGCTTATTTATTTGTGCATGATTTTTAGGTGTTTGCAAAATTATAATGTTTTTTTTTATTTCCTTTGGTTTTTTAAATTAATTAATTTTCTACTTCACTGTTGCAGGCTTGAGGGGAATGAAAATTTAATTCTTACTCATTTTGAGAAGAACCTCGATATCTGGAGATAGCTTTGGAGGGTGCTCAAACGCAGTGATCTGGTGAGATCTCAGTCTCGTTAAGTTTGTTGAACATCTTGAAGGGCCTGATTGACTGTATATGCCATGCGAGAAGGGAATTTATATTAAGTTGATGATTTTGCTATTATGATGGTGTTGGATGGCTAAACATGAAACTTAAGGCTACTTGACTATTTTAATTGATGGAGATGAAACTTAGATATACTAGGCATGTTTTAGAATTGTCCCTTGCATGAGTTTTGACATTTTAGTTGGAAATTTGGTACTTAAAACTGATCCAAACCATGTTAGTAAACCAATTATATGAAACTTTAAGCGTGATTTAGTTTTAAAACAGAGCATGAAGTTTTGTTTGATTTCGATAACTCTTGATGGATTAAATCATGAACTATTGAATTTGTGGTTAATTTTAAAGGTTAGGGAATGTTATTGGTATGTTTTTGCATGAGTCGTATATTGTTTTTATGGTATTGCAATTTGGAATAAAAACTAGATTCTTGGTAAAGATGGCTTCAGATTATTGTTTTTTGTTATAGTCTGGAATAAAAAAAGAGTTGTGTATTGTTTGTATGGTATTGCAATCTGGAATAAAAACCAGATTCTTGGTAAAGATGGCTTCAACTTGTTGCATTTACCCTTTACATTGTCTCCTTTAATTCTGAAATGTGGCCTTGTAGTATGTGTTGGTGCAATCTTCTATTTTCAGATGTTAATTTCCATTTTCTTTCTGGGATAACTCAGTTCATGATAGTTCACAAGTTATGTTGTTCCCTATATGTAGGTTTGGGCAACAGTCAAGTTAAAAAGTATGTTTGATCCATCAAAAATTGTAGCAATTGGGCGTGTTGAAGGTTTAGAACCATCAAAACTAGTTGGGCAAAGAAAGTTGGGAAAGAATCAGTGTGAAGTGAAAGTAAATATAGCATTGGAGTTGGGTGAAGAGTTGATTCGACCTTTCTACGAATTCACAACTATTGGGGAAGTTGTGGGCAAAGCTATTGCTTGGCCAATCCATTTGGTTAGTTGTTTTTACTTTGTTTAGTTTCATAGTATACTAATATTAATAATAATCAATACTTGTTGTAGTTTTTACTTCGTTATTGTTGTTATTTGATATCAAAATCTAATTAGTTTGTTTGACTTGTCATGGGTGGTAATAGATGATGATTGGTGATAAAGGTCTAACCACATTGAAGGTACTACAATAGTCGGTGATCAAGAAGAATATAGACTTCTACTTTTGATGTTAGTATATATTTTGACTTCTAACTACATTTAAAGTACTACAATAGTCGGTGATCATAGCTAAACTTCTATGTTTTGATGTTAGCAAATATTTGGACATAACTATCTTTTTGGATTTTAGTCACATTGTGTAAATCATCTATTATTATGAATCAAGTATTAGAACGATGCTAGTTATATTTATATTTTGATGTTGTGGACAAATGTTTCTATTCAGCATTATTCAATACAAATGTAATGTATTAATTATTTTTATTTGTGCACATTTTATATTATGTGACATACGAAAATGTCATAATATATAGAATTATTGAGACATTATAAAGTGACATTAAAGGTTATTTATTGTGACACCATTAAGTATTTAATTATTCAGGAATTAAGACACTAAAATATGTCTCTAAAACGTACTATCGTGACACTAATTTGTGTCATATATCTTGGTAGGTTTTACAGTTGAAAAACCATTACGTGACATTTAAAAGTGTCACAATATGTATATTATGGTAACATTATATAGTGACACATATTTTTGGTTAGTGTGACATTGTAAAGTGTCACGATAACCTTTTGAGGCACCTTCCTACATGACACTTTTTGCTAGTGTCACGAAAACAAAAGTGTCACAATATCCATTTGTTGTGTCACTTTACAGTGTCACAATATGTGTTTTTTCTAGTAGTGTAGGGTCTAGACCGCCTAGCATAGGAGAGATTTTATTTGTCTCCCGTTCGCCGTAGTTTGATACGTGTGCGGAGTTTCTATTTCGTTACACGTGTTGGGCTATGGTGCGGGGGATGTAGTGCTCCACGCTCCGGGGTGCTACATCCTTAAGTGGTATCAGAGCTCTTGGTTGCAAAACCGGAGCTCTAGCGTCGTGTTCAGTCTGTCTAGGTTGTTCGACTTAGGATTATGTGCTTTTTTACATTCATTCTCATATTGGTGTGGCTTAATTCAATTACTTGAAATTATTTGTGTTAATAGTTCACATAGACATGCACTAAAACCCGACATGCATCGATATTTTTGGAAATTTTACTCTTATTTCAGGATATCGTTCCAAAATTGATGAAGACCACCGGGAAAGGACAAATGAGATAAGTGTGTTCGGGTTATGAAAAGCTTTAGGGGTTTTGATTTTATGAAGTTAGTTGAGGGTGATGATGCCAAGATTGAGAAAAGAGAACCAAGATGGAATGGTTTTAGAAGACTTGTTCGGGGATGCTCTAAGAAGGGTGAGGTATATTTCGTCATCTAACTTCAAAACCAACTTCAAGTATTTCAAGAGAATGAAGCTAGATTGGAGAATCCGGAAAGGCGTTTAAGTAGGAAATTTTGTTTGAGATTTATCTCATACGTACATCCGTTCGAGTTTAATGATAAGAGACTTCAAGAAAATTCTTAAATTTTGAAGAAGAATAGAAGAAAATGGGTAACCCTACCTTGGAACTTGGGGGATTGAGCATCGAAAAAGATTAACCCAAAGTTCAGGATTAATTACAAGCAAGTAGAGTAGGGACTCAATCAATTTTCAAATTTCAAGAATACATTCATGGTCCGAGGATTCAATACACCGAGGCTACGAAGAAATGAGTAATTAATGATTCAAGTTTCGCACTTTTTATATGTGATAAGAACCCGGTTTGAATTTTAGTCTGAGAAAGAAGTTCGAATCACCAGAACTTCAAGATAGCTCCAACACCAAGTAAGAGAAGATTCTAACGCCACAAAGGGAAGACCAACTTTAAGAGGAATTGGGAATCGTTTCAAGTGTGGTTATTTGGGAGAATGTTTCAAGAAAGAATAATTGGAAGACGTGATAAGAGGTCCAAAATATACGTTAAATTTCCAGAACTTCAAGTTCTCAACGATGCCAGGAATAAGAGGATTCAAGTATCTAAGAATTGACTTTATCTTTCTTTACCGAAATTGATTTAGTATTCTAATTATCGAGGTTCGAATTACATGAAAGAAGTGGTTGGAAGAAATCGAGGAATGCGAGTATGGAGAAATGAAAGATATGATGGGACTTATCCGAGGAATAAGAATTTGAGATCTTCAAAGAAATGCCACGACTTGAAGATCCCGGTCCAAGTACAAGATGGGACTTTGGAAAGTAATGGAAATGACACCCGAATTCGACATCTCTTCCTTGGTGAATGGTACACTAAAACATTCATGGCATTTCATACATGCATCTTTTATTTTAATTTGTATTACCTTTCTTTCTTTGTTGTTTCTTAGTACTCGTGTGTTCTTGTTTGCTATTTGCTTGTGGCTTTTTCTTTTCTTCCTGTAGACTCTCTTCTAGGAGAGAGTTTGGTAAGGTGAGTGCCCGGGAGTGTTGGTGAGTTGTGAGGGTTGAGCTGCTTTGGTGGGCTTGTTTGGAAGCGTTTTGCTCTAGTTATGGTTGGTGTTTGCTTTTAGGAGGTCCGGTTGGGCTCAACGGTATCTACGGGTGATAGATAGAAGGCTAACCTGTTTATATCCTTCATGGAAGCGGTTTTTCAATCCGGGACAGTGCGACAAGTTTTGTGGCTTACCTTTAGGATAACTGGAGGATCGAGCCAAGCTTGAAGAGACGAAGATCGTAGTAAGACTTCCTTGGTGTTTCCTTGGAAGTGGGATTCTTTACCACTTGATAGGAGCATTGAGTTGTCGTTGATCTTCATCCCGGA
Organism: Lantana camara; assembly: GCA_037501455.1. NCBI lineage: Eukaryota > Viridiplantae > Streptophyta > Magnoliopsida > Lamiales > Verbenaceae > Lantana > Lantana camara. Next base: position 88,057,921 of record CM074859.1, on the reverse strand, counting down.
GTGGAACTTTGTTTGAAGATTTGCTTTTAGTAGTCCCTAGCGAGGTTGTTAAGTTGAAGGCGTGGTTTGACAAAGCTCTTAGAAGGTGGTCACTCATTCGGGTATTCCTTTGTGGAGTACTTTTGTCCGATCTAAGGGAAGAAGAGGGAATTTTAGAATAGGCAAACCACCGTGAGCTGCACAACTTGTTGTGGAAGATTAATACCCTTTGTTTTCTTTTAGAGTTAGTTGTTCTTCAGAGTTTTATGGGCTACGCTGAGTTGGGTTTTAACAAGGGTATCGTCGATTACGTGTTTAGGTGGAGGAACCGAGAATTACCTCGGAGAAGAAGTCTCTTATGGCACCGGGGTACACTAGGCGATCTTCTTTAAGAATGTCAACCCATTGACATAAATGACAGGGAAGAGGTATGGTTTTGGAGTGGGATGAGGCGGTTGAAGTGAGTTCCTTCGGTATCGGGTTTTACCTATTAGAGGGTACTCAAGACTACTCTTTTACAATCGAGGCATAAAGGAAGGCCTTTGTTGTGTGTTTTTGGTGGAAGAGAGTGGTCTACGCCTCGAGAAGTGCAAGGTCACGAGATTTATCCCACTCTTGGTTCAAAGTTAAGTGAGGACTTGAAGAACCGGTGTGATGTAATAGCACAAGTAAAATGTTGCAAACTCTGTGTAGCAATGTTCAAAGTGTCCACGGTTGAAGACCGGGTATCACGAACTTGTAAGTTTCTCCAACTACTTCTGAGTTCTAATTGGGAATGAGAGCAAACGGCTATGGACTACGTGTCCGATTTTCTAAGGCTAAGGGGATTTCGATGAGATTTGAGTGGTTGCTCGTTTTAAACAAGTTGACCCAAATTCTCATGGTTTGTTTGATCGACAAGGTTTTGAGAACTTCGTGTCGGAGAAGAAGAACCCTAGAGTTGAGGCGCGAGATGGGACCTTTTGGAAATATCTCTCGCAAGGGGTTCACTTGGAATGGCAAGTCAGGAAGTTTAACCCGTTCAACTTAGTCCCTTGAGCTTCTTGGAGGAAGATTTCGGGAAGTAGCTTTCTTGTTGTTTCGCCACCGAGTTGCCAGGATATGTGAAGTCTTTCCTATCTCTTAATTGGGGAAGAAATATCCCGTGGTGTCTACCGTTGCTTGGGTTGGAGTGGCACAGTGGAAGTGTGTAGTGGAGTTTGTTCCGGAGCCATTCAAGGCTTTGCTTTAGGACCTGAGGACAGGTCCTTTTGAAGGAGGGAAGTTTGTAACACCCAGCTCGTTCGGCCGTACAGGTACGCCTTATCGAGAGTGTTGTTTGTGCTTTTTAATTCTTTAATTATGTATTTCTCCGTTATTTTAATTGTTATGTGATTATTTGAACTTATATGAAATTAATTGTATATATTATGAACTTTGACATTTGAACGTTTATGTTTGCATGACTCGTAACTTGCTCGTTAGGTGCCGGAATTCAATTCTGATTTTTGTGAAATCTTGATATGCATGAATTAAATGTGCTATAAACTTGCTTTTGTAATCTCTTATGTTTTTGAGTTCATTTGTTACGGTTTTTGAACCGTTTTATTTGTTAGGGACATGAGGGCCTAACTAGTTTTAGCGCACCTTGTGTTCCGGAAGGCATAACTTGAGCTCGGGAATTCGGATTCGAATTCCGAAAGATGCGTTGGACTCGTAACGAAGAAATAAAACCAAATAACCTAGCCTTATATTTTTCTAAGCCCATTTAGACCTCCAAAAATCGACCAAATCGAGCACCTTACGCTAAGAGAACCCTTTTGTTGACTAGTCAAGCCATGTGGGCCCCATTTAACCCCAACCAAACCTTTAACCTTGGTTTATATGTCTTGATACATCCTTCACTCTCTCCTCAGCCCCTCATTTCGAACCACCCCACCAAAAGAAGAGAAAAGAAGCCCCAACTCAGCTCCAAGGAAGAAACAAGGGAGAAGAAGAAGCAACTATTCATTTTTGAAGATTTTGAGTTCTTAGCTCCATCATCTCACACCCAATTGAAGAGGTAAGTCCATTTTTGACTTCTCCATGTCTATGTGGTTCTTTTAAGTTCAATATGATGAGTTTTCACCATGGATTGCATGAGTGTTGTCATATCTTGTGAATAGTAAGGGTTTCTTGGATTTTGAGATTTCTAGCATGTTTCTTTGTGAATTCTTTGAGCTTGACGCATGATATTTGCTCCTAAGACATCCTTTATGGGTTATATGAACTTATTTTAAGTGTTAGATAAGAATCCATGGTTCCACCATTTTTTGAATCTTGAAGGTTTTTGAAGAACTTGTTCTTGTTAATGCATCTCTTCCTTGTTCTCACTTTAGGTTCGGTTTTGGCATGATTTAGGACATGAATACCTGAATCTTTGTTGCATAAACCTTGTATTATGAGTTGGTTTGATGTTTATTTGGTTAGCTTTGAGTTTTGAAGAAGTTTGGAGTTGTAAATTTTGAGTTTTTGGCCCCTGACTCAAATCCACGGGAGTGGATTTATCCTTTGGAAAAAGTCCACCGGGTGGATTTGGCTCAGGCCCTCTTGGTATGCTTTCTGGACTAAATCCATGGGGGTGGATTTGGGACAACAACTCTTTTTGCTCCGAACTTCGTTTTCTTGTTTCTTTTCGCTTGTTTCTTGATTCTCCCACTCTTAATTTGATCCCCATGCTTTGGAAACATGTTATATTATGTGTTAAGATTTATGTTATGAATTTTTGCCTCATTTTGCATGCTCGTTTCCAAGTTATGGTCTTATATGTTCTACGTGCAACCCTACGTGCATACTTGAATTGATGCTCCGTTTATTCATCTCGCATGATCTCTTCTTGCTACTTTTATAATATATATGCATAGATAACATGTTTTAATAAGTGTTACCTTCTATAATATGAAGTTGTGATCGAATTTAGTTACTCGTTTTGATTTATGCTCTCTTGTGCTCTTAAGTGACTTAAGTGCTTTTCGATGTGCATGAATGAGTTAGAACTGTGTCTAATTGCTTAATATGATAATCTCTTATTTCTTTTATAACTTGAGTGATATGCTAACGTGCTAATTTATGTGTATTAACTTAAAAATATTGAAGTTGTAGGACCGTTTAATATGAAAAACGTGAAATATGAACTTATATGCTTTAAGTATTGCATTTCATTTGCATCAAATGCATTTGCCGAGCGTATATTTGGTACATATTGAGTCTAAGTTTGTCTTTTGTCGTCTGTTTTGTTCAGGGCTTCGTTCATGAGTCTCGAGGAGGTTTTTTTTTTAGGTGTGCTTTGGTGTACTTACATCCGGTTGGTTCGACAAGGTGAGGTTTTCTTTCTTTTAGTTAAAGCGACCTAAAACCCTATGTGTATTTTGAAGCCTACATGTGAACTACATATATGTATATAGATATGTGTTTGAATATGTATTTTGTGGGAATTGGCCCTTTGTTATGAAATCATTTGAAAAACGTTTTGATATACGTATAAGTAAACTATATTTTTGTTTGTTTGATTTAAAAAGGGTTGGTGTGTGTGTTTGAATTAGCGAGCTTGGACTTTGGATATATGAGTCCGTAAAATTCAGAAATTTCTAAAATTCAGACTTTTGATCGTTTATCCAATGAAATGGGCCCCGGAGAAGTGGTATGTGATCTCGGGTCGACCATGGGGTCACCGTGCTCTCTCATCAACACAACTCCACAACGGGGAGACTTGGCCCATCCTCGGGAGGTCGAGGGGAAGGCGGGTCTCCTTTTGTCCGACGGTGAGCGAACTGTCGAAGGAGCGGGCGGGATCCCCCGACCCAGGTTATGTCGAGAATATGGGGATTGAGGGGTAGCTCCTCTCTTTCCCAAATGGTTAAAGGTTGGATTGTTTGTGAGCTTTACTTTGTTTTGATTTCGATTGTGACTTATGAAAGGAGTAGGTTGGTTAGAAACTCGTTCTCGCCGAGTTATTTCGATTCTGATTCCGTATATGGTTTGTGAAATGGGAGTGGATTAATAATTTCTAAAACTTGATTATTTGGGCTTTTGGCCCTAAATCTTTTCTATATTTAGTATCACGGGTTAAAATATTTTAGATTGCAAAAACCACGCCTCGGTTCATGAACTCTTAAGCTTTGAATATGCTATGATTTACGTATATATACGTGTGCGTGTGTTAGCCCCCTCACCAGTCGTTAGGACTGACCCCTCCTCGTTGTTTCTTTTTTTTTCCCCTTGTGTCTTTTGAGTTGCAGGTGTTCGTGGGAAGTCTGTGCTAGGCGGCAGTCCTTTGTAGAGTCTTGGGTTTTGTACTTAGGTTTCATGTATCTTTTTAGTTTATTCTGTACCTTTGAACTTATGAAATTATGTATATTAGCTTATGATCAGAATTTGGGAAATATGTATAAGAAGAATTAAATTTAAGTTGAACTTGATACTTGTATATTTTGTTATTTGATAAACATGTATGTTTGAAATTTTGAATCCTGGAGCTTCCTTATGTGATATTTGTTTGGATTGCGCACTCTGATTTAGGGTCTAGACCGCCTAGCATAGGAGAGATTTTATTTGTCTCCCGTTCGCCGTAGTTTGATACGTGTGCGGAGTTTCCATTTCGTTACACGTGTTGGGCTATGGTGCGGGGGATGTAGTGCTCCACGCTCCGGGGTGCTACAGGAGTACATTTTGATCGACAATTCAAACATATAGCAATTAATTCGCATTTAAACAATTAGTTCAAATATATCCCACATACACAAATAAATACATAGAAAATAAACCGAGTGTCCGATTGACGAACGGAAAGTGGTGTTGGACTCACCACGACGAAGTGGACAAGCTGTCCAAAGGTCGCCGGAGCGCCGCCACCGGAGCCACCGGAACAGTGGCGGGCCGCCGCCGGAGCGTGCCGAAAAAATCACCCGTGCAAGGATTCCTCGTGCTCAATCCAATTCCTCGATCAATTTATGCAAAATTCCAAGCCAATTATCTCCAATTTCAAAACCAAGAATATGAAAACCCTAGAATCTTCAAACTTCAATTACTTTCAAACCGGTGAACCAAAATGAGATCCGAAAGATACATCGGCTTACCTGTGACGAGCTTTACGAAAGCCCTAAGCTTTCTCGCCGGAAAAATCCCCGGAGGTGGCGCCGCCGTTGAGCCACCGCGATCCGCCTCCAATTGGCTGAATCAGGAGTCGTGTGATCAAAGGCCACTAGTTCTCGTCGTTCCGAACAACTTTAGTGAAGGGCCCGAGGCCAAAAGATGACCGAAAAAGGCCCCCGTTGGCCTCCGAAGTTTCTGCCGCCGCACGGCTCCCCAGAACCACCACCTATGGCCAAAATTGGATGACAACGATGCTGGAAATGAACTCAGGGGGTCAAAAAAGGGAAGGAACCACCTTGAACAGTCGGAATGGGTCGCCGGAAACCGGCGAAAAGCGCCGCTACAGTAACGCGCCTTCAGGTGGCGCGTGCGGCACCGTCGCGGCCCGGATGGCCGCGCCGCCAATGTCCCTCGCTGCGCCGGGAAGCCCTCTTACTGGTTGTGGGGCGCGTATCGCCGGAGGATCGTCGGAAGCCGCCGCGAAAGGGCGGCGAAGTTGCGTCTCCGCCACCTCCTCCAGCCGCGACTGAAAATCACTGATAACTCTGCCGTCGGTCATCGGTTGGTCGAGTTCTTGGTACGGTTGTGACCGCGTCGTCGAGCTCATCGAAATGGACTATTGGTTCGTCGAAATCCGTCGAGAAACGAGTGAATTTGAGTAGTGTGTGTTTTGTGCATGTGAATAGTAACTGGCGCACGATACATCGCGCGAGAGAGAGAGAGAGCTGAAACTGATGCGCTTTTGCACGAAAAACGAGGATCCGGGTATTTATCTTGGGTCCTCACATGCGAAAACGGTTGGAAGGAGGCGTTAACGACGTCAGAATTGGGCAAACTCAGAGTCTACGGACTCGTCTCGATGCCCCAAACGCGTTGAAGGGGTCAAAATGGTAAAAATCTCGATCAAACGAGCAGTGACCGAAAAACCCCTAAAAAGAGAAAATTACAAAAAGGCCCCTAAACTCTTAAAAGAGATCAAAATAGGGCCACACAAAACACAAAATCACATAATTAAAACCATAAAAAGGTTGGAACGAGGCATACCTTATAAGTCGGACGAGCGGGATGTTACACTATAATCCCAAGTGAGGTTTTTAAAGAATTTCCCAAGTGGGTGAATAGAAAATCATCAAAAGGGATTATAACGATTCATTTACATTAGGTCATTAGTTACCCGGCGAGTGGGCGTGTATTATCTCCAACCAATACCTTGTGTAATTCATTAACATTCATTCTTTCTTTCTTTTCATGCATATCATTCTTTAGTGCACATTCAATAGCATTTACACCTTCTTCCTCCGGGTTGGTGGCGGGTTTGCAAGGCCCGACCACCCATTCATTGACCAAAAGGGGTTACATGACTCCCCAGATGGCGCTCAGCGTCTATTCCTCGCTAACTCCTAACGAGGTCGGGTTACGCCGTTCATTGGTGGAACTAGTGTGAGGGATCACCGTCGGCCCGTGCCTCCCCGGATAGCTACTCACACTAAGTCCCTGGGCCCATTCGTGCATTCGTTCATTTCTCGCCAAAACATTAGGTAGGATTTATAAAATAAGGCTTTACGTTGAAAACATTTACTCTTTAAAACGACTCTATATACGTATATTAATTTTGGTCGAAAATTTTTCACAGTGAAGGTATATATAGGGTCATATAACTAAATAGAAGAGAAATCCACCTTAAACGGCAAAAAGGAGAACACACGAGCCTCACTGACCGGTCTCGTCTCCAACTGGATAAAAATCTGTGCAAGAAAAGTGAACTGAGACTCAATGTGATCAAATAAGACGCTCGGCAATGTAATGATCATGATATGAATGTATAAAAGATAAGATTATGTCATGAAAATGTTCATGTGCACTATTAAGGAATTTAAATCATATAAACAAGCCATTCAATCATTTGTTCACTTTTATTCAAATTCATAAATTTACATTTCCAATCAATTCAATCCAAGAATTTCAAATATGATCATAGCACTTATTAATTCGCATTTACAATGAGAAAATAAACAATTAAATACATTCAATTTAAAAAATCGAAAATTAAATAAAACATAAGATTGGTAACAATTAAATTCTATAATTCAATTAAATCAAATATTATTTCATATTTAATAAACATAAACAAATATATATATATATACGTACATATATTATATTCAATGCATGTAACTATTTGAGTATATATATATATATATATATATATATATATGCATGTATACGTACAAAATGTATGCAATTTTATGCATGATACAAAATTTACATGCATGCAATTTACCTACTTAAAATGCATGCAAAACATATCTAACTATATATATATATCAAGCATGCATGCATTACATAGTATATATATATATATATATATATATATATATATATATATAACGTATTAAATGCATGCAAACATATAGAATTAAACACATGCAACAACCAAACCATTTCATGCAGGAAGGAAAAGGAAAACAATGAAGAAACAAAGAAGAAAAGGAAAGCAAGCACCAGCAGCACAACAGACGTCCCAGATTCAATCTCCCCGCCCGTGGAGATTTTTCACGCAAAAGTCCCCGCCCGGGGACTTTCATGCAGTGCAGTTTCTGCATAAAGGCTCCCCGGCCGGGTACTTTCATGAACAAAATCTTCCCGGCCGGGGAGAGGCAACAAAGACGCAAACGCAGCAGCAACACAGAACTTATCCGCTGTTATTAGGCATGAAACAGAGCAGCAAGATGCAACAACCAAAGGCAATTGATGCAGTAGCATGAGGCATGAAATGCAGCAGAAAAAGGACTAAAACTGACAGCAACAAGCAAGGTAAAACGCTGCAGTTTGACAGCAGCAATAACCAGTCCAAAACAGGGGCAAAACTACGTGAAAACAGGGCAACATCTGATCTTCTTCATCTCAACATGTTCAGGTCAATTAGGTTATCCAATACGCAGCAAAACAACACCAATTCGACATATAAATCAGTCCCAAAAGAGCTCAAACGTGAGATGCAGGCATACCTAACCATTTCATGAAATTTTCTCAAAGTGCCAAAATGGTATCTCATGAATACTTCAACTACCATGTAATCAATGATCATAAATGCAAAGAAGATGTCAAAACAATCAGATTCAAGCTTGGAATCAATCAAAACCATCAAGAATTGAAAGACATCATCAACTAAAGGATACTAAGCTTCCGAAGGGCAAAGGCAGCACTCCAACGAACAGTCCTTGTATTGTATTGTAGGCACTTGATGAAAGTTGTTTGAAGTAGGGGAATAAAAGGCTTTAGAGCAATCCGACCCTTCTGTATCATGATGCTCAAGGTCGATAAAATTGCACTCTTTACTTGCCAAGGAAACCGGTCCCCTATGATGCGAATCGATGGGCTGGTAATTGGAATAACGAATTCTCTCACTTGTCACTTCAATCAACTCTCCAAGACAGAGCTGCCTGCTCTCTTAATTCAGCCGATCCACTTATATGGCCCTGCAGAAAAATCTGGGTAGTACAGGTTAGGTGGTTGAGTTAGGGTTCCACAGCATCAAACCATGGTTAAATTGGTTAAAGTTTGGATGAGTTAGAGTCGTTTTAGTAGAACATGGCAGTTTTGTCACCGCTTCGTATTTCGGTTGAATTTCAGAGGTTCAAATGACTTTGGAAAAATATAAGGCTAAGTTCAATAAACTCAAATTTTCGTTGCAAGTTCAATGAAGTAGACGGGACTCGAATCCGAGCTCCCGACCTCAAGATATCAAATACGGAACCAAGGGTGCTCTAATTGCTCATTAGCCCCTGACTTGGATTCCAAAATTAAAATAAATCCGAAACTCATGCAAATGAACCCGAAAATACGAAACGAACATATATTCATATACAAGACACGTATAAGTCCAACATAAATTTGCACGAAATTTCGGTATCAAATCATATAGAAACGAATCACGTAAATGTCACTCATAAACAATGCAACAAGAAAATCCATAACATTAACAAGTAATATACAAATTAAATTCGTAATTAAATTAAAAAAATGAAAGTAAAGTCAACGAAAATGGAATAACATTTAATATTGGTTAAAATGATTAAATTACATAATTAATTTAATAACAATTCTCATTAACATATAAAATTAATATTAATAAAACTTAAGATATACTAATTAACATTTAATATATTTAAAATTAAATTAAATATATAAAACACGTATAAATAATTATTTCGCGCAATTTGGTAAACACTTACGTCATACCTGCACAGCTGAAATATCGGGACGTCACAACCTCTCCCCCTTAAAAGAATCCGTCCTCGGATTCATTGATCGCCCAAAAACAATTCGGGATGAAATCTTTTCATCTTATCCTCCGTCTCCCACGTAGCCTCTTCCGTTTTATCACTTCTCCATAAGACTTTAACTAGTGGGATACGCCGATTTCGAAGCTCTTGAAATTTACGATCCAATATCTTAATCGGCTTCTGAACGAAGGTGAGATTCGGTTCTAACTCCACTTCTTCAACCGGTATGATCTCGGATTCATCCGAGTAATATTCCCGAAGCTGTGAAACATGAAATACATTATGAATTCCGGTCAAATTCGGGGGTAAATCTAAACGGTAGGCCGTATCTCCAATTTTCTCAAGAAACTCATACGATCCTAAATACCGAGGACTCAATTTCCCTCCTTTTCCAATCCTCGAGAATCCCTTACGAGGTGAGGCTTTCCAGAATACCCTATCACCAACCTCAAACTTAAGATCTTTTCTTCGGTGATCGGCATAGCTTTTCTGTCGGTCCTGGGCTGCTTTCATCCGTTGTCTGATTATTTGGACCTTATCAATTGCTTCTTGCACGGCCTTAGAGTGTTTTTCCTTTTTCTCTCCTCGTTTCACACCCTCTTGCTTCGTCCAATTCCATTCTTCCAAATCAAAGAACAACGGAGACCTGCATTTCCATCCGTAGAGAGCCTCATATGGAGCCATTTCTATCGATGCTTGAAAGCTGTTATTATAAGCGAATTCAATCAAAGGCAATTGCTCGTTCCACGAACTCGAAAAATCCAATGCACATGCTCTCAACATATCCTCCAAATATTTAATTAATTTCTCTGATTGCCCGTCTGTCTGGGGATGGAAAGTTGTGCTGAATTGAAGCCTTGTGCCCAGATTCCTTTGCAATTATTGTCAAAATCTAGAAGTGAACCTCGGATCACGATCCGATACAATGCTAACTGGTACTCCATGAAGTCGGACAATTCCATCCACATACTTCTTAGCTAACTTATTCACCTTATTCGACATCCGTATAGCAAGAAAATGCGCTGATTTCGTCAATCGATCCACTATTACCCAAATTCCATCTAAACCATCTTTCACTCTAGGAAGACCCGAAACGAAATCCATCGCCACTTGCTGCCATTTCCATTCTGGAATAGGTAACAGTTGAAGTAGCCTCGATGGCTTCTGATGCTCTCCTTTCACCACTTGGCAAGTCAAACAATGTCTCACGAATTTGATCGCATCCCGCTTAAGTCCATTCCACCAATAAAATTTCTTTAAATCCTTATACATCTTATTTCCCCCGGGATGTATCGAATACCCTGACCGATGAGCTTCTTCCAATATCAACCGTCTCCACTCTTCCGGAAACACAACTCTGTTCTTAAACCTTAGAAGCCCGATGTCATCAAATCCGAAGGGTCTCTCTGAATCATTTCTAGTTTTCTGCACAAACCTCTAAACCTCGGAATCCACTCTTTGAGCTTCAAACAATCTCTGCTGAAGATCCGGTTGAACGGTAATATTCAGAATACTAGCTCTCAGCTTGAAAGACTCAGATTCATCCTCAACTTCCACCTTAACATTAGACACGCTAGCCTTCCTACTAAGCGCATCCGCGACCACGTTGGCCTTTCCGGGGTGGTATCGGATCGTACACTCATAATCCGCCAACATCTCTATCCAACGCCTCTGTCTCTTGTTTAATTCCTTCTGAGAAAACAAATACTGGAGACTCTTGTGGTCGGAAAAGATCTCAAAAGAAATTCCATATAAATAGTGTCTCCACTTTCCCAAAGCGAAGATCACTGCTGCAAGCTCGAGATCGTGAGTGGGATAATTATGTTCATGATCCTTCAATTTCCTCGAGGCATAGGCTATCACTTTACCCTTCTGCATCAAAACACATCCCAACCCTTCTGGTATCAGAGTGGCGCAGCGGAAGCGTGGTGGGCACATAACCCACAGGTCCCAGGATCGAAACCTGGCTCTGATACCACTTAAGGACGTAGCACCCGAGCACAAGGTACCACATCCCCCGCACCGAGACCCGACCCGAATATGAAATGGACGATCCGTACTCGAGCTAAATCACGGCGAACGGGGACAAACACACACTCTAAGCTAGGCGGGCTAACCCTTCTTTCGAGGCGTCCGTATAAACCATGTATCCTTCAGTGCCCTCAGGAAGTGCTAATACCGGTGCAGTGGTTAATTTTTCCTTCAAGAGTTGAAAACTCGCTTCACATGCCTCGTCCCACTGAAATTTAGATTCCTTCTTAGTCAATCATGTTAAAGGGCCGGCTATCTTTGAAAAATCCTTCACAAACCTTCGGTAATAACCTGCCAATCCCTAGAAACTTCTAACCTCGGAAGCATTTTTCGGACTCTGCCACTGAATAACCGTCTCGATCTTTGAAGGATCAACTTCCGAACCCTTACTTGAAATAATATGGCCTTGAAAAGCAACCCGGTCAATCCAAAACTCACACTTACTAAACTTCGCATACAACCAGTGCTCTCTCAACGTCTCCAATACCAATCTGAGATGCCTAGCATGATCTTCCGGAGTCTTCGAATACACAAGAATATCATCGATGAAGATTACTACGAATTTCTCCAAATAAGGCCGAAAAATCTCGATGCATCATATACATGAATGCTGCAGGGGCATTTGTCAAACCAAAAGGCATCACTACGAACTCATAATGCCCATACTGGGTATTAAATCCTGTCTTTGGTATATCCTCTTCCCGGATTTTCAACTGGTAATAACCTTGCCTTAAATCCAATTTCGAATAAACTCTTGAACCTTGCAGCATATCGAATAAATCCTCAATGTGGGGCAACGGATACTTATTCTTGATAGTCATCCGATTAAGCTCCTGGTAATCCATACACATCCTCAACGATCCATCTTTCTTCTTGACAAAGAGAACCGGAGCACCCCACGGAGATGAACTCGGTCGAATATATCCAATCTTGAGTAATTCCTCGAGTTGAATCTTTAACTCATTCAACTCTGTCGGAGCCATTCTATAAGGAGTCTTAGAATAAGGTTCTGGTCCCAGATATAAATCAATAACAAATTCAATCTCCCGATCCGGCGGTAGAGAACCCAAATTTTCTGGAAATACGTCGGGATATTCCTTTACCACGGCCGTCTCCTCAAAACTTGATTCATCCTTTAGTTTGTTAAGGAGATAGGCAATAAATCCTGTGGCTCCATCCTTTACCAACTTGCGAGCTTCCATAAACGATAATAGAGGTACATTCTTCGACCCAACTTCTCCAATCAACTCTTCACCCAACTTTATCTTCTTCTTAAAACAATCAACTTCGGCCCGGTGCCGGTATAACCAATCCATCCCGAAGATTACCCCATACCTCTTCATAAGCATTACGATGAAATCTGCCGGATAATCTTTCCCTTCTATCAAAACTGAACAACCCCTGAGAACCCGATCTTTCGGCAAACTACCTCCCAAAGGAGAACTCACATAATAGCAAGAATTTGAACAAGTAACAGGTAGGCACAGAGAGGCACTTAGATCAGAAGATATAAAAGTATGCATGGCACCCGGATCAAATAATGCATGCATGCTCGTGTTATGAATGCAAACGGTACCTTCCACCATGGCGTTTAGATCAACCTCGACATTCTGCTCCTCGCCCTCAAGGGCATAAGCTCGTGCCTGAACCATCGGTCTCTAAGCTCCAGCTTGATATCCTGGAATCTTATCCGGGCATGCAAAAGCCATATGATCTGCCTTCCCACAAATTAAACACAACTTTAACCTATTTCGATAAGTGTTGTAAGAATGAGTTGGCCCTCCACAATAAGTACACGGAGGCTGATCATTGCGAGATCCCTTAGGAGCTGGTGGAGCCTGAGGTGCTCGTGGGATAGGTGCAATCTGACCTCCTGTTCTCGGCTTCTTGAAAGGTCCTTTTGGTGGTGGAGTTGGTAAATTCATCGGCCTCTTTCCCTTGTTAAATCCCGAGCCGGATCCTGACCCTTGTCCTTGGCGATAAACTGGCCTCCTAGCATTCACAGAATCTTCAACTTTTAAGGCTTTCGAAGTAGCCTTCACCCAAGTGCACGTATTAACCGCCTCTAGAGCCGTCTGGATATCCGGTCGAAGCCCCTGAACAAACTGCATAGCCTTATGAAATTTATCACCTGCTATATTTGGTGCATAGCGGGAAAACCTCTCATACTCCGAAATATACTCGGCCACAGACCTCGATCCTTGCTTCAATTCGGTAAATTCTCTCAATCTTCGAGTACGGGATGAGGGAGGGATGAACTTATTCTTGAATTCCCATGTAAATACTTCCCAATTGATCTCCTCTCCAGCTGCCTCCAATACAATCCGTGTGCTTTCCCACCAAGAGTAGGCTTCTCCTTGTATCAAAGTAATGGTGCATCGAGCCTTCTCTCGGGTCTCACATGGAATGAGCTCCCATATCCTCTCGACTTCTTTCAACCACATTTCCGCCTACATATCATTTCCCTTGAAAAACTTGGGAGGTCTTTGATTCTGAAACTCCCTAAGTATAACAGAAATCGGTGCCTCGGGCGGTACAGCAGGTGTAGGTGGTGCTGGAGGTACCGGTGGTACATAATCTCGTAGCCTTTGATCTATGATGTTGATTACCGAATTAACAAAGGCCTCTGTCGGCGGTGGTTGTGGAGGTGGAGGTGTAGGAGTACGAGCACGATGATGACGTCGTCTTGGAGATCTATCACGGTGTCTACGTGGAGGAATCCTGTCAATAAACACTAAAAATACGTGTTATTTTTAGTTTATGTATGATAATGCAAATAATTCAATCAAAGTTCCAAATTTAAACCAATTAAGCACAAAAGAGATGCATATACAACACATTGTCAAGTAGTTCCTAAGCCGAATGACCTAGACTGACCCACACAACACGAGAGCCCGGGTTTTGCAACCCGTAGCTCTGATACCACTTAAGGATGTAGCACCCGAGCGCAAGGTACCACATCCCCCGCACCGAGACCTGACCCGAATATGAAATGGACGATCCATACTCGAGCTAAATCACGGAGAACGGGGACAAACACACACTCTAAGCTAGGCGGGCTAACCCTTAAACCATAAAATCAGAATAAACATTAAAGGGGAAGCAAAAATCTGAACATATAACATTTATATATACCATGAGCATCACAGCTCCAAAAAAAAAAATCAATCATATACATCATCAAATTCCGTCAAGGCTCAAACATGTACGCTCCATATTAACATTCATATACAAGGATCAAAAGTAAAGTACTCATATACAGAATCATAAATAGTGTATGCAAGTGTAAGACCAAAATATAAGAGCTAGAGACGAATGCAAGACCTAAGACTCAAATTCCCACCTAGCTCCCTTGACACCTGCACAACACAACTGAAAACCAAACGGGTTCAGTCCAAAAGGGACTGGTGGGTATAAAAATAGGGCATAAATATAATATACGACAGTATTTAAACATTCACATGCAAGCTATAATCCCAAGTGAGGTTTTTAAAGAATTTCCCTAGTGGGTGAAGAGAAAACCATCAAAAGGGATTATAACGATTCATTTACATTAGGTCAATAGTGGCCCGGCGAGTGGGCGTGCATTATCTCCAACCAACACCTTGTGTAATTCATTAATATTCATTCTTTCTTTCTTTTCATGCATATCATTCTTTAGTGCACATTCAATAGCATTTACACCTTCTTCCTTCGGGTTGGTGGCGGGTTTGCAACGCCCGTCCACCCATTCATTGAGCAAAAGGGGTTACATGACTCCCCAGATGGCGCTCAGCGTCCATTCCTCGCTAACTCCTAACGAGGTCCGGTTACGTCGTTCATTGGTGGAACTAGTGTGAGGGATCACCGTCGGCCCGTGCCTCCCCAGATAGCCACTCACACTAGGTCCCTGGGCCCCATTCGTGCATTCGTTCATTTCTCGCCAAAACATTAGGTAGGATTTATAAAATAAGGCTTTACGTTGAAAACATTTACTCTTTAAAATGACTTTATATACGTATATTAATTTTGGTCGAATACTTTTTACAGTGAAGGTATATATAGGGTCTTATAACTAAATAGAAGAGAGACCCACCTTAAACGGCAAAAAGCAGAACACACGAGCCTCACTGACCGGCCTCGTCTCCAACTAGATAAAAATCTGTGCAAGAAAGGTGAACTGAGACTCAATATGACCAAATAAGACGCTCTGCAATGTAATGATCATGATATGAATGTATAAAAGATAAGATTATGTCATGAAAATGTTCATGTGCACTATTAAGGAATTTAAATCATATAAACAAGTCATTCAATCATTCGTTCACTTTCATTCAAATTCATAAATTTACATTTCCAATCAATTCAATCCAAGAATTTCAAATATGATCATAGCACTTATTAAATCGCATTTACAATGAGAAAATAAACAATTAAATACATTCAATTTAAAAAATCGAAAATTAAATAAAACATAAGATAGGTAACAATTAAATTCTATAATTCAGTTAAATCAAATATTATTTAATATTTAATAAACATAAATAAGTATATATATATATATATATGCATGCATACGTACAAAATGCATGCAATTTTATGCATGATACAAAATTTACATGCATGCAATTTACCTACTTAAAATGCATGCAAAACATATCTAACTATATATATATATATATATATCAAGCATGCATGCATTACATAGTATATATATATATATATATATATATATATATATATATATATATATATATATATAAATGCATGCAAACATATAGAATTAAACACATGCAACAACTAAACCATTTCATGCAGGAAGGAAAAGGAAAACAATGAAGCAACAAAGAAGAAAAGGAAAGCAAGCACCAGCAGCACAACAGAAGTCCCAGATTCAATCTCCCCGCCCGTGGAGATTTTTCACGAAAAAGTCCCCGCCCGGGGACTTTCATGCAGTGGAGTTTCTGCATAAAGGCTCCCCGGCCGGGTACTTTCATGCACAAAATCTTCCCGGCCGGGGAGAGGCAACAAAGACGCAAACGCAGCAGCAACACAGAACTTATCCGCTGTTATTAGGCATGAAACAGAGCAGCAAGATGCAGCAACCAAAGGCAATTGATGCAGCAGCATGAGGCATGAAATGCAGCAGAAAAAGGACTAAAACTGACAGCAACAAGCAAGGTAAAACGCTGCAGTTTGACAGCAGCAATAACCAGTCCAAAACAGGGGCAAAACTACGTGAAAACAGGGCAACATCTGATCTTCTTCATCTCAACATGTTCAGGTCAATTAGGCTACCCAATACGCAGCAAAACAACACCAATTCGACATATAAATCAGTCCCAAAAGAGCTCAAACGTGAGATGTAGGCATACGTGACCATTTCATGAAATTTTCTCAAAGTGCCATAATGATATCTCATGAATACTTCAACTACCATGTAATCAATGATCATAAATGCAAAGAAGATGTCAAAACAATCAGATTCAAGCTTGGAATCAATCAAAACCATCAAGAATTGAAAGACATCATCAACTAAAGGATACTAAGCTTCCCAAGGGTAAAGGTTGCACTCCAACGAACAGTTCTTGTATTGTCTTGTAGGCACTTGATGAAAGTTGTTTGAAGTAGGGGAATAAAAGGCTTTAGAGCAATCCCACCCTTCTGTATCATGATGCTCAAGGTCGATAGAATTGCACTCTTTACTTGCCAAGGAAACCGGTCCCCTACGATGCGAATCGATGGGCTGGTAATTGGAATAACGAATTCTCTCACTTGTCACTTCAATCAACTCTCCAAGACAGAGCTTCCTGCTCTCTTAATTCAGCCGATCTACTTGTATAGCCCTGCAGAAAAATCATGGTAGTACAGGTTAGGTGGTTGAGTTAGGGTTCCATAGTATCAAACCAAGGTTAAATTGCTTAAAGTTTGGATGAGTTATGGTCATTTTAGTAAAACATGGAAGTTTTGTCGCCGCTTCGTTCTTCGGTTGAATTTCGGAGGTTCAAATGACTTTGGAAAAATATAAGGCTAAGTTCACTAAACTCAAATTTTTGTTGCGAGTTCAGCGAAGTTGACGGAACTCGAATCCGAGTTCCCGAGCTCAAGATATCAAATTAGGAACTAAGGGTGCGCTAATTGCTCGTTAGCCCCCGACTTGGATTCCAAAATTAAAATAAATCCGAAAATCATGAAAATGAACCCAAAAATATGAAACGAACATATATTCATATACAAGACACGTATAAGTCCAACATATTAAATTTGTACGAAATTTCGGTATCAAACCATATAGAAACGAAGCACGTAAATGTCACTCATAAACAATGCAACAAGAAAATCCATAACATTAACAAGTAATATACAAATTAAATTCGTAATTAAATAAAAAAAATGAAAGTAAAGTCAACGAAAATGGAATAACATTTAATATTGGTTAACATTATTAAATTACATAATTAATTTAATAACAATTCTCATTAACATATAAAAGTAATATTAATAAAACTTAAGATATACTAATTAACATTTAATATATTTAAAATAAAATAAAATATATAAAACACGTATAAATAATTCTTTCACGCAATTTGGTAAACACTTACGACATACCTGTACGGCCAAAATATCGGGGCGTCACGACCTCTTCCCCTTAAAAGAATCCGTCCTCGGATTCATTGATCGCCCGGAAACAATTCGGGATGAAATCTTTTCATCTTATCCTCCGTCTCCCACGCAACCTCTTCCGTTTTATCACTTCTCCATAAGACTTTAACTAGTGGGATACGCCGATTTCGAAGCTCCTGAAATTTACGATCCAATGTCTTAATCGGCTTCTGAACGAAGGTGAGATTCGGTTCTAACTCCACTTCTTCAACCGGTATGATCTGGGATTCATCTGGGTAATATTTCCGAAGCTGTGAAACATGAAATACATTATGAATTCCGGTCAAATTCGGGGGTAAATCTAAACGGTAGGCTGTATCTCCAATTTTCTCAAGAACCTCATACGGTCCTAAATACCGAGTATTCAATTTCCCTCTGTTTCCAATCCTCGAGAATCCCTTACGAGGTGAGGCTTTCAAGAATACCCTATCACCAACCTCAAACTTAAGATCTTTCCTTCGGTGATCGACATAGCTTTTCTGTCGGTCCTGGGCTGCTTTCATCCGTTGTCTGATTATTTGGACCTTATCAATTGCTTCTTGCACGGCCTTAGAGGGTTTTTTCTTTTTCTGTCCTCGTTTCACACCCTCTTGCTTCGTCCAATTCCATTCTTCCAAATCAAAGAACAACGGAGACCTGCATTTCTGTCCATAGAGAGCCTCATATGGAGCCATTTCTATCGATGCTTGAAAGTTGTTATTATAAGCGAATTCAATCAAAGGCACTTGCTCGTTCCACGAACTCGAAAAATCCAATGCACATGCTCTCAACATATCCTCCAAATATTTAATTAATCTCTCTGATTGCCCGTCTGTCTGAGGATGGAAAGTTGTGCTGAATTGAAGCCTTGTGCCCAGATTCCTTTGCAATTCTTGCCAAAATCTAGAAGTGAACCTCGGATCCCGATCCGATACAATGGTAACCGGTACTCCATGAAGTCGGACAATTCCATCCACATACTTCTTAGCTAACTTATTCACCTTATTCGACATCCGTATAGCAAGAAAATGCGCTGATTTCGTCAATCGATCCACTATTACCCAAATTCCACCTAAACCGCCTTTCACTCTAGGAAGACCGGAAACGAAATCCATCGCCACTTGCTGCCATTTCCATTCTGGAATAGGTAACGGTTGAAGTAGCCCCGATGGCTTCTGATGCTCTCCTTTCACCACTTGGCTAGTCAAAAATGTCTCACGAATTTGATCGCATCCCGCTTAAGTCCATTCCACCAATAAAACTTCTTTAAATCCTTATACATCTTATTTCCCCCGGGATGTATCGAATACCCTGACCGATGAGCTTCTTCCAATATCAACCGTCTCAACTCTTCCGGAACCACAACTCTGTTCTTAAACCTTAGAAGCCCGGTGTCATCAAATCCGAAGGGACTCTCTGGATCATTTCTAGCTTTCTGCACTAACCTCTGAACCTCGGAATCCACTCTTTGAGCTTCAAACAATCTCTGCTGAAGATCCGGTTGAACGGTAATATTTCGAATACTAGCTCTCAGCTTGAAAGACTCAGATTCATCCTCAACTTCCACTTTAACATTAGACACTCTAGCCTTCCTACTAAGCGCATCCGCGACCACGTTGGCCTTTCAAGGGTGGTATCGGATCGTACACTCATAATCCGCCAACATCTCCATCCAACGCCTCTGTCTCTTATTTAATTCCTTCTGAGAAAACAAATACTAGAGACTCTTGTGGTCGGAAAAGATCTCAAAAGAAATTCCATATAAATAGTGTCTCCACTTTCCCTAAGCGAAGATCACTGCTGCAAGCTCGAGATCGTGAGTGGGATAATTCTGTTCATGATCCTTCAATTTCCTCGAGGCATAGGCTATCACTTTACCCTTCTGCATCAAAACACATCCCAACCCTTCTAGTATCAGAGTGGCGCAGCAGAAGTGTGGTGGCCCCATAACCCACTGGTCCCAGGATCGAAACCTGGCTCTGATACCACTTAAGGATGTAGCACCCGAGCACAAGGTACCACATCCCCCGCACCGAGACCCGACCCGAATATGAAATGGACGATCCACACTCGAGCTAAATCATGGCGAACGGGGACAACCACACACTCTAAGCTAGGCGGGCTAACCCTTCTTTCGGGGCGTCCGTATAAACCATGTATCCTTCAGTGCCCTCGGGAAGTGCTAATACCGGTGCAGTGGTTACTTTTTCCTTCAAGAGTTGAAAATTCGCTTCACATGCCTCGTCCCACTGAAATTTCGCTTCCTTCTTAGTCAATCGTGTTAAAGGGCCGGCTATCTTTGAAAAATCCTTCACAAACCTTCGGTAATAACCTGCTAATCCCAAGAAACTTCTAACGTCGGAAGCATTTTTCGGACTCTGCCACTGAATAACCGTCTCGATCTTTGAAGGATCAACTTCCAAACTCTTACTTGAAATAATATGGCCTTGAAAAGCAACCCGGTCGATCCAAAACTCACACTTACTAAACTTCGCATACAACCGGTGCTCTCTCAACGTCTCCAATACCAATCTTAGATGCCTAGCATGATCTTCCGGAGTCTTCGAATACACAAGAATGTCATCGATGAAGATTACTACGAATTTATCCAAATAAGGCCGAAAAATCCGATGCATCATATCCATGAATGCTGCAGGGGCATTTGTCAAACCAAAAGGCATCACTACGAACTCATAATGCCCATACCGGGTATTAAATCCTGTCTTTGGTATATCCTCTTCCCGGATTTTCAACTAGTAATAACCTTGCCTTAAATCCAATTTCGAATAAACTCTTGAACCTTGCAGCATATCGAATAAATCCTCAATGTGGGGCAACGGATACTTATTCTTGATAGTCATCTGATTAAGCTCCCGGTAATCCATACACATCCTCAACGATCCATCTTTCTTCTTGACAAAGAGAACCGGAGCACCCCACGGAGATGAACTCGGTCGAATATATCCAATCTTGAGTAATTCCTGGAGTTGAAACTTCAACTCCTTCAACTTTGTCGGAGCCATTCTATAAGGAGTCTTAGAATAAGGTTCTGGTCCCAGATATAAACCAATAACAAATTCAATCTCCCGATCCGGCGGTAGATAACCCAAATTTTCTGGAAATACGTCGGGATATTCCTTTACCACGGCCATCTCCTCAAAACTTGATTGATCCTTTGGTTTGTTAAGGAGATAGGCAATAAATCCCGTGGCTCCATCCTTTACCAAATTGTGAGCTTCCATAAACGATAATAGAGGTACATTCTTCGATCCAACTTCTCCAATCAACTCTTCACCCAACTTTATCTTCTTCTTAAAACAATCAACTTCGGCCCGGTGCCGGTATAACCAATCCATCCCGAAGATTACCCCATACCTCTTCATAGGCATTACAATGAAATCTGCCGGATAATCTTTCCCTTCTATCAAAACTGAACAACCCCTGAGAACCCGATCTGTCGGCAAACTACCTCCCAAAGGAGAACTCACATAATAGCAAGAATTTGAACAAGTAACAGGTAGGCACAGAGAGGCACATAGATCAGAAGATATAAAAGTATGCGTGGCACCCGGATCGAATAATGCATGAATGCTCGTGTTATGAATGCAAACGGTACCTTCCACCATGGCGTTTGGATCAACCTCGACATTCTGCTCCTCGCCCTCAAGGGCATAAGCTCGTACCTGAACCATCGGTCTCTGAGCTCCAGCTTGATATCCTGGAATCTTGTGCGGGCATGCAAAAGCCATATGATCTCCCTACCTACAAATTAAACACAACTTTAACCTCTTTCGACAAGTGTTGTAAGAATGAGTTGGCCCTCCACAATAAGTACACGGAGGCTAATCGTTGCGCGATCCCTTAGGAGCTGGTGGAGCCTGAGGTGCTCGTGGGATAGGTGCAATCTGACCTCCTATTCTCGGCTTCTTGAAAGGTCCTTTTTGTAGCACCCCGCACGTGAGGCACCACATCCCCCGCACTATGGCTCAACCCGAGTAACGAAATGCAAAGTCCGCACCCGTATCTAACCATAGCGAACGGGAGACAAACAAAATAACCTTCCTAAGCCAGGCGGAACTTAGACCCTGCACGGATAACCAATCAACAGAGTAGAATGCGTCAGAAAACTAAAGTTCAAACACACGAACCATAAGCAGAATTGGGCACTTCAGACCTCTTTTAAAATCATAACAAGCCCAACAAGGCAATGCAATAACAATTACATAAGGTTCAATTTCATAATGACTCAGGGTCGAATCATACACCATTTAAGTACATAAGTGAAAGCAGGGACACTACTAACTTAACTTGACCGACTCGAACTCAACACAACTCCGCCTAGCTCGAACATCAAAGCCAAACCTGCACACTAAAGTGTTGGGGAGGGAGAGGGTCAGTCTCTAGAAGACTGAGTGAGCAGGAGCGATATACATATATATAAAACATGCACATGTAAGTCATAAATCCCGAGCAAGGTTTTATTTGAAATTAGTTCCCAAAGGGCAAGCGAATAACCAAGCAATACTCGGATTTTATGGCTAATCATTTTAATTCATTACATTCATAATTCATACATAACATAAGGCTCGGCGAGTGAGCGTGCATCATCTCCAACCAAACTCCGACTGTGTACGACACATATCATTAATAATTTAAATAGGTGATCATGCAATATATCATAATACACGCAGATCATATATCATATCATAAAACATATTCGTTTGGGCAATCCGTGTCCCGGCCTTCCCGCACGGTGCAAATCAATCATAAACATAATTATAAACATAAAATAAGTTCCAACCTTCTTCCTTCGGGTGGTGGACGGGTTAGCACGACCCGACCACCTCATACATAGGCCAATGGGGTTTCATGATTCCCCCAAGGGCACTCAGCTCCCATTCCCCGCTAAACCTCCTAGCGAGGGCCGGTATCACCGTAAATGTGGTGGGACTAGTACAAGGGATCACCATCGGCCCTTGCCTCCGCAGATAGCCACTTGCACTAAGTCCCTGGGCCCGTGCAATCATAACATACATACATATCTCGCCAAAACATTTGCTTCATACTTAGGATACATACTATAAGAAAACATACCTTACCGTGCAACTCGGCTTATGCTATATACGTACCTCTCCGTGTCATCCTAATCCGTAGCTAGCATGAAGACACACGGTTTGGAGCATAGCCTCGTTGAAAAACCATTTTAAGCTTATATATGCCTATACGTATAATTTCAGAAGAATTTACTCAATGACTCCACTTTGTAAAGATAACATATATATATACATAAGGTTTTAGGCCAAAACTTGTCACATAAGGGTTATAGGGTTTTATACATAACTAGAACAAAAACACCCTCACCTGGAACATAGCGATACAAGGATACGAGTTACCGAGTGCCTAGTTGATCAAGATTTTCCACCCTGGAGATAAACTGTACAAAAGACAACATGACGTGTTCGTGAGACTCGAGACTCCAATGAACCATATAAGACGCACGGCATGCAATGAACATGATATGAATGCGTAACAGATGATATTATATCATAAAATGTTCATGTGCACTATTAAAGTCTTAAAGACATATAAACATTCAATTCATTCATTCAATGAAGCATTCGTATTCACACGAGTTCATATCCTTCATATTCCACGTTAAAGGAATTTAAATCATATAATCAAGTCATTCGATGTTTCGTTCACTTTCAGTCGAAGTCATTATTTCATATTTTCAATCAATTTAATTCAACAATTCAAGTAGGAGCATAGCACGTATTAATTCACATTTAAAATTAAAACATAAACAATTAAACACATTCAATCGCATTCACAATTAGAAAATAAACAATTAAATACATGCAATTAAATTTTGGAATTTAAATCAAATATGAAATAGGTAACAATTAAATTCTATAATTCAATTAAATCAAATAATATTCAATATTTAATAATTATAAATATAACTATATATAATATACATATATACATACATTATCATGCACGTACAACAACAACAATGCATGCATGCAATTTATATCTAACATATATATATACAAACATGCATGCATTACATAGTATATATATATATATATATATATATATATATATATATCCACGTAAATACACATGCACACACACAAACCCACATGCATGCAAACATTTAAAATCAAATCACATACACTCACAGCAACACATGCAATTGCATAAAGGAGGAAAAGAAAGGAAAATGTAGCAGCAGCAGTATCCCGGCAACACACAGACATGAAGGGGAAAAATACAAGGTGACACCCCCGTGTCAACATCACAGAACAATCCGAGAGACCCCCGTTTCTCGGTACAGAGGTTTCAGGCCACCCTTGCACCCCCGTTCCACTCTGAAAAGGAAGAGATTGACACCCCCGTGTCGGAACGCAGCAGGCCAACATAGACGCAGGCTATCCCATGTTTTCTGATAGCAAAAGACGCAGCAAGAAGGCAGCAACCAAAGCACGAAATGCAGTAAGAAGAAGGCATGAAATGCAGCACAAAACCAGCCCTAACCATATACAAAACTGACTGCAACAAGAACAAGAATGCGCAGCAACTGACAATAGAAATTTTAGTCTAAAAACAGGGCATAAATCACACGAAAACAGGGTATGAATGCTCTCAATTAATCCTAATCAGTTCAGGTCATGTAGGCTATCAAATGTGCAACAAAATAACAAAAATTCAATGTATAAATCAGTTCCAAAAGCGCACAAACGGTTAAGGCAGTATATGTGACCCTTTCATGAAAATTTCTCAACATGCCATAACTGATAACTCACAAATACCTCAACTACCATGTAATCAATGATCATAAATGAGAAGAGGATGTTAAAACAATCAATTTCAGGCTTGGAATCAATCAAATCCATGAAGAAACGAAAGAGATTAACAAAAAGCTCTAATTCTAACTATTTTCTAATTCAGTCAAAAACCTCATGAAACCATGATCAAATTTGGGGATGAATGAATGAAAATGACTCATATTGAATGTACACAACATATCCAAGCTTACCTTGTGGATTAATGGAGGTTTGGAAGAAGATTTGAGCTTGAATCTCAAGGTAGGGCTTGAGCTACGGGAAAAACTGGGAAGCAGGAGATATTTGGGATATTTTCAGCAAGTGGGGAGGGTTATCTCGGTTTGGAGGGTTAATGTATGAATAAAGGGTTGAGTTAGGTTTCCATAGAGTCTAACCATGGTTAATTTGGTCAACAATAGAATAAGTTATAGTCATTTTAGTGCAACAAGGTCAGTTTCATCGCCGTTCCGTTTTTCGGTTGAATTCCGGAGGTTCAAATGACGTTAGAAAAATATAAGTCTAAGTTCACTAAACTCGAATTTTCGTTACGAGTTCAGGAAGTTGACGGAACTCGAATCCCAGTTCCCGAGCTCAAGATATTAAATACGGAACCAAGGGTGCGCTAATTGCTCATTAGCCCCCGACTTGGATCCCAAAAATCAAATTAAATCCGAAACACAAGCAAATAAATTCGAAAATATTAAACGAACATAAATTCATATACAAGACACGTATAAGTTCAACATATTAAATTTGCACGAAATTCCGGTATCAATTCAAATAGAAACGAAGCACGTAGATGTCACTCATACTCAAAGTAACAATAAAATTCATAATATTAACAAATAATATAACATCACATACGTATATATATAATTTATAACACATGCATGCATATATAATTTATAACTATGAAATGCATGCATAATTATATTCATGCACACGTACACAATAATATATATATATATATTTATATTACATAAATATATTTAATATTAATAACATTAAATATAAATTAAATTAAATTAAATATATAAACACATAGAAATAATTATTTCGCGCAATTAAGGAGCACACAAGTTATTCACATAAATTCAAATTCAAATATTGCATATATTTCAATTAATCACTTATTTAACAATTAAACAATGAAATTTAATTATAGAAAACACTAAAAACCAATTAATTTGCGCAAATTAGTAAACACATATGTCATTTTAAAATACTGAAAAGTTGGGGCGTTACAAACTCACTCCATTAAAAAGAATCCGTCCTCGGATTCACTAAATCGATCGAACAACCAATGAGAGATTCCCCATCTCTCACAAGCAACACGGAGAGAGCCCTGTCTCTCACAAACAACAATGAGAGAGCCCCGTCTCTCGAGCAACAATGAGAGAACCCCGTCTCTCGCAAGCAAAGAGAGCACCCCGTCTCTCAAGCAAAAATAAGAGAATCCCCGTCTCTTACACACAACGATAGCACCCCGTCTCTCAAACAAAAATAAACAAACAACAAACAAACAAAAATAAAGCAAGGAAGTTCCCAATACTCCCAAGCAACTCACGCAAGATCATAATTAAATCACATAAGGCACTCGAAGCAAGTAACAAATATCGTTCACGTTAACTATCAAATACTCCAATCAAATTGGACAAGGTAAGAAATCAAAGCACATAACATAGAAATTCTTCGAATTAAACTTGCATGAATGCATGTATCATGAATACTACAAGTACCGTTCACCATCGTTGCGTAGTTTAGGGCTATGAGTTTGTTATCCCCTGTGTGATCTGCCCCGAGAGTGAGCTAAGCATTTACCTTGTCTTTAATTACTTCAATGTAACCCAGTGAACCCATGATAAATCCTCTTCGATCTTTAATCATTTCCCATAATCTTCATTCAATCACCAACACTTAATACCCGAGCTTTGATCCCCCGTTTACTGTTGGATTACTCATCCCGAAATTAAATCCAATGCTATTTTCCTTTGTCCATATGAAAATCTAACAAACTATCAAAGATAACTACCCTTAGCGCCCCTAACAGTTCTTTCCCGACCTGAATATATATGTCACACAATCTCCTACTATCTTCCGTTCAATCTCTCATTTTTACTCTCTTTAAACTTCTATGGTGAAATTTGATATTTGGCCCTTAACATTGTTTAATCGAAGATAAGATATTCTTGGTGATCTGGGAATTCTGATTTAGCTTTTCTAAGGTTCGTCCTTGCCGATTTATTGCTTCTTAAATTTCCTTACCACTCATGGAATCAAGCTTCATTGACAATATACTTTTCCATGATAATTTGAATCAGTTTCCTCTTGACGATTCAATTTAGAAATTTTCCCCAAGCTCCTTCATAACTCTTTGTCTTAAACTCGACTTACATACACAGAACAAATCAACGATCTATCTTCCCCACTCCTCGTGAAAATCTTTAACCCGAATCCAGTGATCTAGCTCTCATTTTACTGATCATCCCATAAAGTTATCTTATTCATCTCCGCTCACCAACATAAAAAGAAATCCCCAAATCATCCTTAATTACACTTCTGTTATTTTTAGTCCTTCAGTTCCGACCTCAAGTTTTGAATTCGCTTCCTGGTCATGCTCACCCCCTTAAAATTTTTATCGTTGTACGTCGAACTCCATCGAACCTTCTTCTCTCGGAATTCCTGATGGAAGTTTTATTGGGGAGGGGCTTTAAATGACATAGCAACCCATAGTCCTAGCTTTTCCACTTCTCCTCTACCGTTGTTAATATTCAAACCCTTTCCATCCTTGTTCGATCCGAGCACTCCATGTAACACCCGAGCGCAAGGCGTCACATCCCCCGCACCGAGACCCGACCCGAATATGAAATGGACGATCCATACCCGAGCCATATCACGGCGAACGGGGCCACACACACACACTCTAAGCTAGGCGGGCTAACCCTTAAAACCATATAACAACAGAAGACATTAAAGCGGAAGCAATAAACGAACATATACCATATATACATGTACCATGAGCATCCAAGCTCCAAAAATCAACCATATACATCATCAATTGCCATCACGGCCCAAAACATGTACGCTCCAAGATAATATTCATATACAATAATCAAAAGTGTAATATGCAAGTGTAAGACTCAAAATACAGAGCTAGAGACGAATGCAAGACCTAGGACTCGTATTCCCGCCTAGCTCCCTCAACACCTGCACAAAACAACTGAAAACCAAACGGGTTCAGTCCAAAGGGGACTGGTGGGTATAAAACAGGGCATAGATATAATATACGACGGCAATTAAACAATCACATGCAAGCTATAATCCCAAGTGAGGTTTTAAAGACTTTCCCAAGTGGGTGAATAGAATCATCAAAAGGGATTATAACGAATCATTAACATTAGG
This sequence comes from Lantana camara, assembly GCA_037501455.1. NCBI lineage: Eukaryota > Viridiplantae > Streptophyta > Magnoliopsida > Lamiales > Verbenaceae > Lantana > Lantana camara. Next base: position 88,029,660 of record CM074859.1, on the reverse strand, counting down.
TCATTATTGGCCCGGCGAGTGGGCGTGCATTATCTCCAACCAACACCTTGTGTAAACCATTTAAACATTCATTTATTTATTCTTTTCATGCAATCAATCTTTTGTGCACATTCATTAACATTTACTCCTTCTTCCTCCGGGTTGGTGGTGGGTTTGCAAGGCCTGACCACCCATTCATTGACCAAAAGGGGTTACATGACTCCCCAGATGGCGCTCAGCGTCCATTCCTCGCTAACTCCTAACGAGGTCCGGTTACGCCGTTAATTGGTGGAACTAGTGTGAGGGATCACCGTCAGCCCGTGCCTCCCCGGATAGCCACTCACACTAAGTCCCTGGGCCCCATTCGTGCATTCGATCATTTCTCGCCAAAACATTAGGTAGGATTGATAAAACAAGGCTTTACGTTGAAAACATTTACTCTTTAAAACGACTCTCTATATATATATTAATTTTGGTCGAAAACTTTCACATTGAAGGTATATATAGGGTCTTGTATCTATATAGAAGAAAAACCCACCTTAAACCGTCAAAAGAAGCAAACACGAGCCTCACTGACCGGCCTCGTCTCCAACGTGATCAAAATCTATGCAAGAAAAGTGAAGTGAGACTCAATATGACCAAATAATACTCTCGGCAATGCAATGATCATGATATGAATATATAAAGGATAAAATTATGTTATGAAAATGTTCATGTGCACTATTAATACATTTAAATCATATAATCAAGTCATTCACTTACATAATTTCACATTTTCAATCAAATTGATTCAAGAAATTCAAATATAATCAAGTACAAGTTAAATCACATTTAAATTTAGAACATAAACAATTAAACATATTCAATCGCATTTACAATTTAGAAAATAAATAATTAAATACATTCAATTAAATTTAGGAAATTAAATAAAGCATGAAATAGGTAATATTTAAATTCTAATAATTCAATTAAATCAAATAACAATTAATATTTAATAAATATATATATAATATATTAAATATATATACATACATATACATATACTATATTATACATATACATATGTACATATACTATATTATATATACATATATACGTATAAAATCACATGCAAGCATACACACATGCATGCAAATTATTACAAAAATGCATGCAAACCATTACATGCATGCAACTAACATTAGAATGCATGCAAACATTTATCAACCAAAACTTATGCAGGAAGAAAAGGAAATGAAATAAACAACAGCAGCAGCTCACGTTATCAGCAGAAACAGGCATGAAAATGCAAGGTGACACCCCCGTGTCACCTTCAAAGAACAAACCGAGACACACCCGTGTCGCAGCGAACGCAGCAACAACAAACACACAACCCAGCCCCTGTTTTTCCTTGCTCAAACGCAGCACATCTCAAGCAACAATTAGGCCATATAAGTAGCAAGAAGAAGACATGAAATGCAGCAAGAATTCAGCCCAAAACCACCCCAAAGCTGACAGCAAAAGAGCAAGAAGATGCAGCAGTTGACAGCAACATTCCAGGCCCAAAATAGGGTATAAAACGCGAGAAACAGGGCAAGAAATGATCTCCTTTAATCCCAACACATTCATATAAGTTAGGCTAACAAATATGCAGCAAAACACCACAAATTCAACCTATAAATCAGTCCTACAACAGTTCAAACATGGAAGGCTGTCACACGTGACTTTACATGAAGTTTTCTCAATGTTTCAAAGTTGATATCTCATAAATACTTCAACTACCATGCAATTAATGATCATAAATGAAAAGAAGATATCAAAACAATCATCCTCAAGCTTGGAATCAAACAAATCCATCAAGAATTGGATGAGATCGAAAGAAATGCCCAAAAACGCCTCTATTCAAGATCAGCCGAAAAATGCATGAAACCATGATCAAATTTGGGGATGAATGAATGAAAATGATCAGGAATGAACATATAACACAACCCTAAGCTTACCTTGTTAATTGGATGAGGATTGGATGAGATTTGAGCTTTGAATCTCCAAGGTGATCAAGGGTTGCGGGAAGAAACTGGAAGGCAGTGACTTTGGCTGAGATTTGTGAATTGTGTGAGGGTTGGTTTGGTTAGGGCTTGGTACAGAAGATTAGGTGGTTGAGTTAGGGTTCTATAGCATCCAACCATGGTTAATTTGGTCAACAAATGAATAAGTTATGTCCATTTTAGTGTAACAAGGTCAGTTTCGTCGCCGTTTCGTTTTTCGGTTGAATTTCGGAGGTTCAAATGATGTTAGAAAAATATAAGGCTAAGTTTACTAAACTCGAATTTTTGTTACGAGTTCAGCGGAGTTGACGGAACTCGAATCCGAGTTCCCGAGCTCAAGATATTAAATACGGAACCAAGGGTGCGCTAAGTGCTCGTTAGCCCACGACTTGGATTCCAAAATTCAAATTAAATCCGAAACACAAGCAAATGAATTCAAAAATGCAAAACGAACAAATATTCATATACAAGACACGTATAAGTTCAACATATTAAATTCGCACAAAATTCCGGTATCAATTCAAATAGAAACGAAGCACTCAAACGGGATCAAACAATAAAAGCCAAAATGTTAACAAAAATGTAACATTTACATACTTATATAATATATTATAAATACATGCATGAAATATTAATTTATAAATATACATGCATGCATACGTATATAATATATATAAATACATGCATGCAATATGTATAAGTTATAATTATAAAATGCATGCAAATATGATATATAAGTATGAAATGCATGCCCAATTAAATCCATGCACACGTACACAAATATATATATATATATATTATATAAATGTAATTAATATTAATAACATTAAATAAAATAATTAACATTTAATATAATTAAAATAAAATTTAAATACATAAAATACGTATAATTAATTATTTCGCGCATTTTGGTAAACAATTACGTCATACCTGTACGGCCGAATTATCGGGGCGTCACACTCCAAAGCCAACTCCGGTTGTATTTTTCCTCATCATCCCGATGTGGCCAGATGAAAAGATACTTGATGATTGAGGTGAAAGAACTTCCTACCAAATAAACACTAAAATGCATGTCGGGTAAAGATGTCAATGCATGAGTCACGTTAACACCAAGCCATCATTCAACACATTAGCACAACTAAACCAAATAGAATTGTACGGATAAACATAAGGCCGAAAGAATAGATAATTGATGCGAAGTATGATGCACGTGTTATGAATGTTTTTAAACCTGTCACCAATGTGGTAAGTTGTTAGCTCAATAACTTTTCCTCGTTCCTCCAATCCCGAGGTTACTTGACTTGGTGATTATTCCTTGCCTTTCCCACGGTCTTCGAGGTTTCCATGAATCTTTATAAATCAACTTGTATCTTCCACTATCTGAGATTGCAATTTCTTGATCCCTAATTCTTCCACGTCCAAGGAGTTAGTATTCAAACTTCTCCTCGAACTTCGACTCCTTCCCTAATCATCATCTTGATCAAGATTCCCTTGATTATCGTTTATGAGTTTAATTCACCTCCAATCGCTTATACTTGAGAGCATGATTTTCTTGCAAGGAGTGTTTGTCTTTCTTTACCGTTTCCATTTGTTGCTCCATATCTTCCAATTCAACTTCACCACATGACAATTCAGCTTGGATTTGGAAAAACGGACTCAAATCCTGTTCTCAATATCGCCACCTTCCCTCTATTTGTATTTACCCAGGTACTTGCCTTCTAGAACCCGACTTCTAATCACTAGGCTTAATTCGAAGTCCTTCTTTGTAGACCCTTGGTGCATAACCCGTACCGGATTCATTTTATCTTGACTCTTCAATAACCGAAGCCCTAAACCAATACTTTCAGATTCATTCCTTAGATTGAACGATCCTGTTGAATCCGATTATTGTATTTTATGTTGAAGGCTACACTTATCAATCTTCGGAGTCAATAACATTCCCAGAACGACTTCTTATCTTATCAAATGCCTCTCTAGTCTTGTATCTCCAGAACGATCCTCCATTCCGACTCTTAGTCATTATCTCTGACTCCATCTATGAAGAGCACGCATTCGAATTCGCTATATTCTCCCCGATGCGTCCTTCCTATCTTCCGTGCCTCAGAAAAAAACTTTTTTTTTTTTTTTATAATAGAGTGTTGTGGTCGTAGAACTTGGCCGTGGTTTGATATCATCTTCGTAACCTAGAAATCAAAACTCATTTCGAGAATAGATGCATGCGATTAGTGCATGCTCATGGCACATATTCAATACGAAAGGCAAGAATTCATATAAAATGCAACAGGTAATTCAACAAAATTCTTAAGGGAAGCCAAATTCCACATTCAAGATCGATGCAATGCACACATTATCACATAGTCACTAAGCCGTACGACCTAGACTGACTCGAACATGACTCGAGAACACCGGTTTTGCAACCGGGCTCTGATACCACTTAAGGATGTAGCACCCCGCACGTGAGGCACCACATCCCCCGCACTATGGCTCAACCCGAGTAACGAAATGGAAAGTCCGCACCCGTATCCAACCATAGCGAATGGGAGACAAACAAAATAACCTTCCTAAGCCAGGCGGAACTTAGACCCTACACTGATAACCAATCAACAGAGTAGAATGCGTCGGAAAACTAAAGTTCAAACACACAAACCATAAGCAGAATTGGGCACTTCAGGCCTTTTTTAAAATCATATCAAGCCCAACAAGGCAATACAATAACAATTACATAAGGTTCAATTTCATAATGACTCAGGGTCGAATCATACACCATTTAAGTACATAAGTGAAAGCAGGGACACTACTAACTTAACTTGACCGACTCGAACTCAACACAACTCCGCCTAGCTCGAACATCAAAGCCAAACCTGCACACTAAAGTATTGGGGAGGGAGAGGGTCAGTCTCTAGAAGACTGAGTGAGCAGGAGCGATATACATATATATAAAACATGCACATGCAAGTCATAAATCCCGAGAAAGGTTTTATTTGAAATTAGTCCCCAATGGGCAAGCGAATAACCAAGCAATAATCGGATTTTACGGCTAATCATTTTAATTCATTACATTCATAATTCATACATAACATAAGGCTCGGCGAGTGAGCGTGCATCATCTCCAACCAAACTCCGACTGTGTACGACACATATCATTAATAATTTAAATAGGTGATCATGCAATATATCATAATACACGCAGATCATATATCATATCATAAAACAAATTCGTTTGGGCAATCCGTGTCCCGGCCTTCCCGCACGGTGCAAATCAATCATAAACATAATCATAAACATAAAATAAGTTCCAACCTTCTTCCTCCGGGTGGTGGACGGGTTAGCAAGACCCGACCACCTCATACATAGGCCAATGGGGTTTCATGACTCCCCCAAGGGCACTCAGCTCCCATTCCCCGCTAAACCTCCTAGCGAGGGCCGGTATCACCGTAAATGTGGTGGGACTAGTACAAGGGATCACCGTCGGCCCTTGCCTCCCCGGATAGCCACTTGTATTAAGTCCCTGGGCCCGTTCAATCATAACATACATACATATCTCGCCAAAACACTTGCTTCATACTTAGGATACATACTATAAGAAAACATACCTTACCGTGCAACTTGGCTTCTGCTATATACGTACCTCTCCGTGTCATCCTAATCCGTAGCTAGCATGAAGACACACGGTTTGGAGCATAGCCTCGTTGAAAAACCATTTTAAGCTTATATATGCCCATACGTATAATTTCAGAAGAATTTACTCAATGACTCCACTTTGTAAAGATAACATATATATATACATAAGGTTTTAGGCCAAAACTTGTCACATAAGGGTTATAGGGTTTTATACATAACTAGAACAAAAACACCCTCACCTGGAACATGGCGATACAAGGATACGAGTTACCGAGTGCCTAGTTGATCAAGATTCTCCACCCTGGAGATAAACTGTACAAAAGACAACATGACGTGTTCGTGAGACTCGAGACTCCAATGAACCATATAAGACGCACGGCATGCAATGAACATGATATGAATGCGTAACAGATGATATTATGTCATAAAATGTTCATGTGCACTATTAAAGTCTTAAAGACATATAAACATTCAATTCATTCATTCAATGAAGCATTCGTATTCACACGAGTTCATATCCTTCATATTCCACGTTAAAGGAATTTAAATCATATAATCAAGTCATTCGATCTTTCGTTCACTTTCATTCGAAGTCATTATTTCATATTTTCAATCAATTTAATTCAAGAATTCAAGTAGGAGCATAGCACGTATTAATTCACATTTAAAATTAAAACATAAACAATTAAACACATTCAATCGCATTCACAATTAGAAAATAAACAATTAAATACATGCAATTAAATTTTGGAATTTAAATCAAATATGAAATAGGTAACAATTAAATTCTATAATTCAATTAAATCAAATAATATTCAATATTTAATAATTATATATATAACTATATATAATATACATATATACATACATTATCATGCACGTACAACAACAACAATGCATGCATGCAATTTATATCTAACATATATATATACAAACATGCATGCATTACATAGTATATATATATATCCGCGTAAATACACATGCGCACACACAAACCCACATGCATGCAAACATTTAAAATCAAATCACATGCACTCACAGCAACACATGCAATTGCATAAAGGAGGAAAAAAAAGGAAAATGTAGCAGTAGCAGTATCCCGGCAACACACAGACATGCAGGGGAAAAATACAACGTGACACCCCTGTGTCAACATCACAGAACAAACCGAGACACCCCCGTGTCTCGGTACAGAGGTTTCAGACCACCCTTGCACCCCCATTCCACGCTGAAAAGGAAGAGATTGACACCCCCGTGTTGGAACGCAGCAGGCCAACATAGACGCAGGCTGAGCCTTGTCCTTGGCGATAAACTGGCCTCCTAGCATTCACAGAATCTTCAACCTTTAAGGCTTTCGAAGTAGCCTTCGCCCAAGTGCTCGTATTAACCGCCTCTAGAGCCGTCTGGATATCCGATCGAAGCCCCTGAATAAACTGCATAGCCTTATGAAATTCATCACCTGCTATATTTGGTGCATAGCGGGATAACCTCTCATACTCCGAAATATACTCGGCCACAGACCTCGATCGTTGCTTCAATTCGGTAAATTCTCTCAATCTTCGAGTACGGGATGAGGGAGGGATGAACTTCTTCTTGAATTCCTGTGTAAATACTTCCCAAATGATCTCCTCTCCAACTGCCTCCAATACAATCCGTGTGCTTTCCCACCAAGAGTAGGCTTCTCCTTGTATCAAAGTAATGGTGCATCGAGCCTTCTCTCGGGTCTCACAAGGAATGAGCTCCCATATCTTCTCGACTTCTTTCAACCACATATCCGCCTGCATATCATTTCCCTTGAAAAACTTGGGAGGTCTTTGATTCTGAAACTCCCTAAGTATAACAGAAATCGGTGCCTCGGGCGGTACAGCAAGTGCAGGTGGTGCTAGAGGTACCGGTGGTACATAATCTCGTAGCCTTTGATCTATGATGTTGATTAACGAATTAACAAAGGCCTCTGCCGGCGGCGGTTGTGGAGGTGGAGGTGTAGGAGTACGATCACGATGATGACGTCGTCCTGGAGATCTATCGCGGTGTCTACGTGGAGGCATCCTGTCAATAAACACTAAAAATACGTGCTATTTTTAGTTTATGTATGATAATGCAAATAATTCAATCAAAATTCGAAATTTAAACCAATTAAGCACAAAAGAGATGCATATGCAACACATTGTCAAGTAGTTCCTAAGCCGAATGACCTAGACTGACCCACACGACACGAGAGCCCGGGTTTTGCAACCCGTAGCTCTGATACCACTTAAGGATGTAGCATCCGAGCGCAAGGTACAACATCCCCCGCACCGAGACCCGACCCGAATATGAAATGGACGATCCATACTCAAGCTAAATCACGGAGAACGGGGACAAACACACACTCTAAGCTAGGCGGGCTAACCCTTAAACCATAAAATCAGAATAAACATTAAAGCGGAAGCAAAAATCTGAACATATAACATTTATATATACCATGAGCATCACAGCTCCAAAAAAAAAAATCAATCATATACATCATCAAATGCCGTCAAGGCTCAAACATGTACGCTCCATATTAACATTCATATACAAGGATCAAAAGTAAAGTACTCAAATACAAAATCATAAATAGTGTATGCAAGTGTAAGACCAAAATATAAGAGCTAGAGACGAATGCAAGACCTATGACTCGAATTCCCACCTAGCTCCCTTGACACCTACACAACACAACTGAAAACCAAACGGGTTCAGTCCAAAAGGGACTGGTGGGTATAAAAACAGGGCAAAAATATAATATATGACAGTATTTAAACATTCACATGCAAGCTATAATCCCAAGTGAGGTTTTTAAAGAATTTCCCAAGTGGGTGAATAGAAAATCATCAAAAGGGATTATAACGATTCATTTACATTAGGTCATTAGTGGCCCGGCGAGTGGGCGTGCATTATCTCCAACTAACACCTTGTGTAATTCATTAACATTCATTCTTTCTTTCTTTTCATGCATATCATTCTTTAGTGCACATTCAATAGCATTTACACCTTCTTCCTCCAGGTTGGTGGCGGGTTTGCAAGGCCCGACCACCCATTCATTGACCAAAAGGGGTTACATGACTCCCCAAATGGCGCTCAGCGTCCATTCCTCGCTAACTCCTAATGAGGTCTGGTTACGCCGTTCATTGGTGGAACTAGTGTGAGGGATCACCGTCGGCCCGTGCCTCCCCGGATAGCAACTCACACTAAGTCCCTGGGCTCCATTCGTGCAATCGTTCATTTCTCGCCAAAACATTAGGTAGGATTTATAAAATAACGCTTTACGTTGAAAACATTTACTCTTTAAAATGACTCTATATACGTATATTAATTTTGGTCGAAAACTTTTCACAGTGAAGCTATATATAGGGTCATATAACTAAATAGAAGAGAAACCCACCTTAAACGGCAAAAAGGAGAACACACGATCCTCACCGATCGGCCTCGTCTCCAACTGGATAAAAATTTGTGCAAGAAAGGTGAACTGAGACTCAATATGACCAAATAAGACGCTCGGCAATGTAATGATCATGATATGAATGTATAAAAGATAAGATTATGTCATGAAAATGTTCATATGCACTATTAAGGAATTTAAATCATATAAACAAGCCATTCAATCATTCGTTCACTTTCATTCAAATTCATAAATTTACATTTCCAATCAATTCAATCCTAGAATTTCAAATATGATCATAGCACGTATTAAATCGCATTTACAATGAGAAAATAAATAATTAAATACATTCAATTTAAAAAAATCGAAAATTAAATAAAACATAAGATAGGTAACAATTAAATTCTATAATTCAGTTAAATCAAATATTATTTAATATTTAATAAACATATATAAATAAATATATATATATATATACGTATATATATTATACTCAATGCATGCAACTATTTAAGTATATATATATATATGCATGCATACGTACAAAATGCATGCAATTTTATGCATGATAAAAAATTTACATGCATGCAATTTACCTACTTAAAATGCATGCAAAACATATCTAACTATATATATATATATATATATATCAAGCATGCATGCATTACATAGTACATATATATATATATATATATATATATATATATATATATATATATATATATAATGTACTAAATACATGCAAACATATAGAATTAAACACATGCAACAACCAAACCATTTCATGCAGGAAGGAAAAGGAAAACAATGAAGCAACAAAGAAGAAAAGGAAAGCAAGCAGCAGCAGCACAACAGACGTCCCAGATTCAATTACCCCGCCCGGGGAGATTTTTCACGCAAAAGTCCCCGACCGGGGACTTTCATGCAGTGGAGTTTCTGCATAAAGGCTCCCCGGCCGGGTACTTTCATGCACAAAATCTCCCCGGCCGGGGAGAGGCAACAGAGACACAAACGCAGCAGCAACACATAACTTATCCCCTGTTATTAGGCATGAAACAGAGCAGCAAGATGCAGCAACCAAAGGCAATTGATGCAGCAGCATGAGGAATGAAATGCAGCAGAAAAAGGACTAAAACTGACAGCGACAAGCAAGGTAAAACGCTGCAGTTTGACAACAGCAATAACCAGTCCAAAACAGGGGCAAAACTATGTGAAAACAGGGCAACATCTGATCTTCTTCATCTCAACATGTTCAGGTCAATTAGGCTATCCAATACGCAGCAAAACAACACCAATTCGACATATAAATCAGTCCCAAAAGAGCTCAAACTTGAGATGCAGGCATACGTGACCATTTCATTAAATTTTCTTAAAGTGCCATTAATGATATCTCATGAATACTTTAACTACCATGTAATCAATGATCATAAATGCAAAGAAGATGCCAAAACAATCAGATTCAAGATTGGAATCAATCAAAACCATCAAGAATGGAAATAGATCATCAACTGAAGGATACTAAGCTTCCCAAGGGCAAAGGCAGCACTCCAACGAACAGTCCTTGTATTGTCTTGTAGGCACTTGATGAAAGTTGTTTGAAGTAGGGGAAGAAAAGGCTTTAGAGCAATCCCACCCTTCTGTATCATGATGCTCAAGGTCGATAGAATTTCACTCTTTACTTGCCAAGGAAACTGGTCCCCTATGATGCCAATCGATGGGCTGGTAATTGGAATAACGAATTCTCTCACTTGTCACTTCAATCAACTCTCCAAGACAGAGCTGCCTGCTCTCTTAATTCAGCCGATCCACTTGTATGGCCCTGCAGAAAAATCTGGGTAGTACAGGTTAGGTGGTTGAGTTAGGGTTCCATAGTATCAAACCATGGTTAAGTTGTTAAAGTTTGGATGAGTTATGGTCATTTTAGTAAAACATGGCAGTTTTGTCGCCGCTTCATTTTTCGGTTGAATTTCGGAGGTTCAAATGACTTTGGAAAAATATAAGGCTAAGTTCACTAAACTCAAATTTTTGTTGCGAGTTCAGCGAAGTTGACGGAACTCGAATCCGAGTTCCCGAGCTCAAGATATCAAATACGGAACCAAGGGTGCGTTAATTGCTCGTTAGCCCCCGACTTGGATTCCAAAATTAAAATAAATCCAAAAATCATGCAAATGAACCCGAAAATACGAAACGAACATATATTCATATATAAGACACGTATAAGTCCAACATATTAAATTTGTACAAAATTTCGGTATCAAATCATATAGAAACGAAGCACGTAAATATCACTCATAAACAATGCAACAAGAAAATCCATAACATTAACAAGTAATATACAAATTAAATTCGTAATTAAATTAAAAAAATGAAAGTAAAGTCAACGAAAATGGAATAACATTTAATATTGGTTAACATGATTAAATTACATAATTAATTTAATAACAATTCTCATTAACATATAAAATTAATATTAATAAAACTTAAGATATACTAATTAACATTTAATATATTTAAAATAAAATTAAATATTTAAAACACGTATAAATAATTATTTCACGCAATTTGGTAAACACATACGTCATACCTGTACGGCCAAAATATCGGGGCGTCACAACCTCTTCCCCTTAAAAGAATCCGTCCTCGGATTCATTTATCGCCCGGAAACAATTCGGGATGAAATCTTTTCATCTTATCCTCCGTCTCCCACGTAGCCTCTTCCATTTTATCACTTCTCCATAAGACTTTAACTAGTGGGATACGCCGATTTCGAAGCTCCTGAAATTTACGATCCAATATCTTAATTGGCTTCTGAACGAAGGTGAGATTCGGTTCTAACTCCACTTCTTCAACCGTTATGATCTCGGATTCATCCGGGTAATATTTCCGAAGCTGTGAAACATGAAATACATTATGAATTCCGGTCAAACTCGGGGGTAAATCTAAACGGTAGGCCGTATCTCCAATTTTCTCAAGAACCTCATACGATCCTAAATACCGAGGATTCAATTTCCCTCCTTTTCCAATCCTCTTGAATCCCGTACGAGGTGAGGCTTTCAAGAATACCCTATCACCAACCTCAAACTTAAGATCTTTCCTTCGGTGATCGGCATAGCTTTTCTGTTGGTCCTGGGCTGCTTTCATCCGTTGTCTAATTATTTGGACCTTATCAATTGCTTCTTGCACGGCCTTAGAGGGTTTTTCCTTTATCTGTCCTCATTTCACACCCTCTTGCTTCGTCCAATTCCATTCTTCCAAATCAAAGAACAATGGGGACCTACATTTCCGTCCATAGAGAGCCTCATATGGAGCCATTTCTATCGATGCTTGAAAGCTGTTATTATAAGCCAATTCAATCAAAGGCAATTGCTCGTTCCACGAACTCGAAAAATCCAATGCACATGCTCTCAACATATCCTCCAAATATTTAATTAATCTCTCTGATTGCCCGTATGTCTGAGGATGGAAAGTTGTGTTGAATTGAAGCCTTGGGCCCAGATTCCTTTGCAATTCTTGCCAAAATCTAGAAGTGAACCTCGGATCCCGATCCGATACAATGCTAACCGGTACTCCATGAAGTCGGACAATTCCATCCACATACTTCTTAGCTAACTTATTCACCTTATCCGACATCCGTGTAGCAAGAAAATGCGCTGATTTCGTCAATCGATCCACTATTACCCAAATTCCATCTAAGCCACCTTTCACTCTAGGAAGACCCGAAACGAAATCCATCGCCACTTGCTGCCATTTCCATTCTGGAATAGGTAACGGTTGAAGTAGCCCCGATGGCTTCTGATGCTCTCCTTTCAGCACTTGGCAAGTCAAACAATGTCTCACGAATTTGATCACATCCTGCTTAAGTCCATTCCACCAATAAAATTTCTTTAAATCCTTATACATCTTATTTCCCCCGGCATGTATCGAATACCCTGACCGATGAGCTTCTTCCAATATCAACCGTCTCAACTCTTCCGGAACCACAACTCTGTTCTTAAACCTTAGAAGCCCGGTGTCATCAAATCCGAAGGGACTCTCTGAATCATTTCTAGCTTTCTGCACTAACCTCTGAACCTCGGAATCCACTCTTTGAGCTTCAAAAAATCTCTGCTGAAGATCCAGTTGAACGGTAATATTCCGAATACTAGCTCTCAGCTTGAAAGACTCAGATTTATCCTCAACTTCCACCTTAACATTAGACACGCTAGCCTTCCTACTAAGCGCATCCGCGACCACGTTGGCCTTTCCGGGGTGGTATCGGATAGTACACTCATAATTCGCCAACATCCCCATCCAACGCCTCTGTCTCTTGTTTAATTCCTTCTGAGAAAACAAATACTGGAGACTCTTGTGGTCGGAAAAGATCTCAAAAGAAATTCCATATAAATAGTGTCTCCACTTTCCCAAAGCGAAGATCACTGCTGCAAGCTCGAGATCGTGAGTGGGATAATTTTGTTCATGATCCTTCAATTTCCTCGAGGCATAGACTATCACTTTACCTTCTGCATCAAAACATATCCCAACCCTTCTGGTATCAGAGTGGCGCAGCGGAAGCGTGGTGGGCCCAAAACCCACATGTCCCAGGATCGAAACCTGGCTCTGATACCACTTAAGGATGTAGCACCCGAGCGCAAGGTACCACATCCCCTGCACCGAGACCCGACCCGAATATGAAATGGATGATCCATACTCGAGCTAAATCACGGCGAACGGGGATAAACACACACTCTAAGCTAGGCGGACTAACCCTTCTTTCGAGGCGTCCGTATAAACCATTTATCCTTCAGTGCCCTCGGGAAGTGCTAATACCGGTGCAGTGGTTAATTTTTCCTTCAAGAGTTGAAAACTCGCTTCACATGCCTCGTCCCACTAAAATTTAGCTTCCTTCTTAGTCAATCGTGTTAAAGGGCCGGCTATCTTTGAAAAATCCTTCACAAACCTTCAGTAATAACCTGCCAATCCCAAGAAACTTCTAACCTCGGAAACATTTTTCGGACTCTGCCACTGAATAACCGTCTCGATCTTTGAAGGATCAACTTCCAAACCCTTACTTGAAATAATTTGGCCTTGAAAAGCAACCCGATGGATCCAAAACTCACACTTACTAAACTTCGCATACAACCGGTGCTCTCTCAACGTCTCCAATACCAATCTGAGATGCCTAACATGATCTTTCGGAGTCTTCGAATACACAAGAATGTCATCGATGAAGATTACTACGAATTTATCCAAATAAGGCCGAAAAATCCGATGCATCATATCCATGAATGCTGCAGGGGCATTTGTCAAACCAAAAGGTATCACTACGAACTCATAATGCCCATACCGGGTATTAAATCCTGTCTTTGGTATATCCTCTTCCCGGATTTTCAACTGGTAATAACCTTTCCTTAAATCCAATTTCGAATAAACTCTTGAACCTTGCAGCATATCGAATAAATCCTCAACGTGGGGCAACGGATACTTATTCTTGATAGTCATCCGATTAAGCTCCCGGTAATCCATACACATCCTCAACGATCCATCTTTCTTCTTGACAAAGAGAACCGGAGCACCCCACGGAGATAAACTCGGTAGAATATATCCAATCTTGAGTAATTCCTCGAGTTGAATCTTCAACTCCTTCAACTCTACCGGAGCCATTCTATAAAGAGTCTTAGAATAAGGTTCTGATCCCGGATATAAATCAATAACAAATTCAATCTCCCGATCCGGGGGTAGAGAACCCAAATTTTCTGGAAATACGTCGGGATATTCCTTTACCACGGCCGTCTCCTCAAAACTTGATTGATCCTTTGGTTTGTTAAGGAGATAGGCAATAAATCCCGTGGCTCCATCCTTTACCAACTTGCGAGCTTCCATAAACTATAATAGAGGTACACTCTTCGACCCAACTTCTCCAATCAACTCTTCACCCAACTTTATCTTCTACTTAAAACAGTCAACTTCGGCCCGGTGCCAGTATAACCAATCCATCCCGAAGATTACCCCATACCTCTTCATAGGCATTACGATGAAATCTGCCGGATAATCTTTCCCTTCTATCAAAACTGAACAACCCCTGACAACCCGATCTGTCTGCAAACTACCTCCCAAAGGAGAACTCACATAATAGCAAGAATTTGAACAACTAACAGGTAGGCACAGAAAGGCACATAGATCAGAAGATATAAAAGTATGCGTGGCACCCGGATCGAATAATGCATGAATGCTCGTGTTATGAATGCAAACGGTACCTTCCACCACGGCGTTTGGATCAACCTCGACATTCTGCTCCTCGCCCTCAAGGGCATAAGCTCGTGCCTGAACCATCGGTCTCTGAGCTCCAGCTTGATATCCTGGAATCTTGTGCGGGCATGCAAAAGCCATATGATCTCCCTTCCCACAAATTAAACACAACTTTAACCTCTTTCGACAAGTGTTGTAAGAATGAGTTGGCCCTCCACAATAAGTACACGGAGGCTGATCGTTGCGAGATCCCTTAGGAGCTGGTGGAGCCTGAGGTGCTCGTGGGATAGGTGCAATTTGACCTCCTGTTCTCGGATTCTAGAAAGGTCCTTTTGGTGGTGGAGCTGGTAAATTCATCCTCCTCTTTCCCTTGTTAAATCCCGAGCCGGATCCTGACCCTTGTCCTTGGCGATAAACTTGCCTCCTAGCATTCACAGAATCTTCAACCTTTAAGGCTTTCGAAGTAGCCTTCGCCCAAGTGCTCGTATTAACCGCCTCTAGAGCCGTCTGGATATCCGGTCGAAGCCCCTGAACAAACTGCATAGCCTTATGAAAGTCATCACCTGCTATATTTGGTGCATAGCGGGATAACCTTTCATACTCTGAAATATACTCGGCCACAGACCTCGATCCTTGCTTCAATTCGGTAACTTCACTCAATCTTCGAGTATGGGATGAGGGAGGGATGAACTTATTATTGAAGTGCCGTGTAAATACTTCCCAATTGATCTCCTCTCCAGCTGCCTCCAATACAATCCTTGTGCTTTCCCACCAAGAGTAGGCTTCTTCTTGTATCAAAGTAATGGTGCATCGAGCTTTCTCTCGGGTCTCACATGGAATGAGCTCCGATATCCTCTCGACTTCTTTCAACCACATTTCCGCCTGCATATCATTTCCCTTGAAAAACTTGGGAGGTCTTTGATTCTGAAACTCCCTAAGTATAACAGAAATCGGTGCCTCGGGCGGTACAGCAGGTGCAGGTGGTGCTAGAGGTACCGGTGGTACATAATCTCGTAGCCTTTGATCTATGATGTTGATTACCGAATTAACAAAGGCCTCTGCCGGCGGTGGTTATGGAGGTAGAGGTGTAGGAGTACGATCATGATGATGACGTCGTCCTGGAGATCTATCGCGGTGTCTACGTGGAGGTATCCTATCAATAAACACTAAAAATGCGTGTTATTTTTAGTTTATGCATGATAATGCAAATAATTCAATCAAAATTCGAAATTTAAACCAATTAAGCACAAAAGAGATGCATATGCAACACATTGTCAAGTAGTTCCTAAGCCGAACGACCTAGACTGACCCACACGACAAGAGAGCCCGGGTTTTACAACCCGTAGCTCTGATACCACTTAAGGATGTAGCACCCGAGCACAAGGTACCACATCCCCCGCACCGAGACCCGACCCGAATTTGAAATGGATGATCCATACTCGAGCTAAATCACGGCGAACGGGGACAAACACACACTCTAAGCTAGGCGGGCTAACCCTTAAACCATAAAATCAGAATAAACATTAAAGCGGAAGCAAAAATCTGAACATATAACATTTACATATACCATGAGCATCACAGCTCCAAAAAAAAAATCAATCATATACATCATCAAATGCCGTCAAGTCTCAAACATATACGCTCCATATTAACATTCATATACAAGGATCAAAAGTAAAGTACTCATATACAAAATCATAAATAGTGTATGCAAGTGTAAGACCAAAATATAAGAGCTAGAGACGAATGCAAGACCTATGACTCGAATTCCCGCCTACCTCCCTTGACACCTGTACAACACAACTGAATACCAAACGGGTTCAATCCAAAAGGGACTGGTGGGTATAAAAATAGGGCATAAATATAATATACAACAGTATTTAAACATTCACATGCAAGCTATAATCCCAAGTGAGGTTTTTAAAGAATTTCCCAAGTGGGTGAATAGAAAATCATCAAAAGGGATTATAACGATTCATTTACATTAGGTCATTAGTGGCCCGACGAGTGGGCGTGTATTATCTCCAACCAACACCTTGTGTAATTCATTAACATTCATTCTTTCTTTCTTTTCATGCATATCATTTTTTAGTTCACATTCAATAGCATTTACACCTTCTTCCTCCAGGTTGGTGGCGGGTTTGCAAGGCCCGACCACCCATTCATTGACCAAAAGGGGTTACATGACTCCCCAGATGGCGCTCAGCGTCCATTCCTCGCTAACTCCTAACGAGGTCCGGTTACGCCGTTCATTGGTGGAACTAGTGTGAGGGATCACCGTCGGCCCGTGCCTCCCCGGATAACCACTCACACAAAGTCCCTGGGCCCCATTCGTGCATTCGTTCATTTCTCGCCAAAACATTAGGTAGGATTTATAAAATAAGGCTTTACGTTGAAAACATTTACTCTTTAAAACGACTCTATATACATATATTAATTTTGGTCGAAAACTTTACACACTGAAGGTATATATAGGGTCATATAACTAAATAGATGAGAAACCCACCTTAAACGGAAAAAAGGAGAACACATGAGCCTCACTGACCGGCCTCGTCTCCAACTGGATAAAAATATGTGCAAGAAAGGTGAAGTGAGACTCAATATGACCAAATAAGACGCTCGGCAATGTAATGATCATGATATGAATGTATAAAAGATAAGATTATGTCATGAAAATGTTCATGTGCACTATTAAGGAATTTAAATCATATAAACAAGCCATTCAATCATTCGTTCACTTTCATTCAAATTCATAAATTTACATTTCCAATCAATTCAATCCAATAATTTCAAATATGATCATAGCACGTATTAAATCGCATTTACAATGAGAAAATAAACAATTAAATACATTCAATTTAAAAAATCAGAAATTAAATAAAAAATAAGATAGGTAACAATTAAATTCTATAATTCAATTAAATCAAATATTATTTAATATTTAATAAACATAAATAAATAAATGTATATATATATATATATATATATATATATTATATTCAATGCATGCAACTATTTAAGTATATATATATATATATGCAGGCATACGTACAAAATGCATGCAATTTTATGCATGATACAAAATTTACATGCATGCAATTTACCTACTTAAAATGCATGCAAAACATCTATATATATATAACGTACTAAATGCATGCAAACATATAGAATTAAACACATGCAACAACCAAACCATTTCATGCAGGAAGGAAAAGGAAAACAATGAAGCAACAAAGAAGAAAAGAAAAGCAAGCAGCAGCAGCACAACAGACATCCCAGATTCAATCTCCCCGCCCGGGGAGATTTTTCACGCAAAAGTCCCCGACCGGGGACTTTCATGCAGTGGAGTTTCTGCATAAAGGCTCCCCGGCCGGGTACTTTCATGTACAAAATCTCCCCGGCCGGGGAGAGGCAACAGAGACGCAAACGCTGCAGCAACACTGAACTTATCCCCTGTTATTAGGCATGAAACAGAGCAGCAAGATACAGAAACCAAAGGTAATTGATGCAGCAGCATGAGGCATGAAATGCAGCAGCATGAGGTATGAAACTGACAGCAACAAGCAAGGTAAAACGTTGCAGTTTGACAACAGCAATAACCAGTCCAAAACAGGGGCAAAACTACGTGAAAACAGGGCAACATCTGATCTTCTTCATCTCAACATGTTCAGGTCAATTAGGCTATCCAATACGCAGCAAAACAACACCAATTCGACATATAAATCAGTCCCAAAAGAGCTCAAACGTGAGATGCAGGCATACGTGACCATTTCATTAAATTTTCTCAAAGTGCCATAATGATATCTCATGAATACTTCAACTACCATGTAATCAATGATCATAAATGCAAAGAAGATGTCAAAACAATCAGATTCAAGCTTGGAATCAATCAAAACCATCAAGAATGGAAAGAGATCATCAACTGAAGGATACTAAGCTTCCCAAGGGCAAAGGCAACACACCAACGAACAGTCCTAGTATTGTCTTGTAGGCACTTGATGAAAGTTGTTTGAAGTAGGGGAAGAAAAGGCTTTAGAGCAATCCCACCCTTCTATATCATGATGCTCAAGGTCGATAGAATTGCACTCTTTACTTGCCAAGGAAACCGGTCCCCTATGATGCGAATCGATGGGCTGGTAATTGGAATAACGAATTCTCTCACTGTCACTTGAATCAACTCTCCAAGACAGAGCTGCCTGCTCTCTTAATTTAGCTGATCCACTTGTATGGCCCTGCAGAAAAATCTGGGTAGTACAGGTTAGGTGGTTGAGTTAGGGTTCCATAGCATCAAACCATGGTTAAATTGGTTAAAGTTTGGATGAGTTATGGTCATTTTAGTAAAACATGGCAGTTTTGTCGCCGCTTCGTTTTTCGGTTGAATTTTGGAGGTTCGAATGACTTTCGAAAAATATAAGGTTAAGTTCACTAAACTCGAATTTTTGTTGCGAGTTCAGCAAAGTTGACGGAACTCGAATCTGAATTCCGGAGCTCAAGATATCAAATACGGAACCAAGGGTGCGCTAATTGCCCGTTAGCCCCGAAAACTCATGCAAATGAACCCAAAAATACGAAACGAACATATATTTATATACAAGACACGTATAAGTCCAACATATTAAATTTGCACGAAATTTCGGTATCAAATCATATAGAAACGAAGCACGTAAATGTCACTCATAAACAATGTAACAAGAAAATCCATAACATTAACAAGTAATATACAAATTAAATTCGTAATTAAATAAAAACAATGAAAGTAAAGTCAACGAAAATGGAATAACATTTAATATTGGTTAACATGATTAAATTACATAATTAATTTAATAACAATTCACATTATCATATAAAATTAATATTAATAAAACTTAAGATATACTAATTAACATTTAATATATTTAAAATAAAATTAAATATATAAAACACGTATAAATAATTATTTCGCGCAATTTGGTAAACACTTACGTCATACCTGTACGGCTAAAATATCGGGGCGTCACACCTTCCGTGTAGGGTGTCACATCTTAAGGTGGTATCAGAGCTCCAGTTTGCAAAACTAGAGTTCTAGTGTCATGTCCTGTCGAGTCTAGGTCGTACGGCTTAGGAACTACCTGTCAACGTACGTATTGCATTACTCTTGAACCTTGAATTGCATTTATTTGAAGACTTTGTTGGATTACGTGTTACATCTTGCATCAATTCATGGCCTTAGTGTTGATCATGTGTCATGAGCATGCTCTAATCGCATGCATTTATTCTCGAATTGAATTGTAAATTATAGGTTACGAAGATATTATCAAACCACGGACAATCTCTATGACAACAACGAGCTATCACAAGCTCTACTATCAAGCATGGAAGATATAGGAATGCACCGGGGAATTTCATACAAGAATTTGAGGATCATGACTATTCCTCAATGGAACTATGGTTTGAAAGGTAGAATCCGGAATAGAAGGTCGATTGTGGGAAAATTCACAAGTTTTGTGGTAGTGGTGAACGTTTAATGAAATGGTGGTGGGGTGTATGATGATTAAGACTCACAAGAATCAATACATACATCTACGTTACAAGAGTTAATCGACGGGATTCAACGGGATTGTCTAACCCAAGGAATGGAGTGAAGAAAATCTTGAAGGTACTTTAGTTTGAAGTTTGGATCAACGAAGAGGCAATGGTGATCAAGGGGACTAGAGGCAAAATCGATTGTCAAGAGATAAGCAACAAAGGTCATTAAGGATGAGTCTCCAAGTGAATCGAGTTAATTGGTTTCAAGTTTGGGGTGGAAGATCCGGGATATACCCGGATTTGTGAACTGCGAGCGAGATGAATCGGCGAAGTAGAACTTCCAAATAAATCAAGTTTTAGAAGCCGAGTTTGGGAAGAAGGAAAAGAAGAGGAAATAGAGATATTTCGGGTTCCGAGTAAGGAAGAAGTTGGATTTGAAAGGATTTAAAGAAAATCAATCCAACACGGTGAATGCAAACGTATGGAAGGTAACAATGCTAATGTTTTATCTTCGGTCGCATCAGAATTTATTTTCCAGATCCAAGCTGAATTGTCGTGCTGTGAGGTTGAATTGGGAGATATAGAACAGCAAATGGAAACGATAAAGAAAGGCAAAGAGCTTTTGGAGGAAATTGTGAAATTGGGTTTAAGCAATCGGAGATTAGTTCATTCCATCAATTTGAGCTCATCAAGTATAAGTCAAGGGAACGTTGATCAAGGTGTAGAAGACTTTGGTTTTGAGAAATTGTAATATCGGGCTATGGGGACACACAATTTGATACAAGGAAAACTTATGAAGATTTTGAAGACCGTGGGAAAAACGAGAGATGATCAATAAGTTCAAAGAGATGATCAACAAGTTCAAACCGAACTATAATTTAGGAGATGAAGAACAAGTTACCGAGCTAAAGCTGGCCACTACGGTGTTAGGTGTATTGCATTCATGGCACGTGCATCATAAGTCGTATTAAATTATTTAATCTCCTTTATTTATATGTGTGCGTGCATTTCTACTTGATTATTTCTCCTATGTCTTGCATCCTTAATTGTTTGCTACGTGCATTGGCATATTAATCCAACATGCATTGTTTAGTATTTACTTGATAGGAAATTTCTCCCATTCATCGAGTGTTACTCCGACCAGGTCTTACTCAAATCAAGACAAGAAGATTGTTGGATTGCAAGATATATGAAATGAAAAGGGAAAGGAAAATACGGAGGCCCGGAAAGTAGAACTGGATATTGGAATGAAGGAAGTGGTTACTCCCTACCAATCACTTCAAAGTGAATATGAGCGAGAAAACTGAACACATGACATAACTAGAATTGTTTAGGCCAATGAAACTAAGATGACGACTTTGGCAATCTCTTATTCCATAAATGATAGACTAAGTTCAAGGGAATGGGATAGAAAGTCTTAAGGGGGAGAGCCGATCGGGAATTAGCATAAATTTATGGTTGCTCTCGATCGGATCATTTCTAGAGGAACAATGGAAATGTAAGAAACGATAAGTAACGAGACTCTACAAACCAGTGGTGAGGGATGAATTGAGAGATTTTATCACTCGATGAAATCTCAAGGTTGAGGTAAATAAAACTTCAAGATTTCGGTCGAAAAAGATAAATACTTCTAGGAGTAAAGAGGTGTACTTAAGAAGTGATTGGAAATTAAATCGGCAAGACAAGATAAAGGATGATCGAAGGTGACTTCGGTTGCACAATCGACGCTGTTGAGTGCTTATTACAAGAAATATACGGATCCAACCTCTCAAGAACAAAAAGGAGAGTGTTCGTATAATATGTCTATGCCTTGGAGACAATGGGACCGTGAAAGAATTTCAAGAATTAGCGAAGAGGGTGTCGGATAATAAAAGTCGATCCACATATTCCACAATGATGAAGTGAGAGTCAATTCAACGAGCGATAGAAGTGGAAAATCTGGAAGAGATCACAACATGAACAAGAGGAGTTGCCAATTCGTCAATCATTTCTCCATGATTAACCGAGGATGGTATTAAGATTGGAGTATGGAATTTGAGCTACTAAAGATTAGCTCAAGTATTCGGGTGGGAGACTAGAACTCAAGCAATTAAAGGCTAGCTTGAGCAACCAAGAAGGTTGAATGCGATTCGAGGTGGACAACGAGCTAATTGGGTTAAGAACAAGTGCACACTAAAAATTTGGAGTTTTGGACCGTGTTGTTTAGAAAGGATAAAGGAAAAAAAAAAAAGGGAGACTGAGTGATCGTTTGAGTAATGAACATATCGGGGATTTCAATACATGACGCAAACGGTAGAGGAATCTCCAAGAGCAAATCAAGTGATTGAGTCGGAGCACTGCAATGGAAGATTCCCAAAACAACGGTGAATGGTACATCAAGCATCCATGGCATATGCATACATGTAACTTTAGTTCGAATAATTTTATGATATTAAGTGCTTTCAATACTTGTTGTATTAATTGCTTTTGTGTGATTGATACTTGATGTATTTGTTATCTCCTGCTTGTTTCTTGTGTGGTTGTTGCGTGATTGTTTATTTAATTATCTATTTGAGAGACGGGGTTCTCTCATTGTCTATTTGAGAGTCGGGGTGCTCTCACTAGTTGTTCGAGAGACGGGGTTCTCTCGTTGTTGTGCTTGAGAGATGGGGATTCTCTCATTTGTTTCTTATTGCCTGTTTAGCTTGTAAATGGCGATAACTTAGGATTTCGAGTGTTTAGGCTTCGGTGAGTTAAGGGTCGTGACTTAACAACAAACTGAAGACCCCTTGTTGTTGGAAGACCTTTTTCGAACTAATTCCCGACGGGAAGTTGCTAACCCGCATGGGATGAACACGGGAGAGTTGCTTAAGAGTCCAGAACTCGAGGCAGTGGACATGGGGACCAGGTCCTCTTAAGGGGGAGAGGTTGCGACACCCCGATTTCTCGGTTGTACAGTGTTTAATTTTTTCGTAATTGCAAGAATTCATGTTCATTCGTCCTTAATTGAACCTTTATAAATTCTTGGACTTAATTGATATTTCTTAAAGACTTATTTGTAATCTTTTATAAATTGAGTACCTAATAGCATTCATTTAAATTCCCTGGGGACCGAGATGTAATTTTCCCCTTCTCTCCTCTTCTTTTACACGATCAACACACACACACCTACACACACTTGCACAATTCTTCATCTCTTTCACAAGAACAAACCCAAACCCTTCTTCCCCTTTCTTCTCTTTCAACCGAGCCATCCAAAGAAGCAAGAGACCAAGGAATTCCTCCATTTTCATCAAGACATCAAGCTCTATACTTCTTCCTTTCTATTCTCTTCTTCTTCTCAACAAGGTGAGCTATGTGTGTATATATATATATATATATTTGTTGGATTTGTACATATGGTAGGGTTTTTGATTCTTAGGAAATTCATGACTTGATATGGACTTATATGAAGAATTTGAGTTGGTTTCTTGCACATATAACTTGGTCTTGTGAAGGTATAAATATATGAAATCATATTTTCATGTTAACGGTTTTCATGAATGATTTTGGATGAATTAATGTATGCCTCTTGGATTATTTGATGTCTAATTGAGATATTATGATCATATGCATGTTGTTTGATGTTTTAGGTGCTTTTGGTTGAGGTTTGAGGTGAATTGGTTGTTTGGTCTTTCCCTCCCGCGAGTTTCCCCTATTCTGCTATGTTTTTCTTGCCCAGAAGGACTACCCGGGCGGGTAGTTTTTTGTACTAAAAAGTACCAGGGCGGGTACTTTAGTCCAGAGAGTTTTCTGCACTCTTTTTTCCCCGGAGGGGTAGATTTTAACTTGTATTTTCCCCGGCCAGGTACTCCCTCATAAGACCTCCGATTGACCTGATTTTTGAACCGTTGGAAACCTTTTGAAGTCTAGAACAATATCCGATTGGAATCACCTCATTATCCTTTCTAGTTTGTGAGATATAATCAGTTATTTTTGGTGTCAGTACGTTATAAACAATCTGCTTTTGCCCAACTTCGGGTCTAAGCCATTTTCACCTCACTTTGAACCACAAGTCGAGCCACATACCATTTTAAAGGCCTATGTGTCTATTTTCATCTCCAATAAACAAAATTCCATTTCAACTTCTATAACTCAAGATATTCCCATTTTCCCACAGCTTGTGCATCCTCGAAAACTGTCAGCTTTTCCTAAACTTCGCCAAAACATCTTTTCTTGCATTCCTTTCACCCCTTTGGCTCCCGTATGTGAATTATGTGAATTATATGCTTGATTAATTGATAAATATACTCTTGTTTGACATTCCTTGGTTCTTATTTGCTTAACTTGATGGTTTAACTTCGTGATAAACGTGAAATGGCTTAAGTTGGTTGAATGGCTTGAATACATGACCTCCTTGAGTTTAATTGAATCTCTTAAGAGTTAATCTAATGTCATACTTGTTTAAGTGCTACCTTCTTTCTAAGTGATTTTTTTATGAAGGTGTTGATATGTGTTGAGGTGTTGGTATTGTCTTATCTATTTACGTGAACACGACCACAACATTTCCATGCCTTTTATGCTTTCATTGGGTATCGTATCATATCATGACATGTCACACCACTTCATGATCATTTGCCGTGCGTCCTACTTGGTTCCATTATTAACTCATGTCTCACAAGTACACCATGTTTCCTTTCTTGTTCAGTGTTCTCCTCGGTGGAGACTTTCAAGCCTGTGGTTCTTCTCTTGCTTCTTTCTTGCACTTGGAGGTGAGGGTTTTTCTTTATAAATGACCTATGACCTTGCGTGAAGTAAAATTATGCCAAATGGTTTTCATATTAAAGTTAACCATAACTTTTATAACGGCTATGTACCGGAAATGTTTTATAAATCCTAAATGTGTTACCCTGAGCCTGTTTTGCGAGATCCTGCTATTGCCCCCGGCTCTTCTAGCGCTGGACTAGCCGGAGTGGTTCCTGTTCCTGTTCCTGGGGCCCAGGGGCTTATGTATTGAGTGATCCGGGGAGGTATCGGGCCGACGGTGATCTCTTGCACAAGTCCCACACTGTTGGACTACCCGGATACCCACCAGGAAGTTTGGTGGGAGATGGGGCCCCAATCTGAGGGAGTCATGAACCCGAAGATCATCCTGATGCGCTGATGTGGAGGTTAGCTACCGGCCACTTTGCAACCGGAGAAAGGAGATTAATTTGTACTTGTTTTCCCGCCTGTTATAATTATAAACTCCTGTTTCCTGCTTGTTTCCTGATTACCTGCTTGTACCTGTCATTTAATAAGTGAAAAGAGGAGTCCAGGATGGAATAATTACCCATTCTCGCCGGGTCCCCTAAAATGTTAAGCATAGATATCCGTAACCTCTGGTATGTCTGAGTCCCTGTTTAGCACCGGAGCTCGTGGATCGCATAGGTAAAGTGGGCATCAACAGAGGCGTACGGATATCGACACATGCATATTATATATCGTTTACGTGACTTGCATGCCCTGACATAATTCCACCCGTACGTATTGATTTATTCTTGTTTCCTGTCTCCTGTTTATTTAATTCTAAAACGTCTAGTGGAATTATGCCTGCCTGATTTCTTGATTATATTTGTATATGCGTGTGTACCCCCTTCACTCAGTCAGTTGGCTGACCCCTCCCTCTCGTTGTTTTAGTCTTATCTTGCAGGTTCTGTGGTCGTTAGGCGGGAGTCTTTTGAAGTCTTTGATCGAGTCTTGGTCCTGTTTGCACTGCATCGTACCGTACCTTTATTTTCTGCTTGTGACTGGGCTACGTAAGCCACTCTGTATGTTACTGCATTGTATTGATTCGGGACAGGTTAAGACAGGATCTTGAACTACTTGAACCCGTGTTTATATTCTTGTATGAATTGTAATTTCATATTGGTTAGTGATTGCATGATTGCCTCGCTTCCACATCCTTGTTTCTATTGATTTGTTGGTACAGGGTCTAGTCCCGCCTAACACAGGATGTTTTATTTCTGTCTCCGTTTGCTGTGAGCTTGGTTCATGTATGGACTTTCCATTTCATGTGTGGACCGGGTTCATAGTGCGGGGGATGTAGGGCCCTCCGTGTAGGGTGTCACACTGTACCAAACAACCAAAAACAGTACGAGTGCAATGTGGAAGTAATCATGCCAATAATAAATTCCATTAATGGCTACAAGCCCAAACAATTCATAAATATAATTCAATCCAACATGCACCTAACAACGGGTTCAACTAAACATGCAATCTGTCCCAAATCAATATTCAAAAATCCCTAATTATAAATCATACGTTGGCACACAGGCCTATTTAAATTCATGATGTGATATAATTAAAACAGAATAATGTAGAATGAGACTTAAGTGTACACGTGTGACTCGATCAAGAACGCTATGACTTGACTCCCGCCTAGCAACCAGCAAGAAACTGAGAAGTGGGGAAAAGAGGGATCAGTCTCTATAAGACCGAGTGAGCAGGAGCTGTACGTATATATAAAAACAAGCACATGCAAGTCATAAATCCCGAGCAAGGTTTTATTAAATTAGTTCCCACGAAGGGCATGAAATCGTTTACCAAAGCTTTGTCTTTACGACTAATCCATATTAAAATTCATTAAGTTCGTAATGAATGAATAATCGTTACGGCTCGGCGAGTGAGCGTGCGTTATCTCCAACCAAACTCCGACCATGTACAATGAACATGATTTAATACTTTTGAATACGTGATCATACAATACGTAATAATACAAGCGGCGTAAAATGTAGTCGTTTGGGCAATCCGGGTCCCGGCCTTCCCGCACGGTGCATAACGTAAACATGAACATAATCATAAAACATTCCAACCTTCTACCTCCGGGCGGTGGAAGGGTTTGCAAGGTCCTACCACCTCATGACGTGACGTTATGAGATGGGGACTCATGACTCCTACCCGCTCCTTCGATGGATTAACCACCGGCTCAAGAGTATCCCACCTCCCACACTACACGGTCGCGTAAGATACTCTCAAAGGGTACTATATGCAATGGCTTATCTGACGACCCGATGTCGTACCGGTCTCCATTCACACATTTCCTCAGGCCCAATAACGTGAACGTGACGTGCGTTATCTCGCCAAAACATTTCGTTATGTTAGAACATTCCAATATATTTCATTGCAATTGATTCATTCCTTGAAAACATTTACTCGATAAGAATTTACTTTATGACTTTGCTTGAAAACAATACATAAATATATAATTAGGATTTTGGCCAAAACATATCACATAAGGGTTATAGGGTTGATAATTATTCTAGAACTAAAACACCCTCACCTTGAACATGGCGATACAAGGATACAAACTAGGTCGGGTGCCTATTGATCATGATATCTCCACCCTGGAGATGAACTATACAAGAGAAAGAAATAATGTGTACTCATGAGAGATGACTCAATATGAAACCAATTAGGATGCACGGCATTGACATGAGATGTTCATGAAGTGATATGGAATTATTCAATATGCAATAGATCATATAAAGTCATGAATTGATGTGATCGTGCTCATGTACATAATTAATTTCATTTAAACACATAAATCATTTAATCATTCAATTAGGCATGTATTCAATGCATATAAGTCACATAAGAGGTCAAGGAGGTGAAAGGAAAGTGATAAAACGGGTTTTGGCAAAGTTTAGCAAGAATTAGGAAAAGTTGACAATTTCCGGAAATGGGCAAGTTGTAGGAAAATGGGAATATCTTAAGTTCTAGAAATTGGAATTAAGTTTTTCTTATTGGGTGTGAAACTAGACACATAGGGCTTTCTAAGCATATATGGCACGAATCATGGTTCAAAACGAGGTGAAAATCGCGTAGGCCCGAAGTTGGATGAATGCAGATTATCTGTAGAGTGGCGACACCAAAAATAATTGATTATAACTCATAATCTAGAGAGGATAATGAGGTGATTACAATTGGATAATGTATTAGACTTCAAAAGGTTTCCGTTGGTTCAATAATCAGGTCAATCGGAGTTTGTTTGAGGGGTAAATGAAACAAAACAAACTCAGGCATAAACAGGGGAGGATCCACGCCCGTGGGTTTGAGATCCAGGGTCGTGGATCTGGGTTCCGAAAGTCACAAGTTTCTGTCTTCAAATCCACGCCCGTGGATTTCACAAGGCATAAAATCCACGGCTGTAGATCTGCTCCAGGGGCTAAAAATACGAAGAAAAAGCAAGGTTTCGCTTGAGAAACACCAAAACTCGAAGGAACCACCTCAATCTCGACCCAAATCACATAAGACATGTAATAAGCAAAGTAGGAACATCAATTACAAGTTTAGAACAATTTAAACACATTAATTCACAAACCCATATCAAAATCTCACATATATACATACACATATACACTATCCATACAATCAACTAATGAAAGGGATTTTACCAGAATTGGAACGATGATGATGAGGTGAGTTCGTGGTGGTCGGGAATCATCGGATTTCTTGTCGGAGTTGATGGAGTTGGCTTTCCCCTTCTCTTGAGCTTGAAATGGAGATGGAGGAGCTTGGGATTAGGATGATGATGATGATGGTGGCACGGCGTGCTGGTGGTGGCACCGAGGTGGCCGGCGGCCAAGGATGGTGGTGGTGGTTCTGTTGGGCAATAAAGAGGAAAAGAATGAAATGAAGAAGAAGAAGAAGAAGAAGAAGAAGAAGAAGAAGAAGAAGAAGAAGAAGAAGAGAAATGGGGTGGTGTGTGTATCTCTTGTGATATTAAAGAGAAGAAAAGGGAAAGTTAAACGAGCGGTCCGCACAAGAGATATTTGTGTGTGGTGATATATTGTAATGGTTTCGGCTCGAATTAAAATACAGTTGGGGTACAATTAGGTTCCCGAATTAAATAAAAGAGTAGGCAACTTATTCGGGAATTTGCGAGAGTTAAAAGGGTGAGGCTCAGGAAAAGGAATAATGTGTACGTGTGTAAAATAACAAAACGAACAAACAATTAGTTACTCACTTAATTACAATTAAAAACACGAACACTTAATTAAACACATAAAACACATAAGTTACATAATTAAACAATTAAAACACAAAACTCTCGGTCTAACCACACTCGTGACCTCATACCTGGTTAGTCTCGAAAACACGAGGCGTTACATGGAACCTATGTATATGTTATGATACTTTATGGAAAGCATGTAGTATGATTTATTTTGCCCAAGTGGCTACATATGTATAATTGTTTTAAATGATACTAATATATTGTGTATATGTATATCTACTTGTTTGGATCTTGTTGCTTCCGCATTTGTGATTTAAATTTTGTTGGGCACTCTGGATTATGGTCTAGACCGCCTAGCCTAGGGTTTGATTTTGTTTTGTCTCCCGTTCGCTATGGTTTGATGCATGTGCGGAGTCCTTGTTTTGTTACACGTGTCGAGCTATAGTGCGGGGGATATGGTGCCCACCGCTCGGGGTGCTACATCCTTAAGTGGTATCAGAGCTCTTGGTTGCAAAACCGGAGCTCTAGTGTTATGTTGGGTTTGTCTAGTTCGTTCGGCTTAGGATTATGTGTTTGTTTGTGTTCACTACATCACTTTTGTGATTTATTTGCTATTAATTGTATTAATTGTTCACATGAACATGTACTAAACCCTCCCATGTATTTATATTTTCTTGAATTGTATTTCATTTTCAAGATGTCTTTCCAACACTTATCATCGGGAGAAGAACAATTACCTCTGATCTATCGAGAGTTTCAAAATTGCAATCCTCCGATGTGGTTCGGAGGTAATGATTTCAAAGCCGAATTATGGATTTCAGAGATTTCGTTAATTTGGAATACTCTATCAGGAACACCATAAGATATAGGGTGAATTGTACTTCCTGTTTGATTCAAGGTGAAGCTTCCATTTGGCTCAACGAAGTAAGATTGAAATTGGCGAGGTCCGGAGAACGGCTTACATGGGAGAATTTCGTTCGAAAATTCCACAACAAGTATATTCCTTCTAGTGCAAGAGTAAAGAGACTTCGGGAATTTGTAGATCTCCAACAAGATTTGAAGATGGCGGAGAATTATATAGAAGAACTTGAGAGGTCGGGCCTTTATGCTACACAAGTCGTCAACAACTACCGACTTAAAGCCCGGAACTTTATGTTGGAACTTAAGAATGACATACAACAAACTCTTGGTGCTTCGATGGTGAATCTTTGGTCCGAGACAATAAGGAAGGTGGTTCAAGGTGAAATGGATAAACAACGATTGAAGTGTCACACCTTTCAATTAGAACGAGGATCCTGTTCGAGTTCAAGTTTGGCCAAGAGGCCCGTTCCACAAGAGAAACCCCGAAGATTTCAAGAGGTCAACTCATTCAAGGAAAAGAAGCTTCGATTGTCGAGACTGATTCCAGTGCCTGCTCTATCAGCCCCGATTCATTGTGCTTATTGTAAAGGTCTAAATCATACGGAAGATATTTGTAAGAAGAAATCGGGACGATGCTTCGAGTGCGGGAAATTGGGACATAAGGTGAAAGCTTGTCCGAAGAACAAGAATCCGAGACCTTTGAAAAGCCGCTGTCCCGGGATCTTGACCTAAGTCCAAGTAGACCCCGAGTTTGACAATACTGCCTCGGTGAAAGGTACACTAAAGCATACATGACATCTCGTACATGCATATTCTATTCTCGGGGAAACCCATTTAATTGCTATTCTTTTCTTTTCGTTGCTTGTTAGTTGTCGCTTGTTGCTTACATTGTTACTTCTCTTCTTTGGTGTGAACTCTCTTCTTTAGGAGAGTTTTGTGAGGAGAGTGCTCGAGTGTTTGGTGAGTTGTGAGGCCGAGCTTTTGGTGGTTGCTTGAAGGTACCTTGTTGAGGTACGGAGCTATACCTCAGGCGTTAGGGGGTTGCTTTTAGGAGGTCCTTTTTGGGCTCAATGATATTTTTGGGAATTAGATGAAGGTTAACCCCGTCTATATCCTTTGAGGAGTGGTTGTTAATCTGGGACGGTGCGACAAGCTTTGTGGCTTACCTTTGGGTTAACAGAGGGATCGATCCAAGCTTGAGGAGACGAAGATCGTAGTAAGATTTCTTTGGTGCTTCCTTGAAAGTGGAATTCGTACCACTTGACCGGAGCATTGAGTTATCGTGATCTTCATCCCGGAGTTGAACTTTGCTTGAAGACTCTCGTTCGGAAGACTCTAACAGGGTTGTTGGAGTTGAAGGCGTAGTTCGAAAAGCTCTTAAAAGGTGGTTCACTCGTTCGGGTATTTCTTAGTGGAGTACTTCTGTTCTATCTAAAGAAGAAGACGGGACTTTAGGATGAGCAAACCATCGAGAGCTACATAATTTTATTGTGGAAGATTAATATCCTTCGCTTGCTTCTTGAGTTGTTCGTTCTTCTTCAGAGTTTCGTGGTCTACGCCGAGGTTGGTTTCCACAAGGGTATTGTCAACTACGTGATCGAGAAGAAGAACTGGTAAGGTGTAACGGCGTAAGAAAAGGTGTTGTGAACTCCGTGTAGCAATGTTAAAGCACCATTGGCTGAAGACCAAGTATCAAGAATCGGTTGGGTTCTCCAACTACTTCTGAATTTTATTTGGAAGTGGGAGCGAATGACTTAGGACTTTGTGTCCGGTTTGCTAAGTTAAGGAGATTTTTATGAGATTGGAGTGATTGATCATTTTAACAAGTTAATCTGTTTCTCTCATGGCTTCGAGGTTCGACAAGTTTTCGAGAGTTTCATTTCGGATTCGATCAAGACCCCGTTTAGGACCTGAGGACAGGTCCTTTTGAAGGAGGGAAGTTTGTAACACCCCAACTTTTCAGCAGTACAGGTACGCCGTATCGAATGTGCTAAGTGCGTATTTTAATTTATTTAATTACGTTATTTTATGTTTATTATATTGATTATGTGCTTAATTGAATTATTTGAATTAATTGTTATACTATGAATATGAATTTTAATAAGTTATGCTTGTTATACTTGAAACTTGACCCCGTATATGCTCGTACGTGATTCCGATTCTTGTGTCAAATTGTCATGAATGAAATATGTGATATATGGACTCGTTTCAATGCTCGTATCTCGTTATCAAGTTCGTTTGTTACGGTTCTAAAGTCGTTTTGTTTGATTAGAGACTCGAGGGCCTAACTCGTTTTAGCGCACCTTGGGTTCCGGAAGTAGTAACTTGAGCTCGGGAATTCGGATTTGAATTCCAGAAGAGGCGTTGGACTTGTAACAAATATTGGGAGAACCTAACCTTGTATTTTTTTAAGCCCGTTTGAACCTCCGAAGTTTGCTCGAACCGAGAGCTTCGAGCAAAACTGCCACCCTTGACTATTTTGAGCATAACTTAATCATTCCTTAACCAAATTAACCCAAGTTTGAACCTAATTAACCCTAGTTCAGCCCTCTATCACTCCCTTAACCCCTCATTTCATCCATTAAAGAAAAAAGGGAGAAATAACAGCTGCAAACCGAGATCCATGGAAAGGGAAAATCTATATTATTAACTTTGCCTAGTTTGAGCTTAATACACCTTCATCTCTTCTCCAACTTGAAAGGTGAGTCCATGAACTTACTCTCCATCTTCTTGTGGTTATTTAGACTCATGATTTGCTCATTTTCATCCATATTTGGCCAAGATATGATCATATCCATGAATAGTTAGGTTATATGAGATTTTTATGAATTCATGCCATTCCTTGCTTTATGACTTGAATTGATGAATGAATCTTGATTATTTGAACTCCCTAACTTTATTCCTTACCTCATAGTTCGTGGTATTTGATCCTAGCATGAATCACCATTGTTACATTCCTATAAACTTGAAGTTTTAGGATGAAAACTTGATCTCTTACCTTCCTTCATGATGTGTTCGGTTTTGATAGCTTGTTAGGCATGAAATTGGAGAGCTTTTGCTTGCTATTCTTGTTGCTTAGCTGCTGCATCCATCCTTCCTCCCTTCCCCTACATATCAGCTCTGTTCTTGATGTTTTTCAGCAGTTTTCGCCCTGTGTTACGGTAGTGATAGCGCAAGGAAGGAACCTCGTCATGGCCACGAAGCCGCTTTGTTTTGGTGGCTGTATGGGTGGCGCAGCCCCACCATTTTGGGTCGCGGCCGTGACCATCATGTAGTGGGAGGTTCTAGGTAGGTGGCGCGTATTTCTTCTTCTTCGCTTAGTAAGTTGCCTCTCTCCTCGGGTGACTGAATTCGCTTTAGAGCTAACTGTAGCGGGTGAAATGGCAGTGGAGTCATGAACAACGGAAAAATAGTCTACGGAGACCTCAGTCTGCTCCCCCACCAATGAGCGGTGGTGCTTCTGTTCCAACTGAGCTGGGTACAGTCAGGTGCAACCCATTGGACGCATGAGCGACCTTCCCAGTTAGTCAATTAATGCTTCCCACTCATTGATCAAGACAAAGAGGAGGTCTGATCTTGATCTTATTCCACAGAGACATAGGAAAGACGGAGGTCCTTGGACTTTATGAGTAAACCGGACGAAGAAGAAGGAGTTGACCTTTGACTCACTACCACTACCGAAGTTACTGGAGAACTACGACAAAGTGCTAAAATCCAGGTGGTTAAGTCTCTTTTAACAAACCGACTAGTAGACCCACAGATGAAGTTTCACCCATTCCAGACTTTTACGTGCATTGAGATATACCAACTTCGTAGTGGCGCGGCCGCGACGCTGCTCCAGACTTGGTTCTGTCTTCCCAGCGCGGCCGCGATGCCCTTGCTACTCCGTTTATTGTTTTCTTGCTCTTTTCTTGCTTTGTTTGATCTTGTATGTCTCTTATATGTTTGATGCATGAAATTAACTTGTATTATTACGTGTTATGGCTTTCATTTTGAACGTATGATGTGATATATGTGCCTATATGCAATGTGTGCTCTCCATGCAACTTCATGCGCTTCGTTCATGTTTCGTTGTTCAATTCTTGATTTAATTACCTCGTTCTTGGTTCGTACTCTTTGTTAACTTAATGCATTACGTGTTATATGCTTTATTATGAGTTTAAAATGTGATTTCGGTGCTTTTATACGCATTACATGACATGATGTGTTCTAAATGCTCTCTTACGTGTATGCATGTTCTTATGCTTTGTTTCTTTGCTTTGTATGATATCTCTTTACTCTTTTATTATACGTATGCATTTCTAACATGTTATATGATATGTTATGTGCCTTGTATAAGAATTATGGATTCATTTGACGTGATTTATGCTCGATATGAATTGATACAACTAAATATGACATGCATGCTATCTTGTTGCCTTTCATTAACATCATTTGCATTCATGTGCAATTCCCGAGCGTTATTCGGTGCATATTGAGTTTAAGTTGTCTCTTGTGCTTGTTTTGTTCAGAGGTTTATCCCGAGGGTGACGAGGTCGTCTCGTAGGCGTTCGTGGCTTCCTTTTTTCCTCCGTTGTTCCTTGAAGGTGAGATTTTGTTTCTTTTAGTTATATTGACCTAAAACCCTATGTGTTTTGAAGCCTGCATGCGAAATATATATGCTATATGATAGATACGTGCATGATATGTATTTGAGGGGTTGTCCCGCTTGTGAAAGACCTTGAAAACGTTTTTATATGTATATGCAATACATTTTGCTTTGTTTTTTAAAAGACTTTTGATACGTTTTGAACTTGTCGC
The DNA here is from genome assembly GCA_037501455.1 of Lantana camara. Lineage (NCBI taxonomy): Eukaryota > Viridiplantae > Streptophyta > Magnoliopsida > Lamiales > Verbenaceae > Lantana > Lantana camara. Next base: position 87,994,292 of record CM074859.1, on the reverse strand, counting down.
GAGAATGACCTTGAAAGATAGGTCCCTTGAACTTGTACTTGACTTGATGGGTCCCAGAGATTGTGGGACAGAGCATCCGGGTCGACCAAGGGGGCACCGGACAAACCTCTCGTTCATGTTCTCCACTTCTAGGATGTACCGGAACCCACTAGGAGGTTGGTGGGGGATGGAGTCCGATAGGAGTCAGTGTCACGAAACTCACGTCCTGCTTGCTTGCTTCTACAAATGGTTAAGGGTAGGATCCACCCTCCCATCACCGGAGTTGAGGTGGGATTGTTTTGTTTTGAACTTGCTTGATTTGTACTTGTCTCGACATGGAGAAACTTGTACTCGCCGAGTTAGTATGTCTTGTATTGTTTCGTCTTGAATCTATGAAACAGGAATGGATTTCCTAATTAATTAAAATTGGTTATTTTAACCTTCGGACTTTAACTTCTTTTAATATACATATCTATTATCACGCGGAAAAGATTTGGTGTGCAAAACCCATCCCCGGTTCATGGATTATTTACGCTCTTGATACTTGCTTTGCTCTATACGTATACGGGTGTGTGTGTTAGCCCCTTCACCAGTCTTTAGGACTGACCCTCGTTGTTTCTCTCTTTTTTTTCCCCTTATTTCTTGAGTTGCAGGTGCAGGAGTTGTCCGTGCTAGGCGGCGGTCTGTCTTTCGAGTCGTGTTGTTCGAGTCTCATGCATTTCTTTTAGTTATTCTGTATTTTGAGCAATTGGAACCTATGTATATGTTATGATACGTTATGGAAAGCATGTAGTATGATTTATTTTGGCCAAGTGGCTATATATGTATAATTGTTTTAAATGATACTAATGTATTGCATATATGTATATCTACTTGTTTGGATCCTGTTGCTTCCGCACTTGTGATTTAAATTTTGTTGTGCACTCTGGATTAGTGTCTAAACCGCCTAGCCTAGGGTTTGATTTTGTTTTGTCTCCTGTTCGCTATGGTTTGATGCCTAATCTAAACTCTAACCTAGAGATTCATGAAAGTTTTAAGTATTATTTTCTACCAATTTTTGAATTAATTTATAGATGATGTATTTATGACATAATTTTGTATACATAAGCTCCTACATCAACTATACACCTAAGTATACACCTAAGTACCCTATAAAAATACACCTAGCAACCCTATCTTGTGAGTCACTACCCTAAACAATTCAAGAATGCCTCTTGTGTCCCAAAACCATACCTCTAAATACCCTAACTCTCACAAAATTCATACCAAAATCACTCTCTCTCTCACTAAAACTCACGGTACCAACCTTCTCTGTAGCACCCCGAGCGGTGGGCACCACATCCCCCACACTATAGCTCGACACATATAATGAAACAAGGACTCCGCACAGACAATTTCAAAAGAAAGAGAATCGAAAGAGCTTTCTGGAGATTATAAACACTTAACGTTTAAACGTCTCAAGTTAAAGTAGTAAGAGTTTGGAATTTTAAAAAATATGGCAAAGTACATAAAACGATGCTAGGATAAGAATTAATTTTCGAGAAAATGGTCATGATTCATAAAATAATTTGAGGATTATTTTGAGAAGTTAGTCTTATATCAAATGCCATATACGGTTTAAAAGTTAGTTTTTACGACGGGAATAGTACTTATGAAAATTAGGAAAAATTTATAAAATGAGCTAGGATTTGAACTAGGGTTTGGAAAATGTCTTAAAATTCATAAAATAATTCAAGGATCATTTTGGTTATAATATTGGATAGGGAAAATGTTGGAATTCGAAAATACCTAAACTAGGATTTCCCGGTCGGTTTTGGTTGTTACGGGAGTTAGCATGAGAATTAGGATTCGAAAAAGGTACCATAATTCATAAAATTTTGCAAGGATTTATTTGACCTCTATATTTGATAGGTAAAAGTGTCCCGGTAAATTTCTACATTGGAAAAGTGAATAGCAACTAGAGACCTAATGAGAATTTTTTACTAACAATTTTCAAAGTGTCTTAGGATGACAAAAGCTGGGATATGAATCCGGAAAATGTGAAATCTAATTTTCTAAGGTTTCATGGGGAATATGTGAAGGTTTAGGCTCGGTGAATGAATAGTGATATGATTCTCATAATAAGATATTAGCAAAAATGAGGCATAAAGGCACATAATTCACATAAAATATAATGCATAATGGATTGAGGCTATAAACGCTTTCTCTTAACCCTTTACTTACCTGTTTCTTCTTAGCCCCAAAATTCGGGTTGTTACATCATTGTCATTATCTGTTGTTGTATACGGTCATCCAAGGCTACAGTGGGAGCGATCTCGCATCCCTCACCCAACTGTTCCAAGACTCGACAATGTTGTTGTTGATAATACCATATCGATTACCTGTAAATAATGAATTAGCCCAGCTTTCAGGGCATGAGTTATTTATGAAATCTGCTGCTTTGGGCATTGCTTTCAGTATTTTGCTAATGTAGCACCCCTACACGTGGAGATGCCACACCCCCGCAGTATAAGTCGATCCACATATGAAATGGAATGTCCGTACATGAATCAACCTATAGCGAACGGATGACAACACAGACAAAACGATAAGCTAGGCGGAACTAACTCGCAATTATCAGCCATAATGCATAATAAATAAACGGAAGCATGCGATATTATCGATCATTTATCAAGTAATTCATACTTGGATTTTACATATCAATACATTATCATCTCCTAAAATACATAACAAGTAACATTAACAATAATTCCTTTGAAATGATAAATAAATAAATGCACCATGCGGGGCTCGAATGCAAGGACTAGACTCAACTCGATTCCCACCTACAGTGCACCTGCAAGAACACTACACATATATCGATTTCATGAATAACCCCATCACTCCCATAAACTCCATCACTCCAATAAACTCCATCACTCCCATAAACTCCATCACTCCAATAACGGGAAGGTTGCGAGCCTTCACTGTTCATGGTAACACGATAACACAATAATCACGATGCACGCAGCGTTAGGATTCTAGAGGTGGCTCCTACGAGTTCAGGAGGTGGCTCCCACACATGTAGCACTTTGCCTCACAGGTTCAAGAGGTGGCTCCCATGTGCGTAGCACGCTGTTCCGTATAGCACTTAGCTCCTGCGACTGACGAGTGGTACACGGTAACACGGTAATCATGATACACACATTGCTTTGCATGATCATGACATTAACACGATAATCATGGTACGCGCATTGCTTTGCACGACTATGACATTAATCAAGCTACACTTTGCTTTACATGGACCTGACTTGCTTGCAGACAGGTGACATGACGTCTCATGGATGCGTGAACGTGCTCATTGATCCCAATCTCCGCTCTGGAGAACAACTGGAAAAGAAGCAGAAACATTTGTGCCCTCATGAGATCATAACTCGATAATGTTACCAAAATGTAACGCACGGCATAATCATGTAACGAGGTAATATGTATTAACAAATGTAGTATGATATAATCATATTCTTGCATGTAATTGATCACATAATAGCATGTTTAGGTCATTTGAAGGTAAAGGAATGGAAATGGAAATATCAATTTTTGTGCAGAAACTCACTACCTCTCCAGAGGCCTGGGAACGGCCGTTCCGGATTTTAGTACAAAATGGGAAGGGTCGTTCCCAACTCCCCGACACTGTGTCCCGAAGATGGAAACGGCCATTCCGGCTTATAAGCCAAAACGGGAAGGGCCGTTCCCGTCCTCGCCGCCAGGCACGTTATTGAAAATATGGGAACGGTCGTTCCCCAACTACAAAGGGAACGGGAAGGGTCGTTCCCGTTACGCAGGAATTGCAGAAAACAGAGCAGAAGAACAGGGGAGCCATGAACACCATCAAATCTCCCTAAACACTCATGATTCAATCCCATAAGCTAAAATTCATGAAAAGATATATGTATACATACTTGAGATGCAATAACACCCATATAAACACTTATATTAGTCATCAATCATCAAGAATCATCATCATCTACCCATATATGAATTCATCATATAATTCCATAATTTCATAATATATGCAAGGAATTCAGATTTAGAGCTCCTAATCATGCTTCTAGCATCAAATAACAAGTTATTACATAAAAATCACAACCCTAGCTTCAAGCTCATGAATTCAAAAGTTCATGTATTCATGTCTTATCTTGAAAGAAAGAGATGAGAGATGATGATGAAGCTTCAAGCTTTAAAGTAATCAATTAGATGGAAGGTAGCTTGATGATGATGATGAACTCCCACTTCTCCTCTTCTTTGATGGATGAACCGAGAGAGGGAGAGATGGAATTGAATATGATTGTATGTTATGGAATGAAATAGAAGGAGGAAGAAAATATAACGTGATATATCTCCTCAAATTTGATGAAAGCCATTAATTACAATTTAATCCTCCAAAGATATAAGTTGATGCAATTAAGTATAAAAAGTTTGGGGAATAATCTATTAGGTCCAAGAAATATTTATGCAATAATTTCCAAATTGGTACATATTTTCTATAATCACATTGAAGTATAATTTATATGATTTATTATAAAATGTAGGAATTTAATAAATACAAGAATTAAAATAATCCTAACTCTCGGAAAATTCACATGTGTCGCGCGTACCTGGAAAGCCGGAAATTGGGGCGTTACAATTAATGTGCGAGGAGTACTCGGTCTTAGTGGGAGCATATGTTGCTACATTCAAAACATTTGTCCAATGTTTCTTGTTCAGTTTGGTATAATGCTTTCTAAGGATCTGCTATCATGTCAGACAACAACCAGTTTATTACCACAAAAAAGAGCAGATAAAAATTCAAATTTATCAACTTATTACACTAATGAGTAAACAAATACCTGAGTCCTGAAGTTATCCACCAAATGTTTTAGGCAGACGGCATGTTGGGAGCCTGAAAATACCCTTGGCACATACGTAACAACGCCCGGGTGTCTGTCGGAGAAGAATGTGTACTACCTAAAGTTACATAGTACAGGCTGACTCTCAAGTGCATATATATCTTAATTTCTGGCAAAACCATTCCCAATTCTGATCATTCTCCGAGTCAACAAACAACATGCTATTGTAAACAACTGATTGTTCTCGTCCTTAGCTGTCGCACAAAGCAAGTGGCCTTTGAATTTGTTCTTAATATGAGTGTCGTCGGGGAAAACTATTTTCCTACATCTTTTAAGAAAATCCTAGCAAATAGGAATGCATTGCCATAAACAATCGGTAAAACCTATTATCCGGTTGTTTTGTCTCCAAATCACAGAAGCTACCGGGATTCGAGCGTTTCATAGCCTCCACATACTAATGGAGTCAATTATAAGACCCAACATCAGAATAGTGGATTTCATGCAGTGTTATCTCCTTCCCCGTCCACGCAGTATGATAAGAAATTTCGACCTTGTGCTCGTTCTGGATATAAGAAACTATATCTTTCGGTTTGTATTTAGGATTTGCCATGATATGAGCCTTCGTTACTCCCGCAACCCAATTTGAATAGGCATTGGGGTGTGACCTTCTATTCGACAGTTTCCAAACCACAAACATGTTCAGGATTTAACTTTCTTATGGTAACATCACTGTCTCTCCTACGGTAAGAAGCATATAACCTCCATTTGCAATTCTCATCTGTGCACAAAGCTATAATCTTATCTCTATCATTCTTCAAATATTTAAACTTTCCATTCACAACAATATGGTAATTTTTCAAATGAACCTTGTAGTCATCAGCATCCTTAAAGACCTGGCCAATGCCACGAATGCAATGACTCCATGATTCATTGTTGTTGGTAGAGTGAACGACTAGGGCTTGACTGATCGATGTCATTTTCTGGTCATCCCTTTTCAAATACAACACAAACTGAACGAATACGAATCACAAACATATAACGAACACAATAAAAAAGCAGAGCAATTAAACGAGACTACCTTCTCTGAGATGAACTTGAAGGAGGCAGAATTGCTTTCAAATTCGGAATGTGTTGTTTTGCTAGTCAATACACTGAGACCATGCTCTCAATATCTTTATCTTTCTTCGAGCTAATCCATGATTCAGCTTCCATATGGGCAGCCTGGTACTGCACCACATATGAAGCAGAGTTAAAGTCGGGTCAGTGGTTCTTAATCTCCAAATAAACTTTTCCATGAGTATCGGTCTTTAGCAGTTGAAAGACATGAAGACCGTCTTCAAAAAATACGCTACACCATATAGAACCAGAAACCATGGCGACGGATCCATCTTCAGAGAGTGGGTTTTCAAGATTTCCTATCAAACACAATATATCCTCTTCAAATATCGAATCAAACCAGCAAGATGAACAATTGGCGATGCTGTGAGATCGGGATAATGCAACGTGAGGCGGCGACAGCGGCGGCGGAGGAGGACGCGAAGGCAGGGTAGAGGCAGAGTAAGCTTTATTGAGAATGTGATGAAATCGGGATGTGAATCAATCTACGGTGTTGTTAGAATAAATTTTGAGGGCAAAACAGTTTTTTTAGGTGATTGGGGGGTTTAGGAAAAACATGTACGTGATGTAAAACATATATTTTTTAAATAAGGAGGTTTAAGATAACTTTTCAACATATTTGGTTCTCTTTATTAACTACCACTAAAATATTAACGAAATAGTTTTTCACTGAAGGGAGCAAACAAAGGTAATTGGTAATTTATTAGGAAATCATAATGCGTAAAAGTGTCATTTTCAAAATCAAAATGGGTAAATCCTAGTATAAATAAGCCAAACAAGGAGAGATATAGATGTAATTCACTCCAAAGATAAACGTACAGCATAAACTAATTAACATTATTGAAATGATACTCCAATATGGGTACATATGATTGATTATAAAATGTAACGAAAATGATACTCCAGAAAGTCCGCCAAAATGAACATGAATCGACCAATGAAAAACTTGGTTTCTCCACGAAAAGGCAACATACTTAGAAATGCTTACAAACTCCCATTTGTCCACTCTAATTACCACTCATTTTGTTCAGGAAAATATGTGTTTGGCTCAAAGCATAAGAAAAAGCAACTTGTTGGAAGCATTAAAGAAATTGGGTTTCTTGGCTGCATTGATTTAATTACTTGTGTACTTTATGCCAACGTATGGCTGCCTAAAGATAAGTGCAAAGAGAGGCGTGATAGAGGGGAAAAAACATTCGCAAGTTTCAGAAGTTTAATTAGTGGCATTTTCCCAAGTTTTCAATCAAAATCATGCTAAGTCGGCATAACTTAAGAACCACAAAAATGAGAAAACTTTTAAAAGACATTATCGGCATAATTCAGAAGTAGTAAGAAAGCATTCTAACAAAGATTATTTGAACATGAACATCGAGAGTAGACGATATTCCACAATTTGAAACAGCCAGAACCACGGAGGTGACAAGAGGACGGGTCCCTAAGCGGTCCTCGTGACCATTCGAAAGGATCTGCTCGGACTCATAATCCATTCTCGAAAGTTCATCTTGGGCTCATAAGTAGTCCTTGAAACCCCCCTTCGACTTCTAAGTCGAGGTGCAGCATAATTGCATAACATATATATAAATTAACAATATGTGACAATCCAATCGTGTTAATCTACTATGTACTAGATCTCATTAATTGGGTTTCTTCCTCGAGTTTTGTAACGATAGGAACAAAGAAGACGATCAACCGACGAACTTTGTCAGGGCTGTTGGCACAAGAAAGTAGATGTGTACTAATTATTGGGCAAGGCTGATCCAATGAGATCCTCCAAGTTCCCACCCTAGTAGTTGAAGACTGACTACTCCTCATTACACCAAAATTGGGTAAGATAAAGCAATCTCACTATAATAGCATCATTTAGATCGATTACGAACTTGAACTTCAGACAGCGTTGCATAGGGCAAACCCAAACTAGTGTCATGTGTGTTTCCTCCTAGCAAGTGGAGTACCTTCCCGTCAACAAATTCTTATCAAGACTGAAGATTTCCCTTATGTTCAACATCTCCTCCTCGAAATAGGAGTACCCTCGAGCTCAAGAGCTCCTTGAGTTCAACACCTCCTCCTATTCAAGCATGGTTCACCTCGATGGTGAAATCATTCTTATGTCATCTTGCTCTGGCAAAAGTTCTATCTCAAACAGTGGCTGTAACAAAGTTCAGCAATCATGGTACGTACTCGCGCATTCAAGGAAAAAAAAGTGAACATAAAAATCAACCAACTTGAATCTCGAAGAATAACTTTATTGTCTGGTTACTAAGGAAATTATTGAGAAATCTAAAATTTAAGGTATAGCTGTAATTGAGGAGAATAAATTTCATCCCAGAAAAGGTGATGAGATTGATGAAATCCATATATAGCTCTATCTCCGATCCTGCTTCCATCATACACTTCCATCATATTAATCCATTTGTTTGGCTTCGATTCTGCAAAGGAGCAGAAAAAAGGTAATTAATCAAGTGACATGCCAAGAACTAATGTAGAACAGAAAAACTAATCTTTGGTTCAATTCAAGAAACACTAAATGATTCTTAGGTTCAACTAGATCTAATAATAGTATTCAAATATCACATTCTGGATTTTATGTATGATAATTTCTTCTGAATTATATTCGATGCAGATGCTGTTTTAATTAGATAATTAATGGTTTTCTGTAGTTGAACATGCAAATAACATTCATTTAATAAGAAAACTACTAATGAAACTTTTCTTCAGAAAAATTTCAGAAAAACTCAAAAGCAACAGAGAAGCCTTCAAATCTTAGCTTGACAATCCATCGCGAGCATCCTTCAAGCAATTTTCAACAACAAAAAGCAAAAAAGAGAAGCTTACATCGAATTGCGTCTATTTGGCCGCAAACAAGTGATTTTCGTGGCAATAAATCCAATCTGAATCATCAGAAGCAACTAATCCACCTCCGTCAGTGCAAATCGACTCTTGACACGGATCAGATCCATTACATAACAATTTTTCTTTCCCTCTGGCAGAAACACAAGGTTCATAATCAAGAACCATTGGACACAAATCATTATCCATACTTAAATCATTCTCTTGATTCTTGTCACCCGATTCAAGCAGTGGATACAACATCAACTTTCCACCAACAGATCCATCACCATGATCAGCATCCATCTCTTGATCAGACAAACAGCAACAACAATCATCATTTTCAACAATTCTACTCACCAAACCATCCCTCCATGATATCCTCATCCGGGATAGGCCCAAATTATCCGACATCCAAGAAGAGACACTTTCATTATTTTCATTGGGGCCCACGGGTGCAGTGTCCCAAATTGAAATCTCACCAGTTGGTGATAGTTTCACTCTTTTCAGAGTTTCTGTCACCAAATCGACTTCAGAATTTGGAGTTTGAATGATATTTCCACTATTTAAAGAACCATCAGAAAATGTAGACTTATTTCCCACATTACATACACTACCACCACTATTGTAAGTACTATCACCAAACAATACATAAGAAGATTCATTTCCACATAAATTTGAAGGTGAAGATAAATAGTCAAGTGTGTCTGGAGCACTGCACCTGTTCCTCGAATCACTTCCCGTACCGTTGAGCCCCTCCTCTTTACAGGGAGATATCAGCCACCGAACCGAGGCCTCAGCAGGCAAAGGAACCGGAGAATCTTTTAAATCATCATGTTTTGTCACATTTTCATTTTCCAGTGTATCATCAAAAAGATTGGTTCTTTCAAAACCTCCTTTGAGACTCCCTCTACGTCTGCACTTTCTCTTATCTGTAACCCCAGAAAGAAGGTGACCAGCGCCATAACAAACAGGAGTATCTTCAGAATTGAAAACAGGAATTTTAGAATTGGGTTGACATTGGATTTCAGGAGACAGCGAGGGCTCAAGAGGAGGCGTTTTCGCAGCTGCAGCACCACTGCAATTAGCTATCTCAGAAATTGAATCCTCTATCACAGAATCGGAGCCACAACCACTTGTTATTTCCACCGGATGAGTAGATTTTTTAGCGAATTTTTGCCGATTCTTTGTATTTGCCCGAAATTCTTCAGACCCTTTCTTCAATTTATTCGCGGGATCGCCCTGAATAGATGAAACCTTCGATCTTTGGGTATTTTTGAAAACGGATTTTGCATTATTTTCCCCGTTTTGCTTCTGAGTAAGGCGCTGAGGATGAGCGCTTTTGGATTTCTGCAAAAGGGGTTTTTTTGGTACCTCATTTTCTTTGGATCTGAGAAGAACCCTCGACGATTTATCAGCCTTTGATTTCTTAGGCTCAATTTTTGTTGCTATTTTGGAATAGTTTAACGATGAAGATGAAGAACAGGAGTTTGAAGATAGCAAGAATCTTAAACAGCCTTTTGGAGCTTCAGAAGAAGCAGCTGCTGAGGAGGAAGAAGAGGAACAAGAGAGATTTGAGATTCTCTTAGTGGTGGGTTTTTGAACAGGAAGTCGATTGAAATTTTGAAGCCGACTTCGCTTCTCCATTGTCCCGTTGTGTTCTTCCCCGGGTTGAGAGAGTTGAACCTGCAAATTGACAATGAATGAATAATGGAGTTTACCGTTGGTTTTGAAAAGTGAAGAGGGAAGGAGGCTACTTGCCCGTTTTCTTTTTGTCCTTTTGTGGATTTTAAATTTATGCTTGTAATTCTATATTGGTATTTAGATACGATCAAGAGAAATAAACCTATTTGAAACGCCAAAAAAGAGGATGGAAAAAAAAAAAAAAAAAAAGGGGGAGAGTTGTTTGGAAGAATCAAATATCTCAAAAATTTGGGGATGATTACCAACGCCCCCTTAAGGTTTGATGTTATTACAGAATACCCCTTGAGGTTTCGGAAATTATGAACTCCCCCCTGGGCTGTTATCTCCTCCGTTAAATTTAACGGATTGTGTGAAATTTACTATTTTACCCCTACTATGTTTAAACTCGGGGGGGTATATGTAATAAAGAGCCAAAGGTAAGGGGGCTAATGCAAGGACTGAATTTGTTAATGGGGTTTGATGTAAGTATTTGAGTTTTATGTCTACCTAACATTTTTTTTTAATAAAATGCTACTTAATACTATTTTAATATTTTTATAATAGACTAATTTCATACATACAGTTTATGAATTCTTAATATTTTCTGTAGATATTGACCATACATGTTCAATGTTTGAAATAATTGTTTAAACGGCTGGCGGATATTTTTGTGAATTTACTAATGCATTTGTTGATATTAGTGTATTTGTTATGATTTTCAATTTTGAGGAAAAAAATTGATAATGCACTGATCTTTGTGTGGGTTTTTTTATATAAATTTTTATTTTGAGGGAAATTTTGTTATAATTGCAAATAAATTATTTTAAATTAACTTTAAATGGACTTGTACAAAATATATTTAAAACTAAGAAATAAATATGAAAGGAAATTTATAACTTATCATATTTTATAGAAATAAATCTGCATGGAATATCTAATTCAATTTATATTTATAGATAAAATATAAAATATTAAATTAAATAACAACTTTTTAAATACAAAAAATCCAAAATTAACTAATATTACAATTATATTATTAAACTCTAAGTAAAATTAGAATATACCCCCTAAGGTTGTTTTTGGAATTTAAATTTGAATTTAACAGTGTAATTAACGGCCGGTGCTATTTGTAAGTAAGGGTGTACTATTCAGGGGGGAGTTCGTAATTTTCGAAACCTCAGGGGGTATTTTGTATTAACGCCAAACCTCAGGGGGGCGTTGGTAATTATCCCCAAAAATTTATGCTAATCCCACCTATTTAGAAAATGTATAAATTTTCAATACATATTTTATTTTTCCTAAACCCACAATGTCCTGAAAAATCTGTTTTGTCTTTATTATTATTTTTTTTCATCCACACTGTTTTTACTTCCTCCACACTCCCACTTCACCCTTTACTCCGTCTCTTCCACCCTCCCTGCACCGGAGATTTCCTCTGCTCTTCTTTCTTTTCAAAGATCAGTGCCCCACACCACCCGTTGAATCAATATTTTTCGCCACATCGTGTATAACGCGAATCGAACCTCACTTGTCCATTTTTTCCTGCCACTCACCGGAGATTTTCTGTGCCCCTCTTTCTTTTCGTAATCGGTGTTGGAAGAAACGAGAGTAAAGCAGTGAAAAATTAAAAAAATTTCCGAACAAGGGACCTAGGAACTTGTAATTTCTACTCTGAAACAGGAGCAATTCTGAAACTTATGTTAAGTTTAATTTTTTTTTTTTTTGAGATGTTCGATCGCCTATATTGAACAACCTTCAAGCGGTAATGAATCCACGCCCTTTGAATGACTCTTTCTTCTTCTTCGAGACTCCAACGTAGAAGCCCTCCAGAAGTACCCACACGCACCTTGATCACCATCAAAACAGGGAGAATGCTAGTTCTTTATTTTGTGTAAAATCTGGGGTTTGTTCTTTCTCAGGAATGTTTCTTACTTTCTCCAGAATAGAGATAATTTGACACTTTTTGAATGTCGGTTTAAGAGAAAGAGAGAAGTCTCTTCTCTTTTATCTGACTAAGAAAAAATAACCATTCTTTTTTCTGTTAAGAAAATAATCTTATATTTCCTTAAATTACGTAATGAGATATTCAAGCGGAGGAGTGACTTATTCAAACAGAGAGGATATGAGATCCCATTCCATGTGACATGACGGGGAAAGTTCAATGCACTCTTACCATGATCTAAGGCCAAGCTTTTAGTTGGAGGTCAAGTATCCTTTCGAGGTTAGATGCTTCCGGGGAGGAGATAACATGGGAAGTCTTTGTCCGGGAATTCAAGAACAAATACATTCCAATTTCGCTATGAGAATTTATGGATTTGAAGCAAGGTGGGAGGACCGTGACCGACTACATCAACGAATTTGATAGGCTCTCCCGCTATACTCCTAATATAGCCAGTGATGACCGACACAAGGCCTTACAATTCTTCCAAGGCCTTAGGGAAGACATGAAGGATGCGTTAGGGACTTCAAACACGAGCACTTGGGCAAAGTTGACCGAGAAAGTTTTGTAAGTAGAAGAGAGGGTGGTAGCTAGGAAAAAGAGTTCACATCATGGCCAAAGATCTCATTCAAAATTTGGGAAAAAGCCGGTTTATCAGGCCTCTCCCCAACAAAAGCCCCAAAACAAGCAATCCCGAATCACGAGACCCTCGCCACCATTGGCTCTATCGGCACCGGGAAAATGCACTCATTGCCAAAGAAATCACGCCTTGGATCGGAAGCTCTTGGGTTGATGTTATAGTTGTGGCTCACCAGATCATATGTTGAGCCAATGTCCGAAGAGAATGTTGGGGCACACTACGGGTGGAAATCAAAGGCCCACTATTCATGTGACGCCCCGTGTTTTCAAGACTAATCAGGTATGACGTCACAAGTGTGGTCAGACCGAGTGTTATGTTATTTAATTGTTTAATTATGTGATTTACGTGTTTTATGTGTTTAATTAACTGTTCATGTGATTTAATCATAATATGTGTGTACGTGACTAACTGTTCATTTGTCTTGCTTGCAATTTCACACACGACCACGTTTATTCCTTTTCCTCGAACCTTACCTTTTATTCCTCGTTAATTCTCGAATCCGTTGCCTATCTTTTTATTTAATTCGGGAACCTAATTCTACCCCAACCGTATTTTAATTCGAGCCAAAACTACACAAATATCACAGTACAAAATATTTAACCGAGTGGACCCCATATTTGACCAACCACTCTCTCTCTCTCTCTCTCTCTCTCTACAGACACAAGCCCCCCCTACTTTCTTTTCCTTTTCTTCTTTCTTCTTTCTCTCTTCATTTTTCATTCTTCCCCTTCCTCTTCTTGTCTCAACCGAGACACCACAATACCACCACCACCTTGCCGCCGTGCCACCACCATGCCTTCACCGCCACCGGCCGCCACTCCTCCACCACCATTTCCAAACACCACCACCACCCTCTCTCTTCTTATTCATTCTCCATTTCCACTCCAAGCCAAGTCAAGACAAGGGAGAAGCTAGCTCTACCGACTTCGGCAAGGAATCCGGCTATTCTCGACCACCACGAGCTCACCTTGACGTCCCAATTTCCATCCCGGTAAGCTTTCCTTCATTTCGTACCTTTTTCTTGACTGTATATGTGTGTATATATGAGTATATATGTGTATGTGTATTTGTATATATTTGATGGGTTTGTATGCTAATGTGCCTTGTTTCGAGTTTCGATCGTACTTTCTTGTGCCTTTGGTGTTGCTTGTTGCTTGGTGTGAGTTTTGGGCTTCGGCGTCACTCCGGGAGCTGTTTTCGGCACTGCCCTATTCTGCCGCTACTGTGTCTGTTTTCTCGTGCAGGGAGTCCCGGTCGGGATCCGGGTAAGTGTGTTTTTAGTCCCGCCCGGAAGTGCTTGTTGTGTTGCTGTCTATTGCGTTGTCCCGGCCGGGAATGTTTTCAGTGTAGTTGGTGTCCCGGCCGGGAAGGTCTGTCAGTTGTTAGGCTTGGACGTTTATCCCGGCCGGGATTGATTTATGTGGAAATGAGTCCCGGCCGGGATGCTTGGACAGCAGGTTTCAAAACTGCTGCCCGGCCAGGATCCTTTTCAGTGTATTTTGTGTCCGGGTCGGGATAGTCCTCTGTTGACCATGTTTTCATGCTTTGACATTCGTTGTTTCCTTGTTATGTGTTTGTTTATGTGCCTTGTTCGATTCCCTAACGTACTCAACGTGCTTATATGCTCTCATGAAGTGTAATTACGTGTTTAAATGCAATACGTGGATATGTTAGTTGTTTAATTGATTTAATTATAATCGAGCATGCGTTATATGATCACATATCACACGCACACTTGAATTTCACATTTATCTGATACGTGGGATATTAATTATGCATATGAACATGATCACCACACTTCATAACATTTTATGATTCATTATATATTGTATCATTTCATAGCACGCTACACCACTTCACGAACATCACCGTGCATCCTACTTGGTTTCATGTTGAGTCATTTCTCAAGAGTACACATTGTTCCTTCTCTTGTACAGTTCGTTTCTAGGGAGGAGACTTCCGGGTCGAATAGGCACCCGTATCACTCATATCTCTTGTGTCGTGGTTTCTAGGTGAGGGTGTTTTCATTCTAGTTACGTATCGAACCCTATGACCTTATGTGATAAGTTTTGGCCAAACCTAATATATATATATATATTTCATTTTCAAAGTGATGTTATCAAGTTAATTCTTATCGAGTAAATCTTTTCTCAAGGATTCTGAAATGTGTTATTATTATTCTCATGACTTGAAATGTTTTGGCGAGATTATGCACATTGATCATGTTCATGTTATTAGGACCAAGGAAATGTGTGAATGGAGACCGGTTCGGCATCGGGCCGATGTCTAGCTAAACTATTGTACAAATTACCCTTTGAGAGTATCTTCGCGCGACTAGGAGGCCCGGGAGGTGAGATATTCTTGAGCCGGTGGTTAACCCATTGAAGGAGTGGGTAGGAGTCATGAGCCCCCATCTCAATATTATTATGGAATGGTTCGGGTCTGCAGGCCTGACCATTATGGAGGGAGAAGGTTGGAACTATTTCATGATTATGATTATGCACATAATTATTATTGTTATTCACCGTGCGGGGAAGGCTAGGACACGGATTGTCCAAACGATCATGTCTCATGTATTTATAACTTGCATATATTTTTATGTATTACATGATCGCTTATGCAAAATGTATTAATCATGTTTACTGTACACGGTCAGAGTTTGGTTGGAGATTATCCAAGCTCACTCGTTGAGCCACATTGATCATGTATGGATTATGAACTTAATGAATTTAATATGACTTAGTCGTAAAATCCGAGCATGACTTAAATTATTTTCTTGCCCTTCGCGGGAACTAACTTTAAATAAAACTTGCTCGGGATTTTATGACTTGCATGTGCATGTTTTTATATATATATGTATAGCTCCTGCTCACTCAGTCTTCTAGAGACTGACCCCCTTTTTCCCACTTTTCTAGTTTCTTGCAGGTTTAGCTAGGCGGGAGTCGAGTCTTAGCTTTCTTGTTCGAGTCACTTGTACACTCGAGTCTCATTTTATAAAGTTATGTTTTAATTTGTATTTTTTTATGTATTTGGGCATATGTGCCAATTTTGATATTATTGGATTCGATTCGGGATAGGTTGCATGCTTAGCTGAACCCGTTGTTAGGTTGCATGTTGGATTTAATTTATGTTATGATATGAATTGGGCTTGTAGCCATTATTGAAATTCATGTTTAACTTTATTGCTTCCGCACCGCATTTCAGATATTCTTGATTAATTTGTACAGTGTTAGATTCCGCCTAGCTAGGTTTTTTTTTTTTTTTTTTTTTTTTTTTGTCACCTTGTTCGCTATGGGTCCTGTTCATGCTTGGATTATCCATGTCATGTGTAGACTAGAGTTATAGTGCGGGGGATGTGGCACCTATCGTTGCGGGTGCTACAATTCAAGCTCGGGCTTATGCACTAGACAGCGTGGAGGAAGCGACAGAGATTTATCAAAACGCCATGGTGGAAGGTACCATAAGCATCTATGGCATTATTATATGCATTATTTGATACTGGGGCTACGCATTCTTTTGTTTCCCGAATGTTGTTGCTTCTATTGCTTTGCCTGTTATTATTGTTGAGCACGATTTTGTGGTGAGCTCTCCTCTTGGAGAAAGCTTGGTGACGAGTGGAGTGTTCAGGAGTGTCCGTTTATTTTTTAGGGTAGAGCATTCTTAGCAGATTTGATTGAGATGCCGATGAAGAGGTATGGAATAATTTTTGGGATGGATTAGCTTTATGACACCGATCCGTGATGGATTATCGTGAGAAGAAGGTTTCTTTGAGTTCAGTCATTTTAACGGGCGAGAGGTTGAAGTCCAGCTCATTTGTGTCTTTTGTTGAAACGAGCAAGCTAGTCGGGGATGGAGCAATAGGTTTTGTGGCTTTCCTTCTTAACAAACCGAAGGACTAAGCTAAACTTGAAGAGACAAAGGTCATGCAAGAGTTTCCCAATGTTTTCTCTGAGAATTTGGGATCTTTACCGCCCTATGGGGACATCAAATTTGTGGTAGACCTCTATCCCGGAATGAGCCATTTTAGACTCTCTATAGGATGGCTCCTGCGAAGTTAAAGGAGTTGAAGTTGCAGCTTGATGAGCGTCTAGCTTGAGGGTACATCCGTCCGAGCATTTCTCCATAGGGTGCTCTCCTTTTTTTTGTAAACGAGAACGATGGAATGTTACAGATGTGCATAGACTATCATGAGTTAAATCGGATGACGGTAAAGAACAAATATAAGTTGCCTCACATCGAAGAGTTGTTTGATCTTTTGCAAGGCTCCAAGGTATACTCTAAGTTAGATTAGAGATAAAGGTTGTAGCACCCGCAACGATAGGCACCACATCCCCAGCACTATAAGTCTAGTCCACACATGAAATGGATAATCCATGCATGAACTGGACCCATAGCGAACGGGTGACAAAATAAAAACAACCTGGTTAGGCGGAATCTAACCTTGTACCAATTATTCAAGGGTAACCAAAATGCGGTGCGGAAGAAATAATATTAAATACATGAATTCCAACAATGGCTACAAGCCCAACAATTCTTTAATATAATTGAAATTCAACATGCAACCTAACAACGGGTTCAACTAAACATGCAACCTGTCCCAAATCAAAATCCAATAATTCATAATTGACACACAGGACCAAATACATAAGGTATCACAACTTAATTCATAACAATGTGAAATGTGACTTCAGTGTACAAGTGATTCGAACAAGAAAGCTAAGACTCGACTCTCGCCTAGCAAAATCTGCAAGAAACTGGAAAAGTGGAAAAGAGGGGTCAGCCTCTAGAAGACTGAGTGAGCAGGGGCTTTACATATATATAGAAACATGCACATGCAAGTTATAAATCCCGAGCAAAGTTTTATTGGAAGCTAGTTCCCACGAAGGGTAAGAAATAGATTAAGCAATGGTCGGACTTTATGACTAATTCATATTAAATTCAGTAAGTTCATAATCTATAATAATCATTGTGGCTCTCGGCGAATGAGCGTGCATAATTCTCCAACCAAATTTCGACCGTGTACAATAAACGTGACTTAATACATTAATTACGTGATCATGCAATACATAATAATACATGCGAGTTACACATTTGTGAAATAATCATAATCATAATCATAATCGTAATCGTGATCATAATCGTAATAAGTTCCAACCTTCTCCCTTCCCTGGTCGGGCATGAAGACCCGATCCAGTCTGTAGTTCGTATCGGGACGGGGGATCATGACTCCTACCCATTCTTTCGATGGGGTAACACCACCGGCTCAAGGATAACTCACCTTCCTTGCTTCTCGGTCACGTGAGAGATTCTCCAAGGGTACTTTATATGAATGGATTGACCGACGGCCCGATACCGTACTGGTTTCCACTCATACATTTCCCCGGGCCCAATAATACGTGAACATGATCGTGCATAATCTCGCCAAAACATTCAAGTCGTGAGAATAATAATAACAATACATTTCAAATCCTTGAGAAAAAGTTTGCTCGATAAGAATTTACTCGATGACTTTACTTTGAAATCAATATATATATATATATATATATATATATATATATATATATATATATATATATATATATACATTAGGTTTTTGGCCAAAACTTATCACATAGAGGTTGTAGGGTTTGATATGTAACTAGAACAAAAACACCCTCACCTAGAATATGACGAGATAAGAAATGTAAGCAATATGGGTACCTATTCGATCCGAAAGTCTCCACCCTGGAAATGAATTGTACAAGAGAAGGAACAATGTGTACTCGTGAGAAATGACTCAATATGAAACCAAATAAGACGCACGACATTGATATGAGGTGTTCGTGGCGTGATATGGAATGATAGAGTATGTATATGAAAATTATAAAATGACCTGCTATACCGTGATAGTGTTCATGTGCACAATTAATGTCCCACGTATCGAATAGACGAAAAATATAAGTGTACGTGTGATATGTGATCATATAACGCATGCCCGAATATATATAAATCAATTAAGCAACTAACATATTCACGTATTGCATTTAAACACGTAATTACACTTCATGAAAGCATACAAGCACATTAAGCACGTTAGGGAAACAAGCAAGGTACGTAGACAAGCTCACGAAAGAAAATAATGCAAGCCAAAGCAAGAACACAAGGCCAACAGAGGCAATCCTGACAGGGGCTCCAAAAGCACAGAAACCAATCCCGGCCGGGATAGACATCCAGGCCTAACATCCGACAGCCTATCCCGGCCAGGATGCCAAAAGCAATGAAAATATTCCCGACCGGGACAACGTAATAGACAGTAACACAACAAGCATTCCCGGCTGGGACTAAAATGCACTAGCCCTGATCCCGGCCGAGATCACCTGCGACAGAAATAGGGGATGGCTCTGGCGAGGAAAAACCTTGCCATTGGCGGCCCTCGAGGTGCCGCCGGAGCCCGAAACTAAAACCAAGCAACAACCAACACCTAAGGCAGCCAAAAGTACAACCGAAATACGAAACGAGGTACGTTAACACACAAACCCATCAAAATATATACATATGTACACATATATACTCAAGTAAAAGCAAGAAATGAAGGAAAGCTTACTGGAATGGAAATGGGGATGTCGAGGTGAGCACGTGGTGGTCGAGAATCACCGGATTCTTACTAGAGTGGGTGGAGTCTCTTTCTTCCTTGTCTTCTTGAACTTGGAGTAACAATGAACAGGAATGGAGGAGAGAGTGAGCAAAGGTGATGATGATAGTGGTTCTTGGGTTGTGATGGAGGTGTGGCGGCGGTGGTGGAGACCGGCGATGGAGGTGGTGATCTTGGATGGAGCTGGAGGAAAGCAAGAAAAAGGAGAAGAAAGAATGAAGGGGGAAAGAAGTAAAAGAAAAGAGAGAAGAATAAAAAGAAATTTTTTGGGGGGGGGGGGGGTCTCTCGTGTGAGAGGGAGAGAGAGAGGGAGAGAGGGAGAGAGAGAGGTCAAATGCTGGGCCGGTGGTAGATATTTTGGTGTTAGGTTATTTGTGTGGTTTCGGCTCGAATTAAAGTACAGTTGGGGTAGAATTAGGTTCCCGAATTAAATAAAGAGACAGATAATGGGTTCGGGAATTAACGAGGAGTAAAAGGTAAGGTCGAGGAAAAAGGAATAAATGTGTACGTGTGTGATACTGCAAAACAAATAAACGGTTAGCCACGTACGTACGTAATCACAATTAAATCACACAATGGCTACGTAAACATATAAAATCACTTAATCATATAATTAAACAAATAAAACACGTAACACTCAACCTGACCTCACTCATAACGTCATACCTGGTCAGTCTTGAAAACACGGGGCGTCACAACCTCTCCCCCTAGTAGGACCTGTCCTCAGGTCCGGTGCCTCGAGTTCTGGACTCTAAGAACAACTTCTCCGTGTTCATCCCACGCGGGTTCGGGACATCCCGATATAAATTAGTTCAAAAAAGGTCTTCTGGCGACAGGGGTCTTGACTCATTGTAGAGAAAACTCAATCTTGAACTTAATCCGGTGTAGCACCCGGAACGCTAGGCACCACATCCCCCGCACTATAGCCCCGATCCACATATGAAATGGATAATCCATACATGAATCAAAGCTATAGCGAACGGGAGACAGTAAAATGACACAAGGCTAGGCGGGTACCCTCAATTAAAACCAAACCAACCATCAGGGTAAATAAAAGTGGAAGCAATAACATTCAATACTTATAGGTACCATATTTATTTATTTATTAGTAGATACCAACAATTACACTATCAATACAATATCATCTCCAAAATAGGTAACAAGGCATGATACAAAATATCCCAAGTAGCTATACATGAACAAAATGTGGGAATGAAGTGTGCTAGACCCAAATTTAAAGACAACTAGACTCTAAATTCCCGCCTAGCACGCCCTGCAAAACAACTGAAAAGTTGAGGTGTCAGTCCAACACAGACTGAGCGAGGGGTATAACTAAATATAAGCGCACAAGCATGCAAGTCATAATCTCGGGTAATAATCTTTGGAAAACAATACAATTTAATAGAATAAAAAGGAATACTATCGCCCGAGGTTACAACTAATTCAATTTCAATTTAACCAATTCAATACAGTCAATTTCTGGCCCGGCGAGTGGGGAAATTCTCCAACCTTACTCCGACTGTGTACAATCAATCAATCAATCAATTATTAGGTGATTAGGTGATCAAGCAATTTATTACTGTACACAATTAGCAGTTTTAATGGCACCTTCTTCCTCCGGGTGATGGTGGGATTGCAAGGCCCCACCATCCAATCAATCTGGGGAGAGGGTACATGAATCCTTAAGCCCGGAATTCCTTCCTCCCCTAATCTCCTAGGGGGTTCAGGGTTCATCCCAATTTGGTGAGGATAGCTCTCGAGTTACCCATCAGCCCATGCTTTCCCGGTTGGCTCGAGCCACTACCCTCGGGCCCACAGTGCAATACAATACTCGCCAAATCAATCAATCAATTAATCAATATTCGATAAATCCTTTGAAAACCAATCTCATTTGAAAACTATAATATATAGATAGGTTTTGGCTTAAAATTTCACATAGGGTTATACGGGTCCTATGTATCTAAAATTAAACCTCACCTGAACGACCCAAAAACAACCAAGGAAACAGCTCACGGGGCCTGCTCCTCGTCACCAGGAAGCTGGTCTGTGCAAGAAAGACAAATGTTCGTGAAACACGACTCAAAATGTACCAAATATGACGAACGGCGGAAATGTAACGAGATGACGGGAAAAATACAATGTACCATGAAAATATCGCGTTACGACATGTATGCAATCATATAATAGCAATTAGGGGTCAAAGAAGCCGTCGGATCGAGGGGCTAAAATCGCACTTTTCTGCAGTAGCTTTTGAACACTTTTTGGAGTCTGGGAACGGCCGTTCCGGCTTCCCTTTGAAAATGGGAAGGGCCGTTCCCATAGCCCTCAGAAACGCGCCAGCGTTTTTTTAAAAAGGGAAAACGTTTTAGCTGGGAACGGCCCTTCGGGCACACAGGCCAAAATGGGAACGGCCGTTCCCAGTCTCGTTGGCCTGGCCGACTCTGAATCATGGGAACGGCCGTTCCAGTTTTAAACTGGGGCTGGGAAGGGCCGTTCCCAAAATACGAGAGTTGCTGAATGAAGAACAGAAACAGAGCAGCAATGGAGTAACAACAATCAACCACCAAAAATGGCTTCAAGCCAAGATGTAATGCATATATTTGATGCAATAAACATACTAGCTTACATATAATCAATAACAATTCATTTAAACACTCATTTCCCATGTTAGATCATCAATAATCCATCAATCCAAACCCATATACTCACTCATGCTCCAAGTCCATAAAACTCAAGATATATGCACCAAACTTAAGCTTAATGATCACAAACATATTTCCAACAACCAGTACACAATCTAATCAACACATAACAAAGCCCTAACTATACCACATATTCAAGAAAATCATCCATTCTCCACAATTACCTCAAATCAAAGAAATGAGAGATGAGAAGAAGATATGATGTTGATGATGCCTCAAATATCACAAATCCCACAAATATGATGCTTGCAAGATGAAATCTCCCTCTCTTCCAAGAAGGGTTTGTCACGGTTGAAGAAGGAAAGCAAGAACAAAGCTATAAAATGTTTGGTATGAAAATGAGAAGCATGGTACGTGAGTGCTGCTATGAGGAGAAGAAAATGGCCAAATTTGCAATTAAATCCTTCCTTTATTAAAGTCATGCAATTAAGTTCACTTCCATAACAATTGATCAATGTGGTCCAATGCAATTAAGTCCCAATTAAATGAAAGTGAGCAATTATGGCCATAAAAGAATTAAATCACATTCGGGAAAATTAATTCACATTGCAATCACGTTCAATTTATGCGCTAATTATAGTATGATATGAATTTTCAATAAAATACCAAGAATATTATTTTATAAAATTATGTCATGCTATGGAAAATTAAAGAAATGGTCAAATGAAAATTAAAGTCTAACTCTCAAACGCACACGTGTCGTTCATACCTGAATTGCCGAAAGCTGGGGCATTACATCCGGTGTTAAGCGAGTAGCTCAGTTGGACTCGTACAACAAGAGGGTCCAAAGGATTCATCTCCCATCACTTAAGTCCATTACGGCCTAACTCTTGGGGTTCGGTTTGAAATGAGTATGGTGCCTTAGACAACCACTAACTCACAACCATGAACCTAACCGAACTCTTCAATGATTCCAAGTAGGTCCGATGTTGGGTGAATCGAATCATTCTTGATCAAGTACTCAAGTGTATTTGTTGAAAACTTGGCTCCACAAGGCTCTACGACCCTTGTCTCACCGGAAAGCCTAAACACTCACGGAACTAAGCTACCTCCAGTGGCGAGCTAACTAACAGCATGCAAAACTCATGAACGCCACATGCGTAAAGAAATAGTCTTCATGCACATGCAATCACTGACGGGAAACTAATAATAATTAACGATGAATGCATGAATGTGTTATGAATGTTTTAATGTACCGAGCGCCGAAGAATGAAATTGGTGATGATGGACCCGTTGTCGCTAGATTTTATTCCACGGTTGACTTTGCCCTTCGAGTTCCTTCTCATACTTTTAGCATGTGTCCGGGTTTGCATTGATCCCATCCTTTGGATAGCCCAATTCTGGATTACCCTTTACATTCCACCACTTTGTTGTCTCAAGCTCTTGAGTGTTCCCTCGCAATGATTCATTCTAGTTATGGATTGGCACTTTGCCCATATTCAATTTGAAGTGATTGGTTAGGATAGAAACCATACTTCTTTAGTTCTCAACTTCTATTTCAACTTCTTCTAGCTTTTTAAAATTTTCATTGCATCCTCGTTTGCTTCGCAACCCGAGATTCATTCTTAACCTAACCATGACTTGCTTGAAATGGCATGGAAAGCATAAGGTGAAGAAGACGTCCTACAAAGCAAACACTAAGTTATGCATGTTGGGTAAGAATGTTCTATGCATGTAGCACGTTGTTAACAATTAAGGTATACAACACATTTGGGCAATTACTTCAATTAAATGACTGTAAAGTGAGATTAAATAATTAATATGATGTATGATGAACGTGCCATGAATACAAGTACCTTTCACCGTAGTGGCAATCTTTAGCTCGGCAAATGGGTCATTTGTTCTCAAATTCGTTGATCTATGACTTTCTTACCCATGGTCTTCTAACTTTCTTGATTCTCCTTGCATCCGTCCAAGTGTTCCAAGATCCGAATTCATCGTACATTTTCTGATTCTTCCATACCTGTACGTCTTGATACTTCAATTTTCCCAAATGTTGATTCCCTATTTGTCCAACTCTTCACCGTAGTTGTTATCTTGACCGAAGCCTCCTTGTTTTAACCTTGAAGAATTCCAATGGTCAAGCAACTTCACCTTCTACAATTGATTGCCTCTATTTCTTCACTCCGAATCTAAAGAATAAATTTTAAATGTCGATTCGAGTGTCTTGTTTGTCCTCTTTATAACTCCAAAAGTCGAGCAGTCTCTTAGTTATACCTTAATTCAATCTTCAACTTCGTTTAAAATTAATAGTGTCTCAGTTCATCCCTTCCTTCCTATTTCATTAATTCAACCTTGAAAAATCTTCTTCTTTCTTACCCTGAACCTAATTCTCGATCATAACCTCAATCCGAAACGCTCTATTTATCCCTTCATTCTGATAACTTGATTCTCCCTAAGGTCCCCAACTTGCTCGCTACTTCGAACTTTCGAATATGAGTTCTTTAAGGGTTTTATTCCCCGCATCCTTGAATTAAACGGGCCTCTTGAACTTAGTTAATCAGTTCCATACCATTACCCCATCTATGCAGAATTTTTACCCATGGTTTGGTTCCCATCTCGAGCTTGAACTCTCATCCTATAACCTCATCATAAGAATCACCAATTACCCGAACTCTTTTAAATCTCCGGAGCCTTCTCTAATTCACCCACACTTGAAAGAAGATCTCGTGACACGTTGTTGTGATCGTGGAAATTGGCGGTGGTTTGGTGTTGTAATAATATCCTACAATCACAACTCATCTCAAATATTAATGCATGCTGGTTAGTAAGTGCATATGACACATAATTAGCATCAAAAACACGTATTGATGTAAAATGAAACACATAACTCAACAAAATTTAATTTAAACACATTTAACAATATATTTTCCATATCAAGTTTCAATAACAATGCTCATGATCAATGCGGTGTACATGTTGACACGTTATTCCTGAGCCGTTCGACCTATACTTGACACGACACGATGCTAGAAACCCCGGTTTTACAACCTGGGGCTCTGATACCACATTAGGATGTAGCACCTGCAACGATAGGCACCACATCCCCTGCACTATAAGTCTAGTCCACACATGAAATGGATAATCCAAGCATGAACCGGACCCATAGCGAACAGGTGACAAAGTAAAAACAACCTGGCTAGGCGGAATCTAACCCTGTACTAATTATTCAAGGATATCCAAAATGCGGTGCGGAAGCAATAATGTTAAATACATGAATTCCAACAATGGCTACAAGCCCAACAATTCCTTGATATAAATGAAATTCAACAAACAACCTAACAATGGGTTCAACTAAACATGCAACCTATTTCGAATGAAAATCCAATAATTCATAATTGACACATATGCCCAAATACATAAGGTATCACAACTTAATTCATAACAAAATGTGACTCGAGTGTACAAGTGATTTGAACAAGAAAGCTAAGACTCGACTCCCGCCTAGCTAAACCTGCAAGAAACTGGAAAAGTGGAAAAGAGAGGTCAGTCTCTAGAAGACTGAGTGAGCAGGGGCTTTACATATATATAGAAACTCGCACATGCAAGTCATAAATCCCGAGCAAAGTTTTATTGGAAGCTAGTTCCCACGAAAGACAAGAAATAGATTAATCAATTTTCGAAATTTACTGCTAATTCATATTAAATTCAGTAAGTTCATAATCCATAATAATCACTGTGGCTCGGCAAGTGAGCGTGCATAATTCTCCAACCAAATTCCGACCATGTACAATAAACGTGACTTAATACATTGTACAATAAACGTGACTTAATACATTGATTACGTGATCATGCAATACATAATAATACATGCGAGTTACACATTCGTGAAATAATCATAATCATAATCATAATCGTAATCGTGATCATAATCGTAATAAGTTCAAAACTTCTCCCTCCCCTATTCGGGCTTGCAGACCCGATCCAGTCCGTAGTCTGTATCAAAACGGGGGATCATGACTCCTACCCGCTTCTTCGATGGGGTAACACCACCAGCTCAAGAATAACCCACCTTCCGTGCTTGTCGGTCGCGTGAGAGATTCTCAAAGGGTACTTTATATGAATGGATTAACCGATAGTCCGATACCGTACTGGTTTCCACTCACACAATTCCCCGGGCCCAATAATACATGAACATGATCGTGCGTAATCTCGCCAAAACTTTAAAGTCGTGAGAATAATAATAATAATATATTTCAAATCCTTGAGAAAAGGTTTACTCGATAAGAATTTACTTGATCACTTTTCTTTGAAATCAATATATATACGTTAGGTTTTTGGCCAAAACTTATCACATAGAGGTTGTAGGGTTTGATACGTAACTAGAATGAAAACACCCTCACCTGGAATACGACAAGACAAGAAACGTAAGCAATAACGGGGCCTATTCGATCCGAAAGTCTTTGCCCTGGAAACGAACTGTACAAGAGAAGGAACAATGCGTACTTCTGAGAAATGACTCAATATCAAACCAAATAAGACGCACGACATTGATATGGGGTGTTCGTGACATGATATGGAATGATAGAATATGCATATGAAAATTATAAAATGACCTGCTATACCGTGATAGTGTTCATGTGCACAATTAATATCCCATGTATTGAATAGACGAAACATATATGTACACGTGTGATATGTGATTATACAACGCATGCCCGAATATATTTAAATCAATTAAGCAACTAACATATTCACGTATTACATTTAAACATGTAATTACACTTCATGAAAGCATACAAGCACATTAAGTACATTAGGGAAACAAGCAAGGCAAGTAGACAAGCTCAAGGAAGAAAACAATGCAAGCCAAGGCAAGAACATAAGGCCAACAGAGGTAATCCTGGTTGGGGCTCCAAAAGCACAGAAACCAATCCCGGCCGGGACAGACATCCAGGCCTAACATCTGACAGCCTATCCCGATTGGAACACCAAAAGCACTGAAAACATTCCCGTCTGGAACAACGCAACAGACAGTAACACAACAAACATTCCCGGCTGGTACTAAAATGCACTAGCCCCGATCTCGACCGGGATCACCTGCGACAGAAACAGTGTTGCACCCCAAACGAAAGGCACCACATCCCCCATACCAAAGCCTGATCCACATACGAGATGGAAGGCCCGTACATGAACCAAGCAGTGGCGAACGGGAGATAGACAGACTCACACCTAAGCTAGGCAGAACGTAGACCCTGAACTTTGAAATCAAACCACAAAATAAGTGCAGAACGGAAGCAATCAAATCAAATTAAATCATATAAGAATAGTTAACGGGTTCATCTAATCCAAGCACTTGTCCTAACCTTCCCGAAATCCATACATTCAAATCATAATAACAAACTTGTACAAACTATATCGTATACAAAATTCCAAACATAATTCGGAACAAAGTACTTAACAAAATCAAACAGACTGACACTGACTCGACAAACACGACACACAGCCGCCTAGCTCGAACTCCAAGAACTGAACCTGTAACTATAAACATAAAGAGGGAGGGGTCAGTCCAAGGACTAAGTGTGGGGCGACACACGCACGCGTATATACGTATATGGAGCACAACACATATCAAAGAGGGGAGTTCATGAACCGGGGCGTGGTTTTTACATTCTACAACATTTTCACACGTGATACTAGACATGGGGAGTAAAAGAGTTAGGCCAAAGGACAAAACAACCAAAATTTATTAGTTGAGAATCCACTCTCGTGTCACGAACTATTACATATCAAACTAGCTTAATGGAAACACACAAAGCAAACCTGTAAACAAAACGGGGAAATGTGCACAGAGATATGATCCGTCCTGGATCTCCCTTACCCATATCACGATGATCCATGCACAGGAGTAATACTTGGCATCCCGAGTCTCCCATATCACCGAGCCCTAGGCATATTCAGAGACATATCATAATGGATGCAAATCATATCATAATCAAAGTCATAGCATAGGCATAAACATAACATATTCATAATCATAATCATAATTCTAGCATAATCGTAATCCTAGCATATTCATACTCTTAGCGTATTCATCCTAGCATAATCATATCCCTAACATATTCCTAATCATTGGTATACCGAATTCTTAACATAATCATATACATATCCCTCGCATAATCATAATCATATGTATTCATAGCGCACACATACTTACGTATACTTAGGGCTTATAATCACATGCATACATATCAGTCATGTTTCATTAGGCTTTAACTATAACCTAACCTCACCTGGTACCAAATAAAGCCGAACAAGAAGCAAATGGTCCATCCCGGAACCTGCACAACTCAGTTGTCACCACCCGGGTGCACTTGTACCAACTGAGCACATAAAATACAACACAGGGCTTAGACTCAGACTCAGACAACCACACAAAGACGCACGACAATGCTCATGAACGCATAAAATGAAATACATATGATGCATATTCACAAACAAACAAATTACATTCATATATCATATTTTATACAAAGTGCACGTATAACAAGACTAAATAAATCATATAATGGCATGCTACGACTTTTATTCAAATCTATGAGATCACATGTCAAATTCCAACTAAGTCATTTTTCGCATAAATAAAGCATGCATAAAATTTACACGTTGAACATATCACTGGTGTGAATTCAAATCATGTCATCACCTAAATTAAAATCTAATGTTCCAAATTTAATCATTCATAGAATGCAAGATTAATTTAGACAATTAAGACTTTCAAAATACGAATATTAAATCATTTCGGGTTATAAAGTTCTATTAAAATCTTGTAATTGAGCATCAATTTCAAGTTTAGACATAAAGTGCATAGATAAAAGCAATTGATCATTTAAGTATGCATGAGGTTCGTAATATTATAAACAAGGCAAGAACAAATCATGCTTCCAAGGTAAACAACATGTCTTCGGTTCATTTATATAAAGCTTTAGGAATATAAGTTCAAGTGTTGCACACATTCATATAATTTCAAGAGATGACATGTACAAAGTAATTAGTAAGATTTCCAAATTATTACACAAATACCCTTTTCGAGTGAATCAAGTAGCATAAATTCAAAGTATTGGGATTCAAATTGTAAACGAAAGCATCAATTCATATCACAATTCATTTAATACATGATTTCGTATGCATAAGAATATATTTCGATCAACCAATCAAACAATTAACAATTAAATTACATTTAAAATAATTAAATCAATTAGTCTCTAATATACAAAATAATTCGTAACAAATAAACCGGGTGTCCGATTAACGAACGGAAAGCGGCGTTGGACTCACAACGTCGAGAAGGACAAGCTGTCTGGAGACCGTTGCAGCCGCCGGAACAGTGGCTGGCCGCCGGAATGTGCCAGAAAAAATCCCCAAAATTCAGGTTTGCAAGAACTTCTCGTGCTCGTTCCAAATCGTCGGTCAATTTTTGGAAATTCCAAGCCAATCGTCCCCAATTTCAGATCAAAGAATACGAAAACCCCAAAATCATCAAATCCAATTTACTTCCAAACCGGCAACGAAAATGAAATCCGTAAATTGCATTGTCTTACCCGTGACGAGCTTTTCGAAACCCATAGGCTATTCACCGAAAAAAGTCGCTGGAGCTGACCTCCGCCTACGGCCAAAATCTGCTCAAACCGAGGCCGGAACTCAGGGACTCGGAAAAGAGTAGGAACCACCAACCCTTGTCAGAAAAACTAGCCAAACCGTGGAATTGTTGCCGCTACAGTACTCGCGCCGCTACGGTGCAACTTTGGTGGGTGCATGCACCACCATCGCCGCCCCAATGGCGGTGCCACCAACGTGAAAATGACGGCCTGAAAATTCTGCACCAAGCCCAGTACTCACCACTGCGAACCGTCACTGAAAACCACCCCAAATCCACCGGCGAAGTCTCGCCAGAAAACCGCCGCCGCCTGCGCGAGCTTTAGTCGGTGTGTGTAGCGTTACCGCGGCCCCGATGGCCGTGCCTCCAACTTACAAATTACCGTCGGAAAGTCTTCTTACAAATTATCGAAAACCACTGCGGGACGCCGGCGAAGTCGCGGTGGTCCGACACCCCCACCGCCACGTCTGAAAATTGGTGATATCTCCGCCACCATTTGTTGTTAGGTCGAGTTCTTGGTGCCATCGTGATCCTCTCATCGAGCTCTTCGAATTAGACTACTCATTCATCGAATTCCGTCGAGTATCGGTCAAGTTTGGAGTTAGTGTGTGTTATGATGTGGTGTGTGTGTTTCTCTTGGAGAGAGAGAGAAACGTATGAGAGAGAGAGAGAGAGAGAGAGAGAGAGAGAGAGAGAGAGAGCCGGTTGGTCTGGCTCGAACAACGGGGATTCGGGTATTTTTTCCCGGGTTCGCGAGCGCAAAACGATCGGTAGGAGGGGCTAATAGCGTGAGAATTAGGCATACTCAGAGTCTACGGACTCGTTTCGATGCCCCGAACATGAAAAAGGGGTCCAAGAGGTCGAAACCTCGATTGAACGGGAGATGACCGAAAACCCCTAAAAAGAAAAAATTACAAACAAGCCCCTAAACTCTTAAAGAGTTGAAAATAGGGTCACGTAAAACCACAAAATCATAGAATTAAAGACACAAGAAAGTCGACACGTGGCGTAGCTCGTACGCCGGAAGTGCGGGATATTGCAAACAGGGGATGGCTCTGGCGAGGAAAAACCTTGCCGTTGGCAGCCCTCGAGGTGCAGCCGGAGCTCGAAACTAAAACCAAGCAACAACCAACACCTAAGACAACCAAAAGTACAACCAAAATACCAAATGAGGTACGTTAACACAGAAACCCATCAAAATATATACATATATACACATATATACTCAAGTAAAAACAAGAAATGAAGGAAAGCCTACCGGGATGGAAATGGGGATGTCGAGGTGAGCACGTGGTGGTCGGGAATCTCCGAATTCTTGCCGGAGTGGGTGGAGTCTCCTTCTTCCTTGTCTTATTGAACTTGGATTAACAATGAAGAGGAATGGAGGAGAAAGTTAGGAAAGGTGATGATGATGGTGGTTCTTGGGTTGTGATGGAAGTGTGGCAGCGGTGGTGGTCTCGGATGGAGGTGGAGGAAACCAAGAGAAAGGAGAAGAAAGAATGAAGGGGAAATAAGGAAAAGAAAAGACAGAAGAAGAAAAGAAAATTGGGGGGGGGGGGATCTCTCGTGTGAGAGGGAGAGAGAGAGTGGTCAAACGCGGGGGCCAGTGGTAGATATTTTGGTGTTAGGTTATTTGTGAGGTTTCAGCTCGAATTAAAATATGATTGGGTAGAATTAGGTTCCGAATTAAATAAAGAGATAGGCAACGGGTTCGGGAATTAACAAGGAGTAAAAGGTAAAGCTCGAGGAAAAAGGAATAAACATGTACGTGTGTGATATTGTAAAACAAATAAACGGTTAGCCACGTACGCACGTAACCACAATTAAATCACATAACGGCTAAGTAAACATATAAATCACTTAATCACATAATTAAACAAATAAAACACATAACATGCAACCTGACCTCACTCGTAACGTCATACCTGGTCAGTCTTGAAAACACAGGGCGCCACAAGGGTATTATTAGCTGCGTATCAGGGAGGAGACACAATATCCCACATCGCTCGGGTAGGAGAACGAAGTCCTCCTTATAAGGTAGATGGAAACCTATCCGTGTGGACGCGTTTTAAGTAGATTGGTCCACAGTCCCTGCTCAGGAACAAAACCGTGAGGATGCGGCCAAAACGGACAATATCCACATACTGGGTTGGTCCTTGGTCCTTTCATTTGAAATGGTATCAGAGCCGGTGCCAGGAAGGTGGTGTTCCAGCGAGGATGGATGTAATATCCCACATCGCTCGAGTAGGAGAACGAAGTCCTCCTTATCAGGTGGATAGAAACCTATCCGTGTGGACGCGTTTTGAGTAGACTGGTCCACAGTCCCTGCTCAAGAACAAAACCATGAGGCTGCAGCCAAAGCGGACAATATCCACTGAAAGGACCAAGGACCGACCCAGTATGTGGATATTGTCCGCTTTGGCCGTAGCCTCTCGGTTTTGTTCCTGAGCAGGGACTGTGGACCAGTCTACTCAAAACGCGACCACACGGATAGGTTTTCATCCACCTTATAAGGAGGACTTCGTTCTCCTACCCGAGCAATGTGGGATATTACAGGAGAACAATTAAATGTTTATTGAATTCCCTTATGTGAAATTAACTGTTTATGTAACATGTATGTTAGAACTAGTAATTACGGAGTGGCTCCTATAATTGGGTACAAGATAGGATACTCATGATCATCTCATATTAGTATCATGCTAGGACTAATTATCTGCTAGTTCCTTCTGTGTAATGCATTTATATGAAATGAAATTAAACAAGACTTATTAAAAATGGATAACTGTACATGTTAGTGAGGCCAAATTGGACAACTCTCCAGTATTCGAAAACCCCACAAAATATTAAGCAATTTCAGAAGATAGGTGTCTTATATAAAGTGAAAACTTTAAATAAAATTCCTAAAATTCCATCAATAAAATTTAAGTTTAATAAATTGTTATTTCACGAGTCGCGGGGTAACTTATTAGTTTTTAGTTTCCTAATTAGGTACTTTTAGTAATTAATATTTAGTGATTATTTTGGGGAGCACGATGTCTCACGAGTCGTGGGTCATGCGAACTAAGTTTAATCATGATACTATGATTAATGGGTCCTGCTTAACATTGAAGTAGGTATAGATGTTGTATGAGTTGTGGGTCTAAGATAAAATTCTTGGAATCAAATAAAGGACCTACACTTGCTTAAGGCAGAATGATCTCTTATTGCATAAGTCGTTCATATGCCATCATAAAACCCTTGGCCGAGGGGTCGATCAAGATATTAAGAAAAGAGTGTCTTGGATTGAGATCGAATGGATATGAAATAAACTTAACTTTAAATTTAAAAATAGCGGGGCTCTCATTATTTTCTTACCCCTGGTCTTAATCAATACATAGGATGGTAGGAGGATCATATCTCATAGATGTTATTGATTGAAAGGTTCTTTCGATTTAATTCATTATTCGAGAAGGGGTTACACACCTATTGCTAGACTACGGTCGTGTAATCTGTGGAGTAATTAATTGATAAGTGTATTAATTAATTGGGGTTACTATTAATTGAATAATGAACCTAGAGGGTCATACACAAATGTGAGGTTCAGAGGGTATTGTTAAAAAGATCAAATAATTGATCGAAACGAGATCACACGCGTAAAGTACATGTGTGGCACGTGAGCAAGTTTGAGCGCATGGTCCAATTGAAAAAATTACTACAAGTGTTAATTAATTGAATAATTAATTATAAAGCCCAAATATAATTAATTGGAGAATTAATTATAAAATCCATGTAAAATTGATTGGAGAATTAATTGTAAAGCCCAAATATAATTAGTTGGAGAATTAATTATACTGGCCCATTAGAATTAATTCTAAATCCCAATCCGAAATAAAGAAGCCCAATTATAATTAATTATCATTTAATTATTAATTAGAATATTAATTTAATTATTTATGAAATAAATAAAAGATAATATCCTAGTTCATTTATTTATGAAATAAGTAAAGGATAATATCATATAAAAATTAATTTATGAAATAAATAAGTAAAGAATAACTTCATTGTTTATTTATTTATCAAGTATGTAAACAAGAGATAATATGTGAAAGTTGTTAGGATTAGGCTATTAATTAATAATAGGATTTAATTAATTATTTTAATTATCTAATGACGTAAATGAAGAAAAAGAATTTTAGAAGAGATAAAGATTCTTTTCTTATTAAAAGATAAGGATCGTTATTTTCTAGAAAAAAAGAAGAAGAGATTTCTCTTCATCCTAAGATCGACATTTTTGAAGAATCTTTTCTATTTCGGAAAAAAGAAAAGAAAAGAAATCTGAAGTCTATCTGATTAATGGATGAAATGTTTTTCTTTGGGGCTCATGTGTATATTTTCTCACACATCAATCTTAATTTTGAAGGGAAAAAATTCTTGCTCTACTATCTCGTGTTTCTTGTTTATTTCACTACATAGTTTGAGGTCGAAAATGGCAAGTTTAGAACTAAAATGAGGAAACGAGCACAAAATAGAAGTTGACCAAGGAAGTTAGCAGCTGTAAGAAATTTATAGGTCAAAGTTACCGATCGCAAATGAAGCTAAAAAACATTATAGCGATCCTTGAAGAATCGTGGTTGTGAATATTTTACATGTGATCGTTAGAGGCGATGAATCGAGTCAGACGTGAATAATTCGGGAATTGGGCTTTTTAATTCTTGGACGGGGTATTTATAGAAAAAAAACCTACACCCTAAGAGAGAGAAGTTGGAATTGGGAGCACAACTGAATACGAGACGAAGGAAGAGAAAAGGAGCAAGTCGACGTCTTCTTTCATCACGATAATTCTTGGGTTTTCCTATGACGAACTAGTTTGAATATTTTATCTTTATTAAGTATGCAAACTAATGTCTCTTGATTTGGATTATGCTTTTGGTTTATAACGGGGATTAATTTGCATAATCATATTTATTTATGACTATACATGTTTTAGACTCGTATTGTGTTTTGATGTTTATAATGATGAGTAGTTAATTCCCTCATCGGGGAAATAATGATGGGTTAGATGTAGATATGTGATGTGCTGTGAATGAATGGTTTTTATGCTACAAAATTAGATTGATTGACATATTAGAGCTTGATCACCTATAATGTGGTTTAGAGTTTATTCGATAATCAAGAGCTGCTTATAAACTTGGAATGAATTTCGTATCACTTAGGACATTGAGTATAAAGAGATTTAACTTGACTCTAAGCAATTGGTATTTGATTAGTGAATGACATAACCGCTGCTAATTAATTACAATCATCTTGTGTTATGGGCTTAATTAGAGAAACATTGGATTACGAGAGTAGGCAATCAGAACTAGTTGGGCATAAGGCCTTGATCTTGAGAAAGATGAGCGTTTACATAAGTGGTGATAATTGTGAAAATAAGACATTCACTAAGCAACACATTGATATCGAATTCCATGAAGTTATTTTTCCCTGACTACTCGTTATTATTGTTAAGTTTTAGATATTTTGTTAATTGTTGTATAATAGCTATAGAAACCCCTTGAATGATTGATTAGGTCTAATAGCTGATGGTAGAGTCCCTCTAAATCCTCAGAATATTGAGAATGTTGTGACTGAAGAGGTACCGAATCGAGGAAACGGTTATGTAGGGAATGGTAACAATCCAGTCCCTATGGCTTTAAAGGACTATGCGATGCCCGATGTAGAACTTATTCAGAATAACTTAGTCCAGCCTACCGTTGCTGCTAACAACTTTGAAATCAAAGAATCCATGATCAATCTTCTTCAGCAGAATCAGTTTGGAGGATTAGCTACCGGGAACCCAGCCAATCATCTCTCTTATTTCTTAGAGGTCTGTGCAATCTTCAAGATCAATAACGTCACCGATGATGCAATCAAAGTCTATTTATTCCCATTTTCTATTAGGGACCGAGCAAGAACATGGGTAGGCACATTGCCTAATTAAACCATGCAAACTTGGGATGCACTTTCCAAGGCCTTTCTGGCTAGGTACTTTCCACCGAGCAAGATAACCCATTATAGGAATCTCACTTCGTTCAAATAAATAGATGGAGAGTCACTTTATGAAGCATGAGATTGATTTAAGGACCTACAGAGAAAATGCCCTCATCAAGGAATTCCCTCTTGGTTTTTAGTACAGACGTTCTACAATGGAATGAATCATAATATGAAAGTCATGATTGATGCTGCTGTAGGAGGAACATTCATGGCTAAAACTTTGGAGGAAGCTATTAAATTGTTAGAAAATATGGCTGCGAAAGATAGTTGGACTCATGAAAGGAGTGCTGTCAAACCAGTTAATGCTATAGCTGGAAAGATAGAGTTAGATGGATTGACTGCTATTAATGGAAAAATTGAAGCTTTGGGCAAAAAGATTGATCAGATGACAGTCAATGTTGTAGTAACACCGAGTTCACAACCGCCTGTGCAGGTATCTTGTCAAATGGAAATGCTCCTCCTTATAGTGCTTGTTCTCTGTCTTCTGCGGGTGATCAGGTTAATCCTATTTCAAAACAGGTTAACTATGTGAACAATCAGAAGTCAGTTAACAACCTGTACTCGAATACTTACAATCCAGGATGGAGAAACCATTTGCACTTCTTATGGGCAAACAAACCAAATGGATCACCGAGACCACCTTTCCAACCGAGCCCTCAATTTAAGACCCTGACTTCACCACATCCGGTTCATTTTCAACCACCACTTCTGTAACGCCCCGATTTTCACTCATGTGTTATGCTTCATTAAATTAAATTTCATAACATTTTATGTAATATATTCTTATGCATTTATATGAATTATCATTAGCGTGGAATTTACATGAATTAATTGATAATGTGCTTAATTGCATAATATGCATTGGAGTTATTTGATTAATTATCTAGAGAAGGAACTTGTGTGCATGAATTCAAATATCTTAGGGACTTATGTGCAAAAAGTGATGAGTCATGCATATATGTGGAAGACTTTTGTAAATATCTCATTCATCTCTTCCATTTCATTTCATTCTCATCAAAAACCTCACACACACATACACACACTAAATACCGATTTTTACACCATGGAAGAGAAGGAGGAGATTTCATCATTCCAAGTTAATTTCAAGGAGGAATTGCATGACTTTGAGGCATCATCATCATCTCCATAGTTCCTTTCATCTTTCCATTCATTCTTTCAAGGTATATGTATGAATCTCTTGAGCATATTTGAAGTAGGGTTTGATGGGTGGATGTGATTCCTTGTTTATTTGAGGCTAGAAGTATGATTATGTGCATTAGAATTGGAGGCTTGCATGATTTCTTGAATAATATGAAGTGGGAGTTCATGAGTTTATATGGGATTTGTATGATGATTCCTTGATGATTTGAGCATGGTTTAATGGATTATATGAAGCCTAATTGATATTATTGAGTTATATACATGTTATATGTTTCTTTTGGAGCATTTTGGTTGAGTTTGCTTTGGGTTTTCATTCCTTTTCTTTCTTCCCCGAAGCTACCCCTGTTTTGCCCCTTTTTCCAGCCCTGGAACAGTACCCGGGCGGGTACTTTTTGTGCATGAAAAGTACCCGGGTGGGTAGTTTTATGCCGAAAGCTTTTGGACAGCTTTACTCGGTCGGGGAACTTTTCCCTTCAATTTTACCAGGCTCCAATCAGAATCATCTCAATATCTTTTCTATTTTGTGAGATATTATCAATTATTTTTGGTTTCGCTGCTTTCCCGACAAACTGCAATCATCCAACTTCAAGCCTACGCCATTTTCTCCTCGCTTTGAACTAGAAAACGTGCCATATAGCGTTGGAAATATCTTTGTGGCTAGTTTCATATCCAATAAACAAAACTCAATTCCCACTTCTAGAATTAAAGATATTGCAGTTTTCCCTCAACATGTACATTTTCTAAAATTGTCCGTTTTTGCTAAACTTCACCAAAACCTTTCATATTGCATTCTTTTCACTTCTTTCGCTCTCGTATGTGACCCATATGAGTTATAAACTTGATTTACTGATAATTATTCTCATAATTAACATTGCTTGATTGTTATTGCGTGACATATTGATTAGGACATTGCCGTGCGTCTTAAGTGGTTCATTTGAGTCGTGTCTCACGAACCCTTGTCCTTATTGCACAGATTTCCTTCCCGTTGATGAGGAGTACGCATCATAGTTACATCCTTGTTTTGGTTGTCTCAGGTGAGGTTATTTCTATTTGTAAAAGAACCCTACAACCCTATGTGATTTTGGACTAAAACAAATAATTATATCTATAGTTTTCCGAAAATTGAATTGTTACTTCTTTGATCGATTGATATTGTACCGAGTAATTGTTATTGATATTGAATTGATTGATTGATTGTTTTGACGAGTAAAACATGTTCACTTTGGGCCCGAGGGTAGTGTATTGAGTAATTCGGGGAGGCATCGGGCCGACGGTGATCTCTTGCACTATCTTCACTTATTGTTGGGGTCACCCCTGAATCCACCAGGAGGTTTGGTGGAGGAAGGAGCCCGCCGGGTGTAGGGACTCATGAACCCTATGCCCAGATTGATTGGGTGGTGGGGCCTTGCAATCCCACCATCACCCGGAGGAAGAAGGATGGATTGATTGAAATTGTCTAATTGTGCACCGAATTGATTGCTTGATCACCCAATTGATAAAATTGAATTATTGTACACTGTCGGAGAAAGGTTGGAGAATTGCCCTCACTCGCCGGGCCACTGATTGATTGTATCGAATTGTATTGAAATAATTTAATTGAAAATGGAATTGTTGTAATCTCGGGCGAGCACTACATTATTTTAGAATTAATATCGTTTTATGAAAAATCTTACCTGAGATTACAATTTGCATGGTATTTGCGCTTTTAAATTATAACCCCTCACTCAGTCTTCCATAGACTGACACCTCACATTTTCAGGTATTGCAGGTTGAGTGCTAGGCGGGATTGAGTCAAGTTTTAATTCTTTTGGGTCTAGCATTGTCTTTCTCATGTTTATGTACATTATAAATACATTATAGCTCTTAAGAACTGTTTTGGTACCTATGTATATATTATGATTGATACTTGAAACGTTGAACATGTAAATGGAAATATTGATTTGGAACATCTTAGTATCAAATGGAAATGGGATCATGAAGTGGATGTACATTGTTATGCTTCCGTTTGTTATGCATTGTTGTAAAATT
The DNA here is from genome assembly GCA_037501455.1 of Lantana camara. Lineage (NCBI taxonomy): Eukaryota > Viridiplantae > Streptophyta > Magnoliopsida > Lamiales > Verbenaceae > Lantana > Lantana camara. The sequence continues at coordinate 87,955,116 of CM074859.1, read as the reverse complement.
TGAGGGTTAGCCCGCCTAGCTAGTGTTCATTTTTTTTTTTACTGTCACCCGTTCGCCATGAGTCCGGTTCATATATGGACTACCCATTTCATGTGTGAGCTAGACTTATGGTGTGGGGGTGTGGCATCTCGGCGTTCTAGGTGCTACATCTTAGGTGGTATCAGAGCCCAGTTGCAAAACTGCGATTCTAGCGTTGTGTCATGTCAAGTCTAGGTCGAACGGCACAGGAATTACTTGATAACTTGTGCATTGCATTGATTCATGCCACTACTTGTGAATTAATTAAACTTATATGGCTTGGCATTTATATGCTCAACGTGTTTAATTAAACTTTGCTGGAATTAATTGTTACATTTTGCATTCTAAATTGTTTATAAATGCGATACGTGCATTAGCACTTTAACCGGCATGCATTATTTAGTGATTAGTGTTTGTAGGTTACCTCCATTCGTTGCTACAACCATCAATCTAGTTGCCGGAATCGACAAGAGTTTTGAGCTATTGGATGTCCAATCTAGTCTTCAAAAGGCTTAAGAATGAAAATTTTCATTTTCTTTCTTAAGGGGGAGAGCCGGCTAAAGGAATAATTTAAACCTTAGAGGTATGCTCGCATGATGAAAGAAGTATCAATTTAAGAATTAAGCGTTTAACCGAGTTACTTCAATACAAGAATCCCAATCCACGGTGAACGGTACACTTAATCATGCATATCACGTGCATCATGAATTTTATTATTCTTGTTAGTTGCCATTTGGTTGTATATAAGTGTTAGTTATATGATTAATGTGATTCTTCTTGCCCTATGTGACACTTATATAAATGTTTCTCTAAGTGTTTCCTTAGCTTTAAGACCGGATTATTAGGGTTCTGATTATTCCCTTGCCCTAGATCTTGGTTGAGAGATAGTAAGTAGGAGGATTGTATCTCACATGAATCAATGACTTAAAGGTTCTGTCGAATCCGAACATTCCAATTCAGCTAGGGGTTAAACACCTCTTGCTAGACTATGGTCGTTTAATTTGTGGACTGATTAATTAATTAGTGAATTAATTAATTAGAGTCACTGCTAATTGAATTGAGCACCTAGAGGGTCACACACAACAACTTGGTTACATGAGTTAAGGCTTAAAAATCATTAAACGAGTTAATCGGGCCTAGAGGGTTCCACACGTGTGAAACCACACGTGTGGGTCACGTGAGTGGACACGTATCATTGTGACACGTGTGCCACACGTGATTATTTAATTATATATTAAATAATTAAATGTGTTAATTATTTAATAGACTTTGGTTTAATTTTGAATTAAAAAGAAAGTCTAATTTTGGAGAAAAATAATCTAGTTAATTAATTAGATAAAATAATTTATTTATTTTAAATAAATAAAGTATAAAATTATCCAAAAATAGTTTGGATATTTTTAGCTCTCTTGAAAGTTGATTTGAATTTGAATTCAAAGTCAAAAGTCAAAATTACTTGATGATCAAGTAATAGGAGAGAGAGACCGAAACCCTAGCCCATAAGGACTAGGATTTTCGATCCTCCCTTTATTATAAATAGGGGAGCTCGAGCTCCCCTTAGAGCTAATTGGCAATTCTTTTGGTTCATGTGTTGAACACCATCCTTTCTCCAAGATAAACGAAACCCTAGGTTAAGCCTAAACACTAACTAGAGAACTAGCATCCTTACTAGTTAGATTGTAGTCAAGTTGGTGGACTATCTCTAGAGAGCTTCAAGTTAGAAGTTTGAAGATTCGAGCTTTACCAAGGAGAGGGGATCAAGCCGCGAGAAGAGCGTTCTTGGGTGGTTGAAACGCTTCAAGAAAGAATAAAAGAAAAGTAAGTTTCTTATCTCTACGAATCTGGTTACACGATTGCGAGTCCAAGATCCTTTTGTTGGGAAATTTTTTTAAATTCCGCTGCTTTCTGATTCGTGTTTTCCAACAAGTGGTATCAGAGCCACCTCTTAAATCGTGTTTCTGATTCGTCTCAATTATTCTGAATTTGTTAGAAATTCTTAGGCTTAGATGCGAATTAGGTATTCATGAGTTCTTTTAGAAAGCCTGAATTACGAAACTGTAATTTTTCTTGAATTTCTGAAACTGTTTTCTTGAATTGTGCTTTTGAAAAACGTTTTGATTGAAATCTATTTAAATCGAATTTTTCTGATTATGGATTGAACCGGGTTTTGGAGAAACAAAAAAATACGAAACGAGACACGAAAAGAATGGGCCTGGGCGTGCTAGCACGTCGCACGCCCAAACCCCGTCACCGCCGCCCAGCCCTCCTGCATCCGTGCGGGAGGCCTCCCGCATCCGTGCGGGAGGCCTCCCGCCCGCCTAGGTGCCCCGCTCACCTGTCCCGCAACCGTGCGGGACAGCCGCCTGCTCCGCCCGCAACCGCGCGGGAGCGCCCGCCCAGGGATGGGTGGGATTGCCTGTTCACGCCGCATGCCTGCGCGCAAGGGCGTGCGCACGCTGGCGGCAATCGCTGCCGGCTGTGCACAGCGCTAGCGCGCGCCTAGCGCGTGTTCCTGTGCGGCGGGCGGGCGATCTCGCGTCGTCCCGGGCCCGTGTTTTCTTTTTTGTATTTTCGGTCCTTAAAATCCCGTTTAATTTTATTTTTATTTTATCTTTTAAAATCAGTTTTGCTAAAATAAAATTATTTTAAAATTTTGATTAAATTGGGATTTTTGAGAAGTTGATCGATTTAAATTTTGAGAAAAATTGCAAACTTTATTTTCTGAAAATATTGAAAGAATTAAATTATTAATTTTCAGAAATTAATGGGAATTTTATTAGTCTATTGTTTTTCGGGTTTTATTGAAATGGCTCTTGAACAAGAATTGCATCTAAGTCGTGTTTTAAGCTATTAGAGCTTAAAGCGAGAATTTTAATTTATTGGTTAAATTTAAATTCTTGCAAAAGCATGTTAGGTGATCATGGGTTTGGACTTATGTATGGTTTTAATTTATGCACATGGATGGTTTAAATTGGGGTTGGAGCCCTATAGTTGCGTTTTTCAATTGAGGTTGGAGCCTCACTTATGTGCGTACTGTTATGTGATTTATTATGTGGCTTTCCATATTACTGTTTTTGAGGCCGGGGTATGCCCCGTGTAATTGTCTAAGGCCAATATGAAGATTGAGCCTTATTACTTTATGTCTTTTTCTTGTAATTTGAGAGTAGAGATAGGTGGTGAGGTTTTATTTTCATTTGGAGACAATGCACCCATGGAGTAAGATGGACCACATTCAAGTAACAAGGAGGCCATAAGTGAAGACCCCTCAAAATGTTAGGGAGGGGAATCTCAATTGTAAAAATGTAATAGAGATAGGGCTCGTATTTTGTTACCGCTTTCCCTTATGTGATTTAAACTGTTTATGTGGCATGTATGTTAGAACTTGTGATTGTGGAGTGGCTCCCACATAACACGCATAAGATAGGTAGAACCCATGATCATTACATGTTAGTATCATGCGAGGACATGTTATCTATTTATGTGCTTGTTTGAAATGCGTTTAAGTGTACTTGCATTAATCAAGACTAATAAAATTGGATAACATATATGTTGGTGAGGTCGAACCGGACAACTCTCCGGTTGATTCGAAAATTCCCATTAAATATTAAGCTAATTTCGAACAAATAGGTGTTTAATTCGAGATACAAATTTTTAATTAAATTCCTAGCATTCCATCAATAGGTTTTAAGTTTAGTAAGTGAAACTAGTTATTGTCCGCGAGTCGTGGGATAGCTAGTGGAGCTTATTAGTTCTTAGTTACCTAATTGATCATTTTAAATGATCAATATTTCATGATCAATTTTAGTAAGGGCGATGTCCGCGAGTCGTGGGTTGTTCGAACTAAGTTTTGATCATGATCTTATGATTGATGGGTCTAGCTTAACGCCTAAGTAAACATGGATGTCGCACGAGTCGTGGGTCCATATTGAAAGATAGGTGATGCAAAAACAATTACTAAGAGTTCTAAAGGTGTTAGAATTGGTAAGTTGTACCTACCTAGGGTTTTACTTAGAATGTCCGCGAGTCATGGGTTCTAGGTAAAATACCTAGGATCTTAGTACCCATTGGGAAATGTGTTCCTCTTAGATCTTTAGGAATTATAGATCTTTGAAAAACAGTGGGAGCTACATTAGATTAAAGACCTTATCTTTTGTATATTGTTATAATTCAGCATGCTCACTAGTTCTCTGTTTTACCCTTTAGGTCGTAGATTCTGTGATTCTCTACGTGTTTTGAAATGGCAACCAAAAACCCTCTTGTATCGATCCTCGAGTCAAACAAGTTGACTGGTCCCAACTATTCTGATTGGCTGAGGAATCTAAAAAATAATTTTAGATTCTAAGAAGAGAACTTATGTTCTCTTCGAAGGGGAGCCTACTCCAGAAGGGGAGGCTCCCACTCGGGCCGAGCGGGACGCGATTCAGAAGTGGAAGGATGATAATCTCCAAGCCCATTGCCTTATGTTAGCTAACATGTCTCAGGACTTGCAAAGGCAACATGAGGCCATGGAATTCGCTTGGGAGATTTACGACCACTTAGAGCAACTTTACCACCCTCATGAACGTGTTACAAGGTATAACACTTCAAAGGAATTGTTCCACTTAAGAATGAGGGAAGGTTCAAGTGTCCATGAATACGGACTCAAGTTTCTTGCCCTTACTGAGAAACTTGCCTCCATGGACATGCCACTGAAAGATGAGCTTGCAGTGGATTTGTTGCTATCTTCGCTCCCACCATCATTCAACCCATTTGTCCTTAACTTCAATATGAATCATGCTGGTGCTACTGTAGCTGAGCTGATTAGTCAGCTTGTGACTGCTGAAAGCACAATCAAGAAGGACAATAAGGTTTTGATGGTGAATGCTCCATCTTCCTCTTTTGGGCCTTCTAAAGGTAAGGGCAAGAAAGCCCAAAAGAAGAAGAAGAAGAAACCCCTTAGGTCCCCTGGTGGCGTTTCGAAGGGGAAGGCCCAAAAGAAGAAGCATGATCAGAAAGAGGATGTTTGCTTCCATTGTGGCAAAGCGGGACATTGGAGGAGAAACTGCCCAGAGTACAAGGCTACTCTAAAGAAAGGTATCTTTCTCGTTGAAATAAATCTTTCTATTAATTCTAGTTCTTGGGTACTTGATACCGGTTGTGGAACTCATATATGTAATGATGTACAGATGCTAAGTGAAGTCCAACAACTCAAAGAAGGAGAATGTGTCTTGAAGATCGGCGATGGCTCAAACGTTGAAGCTCGAGCTTTAGGCACAATTAGATTAGATTTAGGTAGTTTTGAGTTAGTCTTAAATAAAGTCCTTTATGTACCGAGCATTATTCGTAATATAATTTCTGTTCCAATTTTAGATTGTGAAGGTTATGAAACTTATATTAAGAATGGTAAATACTTTATCAAACGGAACAACTCTTCCGTTTACATCGGTACTCTAAGTAATGGACTTTATCTAACTCAGAATATCAATATTATGAATATACAACGAGAAACGAAGCGTAAGAGAGATGACAAAGTTTCAGCTCCCTTATGGCATGCTAGATTAGGACACATTTCCAAGAACAGAATTAGCAAGATAAACACTTTAGGATCATTCTCTGAAAATGATCTTAAGGAGTTAACTTCTTGCGAATCCTGTCTCAAAGGAAAAATGTCCAATGTCCCTTTTAAAGGAACTGTGGAACGTGCCATTAAGGTTTTGGATCCAATCCATACTGATGTTTGTGGACCGCTTAGTGTAAGCACAAGAAACAATCATCAGTATTTCATAACCTTTACTGATGACTTTAGTCGGTATGGTTATGTATACTTAATGAAGTATAAATCTGAAGCTTTTGAAAAATTCTTAGATTTTCAAAAGGAGGTTGAGAACAAAACGGGTCACAAGATCAAAGCACTTGGATTTGATCGAGGAGGCGAGTATCTTAGTGAAGAATTCCTTAATCATCTCAAAGATAATGGGATTATCTCTCAGTGGACTCCTCCGGGAACTCCTCAGCTTAATGGAGTTTCTGAGAGAAGGAATCGAACCCTACTAGATATGGTTCGTTCCATGATGAGTTTCACTGACTTACCACCTTCTTTCTGGGGTTATGCCCTAGAAAGTGCAGCAAAGATTTTGAATCTAGTTCCCTCTAAGTCAGTCCCTAAAAACCCCTATGAAATGTGGCATGGTAAAATCCCTAGTTATTCTTACTTAAGAATTTGGGGGTGTCCTGCTTATGTGAAGAGGACAGTGGGAGATAAGTTAGAATCTCGTTCTAACTTATGCTACTTTGTAGGTTATCCTAAGGAATCCATAGGATACTACTTCTATGATTAATCTGAGCAAAAAGTGTTTGTTTCCAGAAATGCCACTTTTCTAAAGGAACCGTTCCTTAAAGAAAAGAAAGGCAAGATCATAGAATTAAAAGAAGTACAAAGTGATCCCATACCACCCACTGAAGAAACGTCCCCTTCTGACCAACCACAACCAATCACGAATTTCGATCAATCTATGGATTAAAACAGGCTTCTAGGAATTGGAACATTCGATTTGATGAATCAGTCAAAGCGTTTGGCTTCATTCAAATTTCGAATGAATCATGTGTGTATAGAAAGGAATTGGAGACCTCAGTGCAATTCTTAGTACTTTATGTTGATGACATCCTTCTTATTGGGAATTCGAAGGATGACATGAAAGTCAAGTTATGGTTATCGAACCAATTCGAGATGAAAGATCTTAGTGATGCGTCCTATATCCTTGGAATTAAAATCTATCGAGATAGATCTAGAAGGTTAATAGGACTATCACAGTCGATGTACATTGACAAAGTATTGAAGAGATTCAATATGGAGTCAGCAAAGGTTAAGAACCTTCCTATGAGTGTAGGAACATGTCTTTGAAAGAAGATGTGTCCTAAGACTAAACTTGAGAAGGAAAGAATGACTCATACACCTTATGCATTAGCAATAGGTAGCATAATGTATGCAATGTTATGTACTCGACCGGATGTGGCTTATGCACTTAGTATAACAAGTCGTTTCCAATCTGACCCTGGAGATGGTCACTGGGCTGCCGTGAAGAATATTCTCAAGTACTTGAAAAGTACTAAAGATTTATTCTTAGTTTACGGAGGTCAGAAAGATCTTACTGTCGAAGGATACTGCGATGCAAGCTTTGCATCTGACTTAGATGATTTTAAGTCAATGTCAGGATATATTTTCTGCCTAAACGGAGGAGCAGTGAGTTGGAAGAGTTCCAAGCAAACGACCACTGCAGATTCGACCACTGAGGCCGAATACTTAGCTGCAAATGATGCAGCTAAGGAAGGTGTTTGGATTAGAAACTTCATTCAAGAGCTGAATGTTGTTCCTAGCATGAAAGACCCCATTTCTGTGTTTTGTGACAACACTGGGGCGGTTGCTCAAGCAAGAGAACCAAGATCTCACCAACGGACCAAGCACATTATGAGGAAGTATCACCTAATCCGTGATATTATCAAAAGAGGAGATGTGCAAATTGAGAGGTCACATCAGCAGAGAACGTGGCAGATCCACTTACTAAACCCCTTAGTCGAGAAGCTTTCCAAGGTCATCTTCAGAAGATGGGACTTAGATTAGCTTTAGAATGGCCTTGACGGGCAAGTGGGAGATTGTTAGGAATAGTGCCCTAGAAAGCCGATTGTATATCCGCTTTGTGCTTTTCCTTATTGTAATCACAGACAATCTTTGAATGAAATAACGAATTGAGGCAACACTTCTTTATATGCTCTTGTTTGGCATGCGTTTACTTTAGCTGTGCATGTATGAGAACTCCCCTAATCCTGATGACTTTAGGACTCTACCATTTAGGTGAAATGGTTCATGAAACGAGCCCTATATCACATAAGTCATGATTAGTAAAATACTCCAAGCCGATGAGTCCTACAGACAGTGGGAGTGTCAACCTGACTCCTCTAAGGCTTGCTTGTGGGATCACGCCCTTAAGAAGGACCACCTTGTTTCATGGAGGTGCAAAGTGTATAGTTGATACGTGCGTGATACATGAGGGTGCTTACTTTCATAAGTAAGTTCACTGAGGTGCCCCGTGTGAGAACATTCCTAAATGGGAAAGGAAGTTTCTATTTCAGGAAATAGAAACTTCCAGATTAGGAAATATCTCACGAATCATTGATGTGATTAATTGATCCTTAAGACTTGAGGTTCCTTGTCACTTTATGAGTTAACTCTGTAGTCTTAGGTGTAAGCTTTAAAGGGTGTCGCCTTAGACAACTGATTCAAGGCTTATGTTGGGGCTGCACATGTGATTCATGAAGTGAATGAGAATCAAGAAAGGACCTACACTTGCAAGGTGATCTCTTATTATGTAAGTCATTCATATGCCATATGGAGTCCTTGGCCAAGGCAGTAGATCAAGACAACAAGAAAAGGGTTTCTTGGATTGAGATCAAATGGATATGAAATGCACTTAGCTTTAAGACCGGATTATTAGGGTTCTGATTATTCCCTTTCCCTAGATCTTGGTTAAGAGATAGTAAGTAGGAGGATTGTATCTCACATGAATCAATGACTTAAAGGTTCTGTCGAATCCGAACATTCCAATTCAGCTAGGGGTTAAACACATGTTGCTAGACTATGGTCGTTTAATTTGTGGACTGTTTAATTAATTAGTGAATTAATTAATTAGGATCACTGCTAATTGAATTGAGAACCTAGAGGGTCACACACAACAACTTGGTTACATGAGTTAAGGCTTAAAAATGATTAAACGAGTTAATCGGGCCTAGAGGGTTCCACACGTGTGAAACCACACGTGTGGGTCACGTGACTGGACACGTGATTATTTAATTGTATATTAAATAATTAAATGTGTTAATTATTTAATAGACTTTGGTTTAATTTTGAATTAAAAAGAAAGTCTAATTTTGGAGAAAAATAATCTAGTTAATTAATTACATAAAATAATTTATTTATTTTAAATAAATAAAGTATAAAATTATCCAAAAATAGTTTGGATATTTTTAGCTCTCTTGAAAGTTGATTTGAATTTGAATTCAAAGTCAAAAGTCAAAATTACTTGATGATCAAGTAATAGGAGAGAGAGACCAAAACCCTAGCCCATAAGGACTAGGATCTTCGGTCCTCCCTTTATTATAAATAGGGGAGCTCAAGCTCCCCTTAGAGCTAATTGGCAATTCTTTTGGTTCATGTGTTGAACACCATCCTTTCTCCAAGATAAACGAAACCCTAGGTTAAGCCTAAACACTAACTAGAGAACTAACATCCTTAATAGTTAGATTGTAGTCAAGTTGGTGGACTATCTCTAGAGAGCTTCAAGTTAGAAGTTTGAAGATTCGAGCTTTACCAAGAAGAGGGGATCAAGCCGCGAGAAGAGCGTTCTTGGGTGGCTTGAAACGCTTCAAGAAAGAATAAAAGAAAAGTAAGTTTCTTATCTCTACGAATTTGGTTACACGATTGCGAGTCCAAGATCCTTTTGTTGGGAAAATTTTTTAAATTCCGCTGCTTTCTGATTCGTGTTTTCCAACAAGAACTTGTGTGCATGAATTCAAATATCTTAGGGACTTATGTGCAAAAAGTGATGAGTCATGCATATATGTGGAAGACTTTTGTAAATATCTCATTCATCTCTTCCATTTCATTTCATTCTCATCAAAAACCTCTCTCTCACACACACACACACTAAATACTGATTTTTACACCATGGAAGAGAAGGAGGAGATTTCATCATTCCAAGTTAATTTCAAGGAGGAATTGCATGAGTTTGAGGCATCATCATCATCTCCATATTTCCTTTCATCTTTCCATTCATTCTTTCAAGGTATATGTATGAATCTCTTGAGCATATTTGAAGTAGGGTTTGATGAGTGGATGTGATTCCTTGTTTATTTGAGGCTAGAAGTATGATTATGTGCATTAGAATTGGAGACTTGCATGATTTCTTGAATAATATGAAGTGGGAGTTCATGGGTTTATATGGGGTTTGTATGATGATTCCTTGAGGATTTGAGCATGGTTTAATGGATTATATGAAGCCTAATTGTTATTATTGAGTTATATACATGTTATATGTTTGTTTTGGAGCATTTTGGTTGAGTTTTCTTTGGGTTTTCATTCCTTTTTTTTCTTCCCCGAAGCTACCCCTGTTTTGCCCCTTTTTCCAGCCCTGGAACAGTACCCGACCGGGTACTTTTTGTGCATAAAAAGTACCCGGGCGTGTAGTTTTATGCCGAAAGCTTCTGGACAGCTTTACCCGGTCGGGGAACTTTTCCCTTCAATTTTACCCGGCCGGGTACTCCCTCATCCAAACTCCAAATGACCTGATTTTTGAACCGTTGGAAAGATCTTGAAGTCTAGAACAACCTCCAATTGGAATAATCTTAATATATTTTCTAGTTTGTGAGATATTATAAATTCTTTTTGATGTCACTGCTTTCCCGACAAACTGCAATCATCCAATTTCAAGCCTACGCGATTTTCTCCTCGCTTTGAACTAGAAAACGTGCCATATAGCGTTGGAAAGGTATTTGTGTATAGTTTCATATCCAATAAACAAAACTCAATTCCCACTTCTAGAATTAAAGATATTCCAATTTTCCCTCAACATGTACATTTTCTAAAATTGTCCGTTTTTGCTAAACTTCACCAAAACCTTTCATATTGCATTCTTTTCACTTCTTTGGCTCTCTTATGTGACCTATATGAGTTATAAACTTGATTTAGTGATAATTATTCTCATAATTAACATTGCTTGGTTGTTATTGCGTGACATATTGATTAGGACATTGTCGTACGCCTTAAGTGGTTCATTTGAGTCGTGTCTCACGAACCCTTATCCTCATTGCACATATTTCCTTCCCGTTGATGAGGAGCACGCATCGTAGTTATATCCTTGTTTTGGTCGTCTCAGGTGAGGTTATTTCTATTTGTAAAAGAACCCTACAACCGTATGTGATTTTAGACCAAAACAAATAATTATATCTATAGTTTTCCAAAAATTGAATTGTTACTTCATTGATCGATTGATATTGTACCGAGTAATTGTTATTGATATTGAATTGATTGATTGATTATTTTGGCGAGTAAAGCATGTTCACTTTGGGCCCGAGGGTAGTTTATTGAGTAATCCGGGGAGGCATCGAGCCGACGGTGATCTCTTGCACTATCTTCACTTATTGTTGGGGTCACCCCTGAATCCACTAGGAGGTTTGGTGGAGGAAGGAGCCCGCCGGGTGTAGGGACTCATGAACCCTATACCCAGATTGATTGGGTGGTGGGGCCTTGCAATCCCACCATCACCCGAAGGAAGAAGGATGGATTGATTGAAATTGTCTAATTGTACACCGAATTGATTGCTTGATCACCCAAGTGATAAAATTGAATTATTGTACACTGTCGGAGAAAGGTTGGAGAATTGCCCTCACTCGCCGGACCACTGATTGATTGTATCGAATTGTATTGAAATAATTGAATTGAAAATGGAATTGTTGTAATCTCGGGCGAGCACTATATTATTTTAGAATTAATATCGTTTTACGAAAAATCTTACCTGAGATTACAATTTGCATGGTATTTGCGCTTTTAAATTATAACCCCGCACTCAGTCTTTCATATATGGACTACCCATTTCATGTGTGAGCTAGACTTATGGTGCGGGGGTGTGGCATCTCGGTGTTCCGGGTGCTACAACTTCAGCCATTACCACCACCACCACAAGTTGATTAGAAGAAAGGATTGGAGGTAGTATTGGAGAGATTTATTTCTTCAGCCACCGATATGTTTGAAAAGATTGTAAAGAAGCTTAACCAGATGGCCAGCCATAACAAAGGATAGAGACTCAAATGAGACAGCTAGCTAATGCTGTAAATTCTCGCCCTCAAGGAGGATTACCTAGCAAACCGGAAGTGAATTTGAATGAATACCCTAAAGGTGTGTTGAGAAAGGACATAAATGAGCAAAAGAATGTAGTTTTGAAGCACAATAAAGTTCCACCAAAATTGGATGATTTAGGGAGTTTTTGTATTCCATTACCTATTGGTCATTTAACCTTTGGTAAGGCTCTTTGTGACCTAGGATCAAGTATTAATTCTATTCTTTTTTCTTGGTGCAGCAAATTAGGTTTCAAGGATTTGTAACCAGCTTACCACATCATCTACTTAGCTAATGGATCAACAACAGAACCCATGGGCTTAGTGGGGAATGTTCTAGTAGGAGTTGGGAAACTGAAGTTCCATGCAGATTTCGTGATCATGAAAAGCGTTAATTTGGAGGATGATATGCCTATTATTTTGGGTCAACCATTTTTTGCTGCTATAGGTGCAAAAATTGATGTCAAACACGGACACGGAATCATGACTGTGTCAGAAGGAAAAAAAAAACTTGTGTTTCCGATGTTCAAGGAAGAAGAACAAATTTCAAGTCCATAACCTGAAATGAAAAAAGATTTTAGCCCACAAAAGTCACGAAAACGTGTCAAAAGTCCTAAAAAATTTATTGCAGATATCACTGAAATGAGTCCGATAATGGAGGAGATTTTGATTGAAGATATAGTGGTAAAAGTTCATGCAATGAGAGTCGTAAACAAAAAGGGGAAGAATGTGGTCGCAACATGTGACTGCACCTTCTAGAGCGTTAAAGAATAAACTCAAAAGGTCAAGCTAACGACTATAACTTAGAATTACCATTTTCTTTTCCTTTTCTTTTATTTTAGTTTGTTTAGTGTAATGTCGGACGAAGTTGATGTAAATTATTTGTTTTCTTGTGCAGGAATGGATGCGCTCATGGATTAAGCAAGAATGATTATGCTCAGTTGAGGTGACAAGTATTTGAGTCAATTATGATGATTATATTTTCGTAGGCTGATAATGTGCATGTTTGTAAAATCCCAGATTTCGGGGCCAAGAAGAAATAGGTAAATGAGAGATTAGAAGAAAGCATCAACACATTATGCATTTCATTCTATGTGAACAATGTGCATTTATGCCTCGGTTATTGGATGTTATTTTATTACAAGACTCATATCACTATTCATTCACCAAGTCGAAACCTTTACATATTCCTTATGAAACATTAGGAAATCATATTTCACATTCTCCGGATTCATATCTTAGCTCTTGTTACCTCAAAACACACTTTAAACATTATTTGTCAAAAATTACCATTAGATCCCTAGTTATCATTCACTTCACAAACATAGAAATTTTTCGGGACACTTTTACCTATCCAATATTGGGTTTGAATGAATCCTTGCGAAATTTTATGAATTATGGTATCATTCCCGAACCCTAATTCTCATTATAACTCCTGTAGTAATCAAAACCGGCTAGAAACCCTAGTTAAGTCCTAATTTGAATATTTTCGGATTTCAACACTTTTCCTATCCAATATTATAACCAAAATGATCCTTGAATTATTTTTATGAATTTTAAGATAATTTCCAAACTCTAGTTTAAATCCTAGCTCGTTTTATAAATTTTTCCTATTTTTCCTAAAGTACTATTCCCACCGTAAAAACTAACTTTTAAACCGTACAACATTTGGTATTCAATATTATACTCAAAATAATCCTCAAATTATTTTATGAATCATGAACACTTTCTCGAAAATTAATTCACATCCTAGCTCCGTTTTAAGTATTTTCTCATAATTTTCAAAATTCCAAACCCTTACTACTTTAACTTCAAAGGTTTAAACGTTAAGTGTTTATAATCATCGGAAAGCCCTTTCGATCCTCTTTCTTTTATGACTTTTACCATTTCAAACTAAAATTTGAATATCCTTGTACTTTTTTACTACCATTTTCACCCTATTTTAGATTTATTTTATTATGATGTAATTTCTACATCACATAAATATACATAAGCTCCTACATCACCTATACACTTGTCTATACACCTAAGTACCCTAGATTATACACCTAGCTACCCTAAGAGACTTAGTCACTACCCTAAAGAATAGGAAATTGCAACTTAAGTCCTTAAACCGCACCTATAAGTACCCCTCCAAGCTCACTTTCAAGAACACACAAAATCACTCTCATCCTCTCCATATCTCACACCACAACCATCATTCTCTCTAAGGTATGTATTTTCTTTTATTATTTCATACTTTATGATATGTTCTTAGGGTATTTATGATTATAGCATGTAGCGCCCCAACGGAAAGCCCCATATCCCCCGCACCGAGACCCGACCCGTATATAAAATGGAGAGTCCATACACGAGCCGAATCACGGCGAACGGGGACTCACTCACTCATAGGGCTAGGCGGGAACTAGACCTTTGCAACCAAATTATAATGAACAAAGAGAAATGACAAATGCGGAAGCATAGCATACTGATCAGTACCAATTCAAGTAAAATAACGGGTTCAACTAGCAGAATGACCTATACCAGAAAATTCATACATAAACATAATTGCATAATCATGATCATAGCCGTAACCATTGTCCATTCTTGTGAAATACAATCTAATTACAAAATGCACATGGAGTGACCCAGATTTAATTAATAAACTTGACAAACTCGACATCCCGCCTAGCACTCCAAACCTGCAAAGTAACTGAAAATAAACCGGGTTCAGTCTATAGGAGACTGGTGGGTATAAGATGGGGCATATTAATAGAATACTGCAGAAATTAAACACCCACACATACAAGTTATAATCCCACGCGAGGTTTTGAAATAATTTCCCAAGTGGGTGAAAACAAAATAAAACAATGCTCGGGATTACAACACTCAATTTCATAATCCATTTATTCAATCGGTCAATACGTGAGCCCGGCGCGGGGGGGGGGGGGGGGGGGGGAAGGGGGTAAAATCTCCAACCTACACCTCGTGTGTGCATTAATCCAATCAATCGTTCATTCATTAGAGATCATGCCACATATATTCATTCGTTCGTTCATTCAATCGGTCAATCAATCATGCATTAACAGTTATCCATTCTTCCTCTGGGTGGTGGACGGGTTAGCAAGACCCGGCCACCCAATCATTGACCAATGGGGTTACATGAATTCCCCAATTGGCACTCGGCTCCCATTCCCCGCTAAAAGTCCTAGCGAGGGGCGGTATCACCGCTACGATGTGGGACTAGCACACGGGATCACCGTCGGCCCTTGCCTCCCTGGATAGCCACATGTACCAAGTCCCTGGGCCCATGCAATCAATCATGTCCTCGCCAAAACAATCGATAAGTATTCATAAAAGACAAGGGGTTAACAATCAAAATCATAGACTCCTTGAAACGACTCGATATATATATATAGATATATACTTTGGCTTAAAACTTTCAAATAAGGGATATATATCGGGTCATAATAGCTAATAGAAGAGAAACCCACCTGTTAAACCTTACCGAACAAAACCAAGGATAAGAAAAAGAGACTCGAAAGTGTCTTATGAACCCGACATCTCCACCCTGGAGAAAACTGTACAAAGGACAACGTAACGTGCTCGTGAGACTCAAGACTCCAAATGAACCATATATGACGCACGACATGCAATGAACATGATAGGAATGCATAAAAAATGATATTATGTAATGAACACGTTCATGTGCACGATTAACGTATTTAAATCATATAAACGAGCCATTCATTCGTTCAAAGAAGCGTTCATATTCATTAAGTTCATAACTTTCACATTTCATACCAACTCAATTCAAGAATTTCACATAACGATCATATCACGTACTAAATCACATTTACAATTAGAGGATAGACAAATAAATGCATTCGATTCAAGATCGAAAATTAGATAAGAACATGAAGTAGGTAACAATTTATTTAATTCAAAACTTGAAATAAATTAAACAATAATTAATATATAATCAACCAAGCTCTTAAGTAATAAAAATAAAATCATATATTACTTATATTCGTACAGCATACATACAAATTACACCAAATAAAATAATTATACATGAATTAAATAGGTACGTAGCAGCATGCATTTATATATAATTAACCATGCATAATACAATAATAACATGCATGCAAATATTACCAATAAATCAACTTTATATTACATGCATTCAAACATAATTATATATATATGTATGCACGTAGGTATACATGCACAGTCCTGCATTTACAATTCAATCTTAAACTTATTTCATGCATGCAACATAAATACACGCATATACCCTGCATGCATAAATGTATTACATAACCCACACCACATTACATGGAAAAAAGAAAGGCAGCAACAAAACAGCAACACACAGAGCTCCAAATTCAATCTCCCCGTCTGGGGAGATTTTGTACACCAAAAGTCCCCGCCCGAGGAGCTTCGTGCAGGAGGTTTCTACACAAAGGCTACCAGGTCGGGCCTTTTCAAGGCCAAAATCTCCCCGCCCGGGGAGATCTATTTTAGTCACGTAGCAGCAGCTCAACAAAGCTTATTCCCCTGTTTTCATTACATAAATATACAGCAGCAGGTAGCAGCACTTAAGGCATCTTATTCAGCAACAAAATTGCATCAACAACTCTCACAAATAGACTGAAATTGACAGCAATTAAGCAAGGAAAACGCAGCAGCCGACAACAGCAAAACAGGCCGAAAAACGGGGCAAAAGAATGAAAAAACAGAGCAGCAACTTCATGCACAACAAGACCAACCAACACGCAACAAGCAAGGCAAAAAGAAGCAGCAATTGACAGCAAATAATGTCCCAAAATGCAGCAGCAGCAGTTCAGTACATAAGGAAGAGAAAAGATGCTCATTTCATGCGATTTTTCAAAGTGCCATTAATGGAATCTCATTAAATCTTCAACTACCATATAGTCAATGATCATAAATGAAAATAGGGAGTTAAGATAACCATTTTCATGCTTTAAATGAACCAAAAGCATCAAGGAATGCATAAGATCACCATATGGCTCCAAAACCTACTATTTATTCATCTTCTCCAAAATCCCATGAAAGCATGCTCAAAATTGGGGATGCATAGCTTAAAATGATACATATTGAATGTATATCACAACCCCAAACTCACCTTGTGGATTGGATGGAAGATGGAAGAGATTTGAGCTTGAATCTCTAAGGTGCACAAGGGTTACGGGATTTTCTCGAGAGCAGGGGTTTTGGGCTGATATTTATCTAAGTGTGAGGGTTGGTTCGGTTAGGTTGCTTAAGGTCTGTTAGAGGGTTGAGTTAGGGTTCCAAGGAATCAAATCATGGTTAATTTGGTGAAGGTTTGAGAAAGTTATGGCCATTTTAGTGAGCTGTGGCAATTTTGACGAACGTAACACTTTTCGGTTGAATTTCGGAGGTTCAAATAATCTTGGAAAAATATTAGGCTAATTTCATTAAACTTGAATTTTTGTTTCGAGTTCAGCGAAGTTGACGAAACTCGAATCCGAGTTTCCTAGCTCAAGATATCACATACGGAACCAAGGGTGCGCTAATTGCTCGTTAGTCCCCCGATTTGGATTCCAAGAACAAAATAAATTCGAAACTAATTCAAATGAATCCAAAAACATGAAACGAGCATATATTCATATTCATGAGACGTATATCTCCAACATATTAAATTTTCACAAAATTTCGATATCAAATCATACAAGAACGAAGCACGTTTATAACACTCTTGAACGATGCATAAATAAATTCATAATATATAACAAAATTTAAATTCATTTTTAAATATAAACCAAAGTGCATGAATTAAATATACATTAAATCAAAATGCACTAATTACATATAATTAAATCAAAATGCAATAATTACATATATTTTAAAAACACATAGCACGAATTACATATATATATATATATATATATATTTAGTATTAATACATTAAGATTTAAAAGTCACTAATTCGCATATAATTAATATCAAGTCAACACATTACAATAAATTTAATATTAAAGAAATTAAAGATATGAATATTTAACATTTTATATATAAAGTTAGATATATAAAACACATATGAACAATTAATTCACGCAAATTGATAAACACATACGTCATGATATACTACTAAAAAACTGGGGCGTTACATAGCATGCTTAGATTTAATTAAATTATGCTTTAGGAATTTTATTTTTAAATTATGTGTCATTTATGCCAGTTTTATGAAAAATGTGGTAACATATATGAATTTTATTTAATTAAATACATGCTTTATGATATGATATATTTTGTTCATATGTTTAAATATTCATGATCATATTTGATTAAATTCATGCCTAGAATAATTTATTTAGAATTAATTTTATGATTAAAGTTACATAAAGTGCCACATTTTATGTTTAATCATATGTTATAAATTTAGAAGCTATTAAATATGATCATGAATTAATATGAACACATTCATAAGTCTAAGAACATGTTCATAATGTTCTTGAACCAAGAATGGTGCACGTGTGATAGTGTGTGTGTCCAATTTTATGTTATAAAGTGTTTAATTAATTCATAAAAATTTGAATAGTAAATGTTTTCAATAGTAATTTTGACTTTTTGGTCAACATATATTCTAAATATTTCGAAATTAATTATAAAATAATTATAAAATAGGTATTAGAATTTGTAAAGAAAGATTTTACCTGAATTTTCCAAAAATCGGTAAGTTATGAAATAATTTCAAAATCTAACCTACATTGTACCTAATATTCTAATTAGGATCATAATGTGATTAATAAATATTTGATTGGTTAAAGACTTCATAAAACCTGATTAATTAATTAGATTCCCTTAAACGGTTAAAATTAGGGTTTACCGGGAATTCTCTAACGTGTTATAGTTTATATGTTTACTTGATTAGAATAATGTGTTACCCTTTTTAAGTATGAACATTATATACCTTATGTGCCTATTTGATTAGAATAATAATAATAAAAGAACCTAGTCCTAAGCCTGTAGTAGTTAATACTTTCAGGGGAAACTAGGATGAAGCAGTGGAATCCACATGACTTCGTCTGACTACCGGTACAGGTGAGGGTTAAAATATTTCCAACTGGAATCATACCTATATTTATATATCTATACATAAAATCATTTTCAAACCTACCTATTATTTGATTTATTCCCTATACATATCCATATATAATATCCCTCTTTCAGAGAAAAATACTTTTATATCGGAATCAGGATCTTATCGGGGCATTATATATATGTCAATCCTATTAATACTAAGAACTAATTCCCGGTCAAGCAAGCAAAATTACTTTATTGTTATTATTATGGGCCTCAACACTTAAACCGTGTCGAGTAATTACTTGGACAGTATCGGGCCGAGGGTATTGTTGGTGACCAGACCGCCACCAACTCTTGGTAGTGGCTTAACTGGAGGTTAGTTACTCCACGCCCAAGAGATATACAAGGGAGTGGTATGAGCTCCCAATTATTGTTACGTCACTGCGGGGTAGCTCCCTGGGCGCGACACCGGAGTTAAGGAGGTATTATCATATTGGTTTTATTAAAGTATCAGTACCATGTATAGTGCCGTTACTGTTTTACCAACTATTTAAGGAGTTAAGGATGGAGAGGCCTAGCTTGTGGGCATTAAAGTTATTATAAAAAACGGTTCATATTCCTACGAATATTCCAAATTACCCCTATCCCTACTTGTACAGGTATTATGAACCGTTTCCTATTTGCTATATCCTATTGCTAATATTTTAGATCAAGATCTTATTGATCATATAAATATATATACATATACATATGACTATAAGTTATAATACTCCTTCACTTTGTCACTTTGACTGACTCCTCACCTTCTTTAAAATGCATGATTTAAGGAATCAAGGAACGTCAACTAGAGGTGTCTTGAAGATTTACAATAGTAGGTTGGAACTGATCCTATGAGTACACTGTCTTGAGTCTATTCTCCTCAGAAATGAGCTATCTCATACTTATCCTTACATGGCATCCTGTTATACTGTTCTCCGAACTATTTGAGCAGTAATGATAATCCTTGTTCTTTACATGTTATCCTCCCCATTTACTGGCAAAGTTTTAAATCTCTTTTATCTTCCGCCGCACTGTGTCATGCACTTTACTAATATATTATCTTGACCGTTCGCCGTAGTATTTCCTGAGTGTTGGGTCTAACCCCCACTTGGGGAATATTGCGGTGCGAGGGTTGTAGTGTTGGGGAGGCGCTACAACTTAAAGTGCTATCAGGGCTCCAGGTTGCGGAAATCTGAGGTTCATTGTTCATCGAGTTTCATATGTATTCTCGTGTCCTTAGTGCTTAAATTGTGATCAATCGCTATTTTGGACGGCCGCCCAGTATGTGATTTGTTACAATTGTTGTACTAAACCCTTCGTCAATCTAGTCAACCATATAGTTATAATCTACACCCAAGATCTTGAGTTTTTTTTAATCCTTCAGTACTTTTCGAAACCATTTAATTCGTTGGTAGATTCACTACTAATATCTACATCTCCTTCATCATCTTACTCACATTTCTAACTTGAGAAAACGATTCACTGACTTTTCCTAGCTTCTCCAAGTCTCATGTTATTAGAGTTGCTTCAAGATACCATTAGGACCGAAAGTTAACATATTGATTTCTGTGCCTTTACGTGCCTTACCTTTGCTAAAGGTGTTGTGTTTATTAATTGCTATTACTTGGAAACTTTTATCCTCGTGATCGTCTGCATATCATTCCCAACTATCATGCATAATATTCTCTCTATAAGGATGATTGCAAATTTAAATTGTCATCCCAAAAGCTGTTAAAGTACGCGTTCCAAACACGCCAGTTACTGCTTTATAAGATCCTAGAGCCATGCATCCACTCATTGCATTATGTGCGCGTTTAAATTTCCTACCTGAACAATTACCCTATGTGTTTGAAGTAAGTTCTATTTGGAAAGCGTGCATTATCGTGAATAGAGGGTATAAACGCTACTTAAAGTATTATGAAACATGAGTAGAATCTGAGGGCAGATTCTCTTTAAGGGGCGTGGATTGTAACATCCCGGATTTTGGGGCCAAGAAGAAATAGGTAAATCAAAGAATAGAAGAATGCATCAACTCATTATGCATTTCATTTTATGTGAACATTGTGCTTTTATGCCTCGATTATTGGATGTTATTTTATTACAAAACTCATATCACTATTCATTCACCAAGTCGAAACCTTCACATATTCCTTATGAAACATTAGCAAATCATATTTCACATTTTTCGGATTCATATCTTAGCTTTTGTTACCTCAAAACACACTTTGAACATTATTTGTCAAAAATTACCATTAGGTCCCTAGTTATCATTCACTTCACAAACATAGAAATTTTCCGGGACACTTTTACCTATCCAATATTGGGTTCGAATGAATCCTTCCGAAATTTTATGAATTATGGTATCATTCCTGAACCCTAATTCTCATTATAACTCCAGTAGTAATCAAAACCTGCTAGAAACCCTAGTTAAGTCCTAATTTGAATATTTTCGGATTTCAACACTTTTCCTATCTAATATTATAACCAAAATGATCCTTAAATTATTTTATGAATTTTAAGATAATTTCCAAGCTCTAATTTAAATCCTAGCTCGTTTTATAAATTTTTTCTATTTTTCCTAAAGTTCTATTCCAGCCGTAAAAACTAACTTTTAAACCGTACAACATTTGGTATTCAATATTATACTCAAAATAATCCTCAAATTATTTTACGAATCATAAACACTTTCTCAAAAATTAATTCACATCCTAGCTCTGTTTTAAGTATTTTCTCATATTTTTCAAAATCCCAAACCCTTACTACTTTAACTTCAAACGTTTAAACGTTAAGTGTTTATAATCATCGGAAAGCCCTTTCGATCCTCTTTCTTTTACGACTTTTACCATTTCAAACTAAAATTTGAATATTCTTCTACTTTTTTACTACTATTTTCACCCTATTTTAGATTTATTTTATTATGATGTAATTTCTACATCACATGTGTATACATAAGCTCCTACATCACCTATACACAGGTCTATACACCTAAGTACCCTAGATTATACACCTAGCTACCTAAGAGACTTAGTCACGACCCTAAAGAATAGGAAATTACAACTTAAGCCCTTAAACAACACCTATAAATACCCCTCCAAGCTCACTTTCAAGAACACACAAAATCACTCTCATCCTCTCCATATCTCACGCCACAACCATCATTCTCTCTAAGGTGTGTATTTTATTTTATTATTTCATGCTTTATGATATGTTGTTAGGGTATTATGATTATAACATGCTTAGATTTAATTAAATTATGCTTTAGGAATTTTATTTTTAAATTATGTGCCATTTATGCTAGTTTTATGAAAAATGTGGTAACATATATGAATTTTATTTAATTAAATAAATTCTTTATTATATGATATAGTGTGTTCATATGTTGAAATATTCATGATCATATTTGATTAAATTCATGCCTTGAATAATTTATTTAGAATTAATTTTATGATTAAGGTTACATAAAGTGCCACATTTTAGGTTTAATCATATGTTATAAATTTAGAAGCTATTAAATATGATCATGAACTAATATGAACACATTCATAAATCTAAGAACATGTTCATATTGTTCTTGAACCAAGAATGGTGTACCTGTGATAGTGTGTGTGTTGTTCAAATTTATGTTATAAAGTGTTTAATTAATTCATAAGAATTTGAATAGTAAATGTTTTGGTTAGTAATTTTGACTTTTTGTTCAACATATAATATAAATATTTCTAAATTAATATTAAAATAATTATAAAATACGTTTTAGAATTTTTAAAGAACGATTTTACCCGAATTTTCCAAAAATTGGTAAGTTATGAAATTATTTCAAAATCTAACCTACATTGTCAAATTAAACCCTTGATTTAATACCTAATATTCTAATTAGAGTCATAATTTGATTAATAAATATTTAAAGACTTCATAGAACCTGATTAATTAATTAGATTCCCTTAAACGGTTATAATTAGGGTTTACCGGGAATTTTCTAACGTGTTATAGTTTATGTGTTTACTTGATTAGAATAACTTGTTACCATTTTTAAGTATGAACATTATATACCTTATGTGCCTATTTCATTAGACTAATAATAAAAGAACCTAGTCCTAAGCCTATAGTAGTTAATACTTTCATGCGAAATTAGGATGAAACAGTGGAATCCACATGACTTCGTCTGACTACCGGTATAGGTGAGGGTTAAAATATTTCCAACTGGAATTATGCCTATATTTATATATCTATATATAAAATTATTTTCAAACTTACCTATTATTTGATTTATTCCCTATACATATCAATATACAATATCCCTCTTTCAGAGGAAAATACTTTTATGTCGGAATCAGGATCTTATTGGGGCATTATATATATTTCAGTCCTATTAATAATAAGAACTGATTCCCGACCAAACAATAAAAATTACTTTATCGTTATTATTATGGGCCCCGACACTTAAACCGTGTCGAGTAATTACTCGGAAGGTATCGGGCCGAGGGTATTGTTGTTGACCGGACCGCCACCAACTTTTGGTAGTGGTTTAACTGGAGGTTAGTTACTCCACGCCCAAGAGATATACAAGGGAGTGGTATGAGCTCCCAATTATTGTTACGTCACTTCGGGGTATCTCCCTGGGCGCCACACCAGAGTTAAGGAGGTATTATCATATTGGTTATTAAAGTATCGGTACCACGTACAGTGCCATTACTATTTTACCAACTATTTAAGGAGTTAAGGATGGAGAGGCCTAGCTTGCGGGCATTAAAGTTATTATTACAAACGGTTCTTATTCCTACGAATTTTCCAAATTACCCCTATCCCTACTTGGATAATTATTATGAACCGTTCCCTATTCCTATATCCTATTGCTAATATTTTTCATCAAGATCTTCTTGATCATATAAATATATATACATATACATATAACTATAAGTTATAATACCCCTTCACTTAGTCACTTTGACTAACTCCTCGCCTTCTTTAAAATGCATGATTTCAGGCATCAAGGAACGTCAACTTGTGGTGTCTTGAAGCATTACAATAGTAGGTTGGAACTGATCCTAAGAGTATGCTGTCTTGAGCTTATTCTCCTCAGAAATGAGCTATCTCATACTTGTCCTTACATGGCATCCTATTATACGGTTCTCCAAACTATTTGAGCAGTAATGATAATCCTTGTTCTTTACACGTTATCCTCCCCGTTTACTGGAAAAGTTTTAAATCTCTTTATCTTCTGCTGCACTGTGTCACGCACTTTACTCATATATTATCTTGACCGTTCGCCATAGTATTTCCTGAGTGTTTGGTCTAACCCCCACTTAGGGAATATTGCGGTACGGGGGTTACAGTGTTGGGGAGGCGCTAGAACTTAAAGTGGTATCAGGGCTCCAGGTTGCGGAAATCTAGGGTTCATCGTTCATCGAGTCTCATATGTATTCTCATGTCCTTAGTGCTTAAATTGTGATCAATCACTGTTTGGGGCGGCCGACCAGCATGTGATTTGTTACAATTGCGGTACTAAACCCTTCCTCAATCCAGTCAACCATATAGTTATAATCTATACCCAAGATCTTGAGTTTATTTAATCCTTCAGTACTTTTCGAAACCATCTAATTCGTTGGTAGATTCAGTACTAATATCTACATCTCCTTCATCATCTTACTCACATTTCTACCTTGTGAAAAAACCATTCACTGACATTTCCTAACGCCTCCAAGTCTCAAGTTATTAGAGTTGCTTCAAGATACCAGTAGGACCGAAAGTTAACATATTGATTTTTGTGCCTTTACGTGCCTTACCTTTGCTAAAGGTGTTGTGTTTATTAATTGCTATTACTTGGAAACTTTTATCCTCGTGATCGTCTGCATATCATTCCCAACTATCATGCATTATATTCTCTCTATAAGGATGATTACAGTTTTAAATTGTCGTCCCCTAAACAGTTAAAGTACGGGTTCCAAACACGCCAGTTACTGCTTTATGTGATCCTGGCGCCATGCATGTAACGCCCCAGCTTTTGGCTTTTCAGGTAAGTACGCCACGTGTTAGTTTTGAGAGTTAGAATTTAATTTTATTTGATCATTTCTTCAATTTTTATGTCATGACATAATTTTTATAAAATTCTACTTCAAGTGTTTTTATGAAATTCATACCAAATTGATACTTATTGCATAAATTGAATTGATTGGAACGTGAATTAATTCCCGAGCATGATTTAATTTCTTCTGTGTCCTTGTTTGATCATTTTATTAAATTTGGGGACTTAATTGTATGACTTTTGCATTGGACTTAAGTGATCATTTATTATGGAAGTGGACTCAATTGCATCACTTGATAACTTAAGGGATTTAATAGTAATTGGAGCATCTTTTTGTTGCATTTAGCAGCTATCACGTACCGTTCTCTTCCATTTCATACAAACATATCATACACTTGCTTCTTTGTTTCCATTTCCAACGATCCAAAAACCCTACCAAGAGAAGGAAGGATTTTATCAATTCAAGTTATATTTTATGGGTTTTATATACATTGGAGCATCATCATCACCATATCTTCATCTCTTTCTCATTTCAAGGTAAGATGGAGATTTCATTAAAATTCTTGAATTGAATGTGGTTGCTCGGGTTATGATATGAATTGGTTGAACTGTGTTTTAGTTGTTAGAAGTACGAATACTTGATCATGGCTTGAATTTGATGTATATATGTTGGAGTTTATGGACTTGGAGCATGAGTGGATATATGGTTTTTAATTGATGATTCTTGATGATTTGACCTTGATATAAGTGTTTGGATTGGATTTTATTGATCTATTAGCATGTTAGTATGTATATTGCTTGATTTGTATTATTTGGGGATGAAATTATGGATCTTTTGAGTTTTGTGGTTTTAGTACGTATCTCCCCTGCTGCTGCTCTATCATCTACTGTAATTGCATATTAGGAACGACACTTCTCATCCCAGTTCATTCTGGGAACGACCGTTCCCACCCCTGCCAGCTGTCCCGCGAGACTGGGAACGGCCCTTCCCAGTTTTAGCTTACAACCGTAACGGCTGTTCCCAGCTATGAACAAATTCCAAATTCTTTACAGATGCGTGGGATTGAATCGGGGAGCCGGGAACGACCCTTCCCATTTCCAGTTCAAAACCGGAACGGCGGTTCCCATGCTCCAGGGGGTTTTGTCAATTTTTTGCATAAAATTGAACTTTTCAAATCCGTTTCTAATGCCATAATTAATCGATACGTGTTATTATATGTTCATTTTATTCATGATTATGATCATACCATACTATAAATTGTCAATGCATGTTATATTGTTCATGATCACGCCGTTCGTCTTAATTGGTACATTTGAGTCGTGTCTCACGGACAATTGTCTTTCTTGCACAGATCAGCTTCCTGGTGATGAGGAGCAGGCCCCGTTAGTTGTTTCCTTGTTTATTTTGGTCACATAGGTGAGGTTTAATTTCTTGATATATATAGAACCTTTATAACCCTACGTGAACTTTTCGGCCAAAATGTACATATATGTATAAATCTTTCAAAACCTCAATTGATTGAATTGAATTGACTGTTTTGGCGAGTAACTGTATTGCACTGTGGGCCCGAGGGTAGTGGCTTGAGCCAATCAGGAAAGCATGGACTGACGGGTAACTCTAGCCCTATCCTCAACATTTAGGATGACCCCTGAATCCACCAGGAGGTTTGGTGGAGGAAGGAATCCCGTACGTGGGAGTCGTATTCTTGACGTACGCACTGATTAGATGGTTGGGCCTTGCAAACCCACCATCACCCGGGAGGAAGAAGGGTTCATGAAACTGCTAATTGTGCACCGTAATAACTTGCATGCTCACTATTTGAATTGAAACACCGTTATCGTATTGTTCACTGTCAGGAGTAAAGGTTGGAGACTGCCCTCACTCGCCGGGCTACTGATTGTCTGGAATTATAATAAATTGATAAACTTGATAGTTGTAATCTCGGGCGATATTATATCTTATTTCTTGACTTATATTGTTCTTTTACAAAAATATTACCCGAGATTATAACTTGCATGTATGTGTGTTTATATTTATATACCCCTCACTCAGTCTGTTGTAGACTGACGCCTCAACCTTTCAGATTTTGCAGGTGCGTGCTAGGCGGGAATTAGAGTCGAGTCTTGTCTTTAATTTGGGTCTAGCACACCACCTTCATATTACTTTCATTTATTGATACTTATGATATTTTGGCATGTCTTATGGAATATTTTGGAGATGATATTGTATTGATATGTATGGAGTAGATAACATGCTTTTGGACACTTGATATTTGAAATGTGATAATGAAATGTTATGCTTCCACTTTTATTGCTCTGAATTGATTGTTTGGTTTGGGGTTAGTCCCGCCTAGCTATTGTCGTTTTTTTTATTGTCTCCCGTTCGCTATAGTTTTGGTTCATGTATGAATTGTCCATTTCATATATGAATTGAACAATAGTGCGGGGGATGTGGTACCTAGCGTTCCGGCTGCTACATACTAAGGTGGTATTAGAGCTCGATTGCAAAACCGGGTCTCTAGTGTCGTGTCTTGTGAGTCTAGGTAGCACGGCATAGGAATTAATTGTCAACTTGAGAGTCTTGCATCGTTATTTGAATTTTTTGAACCTATTTGAATTATTTGAACTTATGTGAATTATTTGAATTTTATGATTTATGTGCAACTTGGCAATTATTTGCACACATTTACACTTATTAATTGAACATGCATACTAGTGACTTGATTTCAGGATGGCTCGCGATAGATATCACCGTGATCGTTCTCCGGGACATCGACATCATCGCCGTGAGAGATCACCGCCTCCTCCTCCACCTCATCAGGTTCAACCCCAGGACTTTATGAACATAGTGGTTGGACTTATTGATCAGAGGCTCCAGGAGTATGTTCCTCTAGCACCACCCGTTCCACCACCACAGCCGGGGGCACAGATTTCTGCGGTCTTTAGGGAGTTTCAGAATCAGCACCCACTAAAATTCTTTAAAGGAAATGATATTCAGGCCGAGCAGTGGCTAAGAGAGGTTGAAAGAATTTGGGAGCTCATTCCTTGTGAGTCCCAAGAGAAGGCCCAATGCACCATCTCTTTGATTCAGGGTGAGGCGTATTCTTGGTGGGAGAGTGCAAGGATTATACTAGATGCCGCCGGTGAGGAAGTAACTTGGGAGGTTTTCACTCGGGAGTTCAGAAACAAGTTTATTCCTTCATCTTCGTGTACCCGCAGATTGAAGGAGTTTACTAAGCTTAAGCAGGGAAGTAGGTCTGTTTCAGAGTATATCGCCGAGTTTGAGAGATTGTCCCGCTATGCCCCTAATATAGCGAGTGATGATTTCCATAAGGCGATGCAGTTTGTTCAGGGCCTTAGACCGGATATTCAGACAGCGATTGAGGCGGTTAACACGAGCACTTGGTTGAAGGCTACTACAAAGGCCTTGAAAGTTGAGGATTCAGTGAATGCAAGGCGATCTACCTATCGCTCAAGTTCGGGTTCAGGTTCTGGATCGGGTTTCAGAGGTTCTGGTTCGGGCAAGAGGCCTATGACTTATTCTTCTCCACCACCAGCTCCGAAGGGCCCTGGAAAGAATCCTCGACCCGCGGGACCCGTGTTTAGAGCTCCAGCTGTGCCAACTTTGCCACCACCACCTGAGAGGCCTACATGTACCTTCTGTGGACAGACTACGCACACCTATGAGGGTTGTAGACGTCGACTGGGCTTATGTCTGATTTGTGGGAGTACCTAGCACATGGTAGATGGATGTCCAGATCGCAGGATTCCGCCACCCTGGGGGGTCAGAGACCACTGATTAGAGCTCGTGCTTATGCTCTGGATGGAGTGCAGCAAGATGCCAACATTGATCCCGCCGCGGTAGTGGAAGGTACTATTTACATACATGGCACGAACATTCATACTTTATTTGATCCGGGAGCTACACACTCCTTTCTCTCGAGTGCTATATCTGTTTCTTTACCTTTGCCTGTTATTCGCTCTCTTGCATATTATGTGGTTAGTTCTCCTTTCAGTGGTAGTATAGAAACTGATCGGGTGTTCAGAGAGGTTCCGGTGAGTATCGAGGGCCGAGTTTTCCTGACAGACTTCATTGAGATGCCAATGACTTGCTACGGATCTATCTTGGGCATGGAATGGGTGTACAGACATTGTGCCACGGTTGATTGCAGGGCAAAGAGAGTTCAGTTGGGGTCAGATTTGACAGTGGGTTGGAGTTCTAAGACTGTGCCTCTACTTTCGTTCACCGAAGCTCAGAAATTGGTCCGAGAGGGAGCTACGGGTTTTCTTGTATATATTCTCAACAAGCCTAAGGATCAGATTAAGTTGGAAGAAACAGAAGTAGTGAAGGAGTTTCCCGAGGTTTTTCCTGAGAAATTGGATTCTTTACCTCCAGATCGGGAAATTGAGTTTGTGATTGATTTGTACCCTAATGTAGAGCCATATTCCAAGACTTCGTATCGGATGGCCCGGCCGAGTTGAAAGAGTTGAAGACTCAACTTGATGCGTTGTTGGAGATTGGGTACATTATACCGAGTTCTTCTCCCAAGGGTGCACCGGTTTTGTTCGTAAAGAAGAAGGATGGAACTTTGAGAATGTGTATAGACTATAGGGAGTTGAACTGGATGACAATCAAGAACAAGTATCCGCTTCCACATATTGAGGTGTTATTTGACATACTTCAGGGATCTAAAGTTTATTCGAAATTGGATTTAAGATAGGGATACTACCAGCTGTGAATCCGAGCAGAGGATATTCCAAAGACAGGATTCAATACTCGGTACGGGCATTATGAGTTCATGGTGATGCCGTTTGGATTAACGAATGCCCCTGCAGCTTTTATGCATATGATGCGCTGGATTTTCATACCTTTTCTGGATAAGTTTGTGGTAATTTTTATTGATGATATTCTGGTATTCTCTAAGTCTGCCGAGGAGCATGCGAGACATCTTCAGTTGGTATTGAGGACTTTAAAGGAGCATCAGTTGTTTGTAAAATTTAGTAAGTGTGAATTTTGGATCGACAGGAGTTCTTTTTTGGGTCACGTGATTTCAGGCAACGGTTTGGAGATCGATCCTTTGAAGATTGAGTCAGTTTTGAAATGGGAGAAATTGAAGAATGCCTCGGAGATAAGAAGTTTCTTGGGATTGGCAGGTTATTATCGGAGGTTCGTGAAGGATTTTTCAAAGTTAGCCACTCCTTTAACCCGATTGACAAAGAAGGATGTGAAATTTATTTGCGATGAAGATTGTGAGAAGAGTTTCACTTTCTTGAAAAGTTAGTCTCAGCTCCAGTGTTAACCCTTCCGGAAGGTTCTGAAGGGTATGCTGTGTATATGGATGCTTCTAAGGAAGGCTTGGGATGTGTGTTAACTTAGAAAGGGAAAGTAATTGCTTATGCATCCCGGAAGTTGAAAGAGCATGAAAAGAATTATCCTACACATGATCTTGAGCTTGCCGCCGTGGTCTTTGCACTTGGAAAGTGGAGATATTTTTTATACGGGGTGCCTTTCGAGATTTTCACCGACCACAAAAGCGTCAAGTATTTATTCACTCAGAAGGATTTGACTATGAGGCAACGACGTTGGATGGAACGGTTAGAAGATTATGAATGCACCATCAAATACTATCCCGACAAAGCCAATGTGGTCTCCGATGCACTTAGTTAGAAGGCTAGTGTATCGAACTTAGAAGTGGGAGAAAGTAGGGGAATCGAGCCAACTGTTATAAGGGCTCGAGTTTCTAATATTTCGATTCAGCCGAACTTGAAGCACAGATTATTCGAGGCTCAGACTAATGATTCATAGGTTTAGAAATTGGTAGCTAAAGCCAAAGCTGATCCGGAATGTCCATTTGGGTCTGATGAAACCGGTCTTCTTCGTTTCAAGAACCGAGTGGTAGTACCCGAAGAGTTGAAACGGGTATTGCTCGAGGAAGCTCATAGATTGGCTTATTCTATCCACCCTGGAGGAAACAAGATGTGTAAGGACTTGAGACAATATTATTGGTGGCATGGATTGAAGAAGGATATAGCCGAGTATGTGAAGCATTGTATCACTTGTCAGAAAGTGAAAGTCGAGCATCAGAAACCGGGGGGTCTTCTACAGTCGTTACCTATTCCCGAGTGGAAATGGGAACAGGTGACGATGGATTTTGTGCCCGGGTTACCTAAGTAAAAGGAGGGTTCGACGGTATCTGGGTGATTGTACACCGTTTGACTAAGTCTGCACATTTTCTGCCGGTTCGGATGTCTTATAAGATTCACAAGGCTAGCCGAGCTGTATAACAGGGAGATTGTTCGACTTCACGGGATTCCGGTTAGAATTGTTTCAGACAGAGATCCTCGGTTCACTTCCAAGTTGTGGCGAGAGTTACAAGAGATTTTAGGTACGAAGCTTCAGTTCAGTAAATCATTTCACCTACAAACAGACAGTCAGTCCAAGAGATTAATAAGATATCTTGAGGATTTACTTCGAGCTTGTTATTGGGATTTTCAGTCTTCTTGGCACGATCAGCTACCTTTGATTGAATTTACTTATAACAACAGTTTTCAAGCCTTTATTGGAATGGCACCGTATGAGCTACTTTATGGTCGGAAATGTCGTTCTCCGTTGTTCTCCGACTTAGAGGAATGGAAATGGACTAAACAGGAAGGTGTTAAGAAGGGTGAGATGTTGGAAAAACCTTCTAAGGCCGTTCAAGCTATGATTGAGAAATTCCAATTAATACAACAACGGATGAAATCAACTCAGGACAGATAAAAGAGCTACGCAGACCGTTGTAGAAGGGATCTTGAATTTGAAGCTGGAGACCGAGTATTTTTGAAGGTGTCTCCACGTAAAGGATTTGCTCGGATTAGGAAAGGAGGTAAGCTTAATCCTCGTTATTTAGGTCCTTTTGAGATTCTTGAAAGAGTTGGAGAAGTTGCCTATCGGTTGGACCTACCACCGAGCCTCACGGGGATTCACAATGTATTTCACGTATCTCAGTTGAGGAAATATTACCCCGATGAAACCGAGATCCTTCTAGTGGAAGAAGTGGAATTGGAACTGAATCTCACTTTTGTGCAGAAACCGGTTAAGATATTGGACAAGAAGTATCAGGAATTGAGAAACCAGATAATTCCATGGTTAAGGTTCTTTGGAGAAGTGATATAACTGAAGAAGCTACGTGGGAGACTAAAGATAAGATGAGACGGTTCCATCCAGAGTTGTTTCCTTCCGATCAGTGAATCTGGGACTAGATTCTTCTAAGGGGGGGAGGATTGTAACGCCCCAGCTTTCGGCTTTTCAGGTAAGTACGCCACGTGTGAGTTTTCAGAGTTAGAATTTAATTTAATTTGATCATTTCTTCAATTTTTATGTCATGACATAATTTTTATAAAATTCTACTTCAAGTGTTTTTATGAAATTCATACCAAATTGATACTTATTGCATAAATTGAATTTGATTGGAACGTGAATTAATTCCCAAGCATGATGTAATTTCTTCTATGTCCTTGTTTGATCATTTTCTTAAATTTCGGGACTTAATTACATGATTTTTGCATTGGACTTAAGTGTCATTTATTATGGAAGTGGACTCAATTGCATCACTTAATAACTTAAGGGATTTAATAGCAAATTGGAGCATCTTTTTCTTGCATTTAGCAGCTACCACGTACCATTCTCTTCCATTTCATACAAACATATCATACACTTGCTTCTTTGTTTCCATTTCGACCGATCCAAAAACCCTACCAAGAGAAGGAACGATTTTATCAATTCAAGTTATATTTTGTGGGTTTTATGTACATTGGAGCATCATCATCATCATATCTTCATCTCTTTTCATCTCTTTCTCATTTCAAGGTAAGATGGAGATTTTATTGAAATTCTTGAATTGAATGTGGTAGCTAAGGTTATGATATGAATTGGTTGAAGTGTGTTTTAGTTGTTGGAAGTATGAATACTTGATCATGGCTTGAATTTGATGTATATATGTTGGAGTTTATGGACTTGGAGCATGAGTGGATATATGGGTTTTAATTGATGATTCTTGATGATTTGAGCTTGATATAAGTGTTTGAATTGGATTTTATTGATCTATAAGCATGTTAGTATGTATATTGCTTGATTTGTATTATTTGGAGATGGAATTATGAATCTTTTGAGTTTTGTGGCTTTGGTATGTATCTCCCCTGCTGCTGCTCTGCTATCTGTTGTAATTGCATATTGGGAACGGCCCTTCCCGTCCCAGTTCATTCAGGGAACGGCCGTTCCCACCCCTGCCAGCTGTCCCACGAGACTGGGAACGACCCTTCCTAGTTTTGGCTTATAGGCGGAACGACCGTTCCCAGCCATGAACAAATTCCAAATTCTTTATAGACGCGCGGGATTGAATCGGGTAGCCGGGAATGGCCCTTCCCATTTCCAGTTCAAAACCGGAACGGCTGTTCCCATGCTCCAGGGGGTTTTGTCAATTTTCTGCATAAAATTGAACTTTTCAAATCCGTTTCTAATGCCATAATTGATCGATACGTGTTATTATATGTTCATTGTATTCATGATTATGATCATACCATACTATAAATTGTCAATGCATGTTATATTGTTCATGATCACGTCGTTCATCCTAATTGGTACATTTGAGTCGTGTCTCACGGACAATTTTCTTTCTTACACAGACCAGCTTCCTGGTGACGAGGAGCAGGCCCCGTGAGCTGTTTCCTTGTTTATTTTGGTCACACAGGTGAGGTTTAATTTCTAGATATATATAGAACCCTTATAACCCTATGTGAACTTTTCGGCCAAAATGTACATATATCTATAAATCTTTCAAAACCTCGATTGATTGAATTGAATTGACTGTTTTGGTGAGTAACTGTATTACACTGTGGGCCCGAGGGTAGTGGCTTGAACCAATCGGGAAAGCATGGGCTGACGGGTAACTCTAGCCCTATCCTCACCATTTGGGATGACCCCTGAATCCACCAGGAGGTTTGGTGGAGGAAGGAATCCCGTACATGGGAGTCATATTCCTGATGTACGCTGATTGGATGGTTGGTGTAGCACCCGGGACGATAGGCGCCACATCCCCCGCACTACAAGTCTAGTCCACGAATAAAATTGATGATCCAGCATGAACCGGACTCATAGCGAATGGGTGACAAAATAAAAACAACACCCTGGCTAGGCGGAATCTAACCCCGTACCAATTAATGCAACCACCTTACGAGTGCAATGCGGAAGCAATGATACCAACAATAAAATTCAGTAATGGCTACAAGCCCAAACAATTCATAAATATAATTAAATCCAACAAGCACCTAACAACGGGTTCAGCTAAGCTTGCAACCTGTCCCGAATCAATAATCAATAATACATAAATGGCACACCGGCCCATTCCATGAATACATACAAATAAAGGTGTAATAATGTAAAATGTGACTCGAGTGTACAAGTGAGACTCGAAAGAAGGCTAAGACTTGACTCCCGCCTAGCTACACCTGCAACAAAACTGAAAGGAGTGGAAAAGAGGGGTCAGTCTCTAGAAGGCTGAGTGAGCAGGAGCTATACATATATATAGAACATGCACAGGCAAGCCATAAATCCCGAGCAAGGTTTTATATGAAGTTAGTTCCAGCGAGGGGCAAGAAGATAGATAGCAATGCCCGGACTTTACGACTAATTCATATTAAATCCTTTAAGTTCATAATTCATGACAATCATAATAGCTCGGCGAGTGAGCGTGCATAATTCTCCACCAAACTCCGACCGTGTACAATGAACATGACTTAATACTTTTGAATACGTGATCATGCAATACGTAACAATACATGCGAGCAATAAACATAAGACTTGATCGTTTGGGCAATCCGTGTCTCGGCCTTTCTGCACGGTGCATAACATTAATAAACATAATACATGAACATGATCATAAAGCATTTTCCAACCTTCTCTCTCCATAACGGTCGGGCCTGCAGACCCGAACCATTTAATAATAACAACATTGAGACAGGGGATCATGACTCCTACCCGCTCCTTCGATGGGTTAAACATCGGCTCAAGAATAACTCACCTTCCACACTACACGGTCGCATGAGAGATTCTCAATGAGTATTTTGTGCAATGGCTTAGCTATACGTAGGCCTGATGCCGAACCGGTCTCCATTCGTACATTTCCTCAGGGCCCAATAACATGTGCACAATCAATGTGCATAATCTCGCCAAAACATTTCAAGTTATGATCTTAATTATCATAATTCATTTCGTAATTCATGAGGAAACATTAGATTTACTCGATGACTCCACTTTGAAAACGATATATATATACATAAGGTTGTTGGCCAAAACTTGTCACATAAGGTTATAGGGCTTGAAACATAGCTAGAACGAAAACACCCTCATCTGGAATAACCCGAGACAAGAAACATGATTGATATGGGTGTCTATTCAATCCGGAAGTCTCCGCCCTGGAGATGAACGGTACAAGAGAGAGTAACAGTGTGTACTCGTGAGAGGAGACTCAATATGATACCAAATAGGACGCACGACAATGCTTATAAAGTGGTATATCATCTTATAACATGTGTGACATTCAATTAACCTATAGGAGATTCAATTACACTCAAATAGGTCATGTATTCATGCCATTTAATCAAATGAATTCATTTCATGTAAGGCACGTAGTTAACAATCAAGTTTAACCAATTAAAGATCAATGAGGGTCAAATAAGAGTACAATTATCAATTAAGAAAGCATATAATACATACAATTCACATACGGGAGCCAAGGAAGTGAAAGGAATGCAATAAGAGGGGTTTTGGCGAAGTTTGGCAAAAGTTGACAATTTTCGAAAATGTACAAGATGTAGGAAAATGGAAATATCTTGAGTTGTAGAAGTTGGAATTAGATTTTGTTTGTTGGATATGAAAGTAGACATGTAGAACTTTAAAATGATATATGGCTCATATTCTAGTTCAAAACGAGGAGTAAATGGCGTAGGTCCGAAGTTGAAGGAATGCAGATTGTCGGCGAAGTGGCGACACCAAAAAGGATTGAATATATCTCACAAATGGCAAACGATATTGAGAAGATTCCAATTGGATTTTGTTCTAGACTTCAAGAGGTTTCCGTTGGTTCAAAAGTTAAGTCAATCGAAGTTCGTATGAGGGAGAACGAAGCAAAACAAATTTAGGTAGAAAACAGAGGCAGATCCACAGCCGTGGATTTCTTCAAGTACAAAAATCCAAGCCCGTGGATCCTTATGCCGAAAGTCCCAAGTTTCTGGACTCAAATCCACGGCCGTGGGTCAAAATCCACGCCCGTGGATCTTCTCCAGCAGCTGAATATGAGGGAAAAATAGGGCAAGGCTCGAAATATGGCTCCCAAACCATCCAACACTAATCAATCAACAAATAACCACCTCAAACTATCATAAAACCCCAATATACAACTAATACATCAATTACAACTCATATAACACAAGTTTGAGGTAAGGATCAATCCAAACAATCACATAAACCTTCCATAATTGCCATGAGATCAAATAGCCAAGAGATCAAAGTATTCATGCAATAATCCAAAGGTACCCACATATATGATCACGTATTCATGCTAGGAAACAAGAAAACACATTCAAATCATAAAGACCTAACTATTCAACAATCAATCTCATGAAAGATCAAAACCAACCTTGGAATGAATGGAAGAAGATGATGAAAATGATGATATGATTATGATGCTTGGTTCTCCCTTCTCTACTACTTTTTCTTCTTCTTGCTTGGAGATCCAAGATGTGATGAAAAAGAGAGAAAGGGTGTATGTGTGTGTTGTAGAGATTTGGTGTGTGTTTGTGTGTGTGTCCTTATGTATATATATCTGATATATACATATAAAGTGAAATGAAGATATTTGATATGTAATATGTATATAATGTATAGATATAATAGTTATATGTATAAAGTAAAAGTTAGATATTATGTATATTATATGTATATAATTTCTTAGTGCTTCATTTATATATACATATATAATACATGTGTGGGTGTATTTGTATAGGAAGATTATGTATATATATATATAATGTATGTTTCATGAATAAATGCATAAGGAAATGGAAATATTATTCATATGGAATTAGATTAAGTTTATGTAAGTATATATGTATGAAAATATGTTATGGAACGAAATGTATAAATTATGCATATGTTGAGAAATGGAATTGCATTTCAAATGATCACATAAGCATTTAGGCGATTATTCACATAATTCACATAAACATATTATTCAAATAAGCATGTAAAAGAATTCTCACTCTCAAAACTCACACGTGTGGCGCGCGTACCTGTACGATAAAAACACGGGCCGTTACAACCTCTCCCCCTTAAAAACGACCTGTCCTCAGGTCCAATGCCTCGAGTTCTGGACAAGCACAACTTCTCCGTGTTCATCCCACGCGGGTTCACGACTCCCCGTCAGGCATTATTTCGGAAAAGGTCTTCATGCAACTAGGGGGTCTTGACTCATTGTAGAGAAGATTCCTTCTTGAACTCAATCCGGTGTTTATTAAAACTCAGCTTGCGAATCATCCACGACCCTTATCTCCCCGTTATCTAAACACTCAAAAAAATAAACCGCCGCTGGAACAAGTTGAACAAGTAGTAAACAACGATGGGAGAGCCCTGTCTCTCAAACAAACAAAGAGAGAACCTCGTCTCTCAAACAAACTGCAAGAGAACCCCGTCTCTCAAACATGAAAAGGAAAACCCCCAGAATGAAAATTAAACAAGCAATCACACAAGGAACAGGTAAGAACATCAAAAACACCGAGTATCATACAAAAGCAATTAATACAATTAGTGATTAAGGCGTATAACATCATGAAATTCTTTAAATTAAAGTTGCATGTATGCATATGCCATGAATGTTCGATGTACCGTTCACCGAAGTAATAAAATTGATAATTATGCTCTTATTGCCCGTGCCAATGCATCCATTGGGTTGTTTTCTTGAGTTCCTTCTTGTTATCCTTAGACACATGCCCGATCACCAATCCACCCCATCTTTCAAGTAACTCGGTCTCGATTCCTTTTCCTCTCTTCACACTTCCAAATTCTTAAGTGTTCTCTTTATCTAACCCGATCAACTTGTTTTTCCTAACGAGTCATGTTTACCGTTCCCAGTTGTTCGAACCTCTCTTACAGGAAATTCAAATTACAATCTCTAACTCTCCATGGCGAGTTGTATCCCCTCTATCTCAGAAACTTGAGCTCATTTCTACTAACCCAAGTTATGGTTTGTTTCCTTGGAATGTCCTCGGCTCTTCATGAAGAAACGACCAACGAACCGGAACCCTACTCATTCACGTTATCTCACCTCGTAGATATCCACCTTTCAACGCTCGGTTGAATTGACTCTCACTTTCCATCATGGAATATGTGATCCGATCGGCTTCTTTATCCATTCCTTTTCATCATTTCCATAATTGCTTCGTCTCTATTAACTCGAAAATTGAAATTCACAGTATAACTCATCCTTTTCCACCCTTGGAAGATTGAGTTCGTATGCCACCTACATAAGAGATCGATGACTTTGGTTTGTTCCCATCGATCACACTTTTCCTTCTTATCAACACGGTCTCCAACAACTCTTGAAGCTTTAATTATCTCGGCCTTATTCGTTCCTCGATTACTAAAATTTCCAAATTATCCCTTGCAACTTTGATAGGATTTCGTAATTATCAATTCTTGTATTTCTGTTGTTCTCGCTAGATATACTCTTTCATCCTCAACCGGAGATTTAGATTTACTCCTTTGTCGCTCTCTCCCCCTTAAGAATTTCTTTCCTGGCTCGCTAAACTTGGTCTATCATTTCTTCAACCCTAAATTCTTGACTTCTTAAATTCCTCTTTTCACAAAATGATTGATTCCCGTTATGTGGTGTGCTCGGTACTCTTACTCACCTTCACTCTGAAGGGATTTGGTTAGGGTGGCACCTATAGTTCTCGCTTTTCCAGTTTCTACTACGATCTCCCTAACTTCCAAATTTTCTTTACACCCTCGTTTGGTTCACAATTCGAGATCCATTCTTGACCCAAATATGACTTGTACAAAATGACACATGAAGCTTAAAGAGAAGAAGACCTCCTATCAAGCAAACACTAAACTATACATGTCGAGTAAGAATGTTTGATGCATGTAGCATATTTCCGGCAATCAAAGTATGCATCACATTTGAGCAATTACTTCAATTAAACAAATATAAGACAAAATTAAAATAATTAATATATTGTATGATGCGCGTGCTATGAATGCAAGTACCGTTCACCGTAGAGGAAAACCTTTAGCTCGGTGACTTGATCTCCGGTCATCAACTTCATCGCCTACTTCTGGTATACCCATGGTCTTCTAACTTCTTTAATTCTTCTTACATCCTCCCGTATTCCCAATATCCAACAACTCTACTATACTTACAACCTTGAACCTTGAACCTCAAAGCTCTCAAACTTTTCATTCTCTTAGAACTCGAAGTGTCTCCACCTATTTCTTTCTTCCCGATCTCGCTCATTCCAAATTTTAAAATCTCCTTACTTCGAATTTGATTCTTAATTTCCCACTAACTTGAGGGATAAGATTCCCTCAATCCGAAGTTATCACTTAAGCCCGATCCTTCTACATTGCCAAAACCGGCCCTATTCCTTTGTTAAAATCTTCTTCAATGTCGGAAATTTTTGTGATTCTTGAACCCGAATTCTTCGTGATCAAGTCCCCTTGACTTATCTCTTAGGAATTCAAATTGGTTAGACGACTCATCCCCAATTGCTTACACTTGAGCGCATAATTTCCCTCCAAAGTCCCTTTGCCTTTTTTTTTTTATCGTTTCCCTTGGTTGCTCTATATCTTCCATGAAATTGTATCATATCTACCGCGTTAATGGGATTTCTCTAACTCTTCCAAATTTAACTTCCAGAGGCTTGATTTATTCGAAAGTCCTTGTTCGATAATTTACCTTACTTACCGTCCATTGACCCTATTGTATATGGAGTTTTCTAATCCGGATCTTAACCTTCAATTCTCCAATCACTTCCCTTGCCTTGATGAGCATGATTTCCTATCCATGCCAAGTCTTCTCACAAAAATGTAGTTTCCATATCAAGCCCAAGCTCCCAACCTAGAGTGTGGTCTTCATCAATCACCCGAATCCTTCCAAATCCCCGAAGTCTTCTTCAATTTCTCATACTGGGAAGAAAACTCGTGACAAGTTGTTGTGACCATAAAGATTGGCCGTGGGTCGTTGTGGTAATATTATCCTACAGTCACAACTTAACTTAAATATAAATGCATGCCGGTTAGTAAATGAAAATGACATATATTTCGCACCAAAGCACATATTGATGCAAAATGCAACAAATAATTTAACAAAATTTAAATTTCAACATATAATTCATCAAATTTTCCAATAGACATGCTCATGATCAATGCGGTGCGCACGTTGACACGTTGTTCCTAAGCCGTTCGACCTATACTTGACACGATACGACGCTAGAGACCCCCGTTTTGCAACCAGGCTCTGATACCACCTTAGGATGTAGCACCCGGGACGATAGGCACCACATCCCCCACACTACAAGTCTAGTCCACACATGAAATTGATGATCCAGCATGAACCGGACTCATAGCGAACGAGTGACAAAATAAAAACAACACCCTGGCTAGGCGGAATCTAACCCTGTGCCAATTAATGCAACCACCTTACGAGTGCAATGCGGAAGCAATGATACCAACAATAAAATTCAGTAATGGCTACAAGCCCAAACAATTCATAAATATAATTAAATCCAACAAGCACCTAACAACGGGTTCAGCTAAGCATGCAACCTGTCCTTAATCAATAATCAATAATACATTAATGGCACACCGGCCCATTCCACGAATAAATACAATTAAAGCCGTAATAATGTAAAATGTGAATCGATTGTACAAGTGAGACTCGAAAGAAAGCTAAGACTTGACTCCCGCCTAGCTACACCTGCAAGAAAACTGAAAGGAGTGGAAAAGAGGGGTCAGTCTCTAGAAGACTGAGTGAGCAAGAGCTATACATATATATAGAACATGCACAGGCAAGCCATAAATCCCGAACAAGGTTTTATATGAAGTTAGTTCCCGCGAGAGGCAAGAAGATAGATAGCAATGCCCAGACTTTATGACTAATTCATATTAAATCCTTTAAGTTCATAATTCATGATAATCATAATAGCTCGGGGAGTGAGAGTGCATAATTCTCCAACCAAACTCCGACCGTGTACAATGAACATGACTTAATACTTTTGAATACGTGATCATGCAATACATAACAATACATGCGAGCAATAAACATAAGACTTGATCGTTTGGGCAATCCGTGCCTCGGCCTTCCCGCACGGTGTATAACATTAATAAACATAATACATGAACATGATCATAAAGCATTTTTAAACCTTCTCCCTCCATAACGGTCGGGCCTGCAGATCCGAACCATTTAATAATAACAACATTGAGACGGGGGCTCATGACTCCTACCCGCTCCTTCGATGGGTTAACCATCGGCTCAAGAATAAATCACCTTCCACACTACACTGTCGCGTGAGAGATTCTCAATGAGTACTTTGTGCAATGGCTTAGCTATACGTCAGCCCGATGCCAAACCAGTCTCCATTCACACATTTCCTCGGGGCCCAATAACATGTGCATGATCAATGTGCATAATCTCGCAAAACTATTTGAAGTTATGATCGTGATTATCATAATTCATTTCGTAATTCATGAGGAAACATTTACTTGATAAAGAATGACTCCACTTTGAAAACGATATATATATACATAAGGTTGTTGGCCAAAACTTGTCACATAAGGTCATAGGGTTTCATACATAGCTAGAACGAAAACACGCTCACCTGGAATAACCCGAGACAAGAAACATGATTGATATGGGTGTTTATTCGATCCGGAAGTCTCCGCCCTACAAATCTATCTGTACAAGAGAGAGTAACAGTGTGTACTCGTGAGAGGAGACTCAATATGATACCAAATAGGACGCACGACAATGCTTATAAAGTGGTATATCATCTTATAACATGTGTGACATTCAATTAACATATCGGAGATGCAATTACACTCAAATAGGTCATGTATTCATGCCATTTAATCAAATGAATTCATTTCATGTAAGGCACGAAGTTAATAATCAAGTTTAACCAATTAAAGATCAAAGAGTGTCAAATAAGTGTAAAATTATCAATTAAGAAAGCATATAATTCATACAAGTCACATACGGGAGCCAAGGAAGTGAAAGGAATGCAATAAGAAGGGTTTTGGCGAAGTTTGGCAAAAGTTGACAATTTTTGGAAATGTATAAGCTGTAGGAAAATGGAAATATCTTGAGTTGTAGAAGTTGGAATTGGGTTTTGTTTGTTGCATATGAAATTATACATGTAGACCTTTAAAATTATATATGCCTCATATTCTAGTTCAAAACGAGGAGTAAATGGAGTAGGTCCGAAGTTGAAGGAATGCAGATTGTCGGCGAAGTGGCGACACCAAAAATGATTGATTATATCTCACACAGGGTAAAAGATATTGAGAACATTCTAATTGGAGGTTGTTGTAGACCTCAAGAGGTTTCCGTTGGTTCAAAAATCAAGTCAATCGGAGTTCGTATGAGGGAGAACGAAGCAAAACAAATTCAGGCAGAAAACAGAGGCAGATCCACAGCCGTGGATTTCTTCAAGTACAAAAATCCAAGCCCGTGGATCCTTATGCCGAAAGTCCCAAGTTTCTGGACTCAAATCCACGGCCGTGGGTCAAAATCCATGCCCGTGGATCTTCTCCAGCAGCTGAATACGAGGGAAAAACAGGGCGAGGCTCGAAATATGGCTCCCAAACCATCCAACACCAATCGATCAACAAATAAACACCTCAAACTATCATATAACCCCAATATACAACTAATACATCAATTACAACACATATAACACAAGTTTGAGGTAAGGATCAATCCAAACTATCACATAAACCTTCCATGATTGCCATGAGATCAAATAGCCAAGAGATCAAAGTATTCATGCAATAATCCAAAGGTACCCACATATATGATCACGTATTCATGCTAGGAAACAAGAAAACACATTCAAATCATAAAGACCTAACTATTCAACAATCAATCTCATGAAAGATCAAAACCAACCTTGGAATGAATGGAAGAAGATGATGAAAATGATGAGATGATGATGATGCTTGGTTCTCCCTTCTCTACTACTTCTTCTTCTTCTTGCTTGGAGATCCAAGATGTGATGAAAATGAGAGAAAGGGTGTATGTGTGTGTTGTAGAGATTTGGCGTGTGTTTGTGTGTGTGTTCTTGTGTATATATGATATAATGTATAGATATATGATGTATACATATAATGTGAGATGAAGATATTTGATATATAATATGTATATAATGTATAGATATAATAGTTATATGTATAAAGTAAAAGCTAGATATTATGTATATTACATGTATATAATTTCTTAGTGCTCCATTTATATATACATATATAATGCATGTGTGAGTGTATTTGTATAGAAAGATTATGTATACATATATATAATGCATGTTTCATGAATAAATGCATAAGGAAATGGAAATATTATTCTTATGGAATCAGTTTAAGTTTATGTAAGTATATATGTATGAAAATATGTTATGGAACGAAATGTATAAATTATGCATATGTTGAGAAATGGAATTGCATTTCAAATGATCACATAAGCATTTAGGCGATTATTCACATAATTCACATAAACATATTATTCAAATAAGCATGTAAAAGAATTCTAACTCTCAAAACTCACACGTGTGGCGCGCGTACCTGTACGATAAAAACACGGGCCGTTACAACCTCTCCCCCTTAAGAACGACCTGTCCTCAGGTCCAATGCCTCGAGTTCTGGACAAGCACAACTTCTCCGTGTTCATCCCACGCGGGTTCACGACTCCCCGTCAGGAATTATTTCGGAAAAGGTCTTCATGCAACTAGGGGATATTGACTCATTGTAGAGAAGATTCCTCCTCGAACTCAATCCGGTGTTTATTGATACTCAGCTTGCGAATCATCCACGACCCTTATCTCCCCGCTATCTAAACACTCGAAAAAATAAACTGCCGCTAGAACAAGTTGAACAAGTAGTAAACAACGATGGGAGAGCCCCGTCTCTCAAACAAACAATGAGAGAACCTCGTCTCTCAAACAAACTGCAAGAGAACCCCGTCTCTCAAACACGAAAAGAAAACCCCCAGAACGAAAATTAAACAAGCAATCACACAAAGAACAGGTAAGAACATAAAAAATACCGAGTATCATACAAAAGCAAT
Source organism: Lantana camara (assembly GCA_037501455.1). Lineage (NCBI taxonomy): Eukaryota > Viridiplantae > Streptophyta > Magnoliopsida > Lamiales > Verbenaceae > Lantana > Lantana camara. The sequence continues at coordinate 87,910,755 of CM074859.1, read as the reverse complement.
TAATACAATTAGTGATTAAGGCGTATAACATCATGAAATTGTTTAAATTAAAGTTGCATGTATGCATATGCTATTAATGTTCCATGTACCGTTCACCGAAGTAATAAAATTGATGATTATGCTCTTATTGCCTGTGCCAATGCATCCGTTGGGTTGTTTTCTTGAGTTCCTTCTTGTTATCCTTATACACATGCACGGTCATCAATCCACCCCATCTTTCAAGTAACTCAGTCTCGATTCCTTTTCCTCTCTTTACACTTCCAAATTCTTAAGTGTTCTCTTTGTCTAACCCGATCAACTTGTTTTTCCTAATGAGTCATGTTTACCGTTCCCAATTGTTCGAACCACTCTTGCAGGAAATTCAAATTACAATCTCTAACTCTCCATGGCGAGTTGTATCCCCTCTATCTCAGAAACTTGAGCTCATTTCTACTAACCCAGGTTATGTTTTGTTTCCTTGGAATGTACTCGGCTCTTCATGAAGAAACGACCAACGAACCGGAACCCTACTCATTCACGTGATCTCACCTCGTAGATATCCACCTTTCAACGCTCGGTTGAATTGACTCTCACTTTTCATCATGGAATATGGTGATCCGATTGGCTTCTTTATCCATTCATTTTCATCATTTCCCTAATTCCTTCGTCTCTATTAACTCAGAAATTGAAATTCACAGTATAACCCATCCTTTTCCACCCTTGGAAGATTAAGTTCGTACGCCACCAACATAAGAGGTCGATGACTTTGGTTTGTTCCCATCGATCACACTTTTCCTTCTTATCAACACGGCCTCCAACAACTCTTGAAGCTTTAATTCTCTCGGCCTTATAATTTCCTCGATTACTAAAATTTCCAAATTATCCCTTGCAACTTTGATAGGATTTCGCAATTATCAATTTTTGCATTTCTGTTGTTCTCGCTAGATATACTCTTTCATCCTCAACCGGAGATTTAGATTTACTCCTTTGTCGCTCTCTCCCCCTTAAGAATTTCGTTCCTGGCTCGCTAAACTTGGTCTATCATTTTTTCAACCCTAAATTCTTGACTTCTTGAATTCCTCTTTTCACAAAATGATTGATTCACATTATGTGGTGTGCTCGGTACTCTTACTCACCTTCACTTTGAAGGGATTCGGTTAGGGTGGCACCTATAGTTCTCGCTTTTCCAGTTTCTACTACGATCTCCCTAACTTCCAAATTTTTTATACATCCTCGTTTGGTTCACAATTCGAGATCCATTCTTGACCCAAATATGACTCGTACAAAATGACACATGAAGCTTAAAGAGAAGAAGACCTCCTATCAAGCAAACACTAAACTATGCATATCGGGTAAGAATGTTCGATGCATGTAGCATATTTCCGGTAATCAAAGTATGCATCACATTTGAGCAATTACTTCAATTAAACAAATATAAGATAAAATTAAAATAATTAATATATTGTATGATGCGCGTGCTATGAATGCAATTACCTTTCACCATAGAGGAAAACCTTTAGCTCGGTGACATGATCTCCGGTCATCAACTTCATCGCCTACTTCTGGTTTACCCATTGTCTTCTAACTTCTTTAATTCTTCTTACATCCTCCCGTATTCCCAATATCCAACAACTCTACTATACTTACAACCTTGAACCTTGAACCTCAAAGCTCTCAAACTTTTCATTCTCTTAGAACTCGAAGTGTCTCCACCTTTTTTTTTTTTCCCGATCTCGCTCATTCCAAATTTTAAAATCTCCTTACTTCGAGTTTGATTCTTAATTTCCCACTAACTTGAGGGATAAGATTCCCTCAATCCGAAGTTATCACTTAAGCCTGATCCTTCTACATTCCCGAAACCGGCCCTTTGAGTCTTTTCCCGTGCTGATTCCTTTGTCAAAATCTTCTTCAATATCCGAAATTTTTGTGATTCTTAAACCCGAATTCTTCGTGATCAAGTCCCCTTGACTTATCTCTTAGGAATTCAAATTGGTTAGATAGCTCATCCCCAATTGTTTACACTTGAGCTTATAATTTCCCTCCAAAGGCCCTTTGCCTTTTTTTTTTATCGTTTCCCTTGGTTGCTCTATATCTTCCATGAAGTTGTATCATATCTACCGCGTTAATGAGCTTTCTCTAACTCTTCCAAATTCAACTTCCAGAGGCTTGATTTATTCAAAAGTCCTTCTTCGATAATTTACCTTGCTTACCGTCCATTGACCCTACTGTATATAGAGTCTTCTAATCCGGATCTTAACCTTCAATTCTCCAATCACTTCCCTTGCCTTGATGAGCATGATTTCCTATCCATGCCAAGTCTTCTCCCAAAAATGTAGTTTCCATCTCAAGGCCAAGCTCCCAACCTAGAGTGTGGTCTTCATCAATCACCCGAATCCTTCTAAATCCCCGAAGTCTTTTTCAATTTCTCATACTGGGAAGAAAACTCGTGACAAGTTGTTGTGACCATAAAGATTGGCCGTGCTTCATTTTTGTAATATTATCCTACAGTCACAACTCAACTTAAATATAAATGCATGTCGGTTAGTAAATGCAAATGACACATATTTCGCACCAAAGCACATATTCATGCAAAATGCGACAACTAATTCAACAAAAATTAAATTTCAACATATAATTCATCAAATTTTCCAATAGACATGCTCATGATCAATGCGGTGCGCACGTTATTACGTTATTCCTAAGCCGTTCGACCTATACTTGACATGACACGACGCTAGAGACCCCGGTTTTGTAACCGGCCTCTGATACCACCTTAGGATGTAGCACCCGGGACGATAGGCACCACATCCCCCGCACAACAAGTCTAGTCCATGCATGAAATTGATGATCCAGCATGAACCGGACTCATAGCGAACGGGTGACAAAATAAAAACAACACCCTGGCTAGGCGGAATCTAACCCTGTACCAATTAATGCAACCACCTGACGAGTGCAATGCGGAAGCAATGATACCAACAATAAAATTCAGTAATGGCTACAAGCCCAAACAATTCATAAATATAATTAAATCCAACAAGCACCTAACAACGGGTTCAGCTAAGCATGCAACCTGTCCCGAATCAATAATCAATAATACATAAATGGCACACTGGCCCATTACATGAATAAATACAATAAAGCCGTAAAAATGTAAAATGTGACTCGAGTGTACAAGTGAGACTCGAAAGAAAGCTAAGACTTGACTCCCGCCTAGCTACACGTACAAGAAAACTGAAAGGAGTGGAAAAGAGGGGTCAGTCTCCAGAAGACTGAGTGAGCAGGAGCTATACATATATATAGAACATGCATAGGCAAGCCATAAATCCCGAGCAAGGTTTTATATGAAGTTAGTTCCCGCGAGGAGCAAGAAGATAGATAGCAATACCCCGGACTTTACGACTAATTCATATTAAATCCTTTAAGTTCATAATTCATGATAATCATAATAGCTCGGCGAGTGAGCGTGCATAATTCTCCAACCAAACTCCGACCGTGTACAATGAACATGACTTAATACTTTTGAATACGTGATCATGCAATACATAACAATTCATGCGAGCAATAAACATAAGACTTGATCGTTTGGGCAATCCGTGTCTCGGCCTTCCCGCACGGTGCATAACATTAATAAACATAATACATGAACATGATCATAAAGCATTTTCCGACCTTCTCCCTCCATAATGGCCGGGCCTGCAGACCCGAACCATTTAATAATAACAACATTGAGACGGGGGCTCATGACTCCTACCCGCTCCTTCGATGGGTTAACCATCGGCTCAAAAATAACTCACCTTCCACACTACACGGTCGCGTGAGAGATTCTCAATGAGTACTTTGTGCAATGGCTTAGCTATACGTCGGCCCGATGCCGAACCAATCTCCATTCACACATTTCCTCGGGGCCCAATAACATGTGCATGATCAATGTGCATAATCTCGCCAGAACATTTCAAGTTATGATCGTAATTATCATAATTCATTTCGTAATTCATGAGGAAACATTTACTCGATAAAGAATGACTCCACTTTGAAAATGATATATATATACATAAGGTTGTTGGCCAAAACTTGTTACATATGGTTATAGGGTTTGATACATAGCTAGAACGAAAACACGCTCACCTGGAATAACCCAAGACAAGAACCATGATTGATATGGGTGTTTATTCAATCCGGAAGTCACCGCCTTGGAGATGAACTGTACAAGAGAGAGTAACAGTGTGTACTCGTGAGAGGAGACTCAATATGATACCAAATAGGACGCACGACAATGCTTATAAAGTGGTATATCATCTTATAACATGTGTGACATTCAATTAACATATAGGAGATGCAATTACACTCAAATAGGTCATGTATTCATTCCATTTAATCAAATGAATTCATTTCATGTAAGGCACGGAGTTAACAATGAAGTTTAACCAATTAAAGAACAAAGAGTGTCAAATAATAGTACAATTATCAATTAAGAAAACATATAATTCATATAAGTCACATACGGGAGCCAAGGAAGTGAAAGGAATGCAATAAGAGGGGTTTTGGCGAAGTTTGGCAAAAGTTGACAATTTTCGGAAATGTACAAGCTGTAGGAAAATGGAAATATCTTGAGTTGTAGAAGTTGGAATTGGGTTTTATTTTTTGGATATGAAAGTAGACATGTATACCTTTAAAATGATATATGGCTCATATTCTAGTTCAAAACGAGGAGTAAGTGGCGTAGGTCCGGAGTTGAAGGAATGCAGATTGTCGGCGAAGTGGCGACACCAAAAAGGATTGATTATATCTCACAAATGGCAAACTAAATTGAGCAGATTCCAATTGGAGTTGTTCTAGACTTCAAGAGGTTTCCGTTGGTTCAAAAATCAAATCAATCGGAGTTCGTATGAGGGAGAACGAAGCAAAACAAATTCAGGCAGAAAACAGAGGCAGATCCACGGCCGTGGATTTCTCCAAGTACAAAAATCCACGCCCGTGGATCCTTATGCCGAAAGTCCCAAGTTTCTGGACTCAAATCCACGGCCATGGGTCAAAATCCACGCCTGTGGATCTTCTCCAGCAGTTGAATACGTGGGAAAAATAGGGCAAGGCTCGAAATATGGCTCCCAAACCATCCAACACCAATCAATCAACAAATAAACACCTCAAACTATCATATAACCCCAATATACAACTAATACATCAATTACAACACATGTAACACAAGTTTGAGGCAAGGATCAATCCAAACAATCACATTAACCTTCCATAATTGCCATGAGATCAACCCAAGAGATCAAAGTATTCATGCAATAATCCAAAGGTACCCACATATATGATCACGTATTCATGCTAGGAAACAAGAAAACACATTCAAATCATAAAGCCCTAACTATTCAACAATCAATCTCATGAAAGATAAAAACCAACCTTGGAATGAATGGAAGAAGATGATGAAAATGATGAGATGATGATGATGCTTGGTTCTCCCTTCTCTACTAGTTCTTCTTCTTCTTGCTTGGAGATCCGAGATGTGATGAAAATGAGAGAAAGGGTGTATATATGATATAATGTATAGATATATGATATATACATATAAAGTGAGATGAAGATATTTGATATATAATATGTATATAATGTATAGATAAAATAGTGATATGTATAAAGTAAAAGTTAGATATTATGTATATATGTATATAATTTCTTAGTGGTCCATTTATATATACATATATAATGCATGTGTGAGTGTATTTGTATAGGAAGATTATGTATACATATATATTATGCATGTTTCATGAATAAATGCATAAGGAAATGGAAATATTATTCTTATGGAATTAGTTTAAGTTTATGTAAGTATATATGTATGAAAATATGTTATGAAACGAAATGTATAAATTATGCGTATGTTGAGAAATGGAATTGCATTTAAAATGATCACATAAGCATTTAGGCCATTATTCACATAATTCAAAATAAACATATTATTCAATTAAGCATGTAAAGGAATTCTAACTCTCAAAACTCACACGTGTGGCGCGCGTACCTGTACGATAAAAACACGGGGCGTTACAGTTTGGCCTTGCAAACCCACCATCATCCCTGTAGCACCCTAGACCCCAAGGCGCCACATCCCCCGCACTGTAGCCTCGATCCACGTATGAAATGGACAGTTCATACCTAAACCAAGACCACAGCGAACGGGTGACAACAAAAAGACGCTCTAGGCGGGACACTCTCCCCAACAAAATCAACAATCATGAATAGAAAAGCGGAAGCAGTAAAGTCATTCGTATATATAGGTACCATATTTATTACATAGATACATATAGGTACCATTTAACTATCTATACATTATCATTTCTACAACATAGGTAACTGCTTAAGTATCGAAAATATGTCGATCGTGGACATAACATGATATCCGACAAAATATAGATACATGAAAGGTGCAACACTAGACCCGTGATAATGCAGGACTCGACCAACTCCCGCCTAGTACAACCACGCTCGAAAGGTACCTGAAAAGTGGAGTATCAGTCTACCGAAGACTGAGTGAGGGGCAATAAATAAATATAACACACATCACATGCAAATTGTAGCCTCGGGTGAAGACTTTAGCATAAAATAAAATAGATATATAATTCAATAAGTTTAATCTTTGCCCGAGATTACAACCAACCATTTTAACACTTTTATTTAATCATGCTTGTCAATATCATGAACATGTGGCCCCGGCGAGTAAGGGCAATCTCCAACCGAACTTCCAATCGTGAACAATACGTGATCATGCTTGCTTGCTTGATAAATAAGTGATCATGCAATATCTTTAGTGCTCACATAGACAATTTCATACTTGAAAACATGCAATAACCCGAGGATAACCCGACATGCTGGATTAATCCCCAGTCTCCTTCTTCCTCCGGGTGATAGCGAGTTTGCAAGGCTCGACTATCCACGACATGGTGTGTGTAGAGGACATGACCCTCTAGACACGGAACTCCTTCCACCACTAATCTCCTAGTGGCTTCGGGGGTGATCCCAACAATGTGAGGATAATTCAGGAGTTACCCGTCAGCCCTTGTGTAACGCCCCAAATTCCGGAAGTTCAGGTAAGCACGCCACGTGCGGGTCTTCGGGAGTTGGGAGTTTAAGTTTATACATTTACTTGCTTATTATGATTTCATTACAATATTGTGTGCATTATACAATTCTCTATAGTTATATGAATTAATTTTAATGATAAATTCATGAATTAAGTGATAGTGTGCTTAATTGTATTATGTGACTTTAATTGATCATTTCATGAATTTATGGACTCAATTGCATAACTTGGTTTGGAGCTAATGGATCTTTTAGGTAGGGAAAATACTTGATTGCATTCATTTAAATAACCTAGGGACTTGTTTGCAAATTGGGGACATATGTTTAGATAGTGGATGATATAATATATATCTAGTATATGCATCTCTTCCAACACTCTCATACATCACATACACACAAGAACATCACCCATACACACCCTAAGGATCGGTTCTTACACATTCAAGAGAGAAGAAGGAAGATTTCAACTAATCTCAAGTTACTTTGAAGAACTTTGGAGCTAGAAGCATCAACATCTTCATCTCTTCATCTCATCTCATTCTTCATCCATTTCAAGGTATATATGGAAGCATGGATTGAATTTCTTGATTGGTTATATGAGTAGGGTTTGATGTTAGCTTGATGCTTTCTTGGTTATTCTTGTATAGAAGCATGTTTAGGTCCTTTTTCCCTTCATTTCTTGCATGAAACATGAGGTTATGTGATGGTTGGTGTATATGAATAATTATGGGGTTTTGGGGCTTGATTCTTGGAGATTTGATGCATATTTATTGGTTTGATTGTTGAATACTTGAAGTATGATGCATATATGAGGTGTTTTAACAATTGTTTTGGTTGGTGTTTGGGAGTTATTTGGTTTGGAGTTGGTTTTGCATGGAAACCCCTGTTTTCTCCCCTGTTTTTCTGTCACGCACAGGTGACACGGGCGTGTCACCTTTGCTTTGTTTTGCGTGACACGGGGGTGCGGGTTGGCTGGGGCGGTTTTTCTGTACCGTGACACGGGGGTGTCACGGTTTGCCTTGTTTTGGTGACACGGGCGTGTCACCTTGTTTTGCAAGCTTTTGGCCCGCTGTACCGTGACACGGGGGTGTCACGGCTTAGTGTAATTTTGTGACACGGGCGTGTCACTCCCTGTTTTCTTGCATATTGTTTTGCATGCTTGGATGTATGTGTATGTGTTATATACTTGGGTTATTGACATCATGCTCGTATTTGACATTCATTAAATAATTATTGCATAACATATTGGTGCATGATTTTGCCGTTCGTCATACTTGGTTCATTCGAGTCGAGTCTTACTCCACACTTGTCCTTGTTGCACAGATCACGGTCCGGGTTTTGAGGAGCCCGCTCAGTAGGGTGCTCTCTTGCTTTCTTTTGGTCCTCTGGTCAGGTGAGGTTTAAATTCTAGATAATTAGAACCCTTACAACCCCTATGTGACTATTTCGGCCAAAATGTATATATATATATATATATAGTTTGCGAACTTTATGACTTTCAAACGATTTGATAAATTGATTGATTGATTGACGGATTGATTGTATTGGGCGAGTATTGAATTGCACTGTGGGCCCGAGGATAGTGGCTCGAGCCAACCGGGAAAGCATGGGCTGACGGGTAACTCGAGTGCTATCCTCACCAAATGGGATGACCCCTGAACCCCCTAGGAGATTAGGGGAGGAAGGAGTTCCGGGCTTAGGGATTCATGTACCCTCTGCCCAGACTGATTGGATGGTGGGGCCTTGCAATCCCACCATCACCCGGAGGAAGAAGGATGGACGGAAACTGCTAATTGTGCACAGTAAATAATTGCTTGATCACCTAATCACCTAATAAATTGATTGATTGTACACGGTCGGAGCAAGGTTGGAGAATTGCCCTCACTCGCCGGGCCACATATTGATTGTACTGAACTGAATGAATTGATAAACTGAATTAGTGGTAATCTCGGGCGATAATACCTTTTTCTCTTACTATTGATGTTGTGTTTTTTCTAAAATTATTACCCGAGATTATAACTTGCATGTAAGTGCGCATATATTTATTTATACCCCTCGCTCAGTCCGTTTGGACTGACACCTCAACTTTTCAGATTTTGCAGGTTCGTGCTAGGCGGGGATTAGAGTCTCGTGTCTTTTATTCGGGTCTAGCACTGCACCTTCATACTTTGTACCGGTTATTTTGTATTAAATCTTACATTATACTTGAATGGAGATTGTATTGGTATGATTTGTCGGTACCTATAAGTAAATATGGTATCTATATGTATTGAACGCTTTTGCTTCCGCTATTTTATTGCTCTGAGTTGTTTTGGTTTTAATTGAGGGTACCCGCCTAGCCTTGTGTTTTTCTTGATTGTCTCCCGTTCGCTATAGTTTCGGTTCATGTATGAATTGCCCGTTTCATATGTGGATTGAGCCTATAGTGCGGGGGATGTGGCGCCTAGCGTTCCGGGTGCTACATCCCAAGGTGGTATCAGAGCCCGGTTGCAAAACCGGGTCTCTAGTGTCGTGTCTTGTGAGTCTAAGTCGCACGGCATAGGATTAATTGATTATTTGAGAGTCTTGCAACCTATTTGAACTTATTTGAGTCTATTTGAAGTGCTTGGATTATGTGACTATGTGGTTGGATTACATTGTGTGTTGTAATTACACTCATTGCACTTGTTAATCAAACATGCATGTAAAGTGTTTGAGTTTCAGGATGGCTCGTGACCGACATCACCGGGATCGATCTCCTCGACATCGACGTCATCACCGGCGTGATCGAACCCCTCCTCCTCCACCTCCAGCTCAACCCCAAGATTTCTTAAATTCAATGGTGCAACTCATGGATCAGAGGCTAAGGGATTATGTGCCTCCAGCACCGCCAGCTCCTCCACCGCCACAACAAGCCCCTATTTCCGTTATTTTAAGGGAATTCCAGAATCAACATCCGCCGAGATTCCAAAAAGGGAACGATATTCAAGCCGAGCAATGGCTTAAAGAAGTTGAACGGGTGTGGGAACTTATTCCATGTGAGTCTCGGGAAAAGGTCCGGTGTACTCTTACCCTCATCCAGGGAGAAGCATATTCATGGTGGGAGAGTACCAAAATTGTCTTGGATGCCACCGAGGAGCAAATTACATGGGAGGTATTCGAAAGAGAGTTCAAGAATAAGTTTATTCCGCCATCTTCGCGCACTAGAAGACTTAAAGAGTTTACTGAGCTTAAACAAGGGGGAAGATCAGTTTCAGAGTATATAGCCGAGTTCGAGAGGTTGTCCAAATACGCCCCTAATATTGCTAGCGACGACTTCCACAAGGCTATGCAATTCGTACAAGGTTTGAGGCCGGATATTCAAGCGGCGATTGAAGCGGTTAACACAAGCACTTGGAAGAAGGCCACTACCAAAGCTCTTAAGGTTGAAGACTCGGTTGTTGCACGGAGGTCTTCCTTTAGGACGGGACAGGGTTCAGGTTCCGGGTCAAGATCGGGTTACAATGCCGGCAAGAGGCCGATGGTTTATGATACCGCTCCTCCTCAGCTTAAGGGCCCCATGAAGAAGTTTAAACCACAAGGGCCAGTCCAGAAGGCTCCTCAGCCAACAGTTATGCCGCCACCACCGGAGAAGCCTAAGTGCACTTTTTGCGGGCAACCTACACATCATTATGATAATTGTCGAAGGCGTCTAGGGTTATGCCTAATTTGTGGGGCTGCCGATCACATGGTGGATACTTGTCCGGATCAACGTAATCCGCCGCCTGGAGGACAGAGGCCGATGATTCGGGCCCGTGCTTATGCCTTGGAAGGCGAGGAACATGATGCAGACGTTGACCCGGCTGCCGTTGTGGAAGGTATCATTTGCATTCATGGCATCAACATACACACTTTATTTGATCCGGGAGCCACTCACTCCTTCATTTCTTGTGATGTTTCTATTAAATTGCCATTGTGTGTTACTTATTCTGATGCATGCTACGTGGTTAGTACTCCTTTTGGTGGTAGTATAGAAACTAACCGGGTTTTTCGAGAGGTGCCGGTGAGTATTGAGGGTCGAGTTTTCTCAACGGATTTCATTGAGTTGCCTATGTCTCAGTATGGTTCTATCTTGGGTATGGATTGGTTGTACAAGCACTACGCCACTGTTGATTGTCGGACCAAGAGAGTTAGTTTGGGTTCTGAATTGGTTACGGGTCAAAGTTCGAAGACGGTGCCTTTATTATCTTTTTCAGAAGTTCAGAGATTGGTTCGTGATGGGGCTAAGGGGTTTATAGCCTATATTCTTAATCAACCAAAGGATCAAGTGAAGTTAGAAGAAACGGAGGTTGTTAAAGAGTTTCCCGAAGTGTTTCCTGAGAGGTTGAATTCGTTACCGCCAGAAAGGGAGATAGAGTTTATGATTGATTTGTATCCGGATGCCGAACCTTATTCTAAGACTCCATATAGGATGGCACCGGCAGAATTGAAGGAATTAAAAGTACAATTGGATGGTCTTTTGGAAGTTGGGTATGTGAGACCGAGCTCGTCACCATGGGGTGCTCCAGTTTTATTCGTGAAGAAGAAGGACGGTACTTTAAGAATGTGTATTGATTATCGGGAGCTTAATCGGATGACCGTTAAGAATAAATATCCTCTTCCCCATATTGAAGAGTTGTTTGATATACTCCAAGGGTCTAAGGTGTATTCGAAGCTTGATTTAAGACAAGGGTATTATCAACTACGGATCCGAGCCGAGGATATTCCAAAGACGGGCTTTAACACAAGATATGGGCATTATGAATTCGTGGTCATGCCTTTTGGATTGACAAATGCTCCCGCAGCTTTTATAGACATGATGCATAGAATTTTCCAGCCGTTTCTTGACCAGTTCGTTGTAATCTTCATTGATGATATACTGGTTTTCTCTAAATCAGCCGAGGAACATGCAAGACATCTCAGATTGGTTTTAAGGACGTTGAAAGAACATCAATTATTTGCGAAGTTTAGCAAGTGTGAGTTTTGGATCGATCGGGTTTCATTCTTGGGTCATATTATTTCGGGGAATGGATTAGAGGTTGACCCATCAAAGATTGAAGCGGTGTTGAAGTGGGAGAAGCCAAAGAACGCCTCCGAGATCAGAAGTTTCTTGGGATTGGCGGGTTATTATAGAAGATTCGTGCAAGATTTCTCTAAGATCGCTGCTCCTTTGACTCGGTTAACTAAGAAGGATGTGAAATTTGATTGGGATGAGAAATGCGAGAGAAGCTTCAATGTTTTGAGAGAGAGATTAGTTTCTGCTCCAGTGTTAACTCTTCCAGAGGGTTCAGAGGGATATGCTGTGTACACTGACGCGTCGAAGGAGGGTTTGGGAAGTGTATTAACCCAGAAGGGCAAGGTTGTCGCTTATGCCTCACGGAAGTTGAAGGATCATGAGAAGAACTACCCGACACATGATCTAGAGCTTGCTGCCGTGATTTACGCACTCGGGAAGTGGAGACATTACTTGTATGGAGTGTCGTTTGAGATTTTCACCGATCATAAGAGCCTCCAATATCTTTTCACCCAAAAGGAACTCAATACGAGGCAACGGAGATGGATGGAGCGACTAGAAGATTATGATTGTGTTATCAAATATCATCCCGGGAAAGCTAATGTAGTTGCCGATGCTTTAAGTAGGAAAGTGGGTGTTTCGAACTTGGAAATAGGTACAAGTAAGGCAGTTGAGCCTATTGTGATTAGAGCTCGAGTTTCCAATATCTCCATTTATCCGGATTTGAAATACAGAATGTTCGAGGCTCAAGGAAAGGATCCGGGAGTTCAGAGATTGGTCTCTAAGGTTAGAGAGGATCCGGAGAGTCCATTTGGGTTCGATGAAACCGGTCTTCTTCGTTTCAAGAACCGAGTAGTAGTACCCGATGATTTGAAAAGGGTATTGCTCGAGGAAGCTCACAAGTCGGCTTATTCAATTCACCCTGGAGGGAATAAGATGTACAGAGATCTCAAGCAGTTTTACTGGTGGCGTGGATTGAAAAAGGATGTAGCAGAGTTTGTGAAGCACTGCCTCACTTGTCAGAAAGTAAAAGCCGAGCACCAGAAACCGAGAGGTCTTCTTCAGCCGTTACCTATTCCTGAGTGGAAGTGGGAACAGGTGACGATGGATTTTATATCCGGGTTACCTAGAGTGAAGGGTGGATTCGATGGTATTTGGGTGATTGTGGATCGTCTGACAAAATCTGCTCATTTTCTACCGGTCAGAATGTCTTTCAAGATTCGGAAGTTGGCTGAGATTTACAACCGGGAGATTGTACGACTTCATGGTATTCCGGTGAGTATTGTTTCGGATCGAGATCTCCGTTTCACTTCGAAGTTATGGCAAGAGTTACAAGAGTTGTTGGGTACAAAGCTTCAGTTCAGTACGGCATTTCATCCACAAACTGATGGGCAATCGGAGAGGGTTATTCGGTATTTGGAAGATCTACTGCGAGCTTGTGCCTTGGATTTCCAAACCTCGTGGCACGATCAACTTCCTTTGGTAGAGTTCGCTTACAATAATAGCTTTCAGGCAACGATTGGTATGGCTCCGTATGAATTGTTATATGGGCGGAAATGTAGATCGCCTTTATTCTTTGATTTGGAAGAGTGGAAATGGTCAAAACAGGAAGGAGTCAAGAAAGGGAAAAAGCTTGAGAAATCTTCGAAGGCTGTGGAAGCCATGATTGAGAAAGTTCGGATTATACAACAACGGATGAAAGCTGCACAAGATAGACAGAAAAGCTACGCCGATATCCGTAGAAGGGATCTTAAGTTTGAAGTTGGAGATCGGGTTTTCTTGAAGGTATCTCCTCGAAAGGGATTTTCTAGAATTGAAAAGGGAGGGAAGTTGAATCCCCGTTACCTAGGTCCGTTTGAAGTTATTGAGAGAATCGGAGAAGTAGCTTATCGAGTGGACCTACCTCCTAATCTTACCGGAATTCACAATGTTTTTCATGTATCTCAACTCAGGAAGTATTACCCAGATGAAACCGAAATTCTCCCTGTGGAAGAAGTGGAGTTGGAACCGAATTTATCTTTTGTGCAGAAGCCGGTCAGAATATTGGACAGAAAGTATCAAGAGTTGAGGAATCGGAATATTTCTATGGTGAAAGTGTTATGGCGAAGTGACAAATCTGAGGAGATGACTTGGGAACCGGAAGAGAAGATGAAAAATTTTCACCCGGAGTTATTTTCATCCGATCAATGAATCTGGGGACCAGATTCTTCTAAGGGGGGGAGAGTTGTAACGCCCCAAATTCCGGAAGTTCAGGTAAGCACGCCACGTGCGGGTCTTCGGGAGTTGGGAGTTTAAGTTTATACATTTACTTGCTTATTATGATTTCATTACAATATTGTGTGCATTATACAATTCTCTATAGTTATATGAATTAATTTTAATGATAAATTCATGAATTAAGTGATAGTGTGCTTAATTGTATTATGTGACTTTAATTGATCATTTCATGAATTTATGGACTCAATTGCATAACTTGGTTTGGAGCTAATGGATCTTTTAGGTAGGGAAAATACTTGATTGCATTCATTTAAATAACCTAGGGACTTGTTTGCAAATTGGGGACATATGTTTAGATAGTGGATGATATAATATATATCTAGTATATGCATCTCTTCCAACACTCTCATACATCACATACACACAAGAACATCACCCATACACACCCTAAGGATCGGTTCTTACACATTCAAGAGAGAAGAAGGAAGATTTCAACTAATCTCAAGTTACTTTGAAGAACTTTGGAGCTAGAAGCATCAACATCTTCATCTCTTCATCTCATCTCATTCTTCATCCATTTCAAGGTATATATGGAAGCATGGATTGAATTTCTTGATTGGTTATATGAGTAGGGTTTGATGTTAGCTTGATGCTTTCTTGGTTATTCTTGTATAGAAGCATGTTTAGGTCCTTTTTCCCTTCATTTCTTGCATGAAACATGAGGTTATGTGATGGTTGGTGTATATGAATAATTATGGGGTTTTGGGGCTTGATTCTTGGAGATTTGATGCATATTTATTGGTTTGATTGTTGAATACTTGAAGTATGATGCATATATGAGGTGTTTTAACAATTGTTTTGGTTGGTGTTTGGGAGTTATTTGGTTTGGAGTTGGTTTTGCATGGAAACCCCTGTTTTCTCCCCTGTTTTTCTGTCACGCACAGGTGACACGGGCGTGTCACCTTTGCTTTGTTTTGCGTGACACGGGGGTGCGGGTTGGCTGGGGCGGTTTTTCTGTACCGTGACACGGGGGTGTCACGGTTTGCCTT
Organism: Lantana camara; assembly: GCA_037501455.1. Classification (NCBI taxonomy): domain Eukaryota; kingdom Viridiplantae; phylum Streptophyta; class Magnoliopsida; order Lamiales; family Verbenaceae; genus Lantana; species Lantana camara. Next base: position 87,895,416 of record CM074859.1, on the reverse strand, counting down.
GTTTTGGTGACACGGGCGTGTCACCTTGTTTTGCAAGCTTTTGGCCCGCTGTACCGTGACACGGGGGTGTCACGGCTTAGTGTAATTTTGTGACACGGGCGTGTCACTCCCTGTTTTCTTGCATATTGTTTTGCATGCTTGGATGTATGTGTATGTGTTATATACTTGGGTTATTGACATCATGCTCGTATTTGACATTCATTAAATAATTATTGCATAACATATTGGTGCATGATTTTGCCGTTCGTCATACTTGGTTCATTCGAGTCGAGTCTTACTTCACACTTGTCCTTGTTGCACAGATCACGGTCCGGGTTTTGAGGAGCCCGCTCAGTAGGGTGCTCTCTTGCTTTCTTTTGGTCCTCTGGTCAGGTGAGGTTTAAATTCTAGATAATTAGAACCCTTACAACCCCTATGTGACTATTTCGGCCAAAATGTATATATATATATATATATAGTTTGCGAACTTTATGACTTTCAAACGATTTGATAAATTGATTGATTGATTGACGGATTGATTGTATTGGGCGAGTATTGAATTGCACTGTGGGCCCGAGGATAGTGGCTCGAGCCAACCGGGAAAGCATGGGCTGACGGGTAACTCGAGTGCTATCCTCACCAAATGGGATGACCCCTGAACCCCCTAGGAGATTAGGGGAGGAAGGAGTTCCGGGCTTAGGGATTCATGTACCCTCTGCCCAGACTGATTGGATGGTGGGGCCTTGCAATCCCACCATCACCCGGAGGAAGAAGGATGGACGGAAACTGCTAATTGTGCACAGTAAATAATTGCTTGATCACCTAATCACCTAATAAATTGATTGATTGTACACGGTCGGAGCAAGGTTGGAGAATTGCCCTCACTCGCCGGGCCACATATTGATTGTACTGAACTGAATGAATTGATAAACTGAATTAGTGGTAATCTCGGGCGATAATACCTTTTTCTCTTACTATTGATGTTGTGTTTTTTCTAAAATTATTACCCGAGATTATAACTTGCATGTAAGTGCGCATATATTTATTTATACCCCTCGCTCAGTCCGTTTGGACTGACACCTCAACTTTTCAGATTTTGCAGGTTCGTGCTAGGCGGGGATTAGAGTCTCGTGTCTTTTATTCGGGTCTAGCACTGCACCTTCATACTTTGTACCGGTTATTTTGTATTAAATCTTACATTATACTTGAATGGAGATTGTATTGGTATGATTTGTCGGTACCTATAAGTAAATATGGTATCTATATGTATTGAACGCTTTTGCTTCTGCTATTTTGTTGCTCTGAGTTATTTTGGTTTTAATTGAGGGTACCCGCCTAGCCTTGTGTTTTTCTTGATTGTCTCCCGTTCGCTATAGTTTCGGTTCATGTATGAATTGCCCGTTTCATATGTGGATTGAGCCTATAGTGCGGGGGATGTGGCGCCTAGCGTTCCGGGTGCTACACCTTGCTTTCCCGGTTGGCTCAAGAATTACCCTCGGGCCCACGTGCAATCATGTACTCGCCAAACATGCTTGAGAATCATGACAATCAATACATTCTTGCTTGAAACATTTATTACTTTGAAAACGTTTATAAGTATACTAGGTTTTGGCCGAAAATTAGCACATAAGGGTTATAGGGTTCGTTTTACCAAAATAAAACCTCACCTTTCTTGCCAAAATAAAATAAAGAAGCGTTCTAAGGAGCTTGCTCCCCGTCCACGCCCTCGTGACCTGTGTAAATACGATGTACAACCATGAGACATGAACTAAAATGGACAAAATATGACGAACGGCGAAAACGTGTCGAGACGACCATGAAAATGCAATGTGGTATTATAACTTTTAATTTCACATCATATTAACACGTATTATAGCAATTCGGGGTCAAAGAAGTCGTTGGATCGAGGGGTCAAAATCGTAATTTTATGCAGTGAATTTTGTTCTGTCAGCCCCTTGGGAACGGCCGTTCCAGGCTTCCTTTGAAAACTGGGAACGGTCGTTCCCGTTGCCCAGAAAAACGCGGCAACGTTTTTAATTTTAAAAGCGCGCCTAGCCGGGAACGGCCCTTCCGGCTCCAAGGCCAAAATGGGAACGGCCGTTCCCGTGGTCGGCCGCCTAAATTTTGAAAAGGAATGGGAACGCCCGTTCCCACTTAGCCTTGAGTTTGGGAACGGTCGTTCCCAGCTTCTGCAACTGGAAAAACAGAGCAAAACAGAGTATGCTCTCAGGAAGAAAGCAACAAAGCTACCAAAGCCCATTTTTGATCCCCAAATGCTATAATTTCTGGTAATATGATGCATACAACTTCAATAAATGATAATATATCACTTAGACACATAAACCACGAAATATCCTCAAGAATTTCAAGTTTCAAGTTTATGATCAACTTGATCATTCAAGTCAAAGTCCAAGAATTTCATGAACAAACCATGCTATAATTCAATAAATGATCACATATTCATGCTTCCATGTCCAACCAATCCATCTAGCATATAAATCTTAAACCCTAGCTTAGCACTTATGATCATGAATCATCCAATCATGCTCAACCAACCTTGAAATTAGAAGAAATGAAGAAGTATGATGATGATGATGATGATCTCTCAATTTCTTGGAACACTTTTTGAAATCTTGATGATTGAAATGAAAATTATCTTCTTCCCTTTTCTTCTCTTTTGGAACCGAGAGAGAGATGAATGTATTTGGCAAATTTTGGATAGAAATGATTAAGGAAGATGGGAGAAAAGATGATACGTAATTCATCATCTTGATTTTTGTGAAATTTGCCAAATTGCTAATCAATCCTTGAGGTTCCTAAGTTATACAATTAAGTATGCCATGATTTAAAATATGCTCAATTTGGTCCTTAGAAATCATGCAATTAAGTCCCTAATATTTTAGAAAGTATTTAACTAGGGACAATTTAGTAATTCTATCACTCTCGGCAATTGATTTCATGCAAGAAAGATTTTTCGTGCCATGAAATAATATTTACAATGATATGAATTTAAAGAATTGATATAATTAATGTTTCATGAATTTTATAAAAATATGAATGCCACGTATGAATATTATGAAATTAAAAGAAATAAAATAAAACCTACGCTCAAACTCACACGTGGCGTGCTTACCTGTTCATCCGGAAACCGGGGCGTTACAACTCTCCCCCCCTTAGAAGAATCTGGTCCCCAGATTCTCTAGTCTTGCTCGAACAACTCCGGGTGGAACCATTTCATTTTATCCTCTGTTTCCCACGTAGCTTCTTCGGTTTTATCGCTTCTCCACAAAACCTTAACCATGGGAATTCTCCGGTTTCTCAACTCTTGAAATTTCCGATCCATGATTTTAACCGGCCTCTGAACAAATGTCAAATTTGGTTCCAGCTCAACTTCTTCCACGGGGAGAATCGTAGTCTCATCGGGGTAATATTTCCTTAATTGTGATACGTGGAACACGTTGTGAATCCCCGTAAGACTCGGTGGTAGGTCCAGTCGGTAGGCTACCTCGCCTATTCTTTCCAGAATCTCGAACGGACCTAAGTAGCGAGGATTAAGATTTCCTCCTCTCCCGATCCGGGTGAAACCTTTCCTTGGTGACACCTTCAAGAATACCCGGTCACCCACTTAAAATTCCAGATCTCTTCGGCGTTTATCAGCATAGCTCTTCTGTCTATCCTGCGCGGCTTTCATCCGTTGTTGAATCATCTGAACCTTTTCAATCATAGCCTGAACGACTTTGGAAGGCCTTTCGAATCTTTCACCTCTCTTTACCCCTTCCTGTTTCGACCATTTCCATTCTTCCAAGTCGAAGATCAACGGAGATCGGCACTTTCTTCCATAAAGTAACTCGTAAGGAGCCATCCCGATCGAAGCCTGAAAGCTGTTATTATAAGCAAACTCGATCAAGGGAAGTTGTTCTGACCACGAGTTCTGAAAATCCATCGAGCAAGCCCGAAGAAGATCTTCCAAATACCTGATTAATCTCTCAGTTTGACCGTCTGTTTGCGGGTGGAATGCTGTACTGAACTTAAGTTTCGTCCCCAAGACAGCCTGTAGTTCCTGCCACAACTTAGAAGTAAATCTCGGGTCTCGGTCTGAAACTATGCTCACCGGAATACCATGAAGTCGAATAATCTCTCTGTTATAGATCTCAGCCAACTTCGGGATCTTATAGGACATCCGGACCGGTAGAAAGTGAGCAGACTTCGTAAATCTATCCACGATCACCCAAATTCCATCAAACCCGCCTTTAACCTTCGGTAACCCAGAAACAAAGTCCATAGTTACTTGTTCCCACTTCCACTCGGGGATAGGTAGCGGTTGTAGAAGTCCCGCGGGTTTTTGGTGCTCCGCTTTCACTTTCTGACAAGTCAGGCAATGTTTCACATACTCTGCCACGTCTCTCTTCATCCCGTTCCACCAATAATATTGTTTCAAATCCTTATACATCTTATTTCCTCCTGGGTGGATCGAGTAAGCTGACTTGTGAGCTTCTTCGAGTAGGACCCGTCTCAACTCTTCAGGTACTACTACTCTGTTCTTAAACCGAAGCAACCCGGTCTCATCAAACCCGAACGGACTCTCCGGGTCATCCTTAGCTTTACCTGCAAGCTTCTGTACTTCCGGATCCTTATTCTGAGCCTCAAACAGTTGATACCTTAATTCCGGCTGAACTGTGATATTAGAAACCCGAGCCTTTAACACAATCGGTGCGACTTCCTCACTTTCCTTTATTTCCAAACTCGATACGCTCGCCTTCCTGCTAAGTGCATCGGCGACCACATTGGCTTTCCCGGGATGGTACTTAATTGTACAATCATAGTCTTCCAACTTTTCCATCCAACGCCGTTGCCTCATATTCAAATCCTTCTGTGTGAATAAATACTGGAGGCTCTTGTGGTCGGTAAAAATCTCAAAGGAAGTCCCGTAAAGATAATGTCTCCATTTCCCGAGAGCAAAGATCACGGCTGCAAGTTCTAGGTCGTGTGTTGGATAATTCCTTTCATATTCCTTTAGCTTTCGGGAAGCATAAGCGATCACTTTTCCTTTCTGAGGCAAAACACAACCTAAGCCTTCTTAGCTCGGCAATCAACTGTAGCACAATGCCTGTATAACCATTCCATCCCCAAAATAGCTCCATATCTTTCCATCGGCATAACAATAAAATCTGTCAGAAACTCCCGGCCTTCAATCACAACTGGAACATCCCTGTAAACCTGATCCGTCTCTCGCCCACTACCGAAAGGAGTACTAACTATATAGCGCACAGAAGTACACATAGCAGGCAAAGACAAGGTAATAGCAATAGAATGCGCAAGAAAGGAGTGTGTAGCTCCGGGATCAAATAATGTATGGATGTTCGTGCCATGGATGCAAATAATACCTTCAACTACTGCAGCGGGGTCATTATCAGCCTCCTGCTCCTCTCCCGCGAGTGCATAAGCCCGAGCCCTCACCAAGGGTCTCGGTCCCGCAGGTGGTGGATCCTGACGATCCGGACAACCATCAACCAGGTGCTCGTTACTCCCACAGATCAAACATAGGCCCAACCGGCGCCTGCAGTTATCATAAGTGTGCGTAGGATGTCCACACCATGTGCATCTCGGTCTCTGGGGTGGCTGAGGTAGTGCTGGAGCTCTCGGACCCTTCTGTGATGGCCCTGTAAACTTAGGTTTCTTCCCGGAGTCCCTCTGCGCTGGAGGTGCAGAATACACCATCGGCCTTTTCCCTGAACTCGAGCCCTGGCCTGATCTCGAGCCTGAAGCCTGTCCTGCTCGCTGAGTAGCCCTCCTAGCACTATCGGAATCTTCAACTTTTAGGGCTTTTGCTGTAGCTTTCGCCCAGGTGCTGGTATTAGTAGCTTTCAGTGCATCCTGAATGTCTGGTCTCAACCCCTGAACGAACTGCATCGCTTTGTGAAAGTCATCGTTCGCTATGTTGGGTGCATAGCGAGAAAGCCTCTCGAACTCGGCGATATACTGGCCCACGGACCTGCTTCCCTGCTTTAATTCTGTAAACTCCCTCAACCTGCGGGTACGGGAAGCTGGAGGAATGTACTTGTTTCTGAACTCCCGTACAAAGACCTCCCAAGTAATCTCTGTCCCTGCTGCCTCCAGAACGATCTGAGTGCTCTCCCACCAGGAGTAGGCCTCGCCCTGAATAAGAGTGAGTGTACAACGAGCCTTCTCCTGACTGTCACAAGGAATAAGCTGCCAAATCCTCTCAATCTCCTTCAACCACATCTCTGCCTGTATGTCGTCTCCCTTATAAAACTTCGGGGGACGCTGATTCTGGAACTCTCGCAAGATAGCAGAAATGGGATTCTCTGGAGGTGCTACCTGCGCTGGTGGTGGTGGTGGAGGTACCCGTTCCTGTAACCTCTGATCAATTAGCCCCACTACTGCGTTCATAAAGTCCTGGGGCTGTGCCTGGGCAGGTGGAGGAGGTGGTGATCTCTCGCGGCGATGATGTCGGCGATGATGATGCCTGTGCCTCGAGGATCGATCACTGTAATGTCTATCGGGCTCCATCCTGAAATTAGATCACTAAACATGCGTGGCTTGATCAATAAATGCAAATGTGTGCATAGAATTTCCATAATATTTCCATAATATCAAGTAGCACATGTTCAAGAAAATTCAAGTAGCTCAATCAATGCAAAGAAATAGGTAATTCAGGTAAGTCAACCCAATGCAGACTCCCAAATACCACATAATCCTATGCCGTGCGACCTAGACTGACTGGACACGACTCGAGAACCTCGGTTTTGCAACCGGGCTCTGATACCACCTGTAGATGTAGCACCCTAGACCCCAAGGCGCCACATCCCCCGCACTGTAGCCTCGATCCACGTATGAAATGGACAGTTCATACCTAAACCAAGAGTACAGCGAACGGGTGACAACAAAAAGACGCTCTAGGCGGGACACTTTCCCCAACAAAATCAACAATCATGAATAGAAAAGCGGAAGCAGTAAAGTCATTCGTATATATAGGTACCATATTTATTACATAGATACATATAGGTACCATTTAACTATCTATACATTATCATTTCTACAACATAGGTAACTGCTTAAGTATCCAAAATATGTCGATCGTGGACATAACATGATATCCGACAAAATATAGATACATGAAAGGTGCAACACTAGACCCGTGATAATGCAGGACTCGACCAACTCCCGCCTAGTACAACCACGCTCGAAAGGTACCTGAAAAGTGGAGTATCAGTCTACCGAAGACTGAGTGAGGTGCAACAAATAAATATAACACACATCACATGCAAATTGTAGCCTCGGGTGAAGACTTTAGCATAAAATAAAATAGATATATAATTCATTAAGTTTAATCTTTGCCCGAGATTACAACCAACCATTTTAACACTTTTATTTAATCATGCTTGTCAATATCATGAACATGTGGCCCCGGCGAGTAAGGGCAATCTCCAACCGAACTTCCAATCGCGAACAATACGTGATCATGCTTGCTTGCTTGATAAATAAGTGATCATGCAATATCTTCAGTGCTCACATAGACAATTTCATACTTGAAAACATGCAATAACCCGAGGATAACCCGACATGCTGGATTAATCCCCAGTCTCCTTCTTCCTCCGGGTGATAGCGAGTTTGCAAGGCTCGACTATCCACGATATGGTGTGTGTAGAGGACATGACCCTCTAGACACGGAACTCCTTCCACCACTAATCTCCTAGTGGCTTCGGGGGTGATCCCAACAATGTGAGGATAATTCAGGAGTTACCCGTCAGCCCTTGCTTTCCCGGTTGGCTCAAGAATTACCCTCGGGCCCACGTGCAATCATGTACTCGCCAAACATGCTTGAGAATCATGACAATCAATACATTCTTGCTTGAAACATTTATTACTTTGAAAACGTTTATAAGTATACTAGGTTTTGGCCGAAAATTAGCACATAAGGGTTATAGGGTTCGTTTTACCAAAATAAAACCTCACCTTTCTTGCCAAAATAAAATAAAGAAGCGTTCTAAGGAGCTTGCTCCCCGTCCACGCCCTCGTGACCTGTGTAAATACGATGTACAACCATGAGACATGAACTAAAATGGCCAAAATATGACGAACGGCGAAAACGTGTCGAGACGACCATGAAAATGCAATGTGGTATTATAACTTTTCGTTTCACATCATATTAACACGTATTATAGCAATTCGGGGTCAAAGAAGTCGTTGGATCGAGGGGTCAAAATCGTAATTTTATGCAGTGAATTTTGTTCTGTCAGCCCCTTGGGAACGGCCGTTCCAGGCTTCCTTTGAAAACTGGGAACGGTCGTTCCCATTGCCCAGAAAAACGCGGCAACGTTTTTAATTTTAAAAGCGCGCCTAGCCGGGAACGGCCCTTCCGGCTCCAAGGCCAAAATGGGAACGGCCGTTCCCGTGGTCGGCCGCCTAAATTTTGAAAAGGAATGGGAACGCCCGTTCCCACTTAGCCTTGAGTTTGGGAACGGTCGTTCCCAGCTTCTGCAACTGGAAAAACAGAGCAAAACAGAGTATGCTCTCGGGAAGAAAGCAACAAAGCTACCAAAGCCCATTTTTGATCCCCAAATGCTATAATTTCTGGTAATATGATGCATACAACTTCAATAAATGATAATATATCACTTAGACACATAAACCACGAAATATCCTCAAGAATTTCAAGTTTCAAGTTTATGATCAACTTGATCATTCAAGTCAAAGTCCAAGAATTTCATGAACAAACCATGCTATAATTCAATAAATGATCACATATTCATGCTTCCATGTCCAACCAATCCATCTAGCATATAAATCTTAAACCCTAGCTTAGCACTTATGATCATGAATCATCCAATCATGCTCAACCAACCTTGAAATTAGAAGAAATGAAGAAGTATAATGATGATGATGATGATCTCTCAATTTCTTGGAACACTTCTTGAAATCTTGATGATTGAAATGAAAATTATCTTCTTCCCTTTTCTTCTCTTTTGGAACCGAGAGAGAGATGAATGTATTTGGCAAATTTTGGATAGAAATGATCAAGGAAGATGGGAGAAATGATGATACGTAATTCATCATCTTGATTTTTGTGAAATTTGCCAAATTGCTAATCAATCCTTGAGGTTCCTAAGTTATACAATTAAGTATGCCATGATTTAAAATATGCTCAATTTGGTCCTTAGAAATCATGCAATTAAGTCCCTAATATTTTAGAAAGTATTTAACTAGGGACAATTTAGTAATTCTATCACTCTCGGCAATTGATTTCATGCAAGAAAGATTTTTCGTGCCATGAAATAATATTTACAATGATATGAATTTAAAGAATTGATATAATTAATGTTTCATGAATTTTATAAAAATATGAATGCCACGTATGAATATTATGAAATTAAAAGAAATAAAATAAAACCTACGCTCAAACTCACACGTGGCGTGCTTACCTGTTCATCCGGAAACCGGGGCGTTACAACTCTCCCCCCCTTAGAAGAATCTGGTCCCCAGATTCTCTAGTCTTGCTCGAACAACTCCGGGTGGAACCATTTCATTTTATCCTCTGTTTCCCACGTAGCTTCTTCGGTTTTATCGCTTCTCCACAAAACCTTAACCATGGGAATTCTCCGGTTTCTCAACTCTTGAAATTTCCGATCCATGATTTTAACCGGCCTCTGAACAAATGTCAAATTTGGTTCCAGCTCAACTTCTTCCACGGGGAGAATCGTAGTCTCATCGGGGTAATATTTCCTTAATTGTGATACGTGGAACACGTTGTGAATCCCCGTAAGACTCGGTGGTAGGTCCAGTCGGTAGGCTACCTCGCCTATTCTTTCCAGAATCTCGAACGGACCTAAGTAGCGAGGATTAAGATTTCCTCCTCTCCCGATCCGGGTGAAACCTTTCCTTGGTGACACCTTCAAGAATACCCGGTCACCCACTTAAAATTCCAGATCTCTTCGGCGTTTATCAGCATAGCTCTTCTGTCTATCCTGCGCGGCTTTCATCCGTTGTTGAATCATCTGAACCTTTTCAATCATAGCCTGAACGACTTTGGAAGGCCTTTCGAATCTTTCACCTCTCTTTACCCCTTCCTGTTTCGACCATTTCCATTCTTCCAAGTCGAAGATCAACGGAGATCGGCACTTTCTTCCATAAAGTAACTCGTAAGGAGCCATCCCGATCGAAGCCTGAAAGCTGTTATTATAAGCAAACTCGATCAAGGGAAGTTGTTCTGACCACGAGTTCTGAAAATCCATCGAGCAAGCCCGAAGAAGATCTTCCAAATACCTGATTAATCTCTCAGTTTGACCGTCTGTTTGCGGGTGGAATGCTGTACTGAACTTAAGTTTCGTCCCCAAGACAGCCTGTAGTTCCTGCCACAACTTAGAAGTAAATCTCGGGTCTCGGTCTGAAACTATGCTCACCGGAATACCATGAAGTCGAATAATCTCTCTGTTATAGATCTCAGCCAACTTCGGGATCTTATAGGACATCCGGACCGGTAGAAAGTGAGCAGACTTCGTAAATCTATCCACGATCACCCAAATTCCATCAAACCCGCCTTTAACCTTCGGTAACCCAGAAACAAAGTCCATAGTTACTTGTTCCCACTTCCACTCGGGGATAGGTAGCGGTTGTAGAAGTCCCGCGGGTTTTTGGTGCTCCGCTTTCACTTTCTGACAAGTCAGGCAATGTTTCACATACTCTGCCACGTCTCTCTTCATCCCGTTCCACCAATAATATTGTTTCAAATCCTTATACATCTTATTTCCTCCTGGGTGGATCGAGTAAGCTGACTTGTGAGCTTCTTCGAGTAGGACCCGTCTCAACTCTTCAGGTACTACTACTCTGTTCTTAAACCGAAGCAACCCGGTCTCATCAAACCCGAACGGACTCTCCGGGTCATCCTTAGCTTTACCTGCAAGCTTCTGTACTTCCGGATCCTTATTCTGAGCCTCAAACAGTTGATACCTTAATTCCGGCTGAACTGTGATATTAGAAACCCGAGCCTTTAACACAATCGGTGCGACTTCCTCACTTTCCTTTATTTCCAAACTCGATACGCTCGCCTTCCTGCTAAGTGCATCGGCGACCACATTGGCTTTCCCGGGATGGTACTTAATTGTACAATCATAGTCTTCCAACTTTTCCATCCAACGCCGTTGCCTCATATTCAAATCCTTCTGTGTGAATAAATACTGGAGGCTCTTGTGGTCGGTAAAAATCTCAAAGGAAGTCCCGTAAAGATAATGTCTCCATTTCCCGAGAGCAAAGATCACGGCTGCAAGTTCTAGGTCGTGTGTTGGATAATTCCTTTCATATTCCTTTAGCTTTCGGGAAGCATAAGCGATCACTTTTCCTTTCTGAGGCAAAACACAACCTAAGCCTTCTTAGCTCGGCAATCAACTGTAGCACAATGCCTGTATAACCATTCCATCCCCAAAATAGCTCCATATCTTTCCATCGGCATAACAATAAAATCTGTCAGAAACTCCCGGCCTTCAATCACAACTGGAACATCCCTGTAAACCTGATCCGTCTCTCGCCCACTACCGAAAGGAGTACTAACTATATAGCGCACAGAAGTACACATAGCAGGCAAAGACAAGGTAATAGCAATAGAATGCGCAAGAAAGGAGTGTGTAGCTCCGGGATCAAATAATGTATGGATGTTCGTGCCATGGATGCAAATAATACCTTCAACTACTGCAGCGGGGTCATTATCAGCCTCCTGCTCCTCTCCCGCGAGTGCATAAGCCCGAGCCCTCACCAAGGGTCTCGGTCCCGCAGGTGGTGGATCCTGACGATCCGGACAACCATCAACCAGGTGCTCGTTACTCCCACAGATCAAACATAGGCCCAACCGGCGCCTGCAGTTATCATAAGTGTGCGTAGGATGTCCACACCATGTGCATCTCGGTCTCTGGGGTGGCTGAGGTAGTGCTGGAGCTCTCGGACCCTTCTGTGATGGCCCTGTAAACTTAGGTTTCTTCCCGGAGTCCCTCTGCGCTGGAGGTGCAGAATACACCATCGGCCTTTTCCCTGAACTCGAGCCCTGGCCTGATCTCGAGCCTGAAGCCTGTCCTGCTCGCTGAGTAGCCCTCCTAGCACTATCGGAATCTTCAACTTTTAGGGCTTTTGCTGTAGCTTTCGCCCAGGTGCTGGTATTAGTAGCTTTCAGTGCATCCTGAATGTCTGGTCTCAACCCCTGAACGAACTGCATCGCTTTGTGAAAGTCATCGTTCGCTATGTTGGGTGCATAGCGAGAAAGCCTCTCGAACTCGGCGATATACTGGCCCACGGACCTGCTTCCCTGCTTTAATTCTGTAAACTCCCTCAACCTGCGGGTACGGGAAGCTGGAGGAATGTACTTGTTTCTGAACTCCCGTACAAAGACCTCCCAAGTAATCTCTGTCCCTGCTGCCTCCAGAACGATCTGAGTGCTCTCCCACCAGGAGTAGGCCTCGCCCTGAATAAGAGTGAGTGTACAACGAGCCTTCTCCTGACTGTCACAAGGAATAAGCTGCCAAATCCTCTCAATCTCCTTCAACCACATCTCTGCCTGTATGTCGTCTCCCTTATAAAACTTCGGGGGACGCTGATTCTGGAACTCTCGCAAGATAGCAGAAATGGGATTCTCTGGAGGTGCTACCTGCGCTGGTGGTGGTGGTGGAGGTACCCGTTCCTGTAACCTCTGATCAATTAGCCCCACTACTGCGTTCATAAAGTCCTGGGGCTGTGCCTGGGCAGGTGGAGGAGGTGGTGATCTCTCGCGGCGATGATGTCGGCGATGATGATGCCTGTGCCTCGAGGATCGATCACTGTAATGTCTATCGGGCTCCATCCTGAAATTAGATCACTAAACATGCGTGGCTTGATCAATAAATGCAAATGTGTGCATAGAATTTCCATAATATTTCCATAATATCAAGTAGCACATGTTCAAGAAAATTCAAGTAGCTCAATCAATGCAAAGAAATAGGTAATTCAGGTAAGTCAACCCAATGCAGACTCCCAAATACCACATAATCCTATGCCGTGCGACCTAGACTGACTGGACACGACTCGAGAACCTCGGTTTTGCAACCGGGCTCTGATACCACCTGTAGATGTAGCACCCTAGACCCCAAGGCGCCACATCCCCCGCACTGTAGCCTCGATCCACGTATGAAATGGACAGTTCATACCTAAACCAAGAGTACAGCGAACGGGTGACAACAAAAAGACGCTCTAGGCGGGACACTTTCCCCAACAAAATCAACAATCATGAATAGAAAAGCGGAAGCAGTAAAGTCATTCGTATATATAGGTACCATATTTATTACATAGATACATATAGGTACCATTTAACTATCTATACATTATCATTTCTACAACATAGGTAACTGCTTAAGTATCCAAAATATGTCGATCGTGGACATAACATGATATCCGACAAAATATAGATACATGAAAGGTGCAACACTAGACCCGTGATAATGCAGGACTCGACCAACTCCCGCCTAGTACAACCACGCTCGAAAGGTACCTGAAAAGTGGAGTATCAGTCTACCGAAGACTGAGTGAGGTGCAACAAATAAATATAACACACATCACATGCAAATTGTAGCCTCGGGTGAAGACTTTAGCATAAAATAAAATAGATATATAATTCATTAAGTTTAATCTTTGCCCGAGATTACAACCAACCATTTTAACACTTTTATTTAATCATGCTTGTCAATATCATGAACATGTGGCCCCGGCGAGTAAGGGCAATCTCCAACCGAACTTCCAATCGCGAACAATACGTGATCATGCTTGCTTGCTTGATAAATAAGTGATCATGCAATATCTTCAGTGCTCACATAGACAATTTCATACTTGAAAACATGCAATAACCCGAGGATAACCCGACATGCTGGATTAATCCCCAGTCTCCTTCTTCCTCCGGGTGATAGCGAGTTTGCAAGGCTCGACTATCCACGATATGGTGTGTGTAGAGGACATGACCCTCTAGACACGGAACTCCTTCCACCACTAATCTCCTAGTGGCTTCGGGGGTGATCCCAACAATGTGAGGATAATTCAGGAGTTACCCGTCAGCCCTTGCTTTCCCGGTTGGCTCAAGAATTACCCTCGGGCCCACGTGCAATCATGTACTCGCCAAACATGCTTGAGAATCATGACAATCAATACATTCTTGCTTGAAACATTTATTACTTTGAAAACGTTTATAAGTATACTAGGTTTTGGCCGAAAATTAGCACATAAGGGTTATAGGGTTCGTTTTACCAAAATAAAACCTCACCTTTCTTGCCAAAATAAAATAAAGAAGCGTTCTAAGGAGCTTGCTCCCCGTCCACGCCCTCGTGACCTGTGTAAATACGATGTACAACCATGAGACATGAACTAAAATGGCCAAAATATGACGAACGGCGAAAACGTGTCGAGACGACCATGAAAATGCAATGTGGTATTATAACTTTTCGTTTCACATCATATTAACACGTATTATAGCAATTCGGGGTCAAAGAAGTCGTTGGATCGAGGGGTCAAAATCGTAATTTTATGCAGTGAATTTTGTTCTGTCAGCCCCTTGGGAACGGCCGTTCCAGGCTTCCTTTGAAAACTGGGAACGGTCGTTCCCATTGCCCAGAAAAACGCGGCAACGTTTTTAATTTTAAAAGCGCGCCTAGCCGGGAACGGCCCTTCCGGCTCCAAGGCCAAAATGGGAACGGCCGTTCCCGTGGTCGGCCGCCTAAATTTTGAAAAGGAATGGGAACGCCCGTTCCCACTTAGCCTTGAGTTTGGGAACGGTCGTTCCCAGCTTCTGCAACTGGAAAAACAGAGCAAAACAGAGTATGCTCTCGGGAAGAAAGCAACAAAGCTACCAAAGCCCATTTTTGATCCCCAAATGCTATAATTTCTGGTAATATGATGCATACAACTTCAATAAATGATAATATATCACTTAGACACATAAACCACGAAATATCCTCAAGAATTTCAAGTTTCAAGTTTATGATCAACTTGATCATTCAAGTCAAAGTCCAAGAATTTCATGAACAAACCATGCTATAATTCAATAAATGATCACATATTCATGCTTCCATGTCCAACCAATCCATCTAGCATATAAATCTTAAACCCTAGCTTAGCACTTATGATCATGAATCATCCAATCATGCTCAACCAACCTTGAAATTAGAAGAAATGAAGAAGTATAATGATGATGATGATGATCTCTCAATTTCTTGGAACACTTCTTGAAATCTTGATGATTGAAATGAAAATTATCTTCTTCCCTTTTCTTCTCTTTTGGAACCGAGAGAGAGATGAATGTATTTGGCAAATTTTGGATAGAAATGATCAAGGAAGATGGGAGAAATGATGATACGTAATTCATCATCTTGATTTTTGTGAAATTTGCCAAATTGCTAATCAATCCTTGAGGTTCCTAAGTTATACAATTAAGTATGCCATGATTTAAAATATGCTCAATTTGGTCCTTAGAAATCATGCAATTAAGTCCCTAATATTTTAGAAAGTATTTAACTAGGGACAATTTAGTAATTCTATCACTCTCGGCAATTGATTTCATGCAAGAAAGATTTTTCGTGCCATGAAATAATATTTGCAATGATATGAATTTAAAGAATTGATATAATTAATGTTTCATGAATTTTATAAAAATATGAATGCCACGTATGAATATTATGAAATTAAAAGAAATAAAATAAAACCTACGCTCAAACTCACACGTGGCGTGCTTACCTGTTCATCCGGAAACCGGGGCGTTACAATCCCGGAGGAAAAAGGGTTCATGAAACTGCTAATTGTGCACCTTAATAACTTGCATGCTCACTATTTGAATTGAAACACTGTTATTGTATTGTTCACTGTCAGGAGTAAAGGTTGGAGCCTGCCCTCACTCGCCGGACCACTGATTGATTAGAATTGTAATAAATTGATAAACTTGATAGTTGTAATCTCGGGCGATATTATATCTTATTTCTTGACTTATATTGTTCTTTTAAACATATTACCCGAGATTATAACTTGCATGTATGTGCGTTTATATTTATATCCCCCTCACTCAGTCTGTTGTAGACTGACGCCTCAACCTTTCAAATTTTGCTGGTGCGTGCTAGGCGGTAATTAGAGTCGAGTCTTGTCATTAATTTGGGTCTAGCACACTTCACCTTCATATTACTTTCATGTATTGATACTTATGATATTTTGGCATGTCTTATGGAATATTTTGGAGATGATATTGTATTGATGTGTATGGAGTAGATAGCATGCTTTTGGACACTTGATATTTGATATATGATAATGAAATGTTTTGCTTCCACTTTTATTGCTCTGAATTGATTGTTTGGTTTGGGGTTAGTCCCGCCTAGCTATTGTTTTTTTTTATTGTCTAACGTTCGCTAAAGCTTTGGTTCATGTATGAATTATCCATTTCATATGTGAATTGAACTATAGTGCTGGGGATGTGGTACATAGCGTTCCTGGTGCTACAATGCATCCACTCATTGCATTATGTACGCGTTTAAATTTCCTACCTGAACAATTACCCTATGTGTTTGAAGTAAGTTCTATTTGGAAAGCTTGCATTATCGTGAATAGAGGGTATAAACGCTACCTAAAGTATTATGAAACATGAGTAAAATCTGAGGACAGATTCTCTTGAAGGGGGATGGATTGTAACATCCCGGATTTCGGGGCCAAGAAGAAATAGGTAAATCAAAGATTAGAAGACAACATCAACTCATTATGCATTTCATTTTATGTGAACAATGTGCTTTTATGCCTCGATTATTAGATGTTATTTTATTACAAAACTCATATCACTATTCATTCACCAAGTCGAAACCTTCACATATTCCTTATGAAACATTAGAAAATCATATTTCACATTTTCCGGATTCATATCTTAGCTTTTGTTACCTCAAAACACACTTTGAACATTATTTGTCAAAAATTACCATTAGGTCCCTAGTTACCATTCACTTCACAAACGTAGAAATTTCCGGGACACTTTTACCTATCCAATATTTGGTTCGAATGAATCCTTACAAAATATTATGAATTATGGTATCATTCCAGAACCCTAATTCTCGTTATAACTCCCGTAGTCATCAAAACCGACTAGAAACCCTAGTTAAGTCCTAATTTGAATATTTTCGGATTTCAACAATTTTCCTATCCAATATTATAACCAAAATGATCCTTGAATTATTTTATGAATTTTAAGATCATTTCCAAACTCTAGTTTAAATCCTAGCTCGTTTTATAAATTTTTCCTAAAGTTACTATTCCTACCTTAAAAACTATCTTTTAAACCGTACAACATTTGGTATTCAATATTATACTCACAATAATCCTAAAATTATTTTATGAGTCATGAACACTTTCTCAAAAATTAATTCACATCCTAGCTCCGTTTTAAGTATTTTCTCATATTTTTCAAAATTCCAAACCCTTACTACTTTAACTTCAAACGTTTAAACGTTAAGTGTTTATAATCATCAAAAAGCCCTTTCGATCCTCTTTCTTTTACGACTTTTACCATTTCAAACTGAAATTTGAATATTCTTCTACTTTTTTACTACTATTTTCACCCCATTTTAGATTTGTTTTATTATGATGTAATTTCTACATCACATGTGTATACATAAGCTCCTACATCACTTATACACTTGTCTATACACCTAAGTACCCTAGATTATACACCTAACTACCCTAAGAGACTTAGTCACTACCCTAAAGAATAGGAAATTGCAACTTAAGCCCTTAAACCACACCTATAAATACCCCTCCAAGCTCACTTTCAAGAACACACAAAATCACTCTCATCCTTTCCATATCTCAAGCCACAACCATCATTTTCTCTAAGGTGTGTATTTTCTTTTATTACTTCATGCTTTATGATATGCTCTTAGGGTATTTATGATTATAGCATGCTTAGATTTAATTAAATTATGCTTTAGGAATTTTATTTTTAAATTATGTGGCATTTATGCTAGTTTTATGAAAAATGTGGTAACATATATGAATTTTATTTAATTAAATACATGCTTTATGATATGATATAATTTGTTCATATGTTTAAATATTCATGATATTATTTGATTAAATTCATGCCTAGAATAATTTATTTGGAATTAATTTTATGATTAAAGTTACATAATGTGCCACATTTTATGTTTAATCATATTTTATAAATTTAGAAGCTATTAAATATGATCATGAACTAATATGAACACATTCATGAGGCTAAGAACATGTTCATAACGTTCTTGAACCAAGAATGGTGTACGTGTGATAGTGTGTGTGTGTGTGTGTGTTCACTTTTATGTTATAAAGTGTTTAATTAATTCATAAGAATTTGAATAGTAAATGTTTTCGTTAGTAATTTTGACTTTTTGGTCAACATATAATATAAATATTTAGAAATTAATATTAAAATAATTATAAAATAGGTTTTGGAATTTTTAAAGAAAGATTTTACCCGAATTTTCCAAAAATCGATAAGTTATGAAATAATTTTGAAATTTAACCTACATTGTCAAAGTAACCCTAGATTTAATACCTAATATTCTTATTAGGATCATAATGTGATTAATACATATTTTATTGGTTAAAGACTTCATAAAACCTGATTAATTAATTAGATTCCCTTAAACGGTTAAAATTAGGGTTTACCGGGAATTCTTTAATTGATTAGAATAATGTGTTACCCTTTTTAAGTATGAACATTATATACCTTATGTGCCTATTTGATTAGAATAATAATAAAAGAACCTAGTCCTAAGCCTGTAGTAGTTAATACTTTCAGGCGAAATTAGGATCAAGCAGTGGAATCCACATGACTTCGTCTGACTACCGATATAGGTGAGGGTTAAAATATTTCCAACTGGAATCATGCCTATATTTATGTATCTATACATAAAATTATTTTCAAATCTACAAATTATTTGATTTATTCCCTATACATATCAATATACAATATCACTCTTTCGGAGGAAAATACTTTTATGTCGGAATCAGGATCTTATCGGGGCATTATATATATTTCAGTCATATTAATACTAAGAACTGATTCCCGACCAAGCAAGGAAAATTACTTTATCATTATTATTTTGGGCCCCGATGCTTAAATCGTGTCGAGCAATTACCCGGAAGGTGTCGGGCCGAGGGTATTGTTGGTGGCCGGACCGCCAATAACTCTTGGTAGTGGTTTAACTGGAGGTTAGTTACTCCACGCCCAAGAGATATACAAGGGAGTGCTATGAGCTCCCAATTATTGTTACGTCACCGCGGGATAGCTCCCTGGGTGCGACACCGGAGTTAAGGATGTATTATCATATTGGTTTTATGTAACGCCCCGGTTTCCGGATGAACAGGTAAGCACACCACGTGTGAGTTTTGAGCGTAGGATTTATTTTAATTCTCTAATTTCATAATATTCTCACGTGGCATTTCATATTTTTATAAAATTCATGAAACATCATTTACGTAAATTACTTGAATTCATATCATTGAAAATATTGTTACGTAAAACAATTACCGAGAGTGCTTGAATTACCAAATCGTCCCTACTTGATTATTTTTCTAACTTTAGGGACCTAATTGTATATTATTTCAAGGACTTAATTGATCCTAATTCAAAACCATATATACTTGATTGCATAACTTGAATGCTTGGAGGACTAAATGGCAATTTGAGCATTTCACATTCTTCCAAAAATGGTGAATCACGTAAAAACATTTCTCCAAGCTTCCTTGATCAAATTTTCATCAAAATCTCCCAACTTGGCTACTCCTTTCTCTCTCGGTTCTTCAAGCAAAAAGGAAGAAGAGATTTTCATCATTCCATACAAGAATTTTAAGAAATATTTCAAGATTTGGAAGCTTAGCACCATCTTCTTCTTCTCCTTCATTTATTGCTCTTCAAAGGTTGGTTTGGCATGAATTGGTGATTTTGATCATTTTTGATATAGCTAGGGTTTAGGAATTATATGCTAGATGAAGTATTTATTGAGCAAAGTATGATTATATGACAAAGAATTGATTAAAAGCTTGAATCCTTGGTTGAATTTGGCTTGGATGATCAAATTATGCATGAGCATAAAACCTTGGATTTTGATGAGTTTTGCTTGAATTATGTGTTTAAATGTTATCTTTTCATATCTTTAACATATATGCATGGATATTGCTTGAAATCATTGCCTTTTATGGATCAAAACTGGAATTTTGGTGCTTGGTTGTTATTGCCGTAGCTATGCTCTGTTTTTTCGGACCAGACTGCAGGTCGCGACCGCGACCAAAATACACACCATTTCGGTCGCGCCCGCGACCCACTCACAGTCTGGGCATAACTGCAGGTCGCGCCCGCGACCAAATTTACACATAAAATCGGTAGCGGCCGCGACCCAAATTTGGGCTTGTCTCGACTTCTTGCAAAATTGGCCGAAAAATTCATGAAAAAATAAGGTCGCGCCCGCGACCAAAAATAGAGCAAAAATGGTCGTGACCGCGACCCTCTCACAGACTGCCAAAATTTCAATTTTTACATTTCAATCCAAAGGTTTTATTGATTTCAAATTTCTATTATATGATACATTTCATAGCAAAATAGGATCATTGCATGTTACATTGATCGTTACATGATATTTCATTGCATTTTCGCCGTTCGTCGTATTTGGTCCATTTAAGGTCACGTCTCACGTATACGTGTCGTGTTTGCACAGGTCACGAGGGTGTGGACGAGGAGCAAGCTCTGTAGAGTATATCCTTGTCGCATTTTGCTAGAAAGGTTAGGTTTTGTTTTCGGTAAAACGAACCCTATAACCTTTACGTGTCTTTTCGGCCAAAACATACTATACTTATAAACGTTTCAAAGTTATAAACATTTTAAGCTAGCAAGCCATGATTGTCATGATTTTCAAGCAAGTTTGGCGAGTACATGATTGCACGTGGGCCCGAGGTTAATTCTTGAGCCAACCGGAAAAGCAAGGACTGACGGGTAACTCCTGAATTATCCTCACATTGTTGGGATCACCCCCGAAGCCACTAGGAGATTAGTGGTGGAAGGAGTTCCGTGTCTAGGGGGTCATGTCCCCTACACACACCATGTCGTGGATAGTCGAGCCTTGCAAACTCGCTATCACCCGGAGGAAGAAGAAGACTGGGGATTAATCCGGCATGTCGGGTTATCCTCAGGTTATTGCATGATTTCAAGCATGAAACTGTCTATGTGAGCACTAAGTGGAATTGCATGATCATGTATTGAATCAATAATGCAAGCACATAATGTCACGTTTGGTGTAAAGGTTGGAGACCCACCCCTGCTCGCCGGGGTCACATGTTCATGAAACGATCAAGCTAAATTGTTAAATTGGATTAATTGTAATCTCGGGCGAAGAATGAATTTCTTGAACTATATACATCACTTTTCAGGTACTTGAGCGCTTGGTTGTGCTAGGCGGGAGTCCGGTCAAGTCTTGCACTCTCACGGGTCTAGTATTGTACCTTTCTTGTATAGCATTTTGGACATCTCATGATAGGATCATTGTTAGTATATTTTGAATACCCGATTATGTATATTATTAATAGATGATAATGTATTGATAGTTAAGTATGGTACCTATATGTATGACTGTCTTATTGCTTCCGCTTCTGAATTCATGTTTTGCTCTTGTTTCGGGGAGTGTCCTGCCTAGCTCGTCATTTTGTGGTCACCCGTTCGCTGTAGTTTTGGTTTATGTATGGATTTTCCATTTCATACGTGGATCGAGGCTATAGCGCGGGGGATGTAGTGCCCTGGGGGTTGGGGTGTTACATCTACAGGTGGTATCAGAGCCCGGTTGCAAAACCGAGGTTCTCGAGTCGTGTCGAGTCAGTCTAGGTCGCACGGCATAGGACTATTTGTTACTTGAGAGTCTGCATTTCACTGAATTACTTGTTTTACTTGAAATTTTGTGTTAATTGAGTTACTTGATCTTTCTTGAATGTGTACTTATTGATATTATGTAATTATATGCACTCATTTGCATTTATTAATTAAACCACGCATGTGTAGTGATCTGATTTCAGGATGGATCGTGATGGACCTCACCGTGACCGATCTCCTAGGCACAGGCATCATCATCGCCGACATCATCGCCGTGAGAGATCACCACCTCCGCCTCAGGATTTTATGAATGCAGTAGTGGGGCTAATTGATCAGAGGTTACATGAAAGGGTACCTCCACCACCACCAGCGCCAGTAGCACTTCCGGAGAACCCTATTTCTGCTGTTTTGCGCGAGTTTCAGAACCAACGGCCCCCGAAGTTCTACAAGGGCTACGATATTCAGGCAGAAATGTGGCTAAAGGAGATTGAGAGGATCTGGCAGCTTATACCTTGTAATACTCAGGAGAAGGCTCGCTGTACACTCACTTTGATCCAGGGCGAGGCCTATTCGTGGTGGGAGAACACACAGATTGTTCTAGAGGCCGCGGGTGCTGCTATTACTTAGGAGGCCTTCATGCGGGAGTTTAAGAACAAGTATATTCCTCCAGCTTCCCGCACTCGCAGATTGAGAGAGTTTACCGAGCTGAAATAGGGAGGAAGGTCCGTGGGGCAGTACATTGCAGAGATTGAGAGACTTTCTCGCTATGCACCTAACATAGCGAATGATGATTTCCACAAGGCAATGCAGTTCGTTCAGGGACTCAGGCCCGACATCCAGGAGGCCTTAAAAGCGGCTAACACGAGCACCTGGGCTAAAGCTACTGCAAAAGCTCTTAAGGTTGAGGATTCTGATACTGCCAAGAGGTGTACTCAGCGTATTGGACAGGCTTCCGGCTAGAGAGCAGGTCAGGGACCGAGCTCAGGAAAGAGGCCGATGATTTACTCTGCACCTCCAGCGCAGAGGGATTCTGGGAAGAAGCTTAAGGGTGCAGGACCGTTACCGAGGGGTCCGAGAGCTCCAGTGCCACCACAACCACCTCAGAGACCGGGCTGCAGATACTGTGGAATTCCTACCCACACCTATGATAACTGCAGATGATGTTTGGGGCTATGTTTGATCCGCGGGAGTGACGAGCACATGGTTGATGGCTACCCGGATCGTCGGGATCTGCCACCTGCAGGTCCGAGGCCACTGTTGAGAGCTCGGGCTTTTGCACTCGCTGAAGAGGAGCAGGATGCAGAGGTCGACCCTGCCGCAGTAGTTGAAGGTACTATTTGCATCCATGGAACGAACATCCATACGTTATTTGATCCAGGAGCTACACACTCCTTTCTTGCGCATTCTATTGTTATTACATTACCTTTGCCTGCTATGTGTAGTTCTGTGCGCTATTTAGTTAGTACTCCTTTCGGTAGTAGGCGAGAGACGGATCAGGTTTACAATGATGATCCAGTGGTAATTGAAGGCAGGGAATTCCTGACCGATTTCATCGTGATGCCAATGGAGAGATACGGGTCTATACTGGGGGTGGATTGGTTATACAGGCATTGTGCTCTCGTGGATTGTAGAGCAAAGAAGGTGCAGTTGGGTTCAGATGTTCTCACGGGTTATACATCAAAGACTGTACCCCTACTTTCGTTCTCAGAGGCTCAGAAATTAGTCAGAGACGGGGCTACAGGGTTCATTGCTTATATCCTAAACAAGCCAAAGGATCAGGTGAAATTGGAAGACACCGAAGTGGTAAAGGACTTTCCCGAAGTATTTTCAGAGAAGCTAGATTCTTTACCCCCTGAGCGAGAGATCGAATTTGTGATCGATCTTTTTCTGAATGCCGAGCCGTATTCAAAGACTCCCTACCGGATGGCTCCAGCCGAATTAAAGGAATTAAAAGTTCAGCTTGAGGCATTATTGGAAGTTGGGTACATTCAGCCGAGTTTTTCGCCGTGGAGAGCACCAGTTTTATTTGTAAAGAAAAAGGACGGAACTTTAAGGATGTGCATTGATTACAGAGAGTTGAACCGAATGACTATTAAAAGCAAGTATCCCCTCCCACATATCGAGGAGTTATTCGATATACTTCAGGGTTCCAAAGTTTATTCAAAATTGGATTTAAGACAGGGATACTACCAGCTGCGAATCCGAGCAGAGGATATTCCTAAGACAGGATTCAATACTCGGTACGGGCACTACGAGGTCGTGGTTAAGCCGTTTGGGTTAACGAACGCCCCTGCAGCTTTCATGGATATGATGCACCGGATTTTCAGACCTTTTCTCGACAAGTTTGTGGTGATATTCATTGATGACATTCTGGTTTTCTCAAAATCAGCAGAGGAGCATGCAAGGCATCTTAAGCTCGTTCTACGGACGTTGAAAGAGCATCAGCTGTTTGCTAAGTTTAGCAAGTGTGAATTTTGGATCGATCGGGTTTCTTTCTTAGGTCATGTAATTTCAGGAAAAGGGTTGGAAGTCGATCCCTCGAAAATCGAGGCCATGCTAAAATGGGAGAAACCGACGAATGCCTCGGAAATTAGAAGCTTTTTGGGATTGGCCGGGTATTACAGAAGGTTTGTTCAGGACTTCTCTAAGATTGCTGCACCGTTAACCCGATTAACGAAGAAAGATGTCAAGTTTGTCTGGGACGAGAAGTGTGATTAGAGCTTTAACTTTTTGAAGGAAAAGTTAGTCTCAACTCCGGTGTTAGCGCTTCCCGAGGGTTCAGAAGAGTATGCAGTGTATACAGATGCTTCTAAGGAGGGCTTAGGTTGTGTTTTGACTCAGAAAGGAAAAGTGATCGCTTATGCTTCCCGAAAGCTAAAGGAATATGAAAGGAATTACCTGACACACGACCTAGAGCTTGCAGCCGTGATTTTTGCTCTCGGGAAATGGAGGCACTACTTATACGTGACTTCCTTTGAGATTTTCACTGACCACAAGAGCCTCCAGTATTTATTCACACAGAGAGAGTTGAATATGAGGCAACGGCGTTGGATGGAAAAGTTAGAAGATTATGATTGTACGATCAAGTATCATCCAGGGAAAGCCAATGTGGTCGCCGATGCACTTAGCAGGAAGGCGAGTGTGTCGAGTTTGGAAACAAAGGAAAGTGGCGAGATGACACCAATTGTCTTAAAAGCTCGGGTTTCTAATATCACAGTTCAGCCAGAATTGAAGTATCGGTTGTTTGAGGCTCAGAGTAAGGATCCGGAAGTTCAGAAGCTTGTAGGTAAGGCTAGAGTTGATTCGGAGAGTCCTTTCGGGTTCGATGAGACCGGGTTGCTTCGATTTAAAAACAGAGTCGTAGTACCTGAAGAATTGAAACAGGTTCTACTTGAAGAAGCTCACAAGTCAGCCTATTCGATCCACCCAGGTGGAAACAAAATGTATAAGGATTTGAGGTAATATTATTGGTGGAACGGGATGAAAAGAGACGTGGCGGAGTATGTGAAACATTGTCTGACTTGTCAGAAAGTGAAAGATGAGCATCAAAAGCCCGCGGGACTTCTATAACCGTTACCTATTCCCGAATGGAAGTGGGAACAAGTAACGATGGATTTTATTTCGGGATTGCCAAAGGTTAAAAGCGGGTTTGATGGAATCTGGGTAATAGTGGATAGATTCACAAAGTCTGCTCACTTTTTACTAATCCGGATGTCCTACAAAATTCCAAAGTTGGCCGAGATCTATAATAGAGAGATCATTCGACTTCATGGTATTCCGGTGAGCATAGTTTCAGACCGAAACCCGAGGTTTACATCCAAGTTGTGGCAAGAGTTACAGGTTGTTTTAGGAACGAGGCTCAAGTTCAGTACAACATTTCACCCACAAACAGACGGCCAAACAGAAAGGCTAATAAGATATTTGGAAGATCTACTTCGGGCGTGCGCTATGGATTTCCAGACTTCTTGGCAAGAACAGCTGCCTTTAGTGGAGTTTGCTTATAATAACAGCTTTCAGGCTTCGATCGAGATGGCTCCTTATGAACTTCTTTATGGAAGAAAGTGCCGATCTCCGTTGTTTTTTGACTTGGAAGAGTGGAGATGGTCGAAACAGGAAGGGGTAAAGAAAGGTGAAAGATTCGAAAGACCTTCCAAAGTCGTTCAAGCTATGATTGAGAAAGTGCAAATGATTCAACAACGGATGAAGGCCGCGCAAGATAGACAAAAGAGCTATGCCGATAAGCGCCGAAGAGATCTAGAATTTGAAGTGGGTGACCAAGTATTCTTGAAGGTGTCACCAAGGAAAGGTTTCACCCGGATCGGGAAAGGAGGGAAACTAAACCCTCGCTACTTAGGTCCGTTTGAGATTCTCGAAAGAATAGGCGAGGTAGCCTATCGACTGGACCTACCACCGAGTCTTATGGGGATTCACAACGTGTTCCATGTCTCACAGTTAAGGAAATATTACCCCGATGAGACCACAATTCTCCCCGTGGAAGAAGTTGAACTGGAACCGAACTTGACATTTATTCAGAGACCGGTTAAAATCTTGGATCAGAAGTTTCAGGAGTTGAGAAACCGGAGGATTCCCATGGTTAAAGTTTTGTGGAGAAGCGACAAAACCGAGGAAGCTACGTGGGAAACTGAAGATAAGATGAAACGGTTCCACCCGGAGTTGTTCACTCGAGACTAAGAGAATCTGGGGACCAGATTCTTTTAAGGGGGGTAGAGTTGTAACGCCCCGGTTTTTGGATGAACAGGTAAGCACGCCACGTGTGAGTTTTGAGCGTAGGATTTATTTTAATTCTCTATTTTCATAATATTCTTACGTGGCATTTCATATTTTTATAAAATTCATGAAACATCATTTACGCAAATTACTTGAATTCATATCATTGAAAATATTGTTACGTAAAACAATTACCGAGAGTGCTTGAATTACCGAATCGTCCCTACTTGATTATTTTTCTAACTTTAGGGACCTAATTGTATATTATTTCAAGGACTTAATTGATCCTAATTCAAAACCATATATACTTGATTGCATAACTTGAATGCTTGGAGGATTAAATGGCAATTTGAGCATTTCACATTCTTCCAAAAATGGTGAATCACGTAAAAACATTTCTCCAAGCTTCCTTGATCAAATTTTCATCAAACTCTCCCAACTTGGCTACTCCTTTCTCTCTCGGTTCTTCAAGCAAAAAGGAAGAAGAGATTTTCATCATTCCATACAAGAATTTTAAGAAATATTTCAAGATTTGGAAGCTTAGCACCATCTTCTTCTTCTCCTTCATTTATTGCTCTTCAAAGGTTGGTTTGGCATGAATTGGTGATTTTGATCATATTTGATATAGCTAGGGTTTAGGAATTATATGCTAGATGAAGTATTTATTGAGCAAAGTATGATTATATGACAAAGAATTGATTAAAAGCCTGAATCCTTGGTTGAATTTGGCTTGGATGATCAAATTATGCATGAGCATAAAACCTTGGATTTTGATGAGTTTTGCTTGAATTATGTGTTTAAATGTTATCTTTTCATATCTTGAACATATATGCATGGATATTGCTTGAAATCATTGCCTTTTATGGATCAAAACTGGAATTTTGGTGCTTGGTTGTTATTGCCGTAGCTATGCTCTGTTCTCTGCTCTGTTTTTTCGGACCAGACTGCAGGTCGCGACCGCGACCAAAATACACACCATTTCGGTCGCGCCCGCGACCCACTCACAGTCTGGGCATAACTGCAGGTCGCGCCCGCGACCAAATTTACACATAAAATCGGTAGCGGCCGCGACCCAAATTTGGGCTTGTCTCGACTTCTTGCAAAATTGGCCGAAAAATTCATGAAAAAATAAGGTCGCGCCCGTGACCAAAAATAGAGCAAAAATGGTCGCGACCGCGACCCTCTCACAGACTGCCAAAATTTCAATTTTTACATTTCAATCCAAAGGTTTTATTGATTTCAAATTTCTATTATATGATACATTTCATAGCAAAATAGGATCATTGCATGTTACATTGATCATTACATGATATTTCAATGCATTTCCGCCGTTCGTCGTATTTGGTCCATTTAAGGTCACGTCTCACGTATACGTGTCGTGTTTGCACAGGTCACGAGGGTGTGGACGAGGAGAAAGCTCTGTAGAGTATATCCTTGTCGCATTTTGTTAGAAAGGTGAGGTTTTGTTTTCGGTAAAACGAACCCTATAACCTTTACGTGTCTTTTCGGCCAAAACATACTATACTTATAAACGTTTCAAAGTTATAAACATTTCAAGCTAGCAAGCCATGATTGTCATGATTTTCAAGCAAGTTTGACGAGTACATGATTGCACGTGGGCCCGAGGGTAATTCTTGAGCCAACCGGGAAAGCAAGGGCTGACGGGTAACTCCTGAATTATCCTCACATTGTTGGGATCACCCCCGAAGCCACTAGGACATTAGTGGTGGAAGGAGTTCCGTGTCTAGGGGGTCATGTCCCCTACACACACCATGTCATGGATAGTCGAGCCTTGCAAACTCGCTATCACCCGGAGGAAGAAGGAAACTGGGGATTAATCCGGCATGTCGGGTTATCCTCGGGTTATTGCATGATTTCAAGCATGAAACTGTCTATGTGAGCACTAAGTGGAATTGCATGATCGTGTATTGAATCAATAATGCAAGCACGTATTGTCACGTTTGGTGTAAAGGTTGGAGACTCACCCCTGCTCGCCGGGGTCACATGTTCATGAAACGATCAAGCTAAATTGTTAAATTGGATTAATTGTAATCTCGGGCGAAGAATGATTTTCTTGAACTATATAAGTATTTTGATTCCAAAATCTTCACCCGAGGCTACAATTTGCATGTGACGTGTGTTATATGTATTTATTGCCCCTCACTCAGTCTTCGGTAGACTGATACTTCACTTTTCAGGTACTTGAGCGCTTGGTTGTGCTAGGCGGGAGTCCGGTCAAGTCTTGCACTGTCACGGGTCTAGTATTGTACCTTTCTTGTATAGCATTCTGGACATCTCATGATAGGATCATTGTTAGTATATTTTGAATACCCGATTATGTATATTATTAATAGATGATAATGTATTGATAGTTAAGTATGGTACCTATATGTATCGGAATGTAATGCAAGACAGCCTTAAACGAAGATAACAGACTCGACACGGCAACTGAATACAAAGATTGACTCACGCCGCCTAGCTCGAGATCTAAAGCAAGCCTGCAAGCTAAAAGATAAAATGAGGGGTCAGTCAACTGACTGAGTGAGGGGGTGTAACATCCCGTTCGTCCGACTTATAAGGTATGCCACGTTTCAACCTTTTTACGTGTTTAATTGTGTGATTTTGTGTTTTGCGTGGCCCTAGTTTGAACTCTTATAGAGTTTAGGGGTCTTTCTGTAATTTTCTCTTTTTAGGGATTTTTCGGTCATTTCTTGTTCGATCAACTTTTCGACCTTTTCGACCCCTTTAACACGTTCGGGGCTTCAAGACGAGTCTGTAGACTCTGAGTTTGCCTTATTCTGACGTCGTTTGCCCCTTCTACCGTTCGTTTTTTCGCGCGAGGACCCGGGATAAAACACCCGGACCCTCGTTTCTCGAGCAATTGGATCAGCTGCTCTCTCTCTCTCTTCTCCCGCTCTCTCTCTCTCCACGACATTCACACACACTCACGGTGTTTCACACGCATAACCCAGAACTCGCTCGTTTCTCCACGGAATTGGACGAATGAATAGTGCTTTTCGATGAGCTCGACGACGCGGTCACAACCGTATCAAGGACTCGACCAACCGAAGAACGATGGAAGACTTTTTTTGCCATTTTCAGACACGGCTGGAGGAGGGGCGGACCACCGCCACTTCGCCGCCTCCTCGCGGCGGTTTTCGGCGGGCTTTGGTCGATGCGCACCCCAAGGATGACAAGAGTACTCCCCGGAGCAATTTTCTGTGTAGGCGGCGCCGCCATTAGGGCGGCGAGAAAGGCGCACGCGCCACCTGAAGCGGGCGGCAGGCGGCGGCGCTACTGTAGCAGCGGTGGTTTACGCCGTTTCGACGGCCTTTTCCGGCAAAGGTTAGTGTTTCCAAGGTTTTCCGACCCCCTGAGTCCATTTCCATCGTCGATTTCATCCGATTTTGGCCGTAGGTGGTGGTTCCGACGATGGGAGTGGTGGCAGAAACTTTGGCGGCCAACGGGGCCCTTTTCCGGCGATCTTTTGGTCTCGGGCCCTTCACGAAAGTTGTTCGGAACGATGAGAACTAGTGGCCATTGATCACGCGACTCCAGATTTGGCCGATTGGCGTTGCATAGGCGGCGCTAGCTCCGAGGATTTTTCCGTCGAGCTACCTTAGGGCTTTCGAACAGCTCATCACGGGTAAGACAATGCTTCTTTCGGATCGCATTTTGGTTCACCGGTTTGCATGTAATTTGGATTTGAAGATTTTAGGGTTTTCGTATTCTTGGATCTGAAATTGGTGACGATTGTCTTGGATTTTCCAGAAATTGATCGAGGATTTGGAATGGGCACGAGGAATCCTCGCACGGGTGAATTTTTAGGATTTTTCAGGCACGTTCCAACGGCGGCCGGCCACTGTTCTGGAAGCTCCGGTGGCGACGCTCCGGCGACCTTCGGACAACTTGTCCGCTTCGTCGTGGTGAGTCCAATACCACTTTTCGTTCGTCAATCGGACACTCGGTTTATTTTCTACGATTTTATTTGTGTATTTGGGGCATATTTGAATTAATTGTTTAAATGCAAATTAATTACTATATGTTTGAATTGTCGATCGAAATGTACTCCTATGTGTACGAAATCATGTATGATATGAAATATGATAAGTAATTTGCGATTTGAACTCCGATTTATTGAATTTATGCTAATTGATTAGATTAGAGGGGGTGTTTGTGTAATTTTTGAAACAGGATGAATTTGTTTGATTTGATTAGTTCAACCTTGATAATTGAATCCGTTATGAGATATATGAATTGGGTATGCCATGAATGAATTATCTGAACTTAGCATGGTTAGAATTTAATATGTAATTTCGTGAGCTTTAAATGAAATTTGAAATATGCTATTATATGATTTGTTTGGCTTTGTAATACCTATAAATTTATGAAATGTTATATATGAATTTGATTCTTTTGCTTTGTAAATGTGCAATATATTGATATGAAATAATGTGAATTTCATTGCCTTTCGAGTTCCCTTAATTGCATTAATTGTACACTTGGACATGCCTTAATGTTTTGTTTGAATATAATTAATATGACTTTGAACTCTTCTTATGTGATTGCATTCCTTGAGTGCTTGAGCATTGTCGTGCGTCTCTGTGTGGTTGTCTGAGTCTAAGTCTGAGCCAGGGTTGTGTTTTGTATGTCCAGTTGTTCAGGTGCACCAGGGGTGGTGACAAGTGAGTCGTGCAGGTTCCGGGGTGAACCGGTTGCTTTGTCTGCAGCTTTGTTTGGTACCAGGTGAGGTTAGGATATAGTTATACCCTATTGCAATGTGCCCGTTTTCGAATGTGTGCGGTTTATAAGCCTTGTATATACGTAGATATGTGTGAAATATGTACTTTGATGGTTTTGTCATAAGTTTAAAAGTAAGAAACGCTATGTACGAGCCTATGTATGCTTAGCTTTGATGTGTTAAGATTTCGATGTCACTCTGCGCGATATGTACGTACGATATGATAAGTACGATATGCATGAGATATGTCTGTCTGTCTGTGTGTGGCGGGTTAAGTTTCCGATATATGTCTGTTTATCTGTGTGATGGGCCCCGGAGTTGTGGGTAAGGGAGACCTGGGACGATCATGGGGTCGCCGGTTACGACCCATGTGCACTTCTCCACAAAAAGGAGACTTAGATCATCCTCGGGAGGTCGAGGGGAAACCGGGTCTTCTTGAGCCGACGGCGTGCTACGTGACCCGTCGAAGGAGCGGGTGGATCCCCCGTCTCATTACATTTCTGTGTGGGGGTTGAGAGGGGCACCTCTCTTTCCCAAACGGTGTGAAGGAAGGTATGTTTGTTTTGATTCCGTTTTTTTATGCCTGTGTGTGATCTGAGGAGTTTGGTTGGATTGAATTCGTACCCGCCGAGTGTTCTGTCTATCCGTCTGTCATAAGTTCGTGAAACGGGAGTAGATTCTTAAATTAAGATAAAAATTGGTATACTTTTATACTAATGAGCTATGTTCCGGTATGTGTGCTAAGTCTGCATGAATCTGAGTTTGTGCCTTAAGAAACCTTTGATTTAAGATTTGTTTAGTCTGTTTGATAAGTCTCCCTATATGTATATCATCACGGGAAATGTTTTGGCATGCAAAAACTAACCCCGGGTTCACGAACGTTGCTTCTTCTACGTGGTGTGCTCTATATATATGTAGGTGTGTGTGGGTATCCCCTCGCTCAGTCTTTGGACTGACCCCTCCCCGTTTATGTTTTTAGTGTGCAGGTTTCGGTTTGGGTTCGCGTTGGAGTTCGTACTAGGCGACGGTGTGTCGTGTCTTTTGAGTCTGTGTGTGCACGTTTCAGTTTGTTAAATATTTTGCTCTGATTTATAATTTGTAAATTTTGTATAAGATATGTTGTGAGCAGGTTGCACATATGATTTGATTGATTGAAATTTGGGACAGGTTAGGACAGGTGCTCGGATTAGTTGAACCCGTCTTGCTGTGTAATTGTTCAGGACAGGATAGGACAGGTTCGATAGATTAGTTGAACCCGTGTAGATGATTTTGATTTCTGTATTGCTCAATATGTTTAACGTATGAAAGTTTTTGAAAGTTGCCATTTTGTATTGCTCCCACTATCATATTTCACTTATTTTCTTCTGTACAGGATTAGGTACCGCCTAGCTAGTGGGTGCATTTTTGTTAGTCACCCGTTCACTGTGACTTGGTGCGTGTGCGGACTCTCCATTTCGTACACGTGTCGGGTCATAGTGCGGGGGTGTGGTGCCTCACCCCTTGGGGCGCTACAGGGGGCTAACACACACCCACAATAAATATATATAGAGCATAACACATATCAAAAGGGTGGACTCATGAACCGAGAATAGGTGTTGCATACCAAAACGTTTCAAAAAAAAAAATCCAAATATATATAAATACATAGAAAACATTTTTAGAAACTCTATTCCCATTCATGATTCCCATAACATATCATATTATACGCTCGGCGAGTACGCGCTTCCAACCTCAACTCCTCATATCATAACAAAACAGAAATAACATACCAACCTCACCTCCGGGTGATGGTAGGGTTGCGCGACCCTAACAGACGAGGGGAGTGCTAATGCTACTCCAACCCTCAGGACTCCATTTCCTAACCAAACCTCCTGGTGGGTCCCTATAACGCCCCGGCTTTTTCAATCGTATATCATGACGTATGTGCTTACTAATTTGTGCGAATTAATTATTTATAAGTGTTTTATATAATTGATTTTATTATTTAATTGTTAAATATGCGATTAATTGAAATATGTGAAATATTTGAATTGGAATTTATACCAATACTTGAACTAGTTGCGCATGTGTGAATTGTTTGCGTGTCGTTTCTATATGATTTCAAGTCGAAATTTCGGGAAAATTTTATATGTTGGAGATATGTGTGTTATGAATGTGTACATATGATCGTTTTACATTTTCGGATTCGTTTGATTGAGTTTTAAATTTATTTTGAACTGTGGAACCAAATCGGGGGTTAACGAGCAATTAGCGCACCCTTCGTTCCGTATGTGATATCTTGAACTCGAGAATTTGGATTAGAATTTCGTCACCTCCGCTGAGCTTGAATCGACGATTCAGACTCAATGGGACAAGTCCCGTATTTTTCTAAACTCGTTTGGATCCCCGAATTTCACCCGGAATAAACTATCTCGCCTAAAATGACCCCTTCTCACTAAAAAGGCCATAACTCTCTCTATACTTAACCAAATTAAGCAAGGTTTGGACCAAAATGACCCTCAATTAAACCTTCATCAGATATTACACCCCTCATTTCAGTTCATGCTCCAAACTTAGCCAAAAGTCTACTGAAACGGAACCCCTCTTTGGAGAACAAGAAAATACTATTCATCTTCTTCCTTGTGAGCTCATTACACCTCCATCTCTTCCCATACTTGAAAGGTAAGCCCATGATTGTGTTTAGGATCTTTTCCTCTTTCTTTTCAGAACTTAAATGCCCATTGTGATGGAGACTTGATTGAGTTTTGGGCATATGTTGGAATAGTAAGGGTTTAGAGTCATTTCTTGAGTATGCTTGATTCCTTGTGATTTCTTTGAGCTTGATGCATATTAATTGATCCTAAGGCATCCTATTTCATTTCTATGAACTTGTATTTCATGATGGTTGAGGATTAAATGAGTTACCATTAATGAGGTTTGAGGAAAATGAGCACTTATACCATCACTCACGTTTTTAATCTTTGGAGCAACTTTGAGGCTTGAAATTCTATGGTTTTTGTGTTGTTTTTATTGCCTAAATATGCCTTGATTCTTTGAAGATGAATGAGTTGGAGAACTATGGTGTTATAGCTCTATTTCGTTGTGTTTTTAATGCTGGAAATGGGAGTCGCGGCCGCGATTGCACCAAGAACAAACTTGGTAGCGACCCAGACCTTGTTCTGCATATGTTTCGAATAGCGCGACCTATTTTAGCTTATTTTTGGTCGCCCCCGTGATCCCATTTTAGCCATGTTTCGAGTTTGGGGTGAAAATTCTGAAAATTTGATTTAATTGAGGTATTTGCCGCTACCATTTCTTCAAGGAAATGGGTCGATGTCGTTACCCTCTCACAAGCATTCACGAAATTCATTTTTCAAACATGTTTTGCATGGTTTCCTTGGCTTATTTTTGGTTCATACACTTCATTAACATGTCATATAATATGTTATCTTGTGTGTTGTGAATTTTCATGAATTTTAGACGAATATTTCTCGAGTTCTGAACGAACATGCCTTCATTACTCCTAAATGTGCATGCATGCTTCGATGCTTAGTTTGTGAGCCTTAGATGACAACTTCTACCTTCTTTCCTGATCCATATTGATTTTATACATGTTAATGCACGTGTTAACTTGATTATTTGGAAGTTATGGATTGAATTTGTATATTTTAGTCGAACAACGAGTGAATGTGAATTCAAGTGGCTTAAATGCTAACATGTGAAGCGTTATATGATTTTCTTGCATTCTTTCCTAGACTTTAATGATTCTTCTTGATCCTAAGCTGGTAATGTATGATGTTAACATGCTAAATATTATGTTATATGTTTTATTATGAATTTAAAATGTAATTTCGATGCATATTTACGCGATATATGGCAAGGTTTATCTTTATACTTCCATAACGTGCATGCATGCTTTGGTGCTTTGTTCGGGAACCCTAATTGATAATTTCTACCTTCTCTTATGATTCATCTGAATTATTTAAATGTTAAAGTATGTGTTGTGATTGTTATATGGAATCTATGAATTGATTCGTTATGGGATATGAAAGTTATGAAACGCATGAATAAGAAACCACCATGTATTGAACGTTTTGATTGAATTACTCGATTATATGATATTGTAACATGATTTATACCTTTTATGCATCTCACACCATGTGCATAACATGTCGTGCGTCATATATGGTTCATTTAGGGTCTTGAGTCTCACGATATCACTATATTGTCTTTTGTACAGTTTTCTCCAGGGCGGAGATCCTGGGTTTATAGGACACTTTCGAGTCCTCTCTTTTTCTTCATTGGTATTCGTCGGTAAGGTGTAACAGGTAGGTTTCTCTACTATTTAGTTAAATGACCCTATATACTCCCAATGTGTAAAGATTTCAGCCAAATTTATTATATGTATATAGAGTCGTTTTCAAGAGTCAATGATTTCAACATAAAGCCTTTCTTTTATGAACCCTACTGAATGTTTTGGCGAGAAATAATGAATGAATGCACAGAATGGGGCCCAGGGACTTAGTGTGAGTGGCTATCCAGGGACGAATGCGCCAACGGTGATCCCTTACGCTAGTTCCAACCAAATTACGGCGTAACCAGACCTCGTTAGGAGTTAGCGAGGAATGAACGCTGAGTGCCTTTGGGGAACTCGTGAACCCCCTTTGGTCAATGAAGGAGGTGGCCGGGTCTTGCTAACCCATCCACCGCCCGGAGAAAAAAGGTGTAAATGATCATGAATGTGTACAAAGAATGTAATGCATGAAAAGAAAGAAAGAAAGAATATTTAATGAATTACACAAGGTGTTGGTTGGAGATAATGCACGCCCACTCGCTGTTGGAAAACACGAATTAGAAAGCAGCGGAATTTAAAAAAATTTTCCAACAAAAGGATCTAGGACTCGCAATCGTGTAACCAAATTCGTAAAGATAGAAAACTTACTTTTCTTTTATTCTTTCTTGAAGCGTTTCAAGCCACCCAAGAACGCTCTTCTCGCGGCTTGATCCCCTCTCCTTTGGTAAAGCTCGAATCTTCAAACTTCTAACTTGAAGTCTCTAGAGAAAGTCCACCAACTTGATCACAATCTAACTAGTAAGGATGCTAGTTCTCTAGTTAGTGTTTAGGCTTAACCTAGGGTTTAATTTAATCTTGGAGAAAGGAAGGTGTTCAACACATGAACCAAAAGAATTGTCAATTAGCTCCATAAGGAGCTCGAGCTCCCCTATTTATGGAGAGGGGAGTGCTGAAATTCCTAGTCCTTTATGGGCTAGGATTTTGGTCCCTCTCTCCTATTACTTGATCATCAAGTAATTTTGACTTTGACTTTGAATTCTAATTCAAATCAACTTTCAAGAGAGCTAAAAATATCCAAACTATTTTTGGATAATTTTATACTTTATTTATTTAAAATAAATAACTTATTTTTATCTAATTAATTAATTCGTAATTAATTAACTAGATTATTTTCTCCAAAATAAGACTTTCTTTTTAATTCAAAATTAAACCAAAGTCTATTAAATAATTAACAACTTAATTATTTAATATCCAATTAAATAGTCACGTGTGGCACACGTGTCATAGTGACACGTGTCCAGTCACGTGACCCACACGTGTGGTTTCACACGTGTGGAACCCTCTAGGCTCGATTAACTCGTTTAATCGTTTTAAAGCCTCAACTCATGTAACCAAGTTGTTGTGTGTGACCCTCTAGGTTCTCAATTCAATTAGCAGTGACCCTAATTAATTAATTCACTAATTAATTAATCAGTCCACAGATTAAACAACCATAGTCTAGCAACAGGTGTTTAACCCCTAGCTGAATTGGAATGTTCGGATTCGACAGAACCTTTAAGTCATTGATTCATGTGAGATACAATCCTCCTACTTACTATCTCTCAACCAAGATCTAGGGTAAGGGAATAATTAGAACCCTAATAATCCGGTCTTAAAGCTAAGTGCATTTCATATCCATTTGATCTCAATCCAAGAAACCCTTTTCTTGATGTCTTGATCTACTGCCTTGGCCAAGGACTCCATATGGCATATGAATGACTTACACAATAAGAGATCACCTTGCAAATGCAAGTGTAGGTCCTTTCTTAATTCTCATTCACTTTCATGAATCACTTGTGCAGCCCCAGCATAAGCCTTGAATCAGTTGTCTAAGGCGACACCCTTTAAAGCTTATACCTAAGACTACAGAGTTAACTCATAAAGTGACAAGGAACCTCAAGTCTTAAGGATCAATTAATCACATCAATAACTCGTGAGATATTTCCTAATCTGGAAGTTTCCATTTCCTGAAATAGAAACTTCCTTTCCCATTCAGGAATGTTCTCACACGGGGCACCTCAGTGAACTTAAAGCACCCTCATGTATCACGCACGTATCAACTATACACTTTGCACCTCCATGAAACAAGGTGGTCCTTCTTAAGGGCGTGATCCCACAAGCAAGCCTTAGAGGAGTCAGGTTGACACTCCCACTGTCTGTAGGACTCATCGGCTTGGAGTATTTTACTAATCATGACTTATGTGATATAGGGCTCGTTTCATGAACCATTTCACCTAAATGGTAGAGTCCTAAAGTCATCAGGATTAGGGGAGTTCTCATACATGCACAGCTAAAGTAAACGCATACCAAACAAGAGCATATAAAGAAGTGTTGCCTCAATTCGTTATTTCATTCAAAGATTGTCTATGATTACAATAAGGAAAAGCACAAAGCGGATATACAATCGGCTTTCTAGGGCACTATTCCTAACACTCGCTGGGCCATGAAAGGCCTAATGGAAATTGGTTGTTATAATCCTTTGTGATGATTTCTTTATCTCACCCACTTGGGGAAATGTTTTGAAAACCTCATTTGGGATTATAACTTGCATGTGAATGTTTAATTATTGTCTTATATTATGTTTATGCCCGTTTTATACCCACCAGTCTCCTATAGACTGAACCCGGATTGTTTTCAGTTCTTTTGCAGGTTTGGAGTGCTAGGTGGGAGTTTGAGTCTGTCGAGTCTTGTGGTCTAGTCCTTGTCACACCATTACATTTTGTACATTGATTTAAATTCCATGAATGATATTGATTTATGTTATTGCTTCAGGATAGGCTTCTAGGGATAGAGCAAACCCGTGAATGTATGATTTATGTTTATGTTTGAATTTCGGGACTAAGTATTTATGTTAGTTGAACCCGTCTCTATGATTGTTATAATTTTTGAATATATGTTCCGCTTCCGCAATTGCATTTATCTTGTTGGAATTGTTTAATTGGTTTCAAAGGTTTAGTTCCCGCCTAGCATAGTGAGTGAGTGAGTCCCCATTCGCTCTGATTTGGCATGTGTATAGATTACCGATTTCATATACGGGTCGGGTCTGAGTGGGGGGGATGTGACGCCTTCCGTTTGGGGTGCTACAACC
The DNA here is from genome assembly GCA_037501455.1 of Lantana camara. NCBI lineage: Eukaryota > Viridiplantae > Streptophyta > Magnoliopsida > Lamiales > Verbenaceae > Lantana > Lantana camara. Next base: position 87,856,688 of record CM074859.1, on the reverse strand, counting down.
TTAAGTGGTATCAGAGCCAGGTTGCAAAACCGGGGTTCACGTGTCTTGATTGAGTCAGTTTAGGTCGTACGACATAGGAACTAATTGTCAACGTGTGCATTGCATTGATTCTTGACCTTAATTGATGGTGTTTGACGCAAGATGTTGAAAATTTATATATTGAAACTTGTCTTACTTCAAAATTTTCAATTATGTGTTGCATTTTGCATTAAAAACGTGCTTTATAATTACGTGGCATCAGCATACATTAATCCACATGCATCTATATTTGAGTTGAATATTTGGTTATATGTTGTTGTCATGCTAACAAATTTACTATCCACCTCAACTACAAGTTTCTTCCACTAACCAACGGAAGGAGTGTGGAGTCAATGAGATTTGGAGGTTGGGTGTTACATCTTCAGGGCTTACAAAATGCTTCATTCCATTGTTCGGCATCATGAGCGAATATCTTGATTATGGAAGAAGTTCGTCAATTTCATCCTCTCAACCATACTTGAAGGTTATCAATATAGAAACGTCATGGGGACTTGAAGCATCAATTCATAAGATACGTAAGGCAACGGGATGAGCGGGGATTTATATCCATCCGAGTATAAAGATATTCAACGCAAGATAGAATCATCCAAAGTTCACCACCGAGACCTCGAAGATAGTAGGGGATTATTGAAATGGAAAGTTAAAGTGAGAAGTTCGAGGGTAATTTCTGGTTTGGGAATTGTTATAGAAGATGCTAGAAATTCTCAACCGAAATGCATGGAATGTAGAGACACCAACCTCGAAGAATTACAATGGAACCTTGTAAGTGAGAATAATCAATATACCAACTATCATGCATCAACAAGTATATATAAAGCGGAGGAACAAAGAGAAGTTAGAAGAATTGGAGCTATATCAACTTCTCGGGACTTCCAGGCACGTGTTGATACGAGGAAGAGAAGAGTATAAGGATGGGGAATCATTGTTGATGACAGAGTCATATTCAACCATACAACTTATGCTTGCCACGTCGAGATCAAGGATAAGATATGGTGCTAACGCTACTACTATGGTGATAGGTTCAATGCATTTATAGCACGTGCATCATATATTGTATCTATTTATTTAAATTCTTACTTTGTGCGTTTTATTATCGTAATTAATGATTACATGTTGCATCTTCCTTATTGAAAATATATGCTACACTCCATTGAACATCCTAACCCCAAACATGCGTTGGTTTAGTGTTTACTTGTTAGGATACTTTCTCCGTTTAATGCTTCAACCATTAATTCAACCGAAGCTCTATCGAATCGGAGCAGGAAGGATATTTTGGGTAATAGGATTAAAATGGAGGTGAAAATCAAATTTTAGAGATTAAGGGTTAGAATTGACTCCGAGCCATTCGGACCAAATGAGAAAAGAGAATAACATTCTGGATTTCAAGAAAATTAAAAGAGAGAATTAAGGGAGTAATGGACAAGGGATGTTATTCCAAATTCATAAACTCAAGATAAATGTGGGTAATGTACCGAACCTTTTTCTAGTTAGGGTTACTCGGTCGAAGGAGATTAGGAATTTCGATGATAAGATCAAGGATAGAGATCGATTTGAGAAGGCAAAATTCTTAAGGGGGAGAGCGTGACCGAGGGATAAATTTAAGTATAAGGTTGCGCTCGGAGAAGTATTTAGTAGGAACAGCGGGAATGCAAGGCTTGGTAGGCATGAAGGTTTTGATGAAGGTGAAAGGAAAAGCATAACACAATTCATTGGATTAAGATCTTCCACGTGGAGATAAGTTTTGCTGAGAAAAGACGAAGACATATGCTACTGTCGGTCTCTGGTTAGAAGACACATACAAGCTCAATCTTCCAAGTTCAAAATGATTGGTTCTTTATACAACTGTGTCTTGGGTTCTGGGGATGATGGAATTATAAGGGAGCTTCTGCTAGACTTTGAGGTCAATTCTGAGGAAAGGAAGTTGAATCAGATCATCATGTTTCGTGATGGGGTCCATGGAAGCTATTTCAACTAAGTATGGAAGGGGTTCGGACCACACAAGAAAATAAAATCCTACTAAATCATTAGTCGGTGTCCATGATGACTTAGAAGGAATTTGAGAAGAAAGGAATCAGAAAGAAGTGACTAGGGAAGGACTTGAACCGAACCTCAAGAATTATCAAGGAAGTTTTCTTCTCGATTAGCCATGGAGTGGGCCGGAATGGAATGCATGTTTAAAGGCTCCAAGAGGATGAAAGGATAAAGAAACGATCCCCGAAGAGATTGATCCAGAATCTTGGCTGTTGGAAAACTAGAAGAGTAAGCACAGCGGAAATTAAAATTTTTCCAAAAGATTGATCATGGACTTACAATTCTCGCATCGTATCACAGGGTGTTTAGAAACTTACGTAGATTGAAGCTTTCTAGTGATGTCAGTACCGCCTACTGAACACCCTTCAAGCGGAATGTCCCTCGAACAGTTCTCGATAGATCCCAAAGCAGCGATCCTCCAAAGCGTATCCACACCAGTCCTAGAACACGATCAAGCAAGTGAGAATGCTAGTTCTATAATTTGTGTTAATGGCTTGGGTTTTTACTTTGAAAACTTTTCTTTTATTTTTCTCAAAAACTTAACACTTCGTGAGTGTTGGTCTAAAGAATGAGAAAGCACCAAACGATGAGATGAAGAAGATGGAAATGGAGAATTTAAGTTCAAAGTTCAAAATTTGATGGAAAAATGGATGAAAGATGATGGATTCCCTTCTTCTTCTTGAAGCTTAGATCAGGAGAGATGTAGAGGAAATGTGTATGTTGCAAGAGATGAAAATGAAATGAGGTAGAACCATCACGTAATGTATCTCTTATAATTGATGAATTAATTCAATTTGCAATCAAATCCCTCAAGTTATGTAAGTTATGCAACTAAGTTTCATTCCTACAATTTTATTCACTTTGGTCCAAGAATTGTTTATGCAATTTGACCCTCAACTTTGAAAGAATAATCATATAAGGACAATTCAATAATTTAAATCATGTTCGGCAATTATTTCACGTATTTTCACATAAACATATTGGGAATAAAATTTATAAAATTTATCACGGCAATTAAGAATTAATAAACGAAAGAATTAAATTAAATCCTAACTCTCGGAAAATCACATGTGTCGCACGTACCTGAATAACCGGAAATTGGGGCATTACAATTCTCTCCCCCTTAAGAGAATTCGTCCTCGGATTCACTCTTCCGTGTTTATCCCACGCGGGTTAGCTACTCCCCGTCAAGGATTAGTTCGGAAAAGGTCTTCAATCAACAAGATCTTCCCATTGTTGTCAGATCACGACCCTCAACTTCTCGGAACCTAAACACTCGAAAGAAAATCTAACCTTCCACTAGAACAAGTTGACAAGTAGCAGGTAATAATGAGAGTGCCCTGTCTCTCAAACAAACGATGAGAGAACCCCATCTCTCAAACAAGTAACAAGAAAACCCCGTCTCTTGGGCAACCCTGAGAGAATCCCCGTCTCTCACGCACACGAAATAAAATTCAAGCGAACAATTAGATAAACATTTCACGGTTAACATGTAAGGGCAGGTAGAAGGTATCAATTATATCAATTATTAGGCATATAAAAGTAAATTAACGACTAACAAGAAATCAAATGTAACAACAATGAAATATATGATGCACGTGATATGCATGTTTATGTGTACCGTTCACCGTTTATTGAAATTCTTTCGTTGTGGTAGTTCGGTCGAACGCTTGATTCATTAATTTATTTCCTTGGCCGTCTCTCCCCCTTAAGAAAGAAAATGAAAATTTTCTTTCTTAAGTCTTTTGAAGTCTGGATCGGATGTCTAGTTGTTCAAATTTTCCTCGATTTGGCAAAACTGGATTGATGGTCGCGGAAGAACTAGAAAGAATCTACAAACAATAAACACTTAATAATGCGTGCCGGTTAAAATGTTAATGCACGTGTCACACTTATAAGCAATTTAGAATGCAAACTGTCGCCACTAATATCAACAGAGTACAAGTAGACATGTTGAACATATAAATTTTCAAGTCACATAAGGTCACTTAGTGAACAATTAATGACATAAATGGAGGCAATGCACAAGTTACCAATTAATTCCTACGCCGTTCAACCTAGACTTCACACGATACGACACTAGAACCTCGGTTTTGCAACCGGGCTCTGATACCACCCCAGATGTAGCACCCCTTTACGTAGAGATGCCACACCCCCGCACTATAGGTCGATCCACATATGAAATGGATAATCCATACATGAACCAACCTATAGCGAACATGTGACAAATGAAAAAAAACAAGTTAGATAGGCGGGACTAACCCTCAAAACAATTACCATTATGCATAAGAAATAAAGCGGAAGTATGCTATATCATTTATCATTTATCAAGTAATCCATATTCCAATTTTACACATCAATACATTATCATCTCCTAAAATACATAACAAATAACATTACCAATAATTCCTCAGAAACAATAAATAAAATACACCGTGCTTGACTCGAATGCAAAGACTAGACTCGACTCGATTCCCGCCTAGCGTGCACCTACAAGAACCTGAAAGGTGGAGGCGTCAATCTATAGAAGACTGAGTGAGGGGCATAAATAAATATTAGCGCAGATAACATGCAAGTTATAACCTCGGGTAAGGTTTTATAACTAAAAGTAATATAAGTTCAAAATATGATACACTTTGCCCGAGATTAGAACTATCAATATTAAATAATTTAATCACTTTCATGTATTCAATTAGTGGCCCGGTGAGTAAGGGCAATTCTCCAACCTTTCACCGATAGTGTACAATACATGCTTGCTTTATTAGTTAATATGTGATCACGCAATTCATTTATAGTGTAGTAGTGCGATAGTGTATTCAAGCAATACAATCCATGAGTAAAATCAATGCAGTAACCCGAGGACAGCCCGTGGTGCCGGACCCGACCCCAGTCCCCTTCTCCCTCCAATGATGGTGTGTTTGCAAGACCCGACCATCCAATCTCATTGAGAAGAGGGTACATGAATCCCTAAGCCTGGAACTCCTTCCTCCACTAATCTCCTAATGGATACAGGGGCCATCCCAACGTGGTGAGGATAGCGCTAGAGTTACACATCAGCCCATGCTTTCCCGGTTGGCTCAAGCCACTACCCTCGGGCCCAAAGTGAACATGCTTTACTCGCCAATGCATGGTAACATGACTTGCTTTTCATGAACGTGACTTGCTTGCAATTGTGAGTAATTTCATAGAAAATTATAGATATAAATACCTTTTGGCCAAAAGTTCACATACGGTATACGGGTTCTATATAACTAGCAATTAAACCTCACCTGACAGGCGACACGACGACTCAAGGATGCGTGAACGTGCTCATTGATCTCCGCCCTGGAGAAGAACTAGACAAGAAATGGAAACATTATGTACATGTGAGACTCTAGCGTAATAATGATACCAAATAGGACGCACGGCTTGATTCAGTAATGAAATGGCGTGTAATACCCAATGTAGCATAATATAATCACATTATTGCATGTAATTGATCATATAATAACATGTTTGGGTCATTTAGAGGCATAGGATTGAAATGGGAAAAATGGAATTTATGCAGAAACATTCTGCCTCTCCAGGGGTCTGGGAACGGCCGTTTCGGCCCTTAGTTCAAAATGGGAAGGGCCGTTCCCTGCTCCCCGAAGATGGGAAGGCTCGTTCTCGGCTGTAAACTAAAGTAGGAACGGTCGTTCCCGTCTTCACCGCCATGCAATCATATTCAAACATGGGAACGGCCGTTCGCAATTACAAAGGGAACGGGAAGGGCCGTTCCCGTTACACAAAAGGTACAGAAGCAGGGGAAGAAACAGGGGAAGCTTGAACCACTTCCAAATCTCCACAAAACACTCATGATTTACTTTTCAATGCAATAATTCATGAAAGGAAATATGTATACATGCTTAAGATGCAATAAAACCAATATAAACACATAGTTCCAACTTAAATCACCAAGAAATCAAGATCCAACCCTACGAACATACATATCATTAAACTCCATAACCTTCGATATTTATGCTTGAAATTCAAGTTCAAAACTCCTAATCATGCTTCTAACAATTAAAACACAAGTTGTTTCCTACAAATCCTAACCCTAGCTTCACATAATAAATTCAAGATATCATAAAATATCAATCATATACCTTAAATGAAAAGGATTAGATGAAGAAGATGGAAATGGAGAATTTGAGCTTCAAAGTTCATAATTTGATGGAAAAATGGATGAAAGATGATGGATTCCCTTATTCTTCTTGAAGCTTGGATCGGGAGAGATGGAGAGAAAATGTGGATGTTGCAAGAGATGAAAATGGAATGAGGTAGAAGCATCACGTAATGCATCTCTTATAATTGATGAATTAATTCAATTTGCAACCAAGCCCCTCAAGTTATGTAAGTTATGCAATTAAGTTTCATTCCTACAATTTTATTCACTTTGGTCCAAGAATTGTTTATGCAATTTGACCCTCAACTTTGAAAGAATAATCGTATAAGGACAATTCAATAATTTAAATCATGTTCGGAAATTATTTCGCGTATTTTCACGTAAACATATTGGGAATAAAATTTATAAAATTTGTCATGGCAATTAAGAATTAATAAACGAAAGAATTAAATTAAATCCTAACTCTCGGAAAATCATATGTGTCGCACGTACCTGAATAACCGGAATTTGGGGCGTTACAATTCTCTCCCCCTTAAGAGAATCCGTCCTCGGATTCACTCTTCTGTGTTCATCCCACGCGGGTTAGCTACTCCCCGTCAGGGATTAGTTCGGAAAAGGTCTTCAATCAACAAGATCTTCCCAATGTTGTCAGATCACGGCCCTCAACTTCCCGGAACCTAAACACTCGAAAGAAAATCTAACCTTCCACTAGAACATGTTGACAAGTAGCAAGTAATAATGAGTATGCCCCGTCTCTCAAACAAACGATGAGAGAACCCCGTCTCTCAAACAAGTAACAAGAGAACCATCTGTTGGGCAACCCTGAGAGAATCCCCGTCTCTCACGCACACGAAATAAAATTCAAGCGAATAATTAGATAAATATTTCACAATTATCACGTAAGGGCTGGTAGAAGGTATCAATTATATCAATTACTAGGTATATAAAAGTAAATTAACGACTAACAAGAAAACAAATGTAACAACAATGAAATATATGATGCACGTGATATGCATGTTTATGTGTACCGTTCACCGTTTATTGAAATTCTTTCGTTGTGGTAGTTCGGTCGAACGCTTGATTCTTTAATTTATTTCCTTAGCTGTCTCTCCCCCTTAAGAAAGAAAATGAAAATTTTCTTTCTTAAGTCTTTTGAAGTCTAGATCGGACGTCAAATTGTTCAAATTTTCCTCGATTCGGCTAAACTGGATTGATGGTCGCGGAAGAGCTAGAAAGAATCTACTAACAATAAACTAAATAATGTGTGCTGGTTAAAATGTTAATGCACGTGTCACACTTATAAACAATTTAGAATGCAAACTGTCGCCACTAATATCAACAGAGTTCAAGTAGACACGTTGAACATATAAATTTTCAAGTCACATAAGGTCACTTAGTGAACAATTAATGACATAAATGGACGCAATGCACAAGTTACCAAGTAATTCCTACGCCGTTCGACCTAGACTTGACACGACACGACACTAGAACCTTGGTTTTGCAACTGGGCTCCGATACCACCTCAGATGTAGCACCCCTTTACATAGAGATGCCACACCCCCCGCACTATAGGTCGATCCACATATGAAATGGATAATTCGTACATGAACCAACCTATAGCGAACAGGTGACAAATAAAAAAAAACAAGCTAGCTAGGCGGGACTAACCCTCAAAACAATTACCATTATGCATAAGAAGTAAAGCGGAAGCATGGAATATCATTGATCATTTATTAAGTAATCCATATTCCGATTTTACACATCAATACATTATCATCTCCTAAAATATATAACAAGTAACATCAATAATAATTCCTCTAAAATAATAAATAAAATACACCGTGCTTGACTCGAATGCAAAGACTAGACTCGACTCGATTTCCACCTAGCGTGCACCTGCAAGAACCTGAAAGGTGGAGGCGTCAGTCTATGGAAGACTGAGTGAGGGGCCTAAATAAATATTAGTGCAGATAACATGTAAGTTATAACCTCGGGTAAGGTTTTATAACTAAAAGTAATATAAGTTCAAAATATGTTACACTTTGCCCGGGATTACAACTATCAATATTAAATACTTTAATCGCTTTCATGTATTCAATCAGTGGCCCGGGGAGTGAGGACAATTCTCCAACATTACTCCAACAGTGTACAATACATGCTTGCTTTATTTGTTAATATGTGATCATGTAATTCATTTATAGTGTAGTAGTGCGATAGTGTATTCAAGCAAATACAATCAATGAGTAAAATCAGTGCAGTAACCCGAGGACAGCCCGTGGTGCAGGACCCGACCCCAGTCTCCTTCTACCTCCAATGATGGTGGGTTTGCAAGGCCCGACCATCCAATCTCGTTGAGCAGAGGGTACATTAATCCCTAAGCCCGGAACTCCTTCCTCCACTAATCTCCTAGCGGATTTAGGGGGTCATCCCAACATGGTGAGGATAGCGCTAGAGTTACCCATCAGCCCATGCTTTCCCGGTTAGCTCAAGCCACTACCCTCGGGCCCAAAGTGAACATGCTTTACTCGCCAATACGCGGTAACACGACTTGCTTTTCATGAACATGACTTCTTTGCAATTGTGAGTAATTTCATGGAAAATTATAGATATAAAAACCTTTTGGCCAAAAGTTCACATATGGTATACAGGTTCCATATAACTAGCAATTACACCTCACCTGACAGGCGACACGACGACTCAAGGATGCGTGAACGTGCTCATTGATCACTAATCTCCGCCCTGGAGAAGAACTGGACGAAAGGGAAACATTGTGTACATGTGAGACTCTAGCGCAATAATGATACCAAATAGGATGCACGGCTTGATTCAGTAATGAAATGGCGTGTAATACCCAATGTAGCATAATATAATCACATTATTGCATGTAATTGATCATATAATAACACGTTTGGGTCATTTAGAGGCATAGGATTGAAATAGGAAAAATGGAATTTATGCAAAGACATTCTGCTTCTCCAGGGGTCTGGGAACGGTCGTTCCGGCCCTTAGTTCAAAATGGGAAGGGCCGTTCTCAGCTCCCCGAAGTTGCTCCCCGAAGATGGGAAGGCCCGTTCCCGGCTGTAAGCTAAAGTGGGAACGGTCGTTCCCGTCTTCGCCGCCATGCAATCATATTCAAACATGGGAACGGCCGTTCCCAATTACAAAGGGAACGGGAAGGGCCGTTCCTGTTACACAAAAGGTACAGAAGGAGGGGAAGAAACAGGGGAAGCTTGAACCACTTCCAAATCTCCACAAAACACTCATGATTTACTTTTAAATGGAGAAAAATGCACGATACTACCTCGTCATATGGAAAATCATTAAAAGAACCCTGTGTTTTCTAAAAGTTTGCAAAAAAACCCTGAGCGCGTTGTGTGGCCCTCACGCGCGTTGACTGCATGTGTGGAAGGGTTTTTGGGAGTGAAATGTCAATTATGCCCTTAATGATACATATATATATATATATATATATATATATATATATGAGTTAACTGCACCTAACCCCCTGTGTTAGTTTCAATTTGCAGAAAAACCCTCAGTTATGAAAATTAGCATATAATATAATATAATATTATAATATATATGTGTGTGTGTGTGTGTGTGTGCGCGCGTTTGTATGTGTGTGTGTAGGTGGGTGGGCATGGCGGGGAGAGGGGAGGGGTTGCCTGAAAGTTTTAAATATTAAATATTTTATATACATATATATATATAAATAATATATTTTTTAATTAAAATATATAAATAATTATCTATGTATATTTTTATTTATTAATAATATTTTTAAATATTAGAAATACATTATACACATATAATATAATATATAAATATAAAATATTGTATATTGTATTATGTATATATTTATTTAGTATATATATGTATAAGTAATAAATAATATATTTTTTAATAAAAATATATAAATAATATCGATGTATATTTTTATTTATTAATAATATTTTTAAATAATAGAAATATATTACACACATATAATATAATATATACATATAAGATATTGTATATTGTATTATGTATATATTTATTTAGTATATATATGTATAAGTAATATATATATATATATATATATATATATATATATAAATAATATATTTTTTTAATAAAAATATATAAATAATGTCGATGTATATTTTTATTTATTAATAATATTTTTAAATAATAGAAATACATTATAAACATATAATATAATATATAAATATAAAATATTGTATATTGTATTATGTATATATTTATTTAGTATATATGTGTATAGATAATTGTGTGTATATATATATATATATAAATAATATATTTTTTAATGAAAATATATAAATAATATCGATGTATATTTTTATTTATTAATAATATTTTTAAAAATAATTATTATAATATTATATTATATTATATGCTAATTTTCATAACTGAAGGTTTTTTCTGCAAATTGAAGCTAACACAGGGGGTTAGGTGCAGTTAACTCCAATGTACTCGAAACGTACTGAAGGGTATTTTGGGTTTATCACATTTTACAGTTGACCAAATGAGTTCAAGGGGCGGTGTGCAAACTTTAAATTAACGTAGGGTTTTTTTAGCTAATATTCATAACTCAGGGTTTTTTCTGCAAATTGATGCTAACACAGGGGGTTAGGTGCAGTTAAATTCTTTTAAATGCTATAATTCATGAAAGGAAATATTTATACATGCTTAAGATGCAATAAAACCAATATAAACACTTAGTTCCAGCTTGAATCACCAAGAATCAAGATCCAACCCTACGAACATACATATCATTAAACTCCATAACCTTCAAGATTTATGCTTGAAATTCAAGTTCAAAACTCCTAATCATGCTTCTAACAATTAAAACACAAGTTGTTTCCTACAAATCCTAACCCTAGCTTCACATAATAAATTCAAGAGATCATAAAATATCAATCATATACCTTAAATGAAAAGGATTAGATGAAGAAGATGGAAATGGAGAATTTGAGCTTCAAAGTTCATTATTTGATGGAAAAATGGATGAAAGATGATGGATTCCCTTCTTCTTCTTGAAGCTTGGATTAGGAGAGATGGAGAGCAAATGTGTATGTTGCAAGAGATGAAAATGGAATGAGGTAAAAGCATCACGTAATGCATCTCTTATAATTGATGAATTAATTCAATTTGCAATCAAGTCCCTCAAGTTATGTAAGTTATGCAATTAAGTTTCATTCCTACAATTTTATTCACTTTGGACCAAGAATTGTTTATGCAATTTGACCCTCAACTTTGAAAGAATAATCATATAAGGACAATTCAATAATTTAAATCATTTTCGAAAATTATTTCACGTATTTTCACATAAACATATTGGGAATAAAATTTATAAAATTTGTCACGGCAATTAAGAATTAATAAACGAAAGAATTAAATTAAATCCTAACTCTCGGAAAGTCACACGTCTCGCACGTACCTGAATAACCGAAAATTGGGGCGTTACATTAACAATTAATTCAAAATTAATTAAAAGACATAAATTAATTAATTACAATTTAATTAATTAATCCTAGAAAAGAATTCGCGTGTAATAAAGTTACACATCTGGAGGCACCACGTGCCACGTGTGCGTGACACGTGGCGGCCATGTATGCTTGACACGTGGCAGCTACTCACGCCATCCTTACTCTGTTTCAATCAACAATTTGATCCTTCGTTAATCATATTGACATCCTACCATAACCCTCATGTTCTGGCATTTGTGTGTGACCTTTTAGGTTCATTATTCGATTAGCAGTGACAGTAATTAATTAATTTCATTAATTAATTAATCACTTCACAGATCACACTATTATAATCCAGCAATGGATGTGTGACCCCTAGCTGAATAACGAAATGAATCGAAGAACCTTTCAGTCAATAACATACAGTGAAATACGATCCTCCTACAACTCCATCTCTCAATCAAGAACTAAGGCATGGGAATATTCTCAGAGCCCAATTATTCTTGATCTTTAAAGTTAAGTTCGTTTCATATCCATTTAGACCTCAATCCAAGAAAACCACATTTTCTTGATGTCTTCATCTTTTATCCACCTTGGCCAAGGGTTTAAGTTTAATGGACTACGAACAACTCAATCAGTAAGTGATCATTCTTGTTCTTGCAACAAGTGTAGGTCCTTTGTCGATTCTACTAATTCTACATATGTCACTTGTGTAATCCCAACATAGGCCGTGGTTCAGGTCTCAGTATGTCGAAACCCTTTTGAGTCTATATCAAAGATTACAGAGTTATCTCATATGAGACATTAGAGAATCTCAAGTCTAAGGATTAATGAATCACGTTATTGACTTGTGAGATATTTCCTAATCTGGAAGTTTCTGGAAGCTTCCTTTTCCATTTAGGAATGATCTCACGCGGGACATCTCAGGGATGAAGTTCTAGTAACAATCACCCTTTAAACCAATTAATCAAAATATAAAATCCTATAATTAAATGTAAATGCGCACGTAACACTTACCTGCACGTGTGAAAACACGGGGCGTTACAACCTCTCCCCCTTAAAGAGAATCCGTCCTCGGATTCATTGCTCACTCGGAAACAATTCGGGATACAACTTCTTCATTTTCTCTTCCGTTCCCCACGTGGCTTTCTCCGTCTTATCACTTCGCCATAATACTTTCACCAAAGGGAATCGTCTGTTTCGAAGTTCTTGAAATTTCCGATCCAGAATCTTAACTGGTTTCTGAACGAAAGTGAGATTCGGTTCAAGCTCAACCTCTTCAACCGGTATGATCGCTGATTCATCGGGATAGTACTTCCGAAGTTGTGATACATGGAAAACATTGTTTCCATGTATTGTTTAAACATTATTTCCATATTGTTTTCCGAAGTCTAAGAATATGTATCGTCGAAATAAGTTCAACGCCGAAGACGGATCTCGATTTCGAGGTCCGGAGCTCAAGATATCACGAAAACCGTTCAGGGTTGCCTATTATACAAATAGGTCCCTAAACTTTCAAAAAGTGGCAATTAAGCCCAAACTCAATTTCCAATTGAGTCCAAAACATTCAAATAAGTTACAATCAAGCCCCCGGCACGCACATATAACACGACAGATTTCAATTAACACCAAATTCAAGAAATTCACATTCTCACAATTCCGTTCATATGTTCATAGCTCACATTGGAATTCATAAGAAATTTAAACAAATAATGCAAATTATAAACTAATTTAAACCAATTAATCAAAATATAAAATCCTATAATTAAATGTAAATGCGCACGTAACACTTACCTGCACGTGTGAAAACACGGGGCGTTACAACCTCTCCCCCTTAAAGAGAATCCGTCCTCGGATTCATTTGCTCACTCGGAAACAATTCGGGATACAACTTCTTCATTTTCTCTTCCGTTCCCCACGTGGCTTTCTCCGTCTTATCACTTCGCCACAATACTTTCACAAAAGGGAATCGTCTGCTTCGAAGTTCTTGAAATTTTTGATCCAGAATCTTAACTGCTTTCAGAACGAAAGTGAGATTTGGTTCAAGCTCAACCTCTTCAACCGGTATGATTGCTGATTCATCGGGATAGTACTTCCGAAGTTGTGATACATGGAAAACATTGTTTCCATGTATTGTTTAAACATTATTTCCACGTGGTTTTCCGAAGTCCAAGAATATGTATCCTCGAAATAAGTTCAATCCCGAAGACGGATCTCGATTTCGAGGTCCGGAGCTCAAGATATCACGAAAACCGTTCAGGGTTGCCTATTATACAAATAGGTCCCTAAACTTTCAAAAAGTGGCAATTAAGCCCAAACTCAATTTCCAATTGAGTCCAAAACATTCAAATAAGCTACAATCAAGCCCCCCGACACGCACATATAACACGACAGATTTCAATTAACACCAAATTCAAGAAATTCACATTCTCACAATTCCGTTCATATATTCATATCTCACATTGGAATTCATATGAAATTTAAACAAATAATGTAAATTATAAACGAATTTAAACCAATTAATCAAAATATAAAATCCTATAATTAAATGTAAATGCGCACGTAACACTTACCTGCACGTGTGAAAACACGGGGCGTTACAACCTCTCCCCCTTAAAGAGAATTCGTCCTCGGATTCATTGCTCACTCGGAAACAATTCGGGATACAACTTCTTCATCTTCTCGTCCGTTCCCCACGAGGCTTTCTCCGTCTTATCACTTCGCCACAATACTTTCACCAAAGGGAATCGTCTGTTTCGAAGTTCTTGAAATTTCCGATCTAGAATCTTAACTGGTTTCTGAACGAAAGTGAGATTCGGTTCAAGCTCAACCTCTTCAACCGGTATGATCGCTGATTCATCGGGATAGTACTTTCGAAGTTGTGATACATGGAAAACATTATTTCCATGTATTGTTTAAACATTATTTCCACGTGGTTTTGCGAAGTTTAAGAATATGTATCGTCGAAATAAGTTCAACGCCGAAGACGGATCTCGATTTCGAGGTTCGGAGCTCAAGATATCACGAAAACCGTTCAGGGTTGCCTATTATACAAATAGGTCCCTAAACTTTCAAAAAGTGGCAATTAAGCCCAAACTCAATTTCCAATTGAGTCCAAAACATTCAAATAAATTACAATCAAGCCCCGACACGCACATATAACACGACAGATTTCAATTAACACCAAATTCAAGAAATTCACATTCTCACAATTCCGTTCATATATTCATAGCTCACATTGGAATTCATATGAAATTTAAACAAATAATGCAAATTTTAAACGAATTTAAACCAATTAATCAAAATATAAAATCCTATAATTAAATGTAAATGCGCACGTAACACTTACCTGCACGTGTGAAAACACGGGGCGTTACAACCTCTCCCCCTTAAAGAGAATCCGTCCTCGGATTCATTGCTCACTCGGAAACAATTCGGGATACAACTTCTTCATTTTCTCTTCCGTTCCCCACGTGGCTTTCTCCGTCTTATCACTTCGCCACAATACTTTCACCAAAGGGAATCGTCCGTTTCGAAGTTCTTGAAATTTCCGATCCAGAATCTTAACTGGTTTCTGAATAAAAGTGAGATTCGGTTCAAGCTCAACCTCTTCAACCGGTATGATCGCTGATTCATCGGGATAGTACTTCCGAATTTGTGATACATGGAAAACATTGTTTCCATGTATTGTTTAAACATTATTTCCACGTGGTTTACCGAAGTCTAAGAATATGTATCGTCGAAATAAGTTCAACGCCGAAGACGGATCTCGATTTCGAGGTCCGGAGCTCAAGATATCACGAAAACCGTTCAGGGTTGCCTATTATACAAATAGGTCCCTAAACATTGAAAAAGTGGCAATTAAATCCAAATTCAATTTCCAATTGAGTCCAAAACAGTCAAATAAGTTACAATCAAGCCCCCGGCACGCACATATAACACGACAAATTTCAATTAACACCAAATTCAAGAAATTCACATTCTCACAATTCCGTTCATATATTCATAGCTCACATTGGAATTCATATGAAATTTAAACAAATAATAAAAATTATAAACGAATTTAAACCAATTAATCAAAATATAAAATCCTATAATTAAATGTAAATGCGCACGTAACACTTACCTGCACGTATGAAAACACGGGGCGTTACAACCTCTCCCCCTTAAAGAGAATCCGTCCCCGGATTCATTGCTCACTCGAAAACAATTCGGGATACAACTTCTTCATTTTCTCTTCCGTTCCCCACGTGGCTTTCTCCGTCTTATCACTTCGCCACAATACTTTCACCAAAGGGAATCGTCTGTTTCGAAGTTCTTGAAATTTTTGATCCAGAATATTAACTGGTTTCTGAACGAAAGTGAGATTCGGTTCAAGCTCCACCTCTTCAACCGGTATGATCGCTGATTCATCGGGATAGTACTTCCGAAGTTCTGATACATGGAAAACATTATTTCAATGTATTGTTAAACATTATTTCCACGTGGTTTTCCGAAGTTTAAGAATATGTATCGTCAAAATAAGTTCAATGACGAAGACGGATCTCGATTTCGAGGTCCGGAGCTCAAGATATCACGAAAACCGTTCAGGGTTGCCTATTATACAAATAGGTCCCTAAACTTTCAAAAACTGGCAATTAAGCCCAAACTCAATTTCCAATTGAGTCCAAAACATTCAAATAAGTTACAATCAAGCCCCCGGCACGCACATATAACACGACAGATTTCAATTAACACCAAATTCAAGAAATTCACATTCTCACAATTCCTTTCATATATTCATAGCACACATTGGAATTCATAAGAAATTTAAATAAATAATGCAAATTATAAACGAATTTAAACCAATTAATCAAAATATAAAATCCTATAATTAAATGTAAATACGCACGTAACACTTACCTGCACGTGTGAAAACACGGGGCGTTACAACCTCTCCCCCTTAAAGAGAATCCGTCCTCGGATTCATTGCTCATTCGGAAACAATTCGGGATACAACTTCTTCATTTTCTCTTCCGTTTCCCACGTGGCTTTCTCCGTCTTATCACTTCGCCACAATACTTTCACCAAAGGGAATCGTCTGTTTCGAAGTTCTTGAAATTTTCGATCCAGAATCTTAATTGGTTTCTGAACGAAAGTGAGATTCGGTTCAAGCTCAACCTCTTCAACCGGTATGATCGCAGATTCATCGGGATAGTACTTCCGAAGTTGTGATACATGGAAAACATTATTTCAATGTATTGTTAAACATTATTTCCACGTGGTTTTCCGAAGTTTAAGAATATGTATCGTCAAAATAAGTTCAATGACGAAGACGGATCTCGATTTCGAGGTCCGGAGCTCAAGATATCACGAAAACCGTTCAGGGTTGCCTATTATACAAATAGGTCCCTAAACTTTCAAAAACTGGCAATTAAGCCCAAACTCAATTTCCAATTGAGTCCAAAACATTCAAATAAGTTACAATCAAGCCCCCGGCACGCACATATAACACGACAGATTTCAATTAACACCAAATTCAAGAAATTCACATTCTCACAATTCCTTTCATATATTCATAGCACACATTGGAATTCATAAGAAATTTAAATAAATAATGCAAATTATAAACGAATTTAAACCAATTAATCAAAATATGAAATCCTATAATTAAATGTAAATACGCACGTAACACTTACCTGCACGTGTGAAAACACGGGGCGTTACAACCTCTCCCCCTTAAAGAGAATCCGTCCTCGGATTCATTGCTCATTCGGAAACAATTCGGGATACAACTTCTTCATTTTCTCTTTCGTTTCCCACGTGGCTTTCTCCGTCTTATCACTTCGCCACAATACTTTCACCAAAGGGAATCGTCTGTTTCGAAGTTCTTGAAATTTCCGATCCAGAATCTTAATTGGTTTCTGAACGAAAGTGAGATTCGGTTCAAGCTCAACCTCTTCAACCGGTATGATCGCAGATTCATCGGGATAGTACTTCCGAAGTTGTGATACATGGAAAACATTATTTCAATGTATTGTTTAAACATTATTTCCACGTGTTTTTCCGAAATTTAAGAATATGTATCGTCGAAATAAGTTCAACGCCGAAGACTGATCTCGATTTCGAGGTCCGGAGCTCAAGATATCACGAAAACCGTTCAGGGTTGCCTATTATACAAATAGGTCCCTAAACTTACAAAAAGTGGCAATTAAGCCCAAACTCAATTTCCAATTGAGTCCAAAACATTCAAATAAGTTACAATCAAGCCCCCGGCACGCACATATAACACGACAGATTTCAATTAACACCAAATTCAAGAAATTCACATTCTCACAATTCCGTTCATATATTCATAGCTCACATTGGAATTTATATGAAATTTAAACAAATAATGCAAATTACAAACGAATTTAAACCAATTAATCAAAATATAAAATCCTATAATTAAATGTAAATGCGAACGTAACACTTACCTGCACGTGTGAAAACACGGGGCGTTACAACCTCTCCCCCTTAAAGATAATCCGTCCTCGGATTCATTGCTCACTCGGAAACAATTCGGGATACAACTTCTTCATTTTCTCTTCCGTTCCCCACGTGGCTTTCTCCGTCTTATCACTTCGCCACAATACTTTCACCAAAGGGAATCGCCTGTTTCGAAGATCTGGAAATTTCCAATCCAGAATCTTAATTGGTTTCTGAACGAAAGTGAGATTCGGTTCAAGCTCAACCTCTTCAACCGGTATGATCGCTGATTCATCGGGATAATACTTCCGAAGTTGTGATACAGGGAAAATATTATTTCGATGTATTGTTTAAACATTATTTCCACGTGGTTTTCCGAAGTTTAAGAATATGTATCGTTGAAATAAGTTCAAAGCCGAAGACTGATCTCGATTTCGAGGTCCGGAGCTCAAGATATCACGAAAACCGTTCAGGGTTGCCTATTATACAAATAGGTCCCTAAACTTACAAAAAGTGGCAATTAAGCCCAAACTCAATTTCCAATTGAGTCCAAAACTTTCAAATAAGTTACAATCAAGCCCCCGGCACGCACATATAACACGACAGATTTCAATTAACACCAAATTCAAGAAATTCACATTCTCACAATTCCGTTCATATATTCATAGCTCACATTGGAATTCATATGAAATTTAAACAAATAATGCAAATTACAAATGAATTTAAACCAATTAATCAAAATATAAAATCCTATAATTAAATGTAAAAGCGCACGTAACACTTACCTGCACGTGTGAAAACACGGGGCGTTACAACCTCTCCCCCTTAAAGAGAATCCGTCCTCGGATTCATTGCTCACTCGGAAACAATTCGGGATACAACTTCTTCATTTTCTCTTCCGTTCCCCACGTGGCTTTCTCCGTCTTATCACTTCGCCACAATACTTTCACCAAAGGGAATCGTCTGTTTCGAAGTTCTTGAAATTTCCGATCTAGAATCTTAACTGGTTTCTGAACGAAAGTGAGATTCGGTTCAAGCTCAACTTCTTCAACCGGTATGATCGCTGATTCATCGGGATAGTACTTCCGAAGTTGTGATACATGGAAAACATTATTTCCATGTATTGTTTAAACATTATTTCCACGTGTTTTTCCGAAGTTTAAGAATATGTATCGTCGAAATAAGTTCAACGCCGAAGACGGATCTCGATTTCGAGGTCCGAAGCTCAAGATATCACGAAAACCGTTCAGGGTTGCCTATTATACAAATAGGTCCCTAAACTTTCAAAAAGTGGCAATTAAGCCCAAACTCAATTTCCAATTGAGTCCAAAACATTCAAATAAGTTACAATCAAGCCCCCGGCCCGCACATATAACACGACAGATTTCAATTAACACCAAATTCAAGAAATTCACATTCTCACAATTCCGTTCATATATTCATAGCTCACATTGGAATTCATATGAAATTTAAACAAATAATGCAAATTATAAACGAATTTAAACCAATTAATCAAAATATAAAATCCTATAATTAAATGTAAATGCGCAAGTAACACTTACCTGCACGTGTGAAAACTCGGGGCGTTACAACCTCTCCCCCTTAGAGAGAATCCGTCCTCGGATTCATTGCTCACTCGAAAACAATTCGGGATACAACTTCTTCATTTTCTCTTCCATTCCCCACGTGGCTTTCTCCTTCTTATCACTTCGCCACAATACTTTCACCAAAGGGAATCGTCTGTTTCGAAGTTCTAGAAATTTCCGATCCAGAATCTTAACTGGTTTCTGAACGAAAGCGAGATTAGGTTCAAGCTCAACCTCTTCAACCGGTATGATCACTGATTCATCGGGATAGTACTTCCGAAGTTCTGATACATGGAAAATATTATTTCCATGTATTATTTAAACATTAGTTCCACGTGGTTTTTCGAAGTCTAAAAATATGTATCGTCGAACTAAGTTCAGCGCCGAAGACGGATCTCGATTTCGAGGTCCGGAGCTCAAGATATCACGAAAACCGTTCAGGGTTGCCTATTATACAAATAGGTCCCTAAACTTTCAAAAAGTGGCAATTAAGCCCAAACTCAATTTCCAATTGAGTCCAAAACATTCAAATAAGTTACAATCAAGCCCCCGGCACGCACATATAACACGACAGATTTCAATTAACACCAAATTCAAGAAATTCACATTCTCACAATTCCGTTCATATATTCATAGCTCACATTGGAATTCATATGAAATTTAAACAAATAATGCAAATTATAAACGAATTTAAACCAATTAATCAAAATATAAAATCCTATAATTAAATGTAAATGCGCAAGTAACACTTACCTGCACGTGTGAAAACACGGGGCGTTACAACCTCTCCCCCTTAGAGAGAATCCGTCCTCGGATTCATTGCTCACTCGGAAACAATTCGGGATACAACTTCTTCATTTTCTCTTCCATTCCCCACGTGGCTTTCTCCGTCTTATCACTTCGCCACAATACTTTCACCAAAGGGAATCGTCTGTTTCGAAGTTCTTGAAATTTCCGATCCAGAATCTTAACTGGTTTCTGAACGAAAGCGAGATTAGGTTCAAGCTCAACCTCTTCAACCGGTATGATCGCTGATTCATCGGGATAGTACTTCCGAAGTTCTGATACATGGAAAATATTATTTCCATGTATTATTTAAACATTAGTTCCACGTGGTTTTCCGAAGTCTAAAAATATGTATCGTCGAACTAAGTTCAGCGCCGAAGACGGATCTCGATTTCGAGGTCCGGAGCTCAAGATATCACGAAAACCGTTCAGGGTTGCCTATTATTCAAATAGGTCCCTAAACTTTCAAAAAGTGGCAATTAAGCCCAAACTCAATTTCCAATTGAGTCCAAAACATTCAAATAAGTTACAATCAAGCCCCCGGCACGCACATATAACACGACAGATTTCAATTAACACCAAATTCAAGAAATTCACATTCTCACAATTCCGTTCATATGTTCATAGCTCACATTGGAATTCATATGAAATTTAAACAAATAATGCAAATTATAAACGAATTTAAACCAATTAATCAAAATATAAAATCCTATAATTAAATGTAAATGCGCACGTAACACTTACCTGCACGTGTGAAAACACGGGGCGTTACAACCTCTCCCCCCTAAAGAGAATCCGTCCTCGGATTCATTGCTCACTCGGAAACAATTCGGGATACAACTTCTTCATTTTCTCTTCCGTTCCCCACGTGGCTTTCTCCGTCTTATCACTTCGCCACAATACTTTCACCAAAGGGAATCGTCTGTTTCGAAGTTCTCGAAATTTCCGATCCAGAATCTTAACTGGTTTCTGAACGAAAGTGAGATTCGGTTCAAGCTCAACCTCTTCAACCGGTATGATCGCTAATTCATCGGGATAGTACTTCCGAAGTTGTGATACATGGAAAACATTATTTCCATGTATTGTTTAAACATTATTTCCACGTGGTTTTCCGAAGTTTATGAATATGTATCGTCGAAATAAGTTCGACGCCGAAGACGGATCTCGATTTCGAGGTCCGGAGCTCAAGATATCACGAAAATCGTTCAGGGTTACCTATTATACAAATAGGTCCCTAAACTTTCAAAAAGTGGCAATTAAGCCCAAACTCAATTTCCAATTGAGTCCAAAACCTTCAAATAAGATACAATCAAGCCCCCGGCACGCACATATAACACGACAGATTTCAATTAACAACAAATTCAAGAAATTCACATTCTCACAATTCCGTTCATATATTCATAGCTCACATTGGAATTCATATGAAATTTAAACAAATAAAACAAATTATAAACGAATTTAAACCAATTAATCAAAATATAAAATCCTATAATTAAATGTAAATGTGCACGTAACACTTACCTGCACGTGTGAAAACACGGGGCGTTACAACCTCTCCCCCTTAAAAAGAATCCGTCCTCGGATTCATTGCTCACTCGGAAATAATTCGGGCTACAACTTCTTCATTTTCTCTTCCGTTTCCCACGTGGCTTTCTCCGTCTTATCACTTCGCCACAATACTTTCACCAAAGGGTATCGTCTGTTTCGAAGTTCTTGAAATTTTCGATCCAGAATCTTAACTGGTTTCTGAACGAAAGTGAGATTCGGTTCAAGCTCAACCTCTTCAACCGGTATGATCGCTGATTCATCGGGATAGTACTTCCGAAGTTGTGATACATGGAAAACATTATTTCCATGTATTGTTTAAACATTATTTCCACGTGGTTTTCCGAAGTTTAAGAATATGTATCGTCGAAATAAGTTCAACGCCGAAAACGGATCTCGATTTCGAGGTCCGGAGCTCAAGATATCACGAAAACTGTTCAGGGTTACCTATTATACAAATAGGTCCCTAAACTTTCAAAAAGTGGCAATTAAGCCCAAACTCAATTTCCAATTGAGTCCAAAACATTCAAATAAGTTACAATCAAGCTCTAGGCATGCACATATAACACGACAGATTTCAATTAACACCAAATTCAAGAAATTCACATTCTCACAATTCCGTTCATATATTCATAGCTCACATTGGAATTCATATGAAATTTAAACAAATAATACAAATTATAAACGAATTTAAACCAATTAATCAAAATATAAAATCCTATAATTAAATGTAAATGTGCACGTAACACTTAACTGCACGTGTGAAAACCCGGGGCGTTACAACCTCTCCCCCTTAAAAAGAATCCGTCCTCGGATTCATTACTCACTCGGAAATAATTCGGGATACAACTTCTTCATTTTCTCTTCCGTTTCGCACGTGGCTTTCTCCGTGTTATCACTTCGCCACAATACTTTCACGAAAGGGAATCGTCTGTTTCGAAGTTCTTGAAATTTCTGATCCAGAATCTTAACTAGTTTCTGAACGAAAGAGAGATTCGGTTCAAGCTCAACCTCTTCAACCGGTATGATCGCTGAATCATCGGGATAGTACTTCCGAAGTTGTGATACATGGAAAACATTATTTCCATGTATTGTTTAAACATTATTTCCACTTGGTTTTCCGAAGTTTAAGAATATGTATCGTCGAAATAAGTTGAACGCCGAAGACGGATCTCGATTTCGAGGTCCGGAGCTCAAGATATCACGAAAACCGTTCAGGGTTGCCTATTATACAAATAGGTCCCTAAACTTTCAAAAAGTGTCAATTAAGCCCAAACTCAATTTCCAATTGAGTTCAAAACATTCAAATAAGTTACAATCAAGCCCCCCGGCACGCACATATAACACGACAGATTTCAATTAACACCAAATTCAAGAAATTCACATTCTCACAATTCCGTTCATATATTCATAGCTCACATTGGAATTCATATGAAATTTAAACAAATAATGCAAATTATAAACTAATTTAAACCAATTAATCAAAATATAAAATCCTATAATTAAATGTAAATGCGCACGTAACACTTACCTGCAAGTGTGAAAACACGGGGCGTTACAACCTCTCCTCCTTAAAGAGAATCCGTCCTCGGATTCATTGCTCACTCGGGACCAATTTGGGATACAACTTCTTCATTTTCTCTTCCGTTTCCCACGTGGCTTTCTCCGTCTTATCACTTCGCCACAATACTTTCACCAAAGGGAATCGTCTGTTTCGAAGTTCTTGAAATTTTCGATCCAGAATCTTAACTGGTTTCTGAACGAAAGTGAGATTCGGTTCAAGCTCAACCTCTTCAACCGGTATGATCGCTAAATCATCGGGATAGTACTTCCGAAGTTGTGATACATGGAAAACATTATTTCCATGTATTGTTTAAACTTTATTTCCACGTGGTTTTGCAAAGTTTAAGAATATGTATCGTCGATATGAGTTCAACGCCGAAGACGGATCTCCATTTCGAGGTCCGGAGCTCAAGATATCACGAAAACCGTTCAGGGTTGCCTATTATACAAATAGGTCCCTAAACTTTCAAAAAGTGTCAATTAAGCCCAAACTCAATTTCCAATTGAGTCCAAAACATTCAAATAAGTTACAATCAAGCCCCCCGGCACGCACATATAACACGACAGATTTCAATTAACACTAAATTCAAGAAATTCACATTCTCACAATTCTGTTCATATATTCATAGCTGACATTGGAATTCTTATGAAATTTAAACAAATAATGCAAATTGTAAATGAATTTAAACCAATTAATCAAAATATAAAATCCTATAATTAAATGTAAATGCGCACGTAACACTTACCTGCACGTGTGAAAACACGGGGCGTTACAACCTCTCCTCCTTAAAGAGAATCCGTCCTCGGATTCATTGCTCACTCGGAACCAATTTGGGATACAACTTCTTCATTTTCTCTTCCGTTTCCCACGTGGCTTTCTCCGTCTTATCACTTCGCCACAATACTTTCACCAAAGAGAATCGTCTGTTTCGAAGTTCTTGAAATTTCCGATCCAGAATCTTAACTGGTTTCTGAACGAAAGTGAGATTCGGTTTAAGCTCAACCTCTTCAACCGGTATGATCGTTGAATCATCGGGTTAGTACTTCCGAAGTTGTGATACATGGAAAACATTATTTCCATGTATTGTTTAAACACTATTTCCACGTGGTTTTGCAAAGTTTAAGAATATGAATCGTCGATATGAGTTCAACGCCGAAGACGGATCTCGATTTCGAGGTCCGGAGCTCAAGATATCACAAAAACCGTTCATGGTTGCCTATTATACAAATAGGTCCCTAAACTTTCAAAAAGTGTCAATTAAGCCCAAACTCCATTTCCAATTGAGTCCAAAACATTCGAATAAGTTACAATCAAGCCCCCCGGCACGCACATATAACACGACAGATTTCAATTAACACCAAATTCAAGAAATTCACATTCTCACAATTCCGTTCATATATTCATAGCTCACATTGGAATTCATATGAAATTTAAACAAGTAATGCAAATTATAAACGAATTTAAACCAATTAATCAAAATATAAAATCCTATAATTAAATGTAAATGCGCACGTAACACTTACCTACAAGTGTGAAAACACGGGGCGTTACAACCTCTCCTCCTTAAAGAGAATCCGTCCTCGGATTCATTGCTCACTCGGAACCAATTTGGGATACAACTTCTTCATTTTCTCTTCCGTTTCCCACGTGGCTTTCTCCGTCTTATCACTTCGCCACAATAGTTTCACCAAAGGGAAATGTCTGTTTCGAAGTTCTTGAAATTTCCGATCCAGAATCTTAACTGGTTTCTGAACGAAAGTGAGATTCGGTTCAAGCTCAACCTCTTCAACCGGTATGATCGCTGAATCATCGGGATAGTACTTCCGAAGTTGTGATACATGGAAAATATTATTTCCATGTATTGTTTAAACATTATTTCCACGTGGTTTTGCGAACTTTAAGAATATGTATCATCGATATGAGTTCAACGCCGAAGACGGATCTCGATTTCGAGGTCCGGAGCTCAAGATATCACGAAAACCGTTCAGGGTTGCCTATTATACAAATAGGTCCCTAAACTTTCAAAAAGTGTCAATTAAGCCCAAACTCAATTTCCAATTGAGTCCAAAACATTCAAATAAGTTACAATCAAGCCCCCCGGCACGCACATATAACACGACAGATTTCAATTAACACCAAATTCAAGAAATTCACATTCTCACAATTCCGTTCATATATTCATAGCTCACATTGGAATTCATATGAAATTTAAACAAGTAATGCAAATTATAAACGAATTTAAACCAATTAATCAAATTATAAAATCCTATAATTAAATGTAAATGCGCACGTAACACTTACCTAGAAGTGTTAAAACACGGGGCGTTACAACCTCTCCTCCTTAAAGAGAATCCGTCCTCGGATTCATTGCTCACTCGGAACCAATTCGGGATACAACTTCTTCATTTTCTCTTCCGTTTCCCACGTGGCTTTCTCCGTCTTATCACTTCGCCACAATAGTTTCACCAAAGGGAAACGTCTGTTTCGAAGTTCTTGAAATTTCCGATCCAGAATCTTAACTGGTTTCTGAACGAAAGTGAGATTCGGTTCAAGCTCAACCTCTTCAACCGGTATGATCGCTGAATCATCGGGATAGTACTTCCGAAGTTGTGATACATGGAAAACATTATTTCCATGTATTGTTTAAACATTATTTCCACGTGGTTTTGCGAACTTTAAGAATATGTATCATCGATATGAGTTCAACGCCGAAGACGGATCTCGATTTCGAGGTCCGGAGCTCAAGATATCACGAAAACCGTTCAGGGTTGCCTATTATACAAATAGGTCCCTAAACTTTCAAAAAGTGTCAATTAAGCCCAAACTCAATTTCCAATTGAGTCCAAAACATTCAAATAAGTTACAATCAAGCCCCCCGGCACGCACATATAACACGACATATTTCAATTAACACCAAATTCAAGAAATTCACATTCTCACAATTCCGTTCATATATTCATAGCTCACATTGGAATTCATATGAAATTTAAACAAATAATGCAAATTATAAACGAATTTAAACCAATTAATCAAAATATAAAATCCTATAATTAAATGTAAATGCGCACGTAACACTTACCTGCAAGTGTGAAAACACGGGGCGTTACAACCTCTCCTCCTTAAAGAGAATCCGTCCTCGGATTCATTGCTCACTCGGAACCAATTTGGGATACAACTTCTTCATTTTCTCTTTCGTTTCCCACGTGGCTTTCTCCGTCTGATCACTTCGCCACAATACTTTGTCCAAAGGGAATCGTCTGTTTCAAAGTTCTTGAAATTCCTGATCCAGAATCTTAACTGGTTTCTGAACGAAAGAGAGATTCGGTTTAAGCTCAACCTCTTCAACCGGTATGATCGCTGAATCATCGGGATAGTACTTCCGAAGTTGTGATACATGGAAAACATTATTTCCATGTATTGTTTAAACATTATTTCCACTTGGTTTTTCGAAGTTTAAGAATATGTATCGTCGAAATAAGTTCAACGCCGAAGATGGATATCGATTTCGAGGTCCGGAGCTCAAGATATCACGAAAACCGTTCAGGGTTGCCTATTATACAAATAGGTCCCTAAACTTTCAAAAAGTGTCAATTAAGCCCAAACTCAATTTCCAATTGAGTCCAAAACATTCAAATAAGTTCCAATCAAGCCCCCCGACACGCACATATAACACGAAAGATTGCAATTAACACCAAATTCAAGAAATTCACATTCTCACAATTTCGTTCATATATTCATAGCTCACATTGGAATTCATATGAAATTTAAACAAATAATGCAAATTATAAACGAATTTAAACCAATTAATCAAAATATAAAATCCTATCGTTAAATGTAAATGCGCACGTAACACTTAGCTGCACGAGTGAAAACACGGGGCGTTACAACCTCTCCCCCTTAAAGAGAATCCGTCCTCGGATTCATTGCTCACTCGGAAATAATTCGGGATACAACTTCTTCTTTTTCTCTTCCGTTCCTATAACGCCCCTTAACACTACAACCCCGCACCGTAGTACTCCCCGAGTGGATGTGGGACCTAGCACTCGAGAAATACTCCGGCGAACGGACAAGACTATGCAATACCAGAGTATGAAATTTAAATGCAACGGAAAATAAACTTGAGCAAATAAAAAGGGACAATACATAACAGAACGCATATTATTAAGTTGGATAAGTGTTTACAGCAAAAGTTCTGACTTTAGAGAAGAGTGCTTATTGTAAGATGTACATGCACTCGTGATTACTCTAATTGACTGGAATGTGACACCTTAAAGCTTCAAGATACCTCTAAGGCGTCGCTATATAGATTCCTGAAATCATGAATTGAAAGAACAGGAGGGTTAGTCAAAATGACTAAGTGACGGGGGTTGAGGGTTATGATTGTAAGCAAGATTTTTGAAGTGTTTTGACCAAGGAAGTCTTGGTTTGAAATGTATATACTATATAGTAACAAATAAATATATGACAATAATATCCGGTTCATATTAGTTTGAAATAGGAGTACGGGGAATATAGGCTATACTTTTTGGAAAACTTATGAACCGTTTTGAAAATGATTTTGATGCCCGCAAGCTAGGCGTCTCCAACCATAACTACTTAAAAACCAAGAATATTCGTAACAACATTGATCAAGATGTCGTTACTCAGTAAAAAGAAATACAACAATACAATACCATCCTTCTTCCTCCGGTGTCACCTCAGGGAGCTACCCCTAGTGACGACATACATGAATTTGGGAGGGACGTACCTTTTCCCGTCACTTGGTGTGGAATAACTAACCTCCAATTAGACCATCACCAAGATCTAGTTGGCGGCTGGTATAATAGTAGACCTCGGCCCGTGCCTCCCGGACTACTACTTCTACGAAGACCACCGGGCCCATATGAAAAACAATAACTTTACTTGCAAGACGAGAATGTTTACCCGTAAGAAAGTACTAAGTACTTTTCGGGTAAATGTATGTTTTCAATAATTAACA
This sequence comes from Lantana camara, assembly GCA_037501455.1. Taxonomy (NCBI): domain Eukaryota; kingdom Viridiplantae; phylum Streptophyta; class Magnoliopsida; order Lamiales; family Verbenaceae; genus Lantana; species Lantana camara. The sequence continues at coordinate 87,828,094 of CM074859.1, read as the reverse complement.
AGAATTATTTTCCCATAAAGGGAAGAATAACTTGAAAGGAAATTCAATAAAATAAAGTAAAGTATTTTATCATGATTTCAGTTGAAAAGATTTAAAACCCTCACCGGTACCGATACTTAAGTGGAAGTGTGAGGATTCTACTCTTCGATGCTATGTTCGCCTGGAAGTAATAACTACTATGGACTTAGAACTAGGTTCTTAGTTCCTAACTAACCTAGTTGCACACAATATTGTAACAAAATAATTATAGAAGGTACACATTATGTATTGCGTTAAAGATTTCCTGGTAAACCCTAAATTCACCTGTTTAATTAATAAATTCAGGGTTTATGGGATCTTTAACTAATCAAATTTTTATTAATTATATTATAATTCTAATTGTAATATTTGAAATGAAATTCAAGGTTTAATTTGACAATGTAGGTTATCTTTTGAAAAATATTACATAGTTTATTGATTTTTGGAAAAATTTAGGAAAAATATTTCTTTAAAAATTCCAAAACATATTTTATAATTATTTTTATAATAATTTCGAAATTAATTGGATTTTGGTTGACCAAAACTCAAAATTACTATTAAAAACATTTACTATTCAATTTCATATGAATTAAACACTTTATAACACAAAATCAACTTCATACACACACACACATGGATCACGGCACATACATGCACACACACACATCCAAGAACATTATGAACATGTTCTTGAGCTTATTTGAATATTCAAAGAGGGTGTGTAACATGTTCTATCACATTCATATTCATAACATAAGATTAAAGCAGAATATAGCAAAATATATGAACTTTCTATGAAAAATAATTCTAAATAAATTACTCTTAGCATGAACAAGATCATAAACATTTAAATACATAATCACATTATATCATATCATAATTCATGCATACAATTAAATAAAATTCCGTAATGTGCTCACATTATATTTAAACTAATAACTATGCACATATTTCATAAAATAAATTCCTAAAGCATTAGTTAATTAATCCTAGGCATGCTACTATTATTTATATACTAAGAACATTATATAAAACATGAGATAATAGAAGAAAACATACCTTAGAGAGAGAAGAGGGAGAGTGGCGTGAGGTTTGGGGAGAGGGAGAGAGTGATTTTTGTGTGTTGAATGTGAGGTATAAATGAGGCTTAAGGGGGGTATTTATAGGTAGTCATGAGGGGTTTCTAAGCAATAAATGAGAGTTTAAGGGAGATGTGGTTGCCTAAGGTTTCAACAAATGCTTGGTAATTAAATTGAAGATGTGGTTTAATTATAATTTGAACAAATGCTAGGTTATTAACTAAGAAATGTGGAGAAATTATGCTCATTTGTTTAATTCTTCTAGAAGAGCATGAGGTCATGGATGATGTCATTTGGAATAAAAATAAATGTAAAAATAATATAAAATTTATTCAAGAGTCGAGAGGTAAAATTTTGATATAGTGAATTAATGGAAGAATGAGTGAAAAATGAGCTTCGTTTTAGTTATAAACATGAAATATTTGGAGTTTTTGTTTATAAATTATGAACATTAGAGATGATGAAAATTCTAAGAAAAATTATATAATCGAAGCTAGGATGAAGTTTAAAGTTTGGAAAAATCACTATAATGTAGAGAAAAATTCAAGGATCGTTATAAGTATAATTTCGACTATTGAATAAAAGCTAATTATTTGAAAATAAAATGATGATTTTTAGATAGGAAAATATTTATAAATATGCTATAGGTGAAATCGAGTTTTTGGTAAATGCGTGAAAATTCATGAAATATTTTGAGGGTCGTTTTGTTTATAATTTTGAATATAAAAAGGTAGGTGAATAAGGTTTTATTGATGATCGAATCATAAGCTAGGGTTTTCGCCGGTTTTTGATACTACGGGAGTTAGGATAGGAATTATGGTTTAAGGAGAGTATCACGATCCTCGAAATAATGTGAGGATTATTTTGGTTAAAATATTGGGTAGTGAAAGTGTTTCGGGAGATGTAGGAATATTTTTGAGCTGTAGGGGTATTTTCGTAATTTCTAACCTAAAACTGTAGGACTGGGTTTGGAAGCATATGAAGGGTTTTTAGGTGCTAGAAAGGAACGATTACTAGAATTCTAGGATTTTATGAAAAGAGTTTCAAGGCACGAGTTAAAAGAATTAAATCTATGAACATTTAGTAAAATGTAACACATAAAAACACATAAGTCACATAAAATGCAATGCATGAAGTGAGTTAATAGGGATCGAGATTATAAACGCTTCCTGAGTTACCCTTTACTTACCTTTCTCAACTTGGCCCTGAGTAGGGCTGTTACAATCTTCCCCCCTTTAAAAGAATCTGTCCTCAGATTCTATTATTGTCCTTGAACAGTCCTGGATAATGTTTCAACATCTTTTCCTCTGTTTCCCAAGTCTGTTCTTCTGTACCATTTCTTTTCCATAGGATTCTAATGAGGGGAACTCTTCGGTTTCTCAACTCTTGGAATTTCTTATCCAAGATTCTGACTGGCTTTACTTCATAAGTAAGGTCGGGTTCTAGTGGTACTTCTTCAACAGGTAGGATATGTGAATTATCAGCAAAGTACTTGCGGAGTTGGGACACATGGAATACATTATGTATTCCAGTAAGACTTGCTGGTAGGTCTAGGCGATAGGCTGTTGGACCGATACGTTCTAGTATCTCAAAAGGTCCAATATATCGAGGGTTTAGTTTTCCTCCTTTCCCAATTCGTATAAACCCTTTTCTTGGAGATGCTTTCAAGAATACCTTTTCGCCTATTGCAAATTCTATGTCCCTTCTTCGATTATCAGCATAACTTTTCTGCCGATCTTGGGCAGCTTTCATTCTTTGTTTGATGATTTCAACTTTTTCTGTTGCCTCTTTTACCCAACTCTTAGCAATATTCCCTTGGGGTTCCTTTTTAATTTCCTTGGTTTCATCCATGTCCCAATATAATGGGGATCTGCATTTTCTTCCATATAGGGCCTCATAAGGTGCAGCTTGGATTGAGGCCTGATAACTGTTGTTGTATGCAAACTCCACAAGGGGTAGGCAATCCTTCCAATTATCTTGGAAATCTAAGGCACAAGCCCTTAACATATCTTCCAGGTATCGGATGGTTCTTTCAGATTGCCCGTCGGTTTGAGGATGTGCTGTTGTGCTAAAATTTAACTTGGTACCCATCATTTCTTGAATGTTTTGCCAAAGTTGTTAAGTAAACTTTGGGTCCCTGTCTGAAACTATTCCAAGAGGTACTCCATGCAACCGAATAATTTCTTTTTGATAGAGCTTGGCTAACGAGTTAACATTATCAGTTGCTTTGACAGGTAAGAAATGTGTGGATTTTGTTAATCTATCGATGATAACCCAAATACCATCAAATCCTCCTTTAGCTTTGGGAAATCCGTAAACAAAATCCATGGTTACCTGATCCCATTTTCAAGTAGGGATAGATAATGGTTGCAACAATCCTCCAGGTCTTTGATGTTCTGCTTTAACTCGTTGACAAGTCAGACATTTCTTGATGTAATTGGCTATGTCTCTTTTCATACCGTTCCACCAGAAATGCTTTTTGAGATCTTGATACATCTTAGTTCCTCTAGGATGTATCGAGTAACGAGTTTTGTGTGCCTCGTCCAATATTTCCTTTCGAACGATACTAGGCACTCAGACCCGATTCTTGTATCTCAAAATCCCTTGATCATCGGTTTTGAATTTTTCCTCAAGATCCTTTTCTTTGGATTTGAGACATTTCTGAATCCACTCATCCTGAGCCTGAGCTTCTTTTATCTTTTCCTTTAGTGGTGGTAGTACCACTAAATTTGCTAATCGAGCTCTTGAGATTGCTTTCACAGCTTTTCGTGGGTTACTTGAAAGCTTTCCTGAGAGTGATGCTAAGCTTGATTTTCGACTTAAAGCATCAGCCACTACGTTAGCTTTTCCTGGATGGTACTGGATTACACAGTCGTAATCTTCCAGGAATTCCATCCATCTCCTTTGCCTCATATTCAACTCTTTTTGGGTAAAAAGATACCGTAGGCTCTTGTGATCAGTGAAAACTTCAAAAGTTACCCCGTAAAGATAGTGTCTCCACTTGGTAAGAGCAAACACAATTGCTGCTAATTCCAAGTCATGAGTAGGGTAGTTCTCTTCGTGGGGTTTGAGCTTTCTTGAGGCATAGGCTATAACTTTTTCGTGCTGCATCAATACACAACCTAGCCCTTCTTTAGAGGCGTCGGTATAAACTGTATAACCTTCCTTCCCTTCAGGTAAGGTTAGTACTGGTGCAGATGTCAATCGTTGCTTTAATTCTTGGAAGCTTCGTTAGCACTGTTCGGTCCATTCAAAATTTCTTTCCTTCTTTGTTAGCTTAGTGAGAGGTGCAGCTATCTTGGAGAAGTCCTTTACGAACCTGCGATAATAGCCTGCAAGTCCTAGGAAACTTCTCACCTCTGATGGGTTCCTTGGTACTTTCCAATTTGTAATTGCTTCAATCTTTGAAGGATCTACTTCAACACCTGATCCCGAAATTATGTGTCCAAGGAATGCAACTTTTTCTATCCAGAACTCACATTTGCTGAACTTAGCATATAGCTTATGATCTCGCAAAGTACTCAACACTATGCGAAGATGTTCAGCATGTTCCTCAGGTGTTTTGGAAAATATCAGTATGTCATCGATGAAAATGACCACAAATTTATCTAGACATGGTCGGAATATCCGATGCATCATATCCATGAATGCAGCAGGTGCATTGGTCAATCCAAAAGGCATTACTATGAACTCAAAGTGTCCATAGCGGGTATTGAAAGCTGTTTTAGGGATATCCTCCTCCCTAATCTTTAATTGATAGTACCCTTGCCTTAAGTCTAACTTTGAATAGGCTCGAGATCCTTGAAGGATATCAAATAACTCTTCTATATGGGGTAGAGGGTATTTGTTCTTTATGGTCATTCGGTTAAGTTCTCGGTAGTCGATGCACATCCGTAATGACCCATCTTTCTTCTTTACAAACAGTACTGGTGCTCCCCAAGGTGAGGTACTGGGATGGATATATCTTGATTCGATCAAGTCATCAAGTTGTTTTCTCAACTCCTGAAGTTCAGCTGGGGCCATCCGATAAGGGTCTTAGAGAAACGCTCTGCCCCAGGGATTGTATCGATTACAAATTCTAACTCACGATCTGGAGGTAGCGAGTTTAGATGTTCTGGGAAAACGTCGAGAAACTCATTTACCACTTCTACCTCCTCAATCTTAAGTTGATCCTTTGGCCTATTTAAGAGATAGGCAACGAATCCTATGGCTCCCTTCTGAATCAACTTCTTAGCTTCTGTCATGGAAATCATTGCTACTGTTCTCTTATCTTCAGGAATCCAACTTTCCTCTTGTCCTAAGAGGATTTCTTTCTTGAAACAATCCAACTTAGCATGGTATTTGTGGAGCCAATCCATTCCCATAATGATTCCATATCTTGTTATCGGAAGTTCGATGAGGTCCATTGGGTAGTAACGGTCACCGATTTGTATAGGGCAGCGTTTATATACTCGATCCGTTATTAAACAAGCTCCCAAAGGGGAACTTATCTCGAAATTATATGATGAACATTCAAGGGGAAAATTTAAACGCACACATAAATTTGATGCAATGAATGAATGCGTGGCACCAGGGTCATATAGGACCTTAACTGGCGTGTTTAGAATGTGTACCGTACCTTCGACAATATCCGAAGGGTCTGGATCCTCGTTTCCTTCCAACGCGTAAGCTTTTCCCTTGACAAGTGGTTTTCCGGACTTTCCCACAGCTTTCTCCTTTTCCTTAAATCCCGGTCTCTTTGGTCATGTATTAAACTGATGGTTAGGGTCTCCACACCACAAACAAGTGCCAGCTTTCTTTTGACAGTCTTCTTCAGTATGTCCCGGTTTATGACAATATTCACAAGTGATCTCTTCTTGTGAATTAGACGGGACTGACTTAGGCTTTTGCTGGGCTGGTGTGGGTTTCTTCCCACATTTCTGGTTAGATGCTCCAGCAGGACGTTTCATTCTTTGAGAGGGCTTATTTTGAGGGGGAACAGGGCGATTAGCTACCTGACGAATATTCTTGTGAGCTGCTTCAGTTTTCAGGGCTTTATCGACTGCCTTATTATAAGTTTCAATATCCAAGGAAGCTAAATCCCATCGAAGGTCTGACTTTAATCCATCAATGAATCGCTTGGTCTTTCTTCGTTCGTCATTCAGAATATGTGGAGCATACTGAATAAGTCTCACGAACTTTGCCTCGTACTCAGCCACTGACATATAACCCTGAGTTAAAGTCATAAACTCAGCCTCTCGAGTATCTCTTACCACTTGAGAAATATATTTATTCTGAAATTCCTTCACAAACTCCACCCAACTGTAATCAGTTCGGTCTTCTATCCAAGTTAACTTGACGTGCTTCCACCAACTCAAAGCAGGTCCTTCTAAGAGAAAGGCTGCATACTGTACTCGTTCCCGTTCCTCGGGAAATATATCCATAGCCTCATAAATCTTTTCCAAACTAGCTATCCAATTTTCAGCCTTCAGGTCGTTAGGTTCTCCAAAGAATTTTGGGGGATTCATTCGGAGAAACCTCTCTAAGGATCGCTCGTTGGTAGGGTTATTCCCAGGTGTACAAGTTCGAACGAACTGCCTTAAAGCTTCTACAACTTCGGGGTGTCCGGGTGGATCTTGTGGCGATGGTGAGTTGTTTCGTGGTGTTCTTCGTAGAGGCATTGTGAATACTGAAATGACAATCACATAGGAAATATAATGCATGCAGGGTTAAGAATGTCTCAACGATCATCACAGGACAACAATCACCAAGTAACATCAATCATCAGACATAAAGTGCAGAAAGAAATAACATTAATACTCACGGTCCTGCTGGTATCTTGAAGCGACTCTAAGACTCATGATGCAAAAATGTAAAGTATCATGAAATAACAGTGTAAAATGATCAAAATGCGTCATATATATATGCATCAAGGTTAATATGCTTCAAGAGCTACAAAAGTAAAAGCAAAAAGAAAAGGGGGGTGGACTCGATCTACCTCGAGTTACACCCTACAAGTACTGTCACCGTCACCCCTAGTAAGTCAAAGCTGCTACTGTCCGCCGTTGCTACTATGTACTGCTGCAAAAAATGGGGAGTGTCTCCACTGACTGCTACATACATACCCCCGGATAACTATCCTATATACTGTACCTCGTATCCCACGGTCTGAACTCAATCCTCTGTAGCACTACCTGCCTTGAGGTCAACTGTATCGTCTGAATCTGGAACCCTAATAGGACTCCACTCCTCACTGGGCTCAACACTGTCCTCCTCCTCAGGAACAACCTGTAGTCTATCAACATCCTCGTCAATCTCATCGTCCTGCTGGGGCTCCTCCTCCTCGTCATCAGTATGGGCTACCGTCTCTGAAGCCTCGCTATCTCCGGAATGGGCTGCTGCGGGTCCGGGCTGCATATCTAAAACCTGCTTCATAACCTGAGTGTCGTTCAGGTGAAGTGCATCCTCCAAACGGCTCCTCATCTGGGCTCGATACTGGTCATGGATCACTATAGAAGCCTCACGGTCCAGAGTCAGACTAACCACGTCCTCCTCGAGCTCAGCCACTCGTGATGCTAACTGAGAAATAGCGATCTGGGATGCGGCTAACTGGTCCCGAGCATGATCACGGTCTACTGCTGTCTGTCTAGCCATCTCTCGATTCCTCTCAGCCTCCAATCGATACTCACCAGTCCTCTGATACTCATAAAAGTAGGCATCCCTCTCGGTTTCTAATAGACGAACTGCTCTGTTCGGGTAAGCATACCCGGGAAAGGCCTCCTGATGTGAATCCTGACTATGCTGCCTAATCCTCTGCCAAGGATAGTATCTAGGACCCCCACTACGAGTAACAACTAAGGTCCTAGGAGGCTCATACTGCTCAAGCCACTCGATGCTATCAGAATGTGGAAACTCACCATAGCCAGCCATTTTTACTCTAGAAAAACACTTTACAAATTATTAGAGCAAGGAAATTATAGTAAAATACTCTTTCTATCTATTGTTTAAATCAAGTTCTTTCTATCTAAACCTGATGCTCTGATACCACCTTAGCTGTAGCGCCCCTTAACACTACAACCCCGCACCGTAGTACTCCCCGAGTGGATGTAAGACCTAGCACTCGAGAAATACTCCGGCGAACGGACAAGACTATGCAATACCAGAGTATGAAATTTAAATGCAACGGAAAATAAACTTGAGCAAATAAAAGGGGACAATACATAACAGAACGCATATTATTAAGTTGGATAAGTGTTTATAGCAAAAGTTCTGACTTTAGAGAAGAGTGCTTATTGTAAGATGTACATGCACTCGTGATTACTCTAATTGACTGGAATGTGACACCTTAAAGCTTCAAGATACCTCTAAGGCGTCGCTGTATAGATTCCTGAAATCATGAATTGAAAGAACAGGAGGGTTAGTCAAAATGACTAAGTGACGGGGGTTGAGGGTTATGATTGTAAGCAAGATTTTTGAAGTGTTTTGACCAAGGAAGTCTTGGTTTGAAATGTATATACTATATAGTAACAAATAAATATATGACAATAATATCCGATTCATATTAGTTTGAAATAGGAGTAGGGGGAATATAGGCTATACTTTTTGGAAAACTTATGAACCGTTTTGAAAATGATTTTGATGCCCGCAAGCTAGGCGTCTCCAACCTTAACTCCTTAAAAACCAAGAATATTCGTAACGACATTGATCAAGATGTCGTTACTCAGTAAAAAGAAATACAACAATACAATACCATCCTTCTTCCTCCGGTGTCACCTCAGGGAGCTACCCCTAGTGACGATATACATGAATTTGGGAGGGACGTACCTTTTCCCGTCACTTGGTGTAGAATAACTAACCTCCAGTTAGACCATCACTAAGATCTAGTTGGCGGCTGGTATAATAGTAGACCTCGGCCCGTGCCTCCCGGACTACTACTTCAACCAAGACCACCAGGCCCATATGAAAAACAATAACTTTACTTGCAAGACGAGAATGTTTACCCGTAAGAAAGTACTAAGTACTTTTCGGGTAAATGTATGTTTTCAATAATTAACAAGAATTATTTTCCCATAAAGGGAAGAATAACTTGAAAGGAAATTTAAGAAAATAAAGTAAAGTATTTTATCATGATTTCAGTTGAAAAGATTTAAAACCCTCACCGGTACCGAGACTTAAGTGGAAGTGTGAGGATTCTACTCTTCGATGCTATGTTCGCCTGAAAGTAATAACTACTATGGACTTAGAACTAGGTTCTTAGTTCCTAACTAACCTAGTTGCACACAATATTGTAACAAAATAATTATAGAAGGTACACATTATGTATTGCGTTAAAGATTTCCCGGTAAACCCTAAATTCACCCGTTTAATTAATAAATTCAGGGTTTATGGGATCTTTAACTAATCAAATTTTTGTTAACTATATTATAATTCTAATTGTAAGATTTGAAATGAAATTCAAGGTTTAATTTGACAATGTAGGTTATCTTTTGAAAAATATTACATAGTTTATTGATTTTTGGAAAAATTTAGGAAAAATATTTCTTTAAAAATTCCAAAACTTATTTTATAATTATTTTTATAATAATTTCGAAATTAATTGGATTTTGGTTGACCAAAACTCAAAATTACTATTAAAAACATTTACTATTCAATTTCATATGAATTAAACACTTTATAACACAAAATCAACTTCATACACACACACACATGGATCACGGAACACACATGCACACACACACATCCAAGAACATTATGAACATGTTCTTGAGCTTATTTGAATATTCAAAGAGGGTGTGTAACATGTTCTATCACATTCATATTCATAACATAAGATTAAAGCACAATATAGCGAAATATATGAACTTTCTATGAAAAATAATTTTAAATAAATTACTCTTAGCATGAACAAGATCATAAACATTTAAATACATAATCACATTATATCATATCATAATTCATGCATATAATTAAATAAAATTCCATAATGTGCTCACATTATATTTAAACTAATAACTATGCACATATTTCATAAAATAAATTCCTAAAGCATTATTTAATTAATCCTAGGCATGCTACTATTATTTATATACTAAGAACATTATATAGAACATGAGATAATAGAAGAAAACATACCTTAGAGAGAGAAGAGGTAGAGTGGCGTGAGGTTTGGGGAGAGGGAGAGAGTGATTTTTGTGTGTTGAATGTGAGGTATAAATGAGTCTTAAGGGGGGTATTTATAGGTAGTCATGAGGCGTTTCTAAGCAATAAATGAGAGTTTAAGGGAGATGTGGTTGCCTAAGGTTTCAACAAATGCTTGGTAATTAAATTGAAGATGTGGTTTAATTATAATTTGAACAAATGCTAGGTTATTAACTAAGAAATGTGGAGAAATTATGCTCATTTGTTTAATTCTTCTAGAAGAGCATGAGGTCATGGATGATGTCATTTGGAATAAAAATAAATGTAAAAATAATATAAAATTTATTCAAGAGTCGAGAGGTAAAATTTTGATGTAGTGAATTAATGGAAGAATGAGTGAAAAATGAGCTTCGTTTTAGTTATAAACATGAAATATTTGGAGTTTTTGTTTATAAATTATGAACATTAAAGATGATGAAAATTCTAAGAAAAATTATATAATCGAAGCTAGGATGAAGTTTAAAGTTTGGAAAAATCACTATAATGTAGAGAAAAATTCAAGGATCGTTATAAGTATAATTTCGACTATTGAATAAAAGCTAATTATTTGAAAATAAAAAGATGAGTTTTAGATAGGAAAATATTTATAAATATGCTATAGCTGAAATCGAGTTTTTGGTAAATGCGTGAAAATTCATGAAATATTTTGAGGGTCGTTTTGTTTATAATTTTGAATATAAAAAGGTAGGTGAATAAGGTTTTATTGATGATCGAATCATAAGCTAGGGTTTTCGCCGATTTTTGATACTACGGGAGTTAGGATAGGAATTATGGTTTAAGGAGAGTATCACGATCCTCGAAATAATGTGAGGATTATTTTGGTTAAAATATTGGGTAGTGAAAGTGTTTCGGGAGATGTAGGAATATTTTTGAGCTGTAGGGGTATTTTCGTAATTTCCAACCTAAAACTGTAGGAATGGGTTTTGAAGCATATGAAGGGTTTTTAGGTGCTAGAAAGGAATGATTACTAGAATTCTAGGATTTTATGAAAAGAGTTTCCAGGCACGAGTTAAAAGAATTAAATCTATGAACATTTAGTAAAATGTAACACATAAAAACACATAAGTCACATAAAATGCAATGCATGAATTGAGTTAATAGGGATCGAGATTATAAACGCTTCCTGAGTTACCCTTTACTTACCTTTCTCAACTTGGCCCTGGGTAGGGCTGTTACAGTTCCCCACGTAGCTTTCTCCGTCTTATCACTTCGCCACAATACTTTCACCAAAGGGAATCGTCTGTTTCGAAGTTCTTGAAATTTCCGATCCAGAATCTTAACTGGTTTCTGAACGAAAGTGAGATTCGGTTCAAGCTCAACCTCTTCAACTGGTATGATCGCTGATTCATCGGGATAGTACTTCCGAAGTTGTGATACATGGAAAACATTATTTCCATGTATTGTTTAAACATTATTTCCACGTGGTTTTCCGAAGTTTAAGAATATGTATCGTCGAAATAAGTTCAACGCCGAAGACGGATCTCGATTTCGATGTCCGGAGCTCAAGATATCACGATAACCGTTCAGGGTTGCCTATTATACAAATAGGTTTCTAAACTTTCAAAAAGTGGCAATTAAGCCCAAACTCAATTTCCAATTCAGTCCAAAACATTCAAATAAGTTACAATCAAGCCCCCGCACGCACATATAACACGACAGATTTCAATTAACACCAAATTCAAGAAATTCACATTCTCACAATTATGTTCATAAATTCATAGCTCACATTGGAATTCATATGAAATTTAAACAAATAATGCAAATTATAAACGAATTTAAACCAATTAATCAAAATATAAAATCCTATAAGTAAATGTAAATGCACACGTAACACTTACCTGCACGTGTGAAAACACGGGGCGTTACAACCTCTCCCCCTTAAAGAGAATTCGTCCTCGGATTCATTGCTCACTCGGAACCAATTCGGGATACAACTTCTTCATTTTCTCTTCCGTTTCCCACGTGGCTTTCTCCGTCTTATCACTTCGCCACAATACTTTCACCAAAGGGAATCATCTGTTTTGAAGTTCTTGAAATTTCCGATCCCGAATCTTAACTGGTTTCTGAACAAAAGTGAGATTCGGTTCAAGCTCAACCTCTTCAACCTGTATGATCGCTGAATCATCGGGATAGTACTTCCGAAGTTGTGATACATGGAAAACATTATTTCCATGTATTGTTTAAACATTATTTCCACGTGGTTTTCCGAAATTTAAGAATATGTATCGTCGATATAAGTTCAAAGCCGAAGACGGATCTCGATTTTGAGGTCCGGAGCACAAGATATCACGAAAACCGTTCAGGGTTGCCTATTATACAAATAGTCCCTAAACTTTCAAAAAGTGTCAATTAAACCCAAACTCAATTTCCAATTGAGTCCAAAACATTCAAATAAGTTACAATCAAGCCCCCCGGCACGCACATATAACACGACAGATTTCAATTAACACCAAATTCAAGAAATTCACAATCTCACAATTCCGTTCATATATTCATAGCTCACATTGGAATTCATATGAAATTTAAACAAATAATGCAAATTATAAACGAAATTAAACCAATTAATCAAAATATAAAATCCTATAAGTAAATGTAAATGCGCACGTAACACTTACCTGCACGTGTGAAAAGACGGGGCGTTACAACCTCTCCCCATTAAAGAGAATCCGTCCTCGGATTCATTGCTCACTCGGAAACAATTCGGGATACAACTTCTTCATTTTCTCTTCCGTTCCCCACTTGGCTTTCTCCGTCTTATCACTTCGCCACAATACTTTCACCAAAGGGAATCGTCTGTTTCGAAGTTCTTGAAATTTTCGATCCAGAATCTTAACTAGTTTCTGAACGAAAGTGAGATTAGGTTCAAGCTCAACCTCTTCAACCGGTATGGTCGCTGATTCATCGGGATAGTACTTCCGAAGTTGTGATACATGGAAAACATTATTTCCATGTATTGTTTAAACATTATTTCCACGTGGTTTTCCGAAGTTTAAGAATATGTATCGTCGAAATAAGTTCAACGCCGAAGACAGATCTCGATTTCGAGGTCCGGAGCTCAAGATATCACGAAAACCGTTCAGGGTTGCCTATTATACAAATAGGTCCCTAAACTTTCAAAAAGTGGCAGTTAAGCCCAAACTCAATTTCCAATTGAGTCCAAAACATTCAAATAAGTTACAATCAAGCCCCCCGGCACGCACATATAACACGATAGATTTCAATTAACACCAAATTCAAGAAATTCACATTCTCACAATTCTGTTCATATATTCATATCTCACTTTGGAATTCATATGAAATTTAAACAAATAATGCAAATTATAAACGAATTTAAGCCAATTAATCAAAATATAAAATCCTATAATTAAATGTAAATGCGCACGTAACACTTACCTGCACGTGTGAAAACACGGGGCGTTACAACCTCTCCCCCTTAAAGAGAATCCGTCCTCTGATTCATTGCTCACTCGGAACCAATTCGGGACACAACTTCTTCATTTTCTCTTCCGTTTCCCACGTGGCTTTCTCCGTCTTATCACTTCGCCACAATACTTTCACCAAAGGGAATCGTCTGTTTCGAAGTTCTTGAAATTTCCGATCCAGAATCTTAACTGGTTTCTGAACAAAAGTTAGATTCGGTTCAAGCTCAACCTCTTCAACCGGTATGATCACTGAATCATCGGGATAGTACTTCCGAAGTTGTGATACATGGAAAACATTATTTCAATGTATTGTTTAAACATTATTTCCACGTGGTTTTCCGATGTTTAAGAATATGTATCGTCTATATAAGTTCAACGCCGAAGACGGATCTCGATTTCGAGGTCCGGAGCTCAAGATATCACGAAAACCGTTCAGGGTTGCCTATTATACAAATAGGTCCCTAAACTTTCAAAAAGTGTCAATTAAGCCCAAACTCAATTTCCAATTGAGTCCAAAACATTCAAATAAGTTACAATCAAGCCCCCCGGCACGCACATATAACACGACAGATTTCAATTAACACCAAATTCAAGAAATTCACAATCTCACAATTCCGTTCATATATTCATAGCTCACATTGGAATTCATATGAAATTTAAACAAATAATGCAAATTATAAACGAATTTAAACCAATTAGTCAGAATATAAAATCCTATAATTAAATGTAAATGCGCACCTAACACTTACCTGCACGTGTGAAAACACGGGGCGTTACAACCTCTCCCCCTTAAAGAGAATCCGTCCTCGGATTCATTACTCACTCGGAACCCATTCGGTATACAACTTCTTCATGTTCTCTTCCGTTCCCCACGTGGCTTTCTCCGTCTTACCACTTCGCCACATTACTTTCACAAAAGGGAATCGTCTGTTTCGAAGTTCTTGAAATTTCCGATCCAGAATCTTAACTAGTTTCTGAACGAAAGTGAGATTCGGTTCAAGCTCA